>JAUCMU010000097.1:11347597-11379129 GCA_032275025.1 Enteromius treurensis | reverse complement strand
GTTTGAGACTCACAGTATGTTATGTCCATGTACTGAACTGTTATTATTCAACCATGCCAAGGTAAATTCAGTTTTCCCTTCTATGGCACCTTTAAAACTTAGACAGCCTAAAAAATGGATAAGGTCAAATTGATACCCATTTAGATTGTGAAAAATACTGACCAAATACATGGTGTATAATAATAACAGTTGTTGATTTTAATTATTTATCGTCTCTGGTTCTTCAGTTTTAGGTTTCTTTATTGTAAACAAAAAAAATCAAATCTTGTGGTCCGTATAATCTTGTTCTTTAGGACACTTTAGTCACCTCCTTTTATACAAATCTCAATTACGTCATCTGTGCAATAACTTGACCTTAACTTTATACTAAGTTTGAATCATCCTGCATCATCAATGTTTTCTAAAAATGGGTTTCAAAGGATCAACATTCACTCAGCCAAATTAAGATATTTTGGAGTTTTGGTTACCAATGACTTCCATTTAATGGGAAAAAATATATTTTGACATACTTCAGTGTTAAAAATGACGTGGTTGGGCGAACTATTCCTATAAGACTTGGTTATGTGTTTTGTGTTTAGTAGGTGTCCATCTGTAGAAAGTGTTGTATTCCTATATCTGATCTCGGATTACTGCGGTGACACTGGTGAGAATAGCGCGACAACCCGGAGCAGTGGTGTTGACAAGCGGAACAGTTCTCTGTAATTAGAGAGCGCTCAGACGCGACTCTGACATCCAAACCTCTTCGGGCTCTCTGCTGGATCCCGAGGCCTGTCATCAGCGTCACACACACGCGCGCGCACATGCTCGTAAATGATGTCACACTCAAACGCTCAGCTGCCCGGACAGACAAGCTCAGCCTGCTGAGGACATGCTCCTGTTATTTACATTAATGATTTTATTGTTGGTAATTGAAGCTCAGGTTTCAGGTTAAATTTAAAAAACAGATGGATTACACAAGTATAAATCCTCTGTCATTCCAACACTGATGTTCAGACCAATAATGCAAGTGCGAGGGGAGTGTATTAATCTGTGAAAATAAAATCATGTTTGTCCTCATATTCTTACTGTTTTCCCAGAGCAGATTGCTTGACCCATCTGTCTGTTCCTTTGACGTAGGACTAAAATGAGCTGGGATTAAACGTTTTTGCTGTGACTCCTAAGGTTGAAATCAGAATCTGTAGAATACAAAAGCAATGCAATACTTAATGAATCTGTATGTCTTTGCAATCTATAGATTTTCAAGTTGAGTGCATTTTAGACAAGTTTGGGCTGTCGTACTTGCAGTATGTGGCATCGGCGGCGTTGGGATGGCTTGTCATAACTTGCTTTTTGTACGTTTTCTTTTAGGGGCGTTACAATGCACCCGGAGCCAATTACAAATCGACACAAATGTGACGCTTCAAGCTGGTTGAGATGTTAAATGATACAGTTGGGGGTTTGACTTTATGAAATGAATCTCTGAGGGGAAGTGACTGTCTTCAGAAGAGTTTAGATTTAATTTCCTTTCCGTGTTGTCTCTGTATAATGCATATTGACAGTAGCATTCATTAGTGCAACACTGCTTCATATACAACTGTACCAGTGAAACACTATATTGCTGCTGCTGTTCCATTAGTGGTCTGACATGTGTATTACATCGTTTTGTGTTTGTTTTGTTGGTTTCGTTACACTTAAAGAAATGTGCAGCAAATAATAAAGACACCTCTTCATTCATAATTTGATCATATTGTGAAATTAGTAAAATGAATTGATATCGCATTGAGGGTTGAGTGAATCATTACATCCCTAGTTTCTTTAAATTTAGCCTTCAGTGTCTCTTTTTGGTCCTTTTGTGTCTGTGTTACGTCCTGCCTGCTGTCCTTCTGCTTCATCTGACTCTAAGTATCTGCTCTAATTCAGGGCAGCACCGCATCTGTCCATAGTCCATCTTCCCAGGCCGCCCCGTTCCCAGAAGCCCCCTGCAATCGGACAGCTGGCTCTGGGGGAGCTATTGTCTCTGTGCGTATGCCAGGTTCTGCACTGCTCTTTGTTTCCCAGCTCAAATCTGTATGAGAACTCCTCATCCTCACTTGATTCCCCAAAATCCTCAGACACATGCGTCTGTCTATTGTTTCCCAGCAGGGAGCAGTGGTAGCTGTTTGGCTGAGTGTTCAAAGCTCTTGAAGTGTAAGTGGTCGGGGTTGTAGAAAGGCTGATGGGGTTTCAGAATGCTTATCTTAATTCATCATTTACTCGCCCTCATGTCGTTCTGTTTAGTTAACTTTTTTCCGTCGAACATGGAAGATATTTTGTCTTAGGGTTCTCAAGTTATACAGGCTTGGAACGACATGAGAGTGAGTTAATAATGACAGAAGAATAACAATGCCAGACTGTCCTGATAGACATGTATATCAGCAGACCCAGTGTGGACCAGCATTTATTCAGTTGCCCTGCATCTGATACAGCATTCCTGTAGTTTTCCTCAGTATTTTTTTTATTTTTATTTTTTTTTTACATCAGTATCAATCAATATTGGTCATTTCATTGCACATACTCATGTTAATTTTTTTCACATGATTATTTTTGCCATCATCTAACACTCACTTAAATGTAATCCTAACATTTTAAAATTAAATAACACTGCACATTTTTTGCAAATCTCAAAATAAATGTATAGTTGCATAATTTATAGTGTTGTGAGCTTAAATCCATGTATTGTAATTAAAGCTATTAATTTTAGTTTTAAGTTTTAATGTTATTTATTCTACATATAGCATTCTAATACGGCATTTTTCATAATTTATTCTAAAGTTAATTAATAATTTGCCAAATTTATTTAGAAATTTTAGTTTAGTATTTTGTTTGCAATGTATTTATGGCATGATTAGTTCTAAATAATAAAATGATTTTAAATAACATTTGGCTATTATTTTGTTTGTATGTTTGTATTGTTTGTATATAATATATATGTGTGTATGTGTGTATATGTGTATATGTGTAGTGTAGTGTAGTGTAGGTGGTTTTGTTGTTGTTTTTCATAAATTATGAAAATTATTCATAAAGTGTTTTTGCTAAATTATATATTTTCTTGCATTGGTTTACAACTGATTTTTAGCAAAAGAAAAACATTTTGTGTCACATATCATTTGCTGTAACAGACAGTTTTTGATATGTATGCAAATGCTCATTTTAAATGCTTTTTTAAATTTTTATTCATCTCTTGCTAGATTGAACTGCCTTCTAACTTAACCTGTTGTGTGTGTTTGAACTGAGTCTGCTGTGTATTGCCGTGAGGAGCGGTGAAGTTCTGTAGTCCTGTCAGCCGGGGGGAGTTTGAGCTGGGCTGTGGCTGGATTCTTTGCGTGGGAGGCAGAACAGCATGAATCAGACTCTTATTGTCTCTCCCCCTCAGGAGACCATCAGGTGTCTAATCACATGTCTGTCTTTCTCCCAACACCCTCCCCCTTTACTCAGCAGTGTTCTCTCATTAACGTATGAAGGAAGCGGTGGAAAACGGATGCCCATAGTCTTCCGCAGACCGTGCATTCATGCTTTCAATTCAGACTGACCACACAAAATATGTAACTTTGCCCATTTACACTATGATTTTGGCAACTTAAATCCTGAAGAAACATGGAAGCAGACTTTGAGAGGATGTATTTAGTGATTTTGAAACGTACCGTCTGGTCGGGTAGTGTTGAGTGCAACAGATAATCATTTCCGGTTTAGAAAAATGACATTGTGAAGCCTTGCAATGCAAGCAAACGTGTGATAAGACTAAAGCATTATGCGAAGGAGCATGAGACAGATGAGATGTGATAAAATGGCTTATCTTTCCTGCATTGACCAGTAAAATCCATGTCGAGTTTGAACGATATGCACCACAAATGCTGATGATGGAGCTTAACCTGTATGTACTGTAATTTAAGGTGGACCTGGAGGCCCAAACTTTTCAACAGTACTGTATATTAATCCAGATGAGATCTTTCAAAGAAAGTTGTGTAGTGCTTTATTCAACACGGATTGTGCCAACGCAGCTTCACAGAGATAAAGATGAAAAAAGAAGAATCAATTATGGAATATAAAAGACGGTAGCGTCTTTATTCAACTCAAGCCAGTTCAGTGTTGGTTCAGATGCACAATAAATCATAATTTTATAGTTATCATGATTTCTGCTTCTTCCAGTTTATTAGGCATAATATTCTGTGATGTGTTCCCACTGAAACAATTATTAAATTATTATTCTATTAATAATTATTCTATTAAATCGATACATTTTCTGCCCAGTGCTTCCCAGCCATGCAACAATATGCGCATGCTCTCTCTGCATTATGGAAAAAACCTCAGCAAGCATGCAAGTTGAAGTTTAGCCATCTCTATTGACATATTCTGCTGAATTAACAATTAGTATGTTTTCATGTAATGCATTTGTGCTGCTATAAAAAAAAAAATCTTCATTCTTCATAATTGTATTATAATTTTTTTTTAAATGAATAATAGTCATTATTTAAATTGAGCAAAATATTTGACTTACTTTGTGCAGCCCTAAGTGACCATGTGAAAATCTGTTTTGATGACAGTTCAATTTAACTATTAAAAAAGTAGCCTTTTATTTTTTTTATTTTTTTTTTTTTGTTACATGAAATTTGCACAGAATTTAAGGTTTTGCTGAAAAGTTGATACTGAAAGGGTTAAAAATGACTGATATTACTGAAATTAAATGTGTACTACAGCCATAGTTTCATATCATCTGCCATCATGGGCTGATTATATGCTCCTTGTGGTATTCTTATAGTATCATATTAACGCCGAAAATATTTAGTATTGATCCAACCATATGTTGGACATATTTTTGGGATTCCTGCCTCTGAGCTGGGCCCTTCTTCAGACCCATTTGATTCCTGCTGTCAAAGATGAGAAGAGAGAGAGACAGGAAAAAGGGGCACACAGCAAGGAAGTGAGAGTTCAGTCTCCTCAAAATCCACCTCCGTATATCCTGTGCTGCCACATGGACAGAGCTGAACTTGTGTGTGGCCATGGATGTGTCATTCTGATTCCTAGTCTGTATTCCAGGAGCCCCCTACTGTTCCTGCTGCAGTGACCGAGCTCCGGCGGCTGCTGACTGCAGATTTTACCTTATATGGTCATCCTCAGCTCCCGCCTGTCAGCCTTCCAGACCCATTTCCTCTTTCCTTTCCATTGGCTGAAACACAGTGCTTGCGCCCAATAGATTCTTTGATAGAAGCATAGAAGAAAAGGGGGCAGTGTGAAGGGATTTTTTTTTTGGTTAATGTGTCAAGTCCACTGTGGTCATTAGGAGATTTCTTAAATTGTTACAAATATTATAAATGATAAATATTATGACGTTACAAATATATATATATATATTAATTTTTTTAAATTAAGTAGTATAAAATAATATTTACTATATTATTTTAAACTACTAAATAAAAAACTACATTAAAAAAATAAATAAATAAATTGACTGTACCTGTGTTTATTAAAAAAAAAAAAAAAAAAAAAATATATTGGTTTATTGGTTGTATGGGTTAAGGCAGACCTGTGTTACTCGAGGTGAGAGATCTGCAGTAATGCTGCTACAGTTGCTATGCAACAGGTTGGGCTGATTTTGGATGGCTCCGGTTTGAGTAAGTTATAATTAACTTGCATAAATATTCATGATATAAGTTTAGCAGAACTTCCCTGTGCGTTTATAATTTACCGTAATGCATACTTGATTGATCTCAGAATTTTTCCACAATCATAAATGTTGCTAAATAAATAAATAAATGAATAAGATAAAAATCTACCTGTAGCTACTGTTCCCCCCCAACTGCTCCCTGGGAGCCGCAGCAATGGCTGCCCACTGCTCCGGGTGTGTGTTCACGGTGTGTGTGTGGTTGTTCACTTCTCACTCCTGTGTATGTGCACTTGGATGGGTTTAATGCAGAGCACAAATTCCTAGTATGGGAAACCATACCTGGCCACATGTCTATGTGCTTATATAAAAAGGACAGGACGTGACAAGTTTTATACTATACTATCTTCCAGTGTCAGCGATCAATAAAAACCAAATGGCAGTGATGTTAGGAAATCAATAATGCATGTGCATCATCTTGAAGCTTTGAGTTATAGCTACTCACCGGTTCTCTTGAGAGAACTAGTGGCCTTACATCACATCTTTTCTGCCATTGCTTCCTTCCACATGACTGTGACTAAACAAGCCAAAAACAAGAGACAGCAAGTGTTCTTGGTATGCTTTCTTGTCTGGCACGTGATGGTTGCTGCCCACAGATTGCCTACATCCCTTTTATTCTATTTTATTGTTATTTAATTTTATATTATTTTATATGATATTTTATATATTTTATATTGTAGTTTATATTTTATATTACAATAAATATTTTTGTTTAGTTTTATTAGATTTTTTATGTAATGTAATTTTTAGTATTACGGTTTTATTTTTTACTATATTTATATATATTTATTATACAATATTTATATAATTTTTTTGTTATTAGTAAAAATACAACAAAAAGAGTATATTACATATTATATTACTTTTTTTATTATTATTACATTTACAGTCAGCAGGGTTTAAAAGCAGAAATATTAGATTATTAAAAGCTTATGAATTCCTCAGTTTAAGGCTTATTGTTGTACTGTTGAAAGGTGTTAATATGTTTCTAGATGAATGACCTTCTGTTTACGTGACACTTTCCTACATCACGTTACAGATACTTGCATTCCATTCCTTTCTGCACGTATCACGTTTATCAGCACTACATCGTCATAACTTCACATCACAGACAACATCAGTGCTTCTATCACACCAGTTTCATGCCTACACGTATCTTGTTTTTTTATGTGATGGTTGTCAGACTGTTGCCCGCAGCTGCATTGTGTGGAAGAAGTCTTGAGTGAATTCGGTTGTTATTGGCGAGCAGCAGCGCTGTCTGTTTGTTTAGCTGAAGTGATTGGTAATCAGAGTTCCCGATAAAAGGCCTCCGTGTGCGAGTCTTGGATTATTTTCTCAGTTTTACGAACCTCTTCTGACGTATTCATACCCGATCTCCCTTTCTTTCCAATTACCTCTGATCTTTTCCTGTGAAATGCTGTTTTGGCTTCCTACTGAAAACAGGGAGGTTAGCTCACAAATATCTGAGAAAGGTACGGTTTCTCTTTCAGAAGGCTGTGTTATAGCCATGCCCAGACTTGAGAAGGAATGTGTACACAGTGGTTTACCGCACAGGTGGGTAGAGTCTTTTTGTGCAGGCCGGCCCGAGAAGAGCCCGGGCTCTTGTGCTCCGCTGGGCTGGGCCTTCTGCTGTGATGTCATCACACCAAAGACACAGCAGCAGCGGCGAGCAGACAAAAGTGTGGGTGCGGCCGTCTCTCTATCAGATGACACCTGATCACACAGCTCTGTGCAGAGAGCAGAGGTCGTGACCCGCAGAGCAGAGGCCACTGATGTCATCAGGAAGTCAGCTGACTGGCCATGGGACCGCAGCCGTGCCTTTATTTGGCTTCTTTGTTTGCTGTGTACAAGGGAGAGGAGGGAAATCTTCTGTGGCAGTTTTTCCACTAGTCTTCAGGCCTGTGCATTGTATACTGGTATTACATAAGGTGCTCAGAATGAAGAACAACACGGTTTTTCATATACAAACCTGTGTGCAAACAGTTGCATAAAATCTGGCTACATTTGCACTAGTCCGCAGTGCTTTAAAAACACACATAGAATAAGAAACACTTATTCACTGTTAACTATGACTTTTCCCTAAATAAATTCCTGATTTGCTGCTTATTAATAGTTAGTAAGGTCAAGTTTAGGTATTGGGTAGGATTAGGGATGTAAAATAAGGTCATGTAGAATAAGGCTTAGAATATGTGCTTAATTACTACTAAAAAAGGGATGCAGCCATTTAACCGGATTCGCTATTAACCGTGATTTTAAATCGTCACGGTTAATTAACAGTAAAAGTTCTGCCAAACCCAGTTTTTCTGTTACACAGAACGGGACTGTTGCAGCTTGCGCAAAACTAAAACAAATTTACACTAGCGGTGCACTGGCTTAAATGACGCGCTTATAGAGACACGGACCACCTAGGCCCGGAAACGGAGCATTAAACAGATCCTTTAATTCCACCGGAGAAATGTCTGTCGATAGTGTAAGATAAATTTATATGATTTCATACATTAGTAATGTTATGAAATGAATAAATGCATAATAATCGTAAAACCATGATTATTCTTCAGACTATAATCGTATCAACAAAATCTACAGTCGTTGCATCCCTACTAATAAATGGCTAATATTCTAGTATTATGCATGATAATAAGCAGTTAAGAGACCCTAGAATAAAGTGTTACCAAAAAATCTATTTCTGTACTGTTGATTTTATTTATATGAACCAATGATAATTACATTTATTTATTTATTTATTCATTATTTCACTGTTGTAAACATTTTTGACTTATGATGCCCAAAAATATATATATTCTTAGTATTTATTATTTAGTATTTATTTAATTATGATTTATTTTTAGTATTGAACTGTAGCTATTTATTTATTTTTTATTCTTTTTTTTTTTTATGAGGATTTTTCCTCTCCGTTTTCAATGGGCAGTCTCATATTAGCTTTCTCACACTTCCTTGCCCAGACCTCCTCGTGACCTTTAACTCTGACTGAAAGGGTCAAGGGCCCATTGCACACGTATTTCTGTGTCTGGAAGCCGAGCTGCGAGAACAAAAGCCCCACAATCTGTTTTTATTATAAATCAGCTGTCGTGTGTAAATGTTTCTGCTGTCGTTTTAAATGACCGGAAGAGCTATTGTTGAAAAAATTTGGAGAAGAATGGCTTGCTCTCCCCCCCGTTTCATCAGTGCAGGCCAGGGCATAAGTGTTTGTTTTGGTGTTGACGTAGAGCTTGACTGGCATTGTCAGAGCTCGTTTCATTTACCCAAAGGGCCGAATGCTTTCATAATCTAATATTTGTCTTTGTGTTGTCTCTGCAGTCGGGCCGTATAGATAAAGCCTACCCTACAGTATGTGGCCACACTGGCCCTGTTCTGGACATTGACTGGTGCCCTCACAATGACCAGGTCATCGCTAGTGGATCAGAAGACTGCACCGTGATGGTACGTCACTCTTCCTTCCCTTTCTTGTTTGTAACATTTTATATAAACTAATGAAAATATACAGAACATCCAATTTGTCATGGTGTGTGTTCAGTGCCATGTGATCTTCAAAAAAAAAAATTAAAGATGCCGTTTTAATGTTTAAGAAAAAATTATTACTAATAAACATTTGTGCTGCTCAATTTTGTGTGTTCTTTAATTAGAAAGTTCAAAAGAACAGCGTTTATTTGCATTGTACATTTTTAACATTGAAAATGTTTCGCATTTAATGAGTTTATTGCAAAAAAGTTTTTTTAAAATTTTGCATGTGTAAATTATAGAAATACATAAAGATTAAGCGTGTTTAATTAAATTTGATGTCTTAATTATCCGAATTATACACCTTTTTAAACCCCTAATTGTAACCATTTCTTCAGTTGACTCTTGACTAAACGATGCTGAATAGCAGCAAGCTTTGATTCTCTACAGAAATGCACAAGATGATGGCATTGTGCGGTGTATTATTATTGCATGTAGTGTAACCCTAGCTAAACCCCTGCAGTCATTCTAAGGCTTGTTTATAGATGGGTGGATATACTTGTTTGTAGATAAGTTTCTTGAATAGCCGGCATCACGTCTCCACCCACCCATTGAGTCCATGTCTGCCCCATGACTCATGTGAACGGCACAGGCACGCTCTTCTGGACTGTTTTAGATTAGTTTCAGCCCAGCCTGAAGTCATTGAATCAGCAGTTACTATTTTATAGTTCTGAGGTCAGTCTGGCTGGCTCTGGCTCTGTTTATCATGCTGCTAGCCCTTATTTGGCCAGTGTGCTGAAAAACAGCGACTGCAGCGCTGGTAGATGTGTAATGAGTGTACAAGTGTCGAGTTTAATAGGACACTGTCTCTCATTCACTCTCTGGGGAGTGCCGAAGTCGGTGATATCTACTGTTTTTCTATGCCCTACCTTCCCAACATGCATGCTGGAGGGTAATTTTATTAGACACCTATGAGGATGACACTAAAGGTGTCTGTGAGGGAATAACGTACATTCGTCCAGTCTATTACACAGTTCTGCAGTCACTATTCCGAAAAATTACAATTTTGTCATCCAATCAGACTCGAGTTTTTTAGAGAGCCATTTAATTAATGCTGAGAAAGTGTTATGTTGAAGATGAAAAGCGGTTAAAGAGAGAGAGATGCTGACATCAAAATTCACATTTCTACTATTTCTGCCATCTATACCTTTATTTCTTGTTTAAAATGAAAACTCTTCTGCTTTTCTTTGCCCTCTGCTGCCACCTTCAGGAAAATTCACGAAACGAGTCACAAGGAATCTCATGAAAATAATGTGAAATTTCATCATAACATTATTACAAAAAACAGAGTCAAACATATTTGGTAAAATTAGTGTTATTTATATGCATTTGCGTGTTTTTTCGGAGCTCTTTTTTTGTTTACAGTGTAGTAATGTGCTTTTGTCATTTTTGTTTCATTTTGCAACATTTTTCTTTTCTTTTTCCCCCCCCATCATTATTTTATTTCCTGAAAGCTACCAGATTGGCTTTAATTCACTGCCTTTTATCTTGCACTTCCAGAATATTTAGTATTTTTGAATATTTGTTGTTTTCAGGTGTGGCAGATCCCAGAGAATGGTTTGGTGACCTCCATGTCAGAGCCAGTGGTGGTGCTGGAGGGTCATTCTAAAAGAGTGGGAATTATTACCTGGCATCCCACCGCCCGCAACGTCTTGCTCAGCGCAGGTGAGAAGCCTGCTCCATCCGGGACAAGGAAACTTGATAGAAACCGTGACAGAGCAGACAAGAAACAAAAGAGAACAGAGAGGAGACGGGGTTGAGGAACTGATGCACCTCAGTCTCTGTAATGTTTGTGCTTTGAGCTCCGGTCGCCAGATCTGTTTTGTCTGGTAACTGAACAACAAGTCTAATACTCAGAACCTGTTAACAGCAGGTCTTGTCTGGTGTTTAACAGTCTCCTGAGCAAAGCCAGAGTAATGCAGAAGCAGGAGATGAAGTTATGTAATCTTAGTTGTCATTTGAATGCTTAGACTTTGTCTGACTGACATTCCATAAACCTTGCATTTTCGTAAACATTCCCTCTTATCAATCAGACAAAACGGTTCTTGACAATCACAGGATAATGAAACAATAATGAGAGTGCATGAGCACACAAAAAAGTAAATAATAAAATAATTGATAAAAAATGCTAAATGACATAATCAACTGATAAATAATATAAATGGCTAATTAATGTCTGCAGGCTGTGATAATGTGGTTATCATCTGGAATGTGGGGACGGGAGAGTCCATGATCACTCTGGAGGACATGCACCCTGACATCATCTTCAGTGTCTGCTGGAGCCGCAACGGCAGCCTCATCTGCACCGCCTGCAAGGACAAGAAAGTCCGGGTCATCGACCCACGCAAGGAGGAGGTCATTGCGGTGGGTGCTTGTGAATAGGCCGGAAGTAATTAAAGTCGTTTCTGAATGGCTTAGACTGACGTGTTTCTCTGTGTTTACTCGACTCAAAGCATTCGGCTGCTCAGTTTGAAGGACTGTGCGCAGTGCAGTGTTGTGATGTGCTATGCTGTGTCTCGCTGACAGGAGAAGGACAAGGCCCACGAGGGTGCCCGGCCCATGAGAGCTATTTTCCTGTCTGACGGCAAAGTGTTCACCACTGGTTTTAGCCGCATGAGCGAGAGACAGCTCGCCCTCTGGGATCCGGTAAGTTGCCATGGATAAAAGCAGACAAATTTCATTCCAGCACCTGCTCATGAATAAATACCAAGACTAGCCTTAATTACATCTTTCTTGGTCCTTTTTAATATATATATAATATATATATAATTAGACTTCATATTTGCTCTTTTTGTCTGTCAGGACAATATGGACGAGCCAATTTCTGTCCATGAGATGGACACCAGTAACGGAGTCCTCCTGCCCTTCTATGATCCTGATACTAATGTGGTCTACCTGTGTGGAAAAGTACATGCTTCTATTTACAATAAATCCTATTGTTACAGAATTTCTATTCCTATTTAGGAGTGCATCATTGTTTTTGTTTGTTTTTTAAACATAAAGCATAAAAACAATATGCTTGACTGTATTTGAAATTTATTTCATGTTCTGTGTATACTACAAATACATTTTTATTTATGTACTTGATCAAATGCGATGCAGTTGTACTTTTAGTGTACTAAAACTATTAGTGTACTGGTATACTAAAAAAGTCTGCTAAATTGGAACAACTAAGTTTGTACTTAATGCATTTTAATTGTGTGGAAGAAGTGCTGAAGTCCAATTAAAGACATACTTAGTATATTTGATTGTGCTAAAGTGGAGCTGTTGCAAATGTACTTTAGCTACAACTTCAAATATTTTGCATTGAAAGGGCAATATTACACAATACTCATGAAAAGAGACATAAACTAGCATTTTAGGCTTATTAATCAGAAATATGCATTGTGCACAAGCAAGTTTTTTATGTCAGGAAGTCAGTAAATCAATTTAAACTATACTTAGAGTAAAAAAGTAATATATTTGATATTTCATACTGTCTACATAGATTATGAAATTTCAGAATAAATTTAAATTGTAGTGATATTTTAACAATAATACAGATTTTTCTCAAATAAATGCAGCCTTGGTGAGCATAAGAGATATTAAAGTATCTGACTGACTTTTGAATGGTAGTCGTGTATACCTGGATATTTAGGTTTTGGTTCTGACTGATGTTTTGTCTTTTAACAGGGTGACAGCAGTATCCGTTACTTTGAGATCACGGACGAAGCTCCTTTTGTCCATTTCCTCAACACCTTTATCACTAAGGAGCCTCAGAGGGGCATGGGATACATGCCCAAGAGAGGGCTGGACGTCAACAAGTGTGAGATCGCAAGGTATAGAGATGAGAGCAGCATGTGGGGGAATCTTATGAAACGTCAGGAACATATTTCACTCCAAAAATAAGTTTTTTATTTTAGTATTTCCACATTGCATTTGTTTTGCATATATTTCAATACAATAAATAAAGCAATAGATAATTGTAACTAGACGGAAGGTTTTCTTACTATAGTAAAGACAATAATAAATAGAGGGATATGCATCATTAAAATGTGTTAATTTAATGTGTAAAAAATTATTATTATTTTTATATATGCATTTAATTTTTTCTCTTTGTTTTGAGGTGAAATATGAGCTGGATGTTTCTTTGCAATATTTGCATGTTTGTTTGTTGTGTTTTAGTTGGTTTAGTCTAGGTTTTGCTAGTTCCTCATAAACTGCTAGTTTTTCAGGGCTCTGGACAGCGCTGCGTTTGTGACCAAAACTATTTATTTGCGTTTTATATTTTTGCTGGCGACCATATAAATATACATGTTTAAAAATTGGCATGTCATTTGACATTTTTCCTGCTTGTTCTGCGGTCACATCATTTGTTATGGTGACGTAATAAACTGAGACGATGCGCATCAGTTTTAGTGGAAAAAAGTCCTCATCTCTGCGATTGCCAGCGATGACGACACACCTGCTGCTACTGTTGTGGCAGCATGAGACCCAGACGTGTGAAGTAAAAGTGCAGAAAAGCAGTACCTATTTCCTGCACAATTTGAACAAACTACAACAGGTAAAGCTGTCTGTTATGTGGACATTAGCAGTCTCTTTAGCAATTCTCATTTTATTATCTATACCAATAATATGGTCTCTTAGTATTAAGATCTGTAGTCTGTGCCGTTCTGTTTTTTGGGTGGTGGTTGTTGTTGTTTATTAATAATAACAGAAAACAAAAACACAAAGAATTAAATCTTATTAATGTAGAGAGATCAAAACATACAAAAATTATTTTATTTTATTGCCATCCAGCAATAAAAAATAAGCTATGTGCTCTGTTACCTTTTAATGAACAAAGCATAAAAATAAAAAAAGCTTTAGAAATTCAGAATACCTGTGATATTGGCATAGAATCGCTGTTATTTTGGTATAGAACGGTTTATTTTTAATTGTGATTGATTAAAATGCTAATAAAGAAAAGAAAAGATGAGACATAAACGCATTACAGTTCTTATAGGAGTAAACTGCTTTTAATTTAAAAAAAAAAAAAAAATTATATATTTTTTTTTTTGTCTGGAGCCCTATTTTTAATGGTTTTCAACACCACTGAATTCAGGAAAGATAGATAAGATAGTCCCAAAACTCCCAAAAGAGGGCAGCAGTAGACCTGGTTGAGAAAAGGAGTGATTCATACTGTAAATAGAGGTTCTGTTTTGTGGGTATCTAAGGCTCCGTGTGTTATTTTTGTACGGTGGTATTTCCTGTTTCCCACCTCGTCCTGTTCTGTTCTGTCTTCACAAACGAGTCCTGCACTAATGTGTGCTGCCCCCGTGATCATGTTCTAATAGACCTGTGTGTTGTGTGTGTGTGTTCTCAGGTTTTACAAACTGCATGAGAGAAAGTGTGAACCTATCATCATGACCGTGCCAAGAAAAGTGAGCCTTTTCAGACATTTCAGTCTTGTTTTTAAGAGTACAGGCTTCCTCCTGCTTTGGCTTCTGGTTTCTGACACTGTCAGAGCTGTTCTAGAAGTTCACCTAACTAGAGGTTTTCACTCTGGATTTGATCGATTTTAATACTACTCCGCTGCAGGTCGTTCATCACATTTTATTATTTGGCTTTATGCCACAGTCTGTTCACACCAATACACTGCTGATAGCTGTTTAACCCCCAGTTTCACAGACGAGGCTTAAGCTAGTCCCAAACTAAATTGCATGTTCGAGCTGTCTCAGATGAAAATATCTTGCTCTGACATATCTTAAATCATGTCAGTGTCATTGTTCTGTGTTAAGATGCACCTGTAATATGCAAAGAGGCCTATATGTAACATTAAATGTTAAAAATAATATTTAAATAAATAAAACAAATATCTATAATATATAAGTTTTAGGATCAGTAAGATATTTCTGTATTTGATATGAATATTTTGAATTAAAATATTATAGTTTTTCTATTTCAGTATATTTTTTATTGTAATTTATTCCTGTAATCAGTATTGAAATGAGATATAACTCATATATAACTGAATTGTGAAATTGAGATTGCATTGCATTACATCACAAATAAATATTCCTGCAATGACAGCTACATTTTCATGAGCCATTGCTCCAGTTTTTCAGAAATCATTAGATTATGCTGATTTGTGCTGCTTAATATTTGTGTGAAGATATTTTTCCATACAACTTTTAAAAGATATTGAAAGGAAAATCTTTTGTAACATTATGAATGTCTTTTAATGTGACTTGATCAATTTAATGCATCCTGGCTGTATCAATTCTTCATAAAAAAACATTTGGAAACGTAATGAACCCAACCTTTTGAATGGTAGTGTAGATATTAAAAATGTTAAATAGATGTAGATGTTAAAAATTAATCTAACAAATAATCCATTAATTTAATATATAAATGTAAAATTTATTTTAAATATATCTTATATATTTAATTTTTTTTGTATCTTATGTATATCTTATTTTTATTTACAAATTGTATTTATAAACAATATAAATAAATACATAATAATAATAAATAAATTAAAAAAAATAAAATAAAATAATATATATATATATAAACAGTTGTATATAAAAGTTTTTGTTTAAACATGTATATGTTGGATGCAATTAATTGCAATAAGTTGACAGCACTAATAAAATGCATGGACAAAAACAGAAAAATCAATAATCATAAAATTCATCATAGATTCAGAAAACCGCTATGACACCAAGCAACTGAACTCTGCATCCGCATCTCTGCTTTTGCATGTTTGATTGAATGATTTGCATGATTCATATCCTACATATCTTAAAACCTAATAACATTCTTCCTTCCATCAGTCGGACTTGTTCCAGGATGACCTTTACCCCGACACGGCGGGTCCGGACGCCCCCTTGGAGGCAGAGGAATGGTTTGAAGGGAAGAACGGAGATCCTATCCTGATATCCCTGAAACATGGGTACGTCCCAGGCAAGAACCGGGATCTCAAAGTGGTCAAGAAGAACATCCTAGACAACAAGATGAGCAAGAACCTAGAGAATACTGCTCCTGCTGTCAAGACCGCCACGTCCACACCATCTATCGTAAGTGGGAATTATTTGCTAATTTACTTTTTCCTGTTCGTTTTATCATCCTACGGCATTCCATCTTTCCTACATCTAAATTTCCTAATTCCCTAATATATAATCAATGACTGCTATTTCTTTAGCCGTATTACACTGTGCTTCAGTTGTGAGCTAAATTATTGTATTGCTCAATGCCAGCTTCTCTTTTTGACTTTTATATAGCGTTTTTACAGTTTTAAGGATGTTCTACAGCAGACCCAACCCCTAACCACATGCCTGTTTAACCACATGACAGCGACAGCACATGTGTGTCCCACCCACTAAACCCAGCCCTCGGCTCAGAGCTGTAATCACAGGAGCCCAAACGACACACCAGAGTTAGCTGCTGTTCATCACACCCAAAGATTATTCGACAAGCCGACTTAATTATTTGCATATGCAGTGTTATAATTCTTAACTACACTTCGAATGATTTTCATGAATTAAAAAGAAAAACATTGACATGTTTCAGATTTGAAACCAAACTGAAATAAACATAAATGCAAGAACATAATACATTAATGCACAAGTCTGTTTTCTTTTGTTCCGATGGATTCCATTTTCATTTGTTTATTTACTTTTATATAATTTTCTGTTTCCATGTTATATATGTATCCACGTACCAAGAGTTCTTGAAAAACCACAACTGTGTGTGTGTGGTTACACCATATATTAAATATATAAAAATGCATCCTTAATTTTTCTCTCTTGTTTTTTTTTTTCTTAACAGAAAAGTGAAGCTAAGCTGGAAGAGGTTCTGAAAGAAATGAAATCTCTCAGAGAGCTGGTCAGCAGTCAGGAAAAAAGAATTGCCAAACTTGAGGAGCAGCTGTCTAAAATGGACATCTGATGGACCCTGAAATCCCTTCCCCCACTTCTATTCAGGGTATCCCATTGGCCAGGTGGGCGGGGCCCGTCACTGCCAATCACCATGACAGCGTTCCGTCTGAAGCCTGCCTTGAAAAGACTCCAACATTCCAAGATGATACATTTTTTGTTTCTTCTTTTTTTTTGCAATCCCAAAACCTGTTTGTACCTCATAGCCATTTGGAAAACCAGAAACGCCTCCAGTTTCTCTCAAATTGTGCCCTGTGTAGCTTTTTATTCAGTCTCACTCCAAATCTTTCTGCAACGGCTGTGTTTTATCTGGTGTTCTTGAAAGGTCTTAAGGTTGTTTTTTGTTTTTTTTTCATTTTTCTTATTAAAATTGTGACCAAGCAGATTGCATCATGAAACAGTTACATGAACTTGATGAGCTCAAAGTTCATCAGTATTGCAGTTCCCCTCTCGCCCTTCGGAGTTGCCAAATTAAATGAGGAGTTATGCTCCCTTACCTCCCTGACAGTATTTGACTAGCTTTTCATTTTGTACTTTTGGATAAGGGACAAAGCTATATGCTAGTAATGCAAGGAGGGGAAATAAGTGGAACCTTTCCTCAACGTTATAGAATTAAAAAAAATACAGATTTCTATCAAACGTGTAGAGTTGACAAAGTTTACAAACCAGTACTGGAAAACAATACAGGTGCACTAAAATATTCCACTAAGAATGACTTCTTTTTAAAAAAAAATTTTTTTTTTTTTTTTATCGGGTTTAAAAGTATTAAAAAATAATTAATCAAGATAATTGTGGTTCTGATGGTTGCCATGAATACAGCCAGGGTGTACTCCACTCACATTTTCTCGATGGCAGACATTGCTCATCGTCATTGTAATAATACAAGCAAACGGAGTCAGTTTTTCGCCTTTCTAGTTTCCTCGTATCTGAACTTTTCTTCATTCATATTCCGTCTCCTAAATGAAACCAGAACCAGTACGGGTCTCACTTTGTAAACTTTAGAAGGTCACAGCTTCTAGTTTCACATCCCAAAAACATGTTTATATAAGCTCAGAACTAGATATCACCGCAAAACTCTGTTGCTTTACCAGCTCTGACTTGGTTCAGTTCTAAGAAACACTGTTAGGTTCGCTTTGCTTTCTCATTAATACCTCCGATTCTCATCTTGAGTTGTGCCGTCCACACCATCTCAGTTGATGTTCATACTCTTGCTGTGCATTGTAGACCATGACAACCAGCACAATAGTGAGTCAATGATTGACTTCCTTTTCCTAATAAGTCTGTCTTGCTCTCCCAGTCAAGCAGAACCAGTTCGCTCCAGGGACGGCTCACGTCTAGATGACGATTTCAGGAACGTGTTATGTGTGCAACAAGTTCAAGCTGATGTTTGTTTTATGTATTGGCCATGCCAGGAAGAGAGGAAACTGTGATTCTGCTGTTCAGATTGCTTTGGCTACATCCTACGTCAGAGCGTTCTCTTGTGGTTTTCGTTTTGACGCTTCTACATATCTCATTCTCATTTCACATCACTGTCTAGTGCCTCTTTTATAGATTCTAAAAAGCATCCTCCCTCTTTGTGCTTTTGGTCTAAAATAGCCAGCGTCTTCTGACCTCTGAAGCATTCCGTGACCTACAAGAACTTCAGATCTGTGTCTGAGAGTGACAACTGTCGTTCTCTCGCTTTCGCTCTCTTTTCTTGGTGAAGTTTTAAAGTGAAGGGTTTTGAAAATGTAGGGGCCGTGTTTATGGGTAGAGAAGTGCCAAGCTCTGCGATGGATCCATGTTGAGCGTTTCATTGGCCTCAGGAGGCATCTGCCATGCATCCTCGAGCGCGTGGTTGATTTGAAATGAAAAGGGATTTTTGTAGGTTGAAAAGATAATGCAGGAAGAAGGCTGGATGCAATGGATTAATTTTGATGCTGTTTGTAAATATAGATTTTTTTTTTTTAGGGTTTCTTTTTTTCTTTGGCTGTAGGAAGGTGTTCGTCCATCATTTGGAGTTTGATGGTTTTAAAGAATTCCCCATTTGCCCCTCATCATTATGCACACTGTGAGCCTTTAATGTTTAAAATGAAATAAAAATCAGAAGGAAGGTGACCTAGAAATTCCAATTTGTGCATAACTGTACCGTTTTTGTTCATTCATCTGCTTCAAGTATAAAGAGTCTTACTGATTACCAGAAAAATAAAAAATAAAACTGAAACATTGGCCTTTGTGTCTCTCTCTTTTTTTGTCTCTAATTATTAAACCTCTTTTTGTGGAAGCATGGTTGGTTACAAGTTAGTGTTTTAGGGAACTAAGATGTGATATTTAAGTCTCTCTCTTGCTCATTTGTGTTTGCGTCACCTCGGCTTTAGCCTGACGCTACATGAGGTTTGACTTCCTGTATTTTTTTTTTTTTTTTTTCAGCGAGTAGGTTTTGCGACATTGCATTGTGAGTGTGTGAGGGGGCCTAACGTTCCATTGAACTCCAGATCAACGGTAGAAACGGATGGTATGTACATTTAGAGTTCTATTTGAATTCTGCCTTAGCGTGTTTTGTCTAAAATCGGATGTTAGGTTAATATAGTGTGGTGTGTGTTTTGAAAATCCATCAACTGTGGAGTGTACATGACTAAATATCTGTGAATAAACTGGTAAAGGTTTCATAAAGTGTGATCATAACCGCAATCGTGAAATTGTTTAATCTTACGTTTTTAAGTGTGGATAACTGTAAAACAACGACACTTTGTCAACTAAAAGGAAGCAGTGGTGTAACCACATGGTATAGTCCCAAACTTTAAGTAGGCAGCAATCAGGTGTTTTGTACTTCCATTGTTGCTAGACTTCAGTTGGCTCTCACTTCTCGCTCTCTGATAGTTCCTCTCCGCTCAATATACTAGGGAGGAATAACCATACAGCATATGAAAATAAAGCTGATGTTTTTTTGCGTCTAAAACACTATTGCAACATTCTCTGTCCTTTTCGTGCAGATGGCGAAGGTGACTAACCGACTTGGGTGTTTAGCAGTTCTTGTTTTGGTGCTGACTTTCAGCAGTTTGGTCACGCCAAGATCTTTTAGGTTGAAAAGGGAAATTAGTCAAAATGCGACATCGATAAACACCAGCACACACAGTACAGCAACCGTAGCTCCACATGCAACCAGCACCACCGTGGAAACTTTAAAGGCTTCGAGAACGTTACAGACGGTATCTGATTCAAACATCTCCGCGACTACGGTTTACCACCATGCTCCAGATTTGAACCACACCCAACAAAGCTCCACTTCAGGAACCGAGAACCTGACCGTTCACTGGTCAACAAATAACACCCAACTTCCCACAATAAATAACAGTACTGGACACATTTCACTCAGACCCACATTTCCTTTAGATCCCCGTAACGTCACAGAGAACCTCACGACAGCAGCAGCGACGACGACAATGTCCACAGGTGCAAAAAACCTTACCACAGCAGTCACTAAAAAACCAACCACATCCACGACGCACTCGTGTTCTACTGCCTCTTCTCAAGGGGATGGACTTGTGAGTCGTTGCCTCATCGCCATCGCCTCCATGGCTGCTTTAACCACCATCTTCATCATTAGCACCATCTGCCTGGCTACCAAGCTCTCGGGATACAGATACAGGCACAAGGCGCATCTCCTCCAGGAGACTGAGATGGTCTGCATTTCTGCCCTGATGAACGACACCGATCACCCGGTTCCAAAGCCAAGACGGCATCCCAAAAGCAACGGAGCACTGATCCCCAATACTGAGGATGGGGATCCTGACGAAGATAATCTCACTCTTAACAGCTTCCTTCCTGATACCGAAGGCCCTCTTTAGAAATGTAGACCAATGCACTGAAAAACAGGATGCATCTTTTTTTTATGCTTTTAAGCATGAAGTCAGTGCTCAAGATTGACCCAGTTTATCTGTTTTCTCACTGAACAGAAGTTCTACCAATAATCTGATGCCTGGCTTTTAAAACAACAATTTTATGATTTGCTGTACAGTCATCCACATCATTTATTTAATCAGTGGAACATTTAAGTGTTTTTTTGAAGTGTAAAGATGTTATATTTGATCATTTCTTTAAGATATTGAGTTACGAGGTTGTTTAAGGAGCTCAGGCGTTAGTAGGGCTTGGCAGAATGTATTGCGGAGTATAGTCTATTCCTGTCTGTGGTGCGGCTAGCTCTATGTAATTTACTCCAACAGAATGATGTTGGAGATTATCACGGTCTGAATGTATGTTATCATTGCATATGTACATAATATATACACTTTCACATTTACCCAGAAAGAGTTTAGTATTTCCTTAGAAGTGACACACTTTCTTTTGTGTGAATTTAAGAAAATGGCCAAAGCCAACTTTTGGCCATCAAAAAAAAATAGGTAGTCTGCAAAGAATATTTTGAATTCACATTTAGTTTATTTGTACTATAGTATTATTTTTTTCCTGCTTTTTTTTCTATGTAAATTCTGTGTAGGGAACATCAGTATGGATGTGTTCAAGTGAATGTTGCGCAAAATGACAAAGTCATATAGCGATAACCCAGGTATTGTTAGCCAAACCGATTTTATAAATGTTAAATAAATCATGTAACTGAAGTGACTTGGACTTCTTACAATTTATAGTGAATGTGAGTTGTTGTATGTAGCCCCCCTTTTTTTCTTTTTTTTTTTTTTTTTTTTGAGTTAAACGAGAGTCAACTAAACATTTTTAAAGCTACCTGAAAATACTTGAAATGGTTTGCTGTATTATTCTTATCCCATGCCTCCATCAATGTTCTGGAGGAGAGGAGGACAGAAAAGGGAGGAGATGGAGCAAGAGGGGAGGGAAATGTCCTTGTGCAATTATCCAGATTTTTTAGGAAAACCCACACAGTCAGAATCTTCCACGAGCCTTTCAGGACAGGAACAAGCAGCTTTTTTTCTTTATCAACTCTATTTATCTTTTTTTAATTTTGCATAACTGTAGCTTGAAGCGTTGTCAAAGTGACAGGAAGTAACGCCGTCAGTGAGTATTTTTACATTTCCTTCATTGAGAGTTTATTTGACGTTTTGGTTTCACATGTTATAAATAACTTGTTGATATAGAGGTCACATCTCAAATGGATTTTTTATCAATCGCTCAAGATTGTTTTTCTGATTTAGTGACCTCACAAAGTAGGAATAAATGCAAAACCTCAAATACCAGTATATGCAAGCAAATATCACCACATCTTTTATTAGAACCACCTCCGCTTTTCTATATAATTTTAATACTTTTAACCCATTGGTCCAACTTATCACATGAAATATATGTACTATCTATTAAAAACAAAAAGTTGGGCTTATATTTTAAAAAACGAAGCAAGTGTTCATTTTTGTGTCCCCTTTTTAAGCTTTACACAAAGTAAAGTTCCTTATATTGTCTAATGCAAAAAGCCAAACTGTTTTCTATTTTAATGCCATCTACGCAAAGGATGCATATTTTTGCATTCCTTGTTTTACTGTAAAAATATTTCCTATTTTATTTTTTTGGTCTGCATAGACGATATTCTAATTGTATTAATTTGACAGATACTTCCTGTTTTTGCTCTTATTTTAAATTCAAATCCTCCCAACACATTGCTGAGGTTACCTTATATTGTACTTTAATACAAAACTGTACAAGTGACTGAATGCCTTCTGATTAGCAGAAGAGAGAACGTGGTCAGAGCTGAGGGTTAGTCAGTGTGGTTGACACTAAGGAGGAAATGTTTTATAAAAATAGGTTTTAAAGAAGTAAAGACAATAGAGGTAAGGCTATTGGATAGTAGTCAGTATGAGGTTTGCACAGTCAGTTCTGATGGTGTTCATTTGGGGAAATTCCCTTCAAACCTTAACCTGCTACTGGTTGAAGTAGCTTATCCATCCTATGCTTTTTGATAAATGTAAAAAGATTTCATGTTAATATAATGCAGGTTTCTTGATGCTGTGTAAAGCATACGAATATGATGTGTGTGTTCTTGAGCAGCGCAGAAATAGTCTCGCTGGTCTGTGGCAGCTGGGCTGTAAATACAGGCCTGTGAGCTGCGGCTCTCCCACGCCTTGCTGCACCCTCACAAATATATATCTGGCCTTGCTTTTGCTTTTCTGTGGTGAGCGGGTGGCATCAGCCAGGCAAGGAAATTACAAACCAGGCCTGGGCTCCCTCTGCCTCCACCCCAAATTAGTAATGACTGGATGTAACAGGAATAGCTCCTCTCCTGCGAGGAAACAGAAACATGAAAATTCGCTCTCATGTAGAGAGTCTACAGCAATGTGTGCGTTTTATAAGCATCTTCCTTCCTGTGATTCAAAGTGAATTGATAGTACTGATAATAAAAAGACCTCTGTGTGAGTAGACACTGATAACTATTAACCATTCACCAAGTGGAAAATTTATATTAAATTGTAGTCTACATAAAATCTATATGACCTTTGCAATACAATACAAAATCATTATTTAGTTGTAAACAAATAATGGCATGGTATATTTATATTTTACTATTCCAAGGTACTTAAAAAAATACCATGGCACACATAATAAAAAAAAGGGCTGTGGTTCTTTTAATTTTGGGGGGGGTTTATTTGTTTTGGTGCTATTCTATTTGATTCAAATTTGGATTTTATTTACCATTTATTTTAACTTGTTGGTAAAGAAAATATATAAAGATTCTTTAACAAAAACAAAAATACAACTTCTTAACACACTACATTTCCATTTGTTAACATTAATTAACTGCATTAGCTAACATGAAATAATGAATGATAATAATATTACTAAATGTTAATTTATGCATTTACTACTACAATAATAAAAACCAAAAGTTGTATGAACTAATGATGAATTAACCTCAAACAATGGAACAAATGTATTGATCATTCTTAGTTAACATTAGTTAATGCATCAGCTCACAGGATTTTAAATTAGGTTACATTTTATTTAAAGGTGTCCTTGTTACAGTGTTATTATACATGTAAGTACTGAATATTATTTATTAACTATATGTACTTAATATATGGTTTTATTTAGGATTAGGGTTGGTCTTATAGGGTTACTTGCATGTAATTATGCATAATTAATTGTTAATATAATAGTTTGTGACTCTGGAGCACAAAACCAGTCCTAAGTAGCACAGGTATTTTTGTAGCAAGAGCAAACAATACATTGAATACATTTCTCTTTCATGCCAAAAATCATTAGGTTCAGTATAGATCATGTTCCATGAAGATATTGGGTCAATATATTCTACCTCAAATATCAAAACGTAACTTAATGTTTGGTTAATAATATGCATTGCAAAGAACTTCATTTGGACAACTTAAAAGGGGATTTTCTCAACATTTAGATCTTTTTGCACCCTCCGATTTTTAAGCAGTTGTATCTCAGCTTTCAGATGATGTATAAATCTTAATTTGAAAAAAATTTGACTGGTTTTGTGGTTCAGGGTCATGTATGTGTTACAACCCTAAAATTAAACGTAATCGCGAATTAGGATCTTCCAAATATGTATTACGAACTGCTGTAACCACCTTTATAAAACACAATGCTTACTTCACGTTTCTGTTAGAAATGACTAGTAACGGCTGCGTCTGTGTCCACATTCTTTCAGGTCTTTAGAGGAAGCATGTCACTCTCTCTGCGCTTTGTTTGCCTCCTCCTGACTGCTCTCTGGAGCAGCAGTTGCTTTGCCAAACCTGCCCCGTTCAACGTATCAATGGAGGGAAGCGGGGATGAACCCGAACTCATCTTTCCAATCGCTCGTACCACCCATGTTCCTCCATCGCCCTCGCCTCCTCCAATCATAACAGCCACTTTCATCCGCATCAAAGACTTCCTTTTCAACCAGGTGGTGGACTTCCTGAAGGAGAATTTGCTTCTCATCATTGTCGTGACCTCTCTTTTGGTCGTCATCATCTTCATCATCTGCTGTGCTTCAGCGATGAGCCACAAACGCAAGCTTGAGGCCTACTATCCTCCAAAGACCTACGCACCCAGGAAATACATGAGCCAGTCCAGTAAAGCTACAGAGAAACCACATAACCAGATTCAGGAAGGTAAGACTGCAAGCGCAAAGACCCTACGGGAACCCACTAAAGCACTGGTGGGGGAGAAGGATGGAAAAGACCCCCGGCCCAAGCCGAAAGAAGTCCAAAAGGTGGAGGATGTTGAGGAAGTGGAGATGCAGAAAGACGAGCCCAAGAAGGAAGAGGAGCCTCAGGCTACCACCTCAAATGTCACCTCCAGTCAGCCGCTGGTCTGTACGTGCCACCTCAGAAAGGCCAATCACACCACAGCGTAAAAGCTTTTACTTTCCTGGGCAGGAATGACCTTGCTCCCAGCTTTTTCTACATGTTTTGCCAGTTTATTTTGTTTCTTCAATAATTTGTGTGCTAAATGGGAAAAAACCCCTGAGAATATTATTATTATGATTATTCATATGGAAAATAAATAACACTTGAAACTATTTTGTGAATCACTTTCTACTTCTGAGAGACTTGTGAAAACATCTGTTGAAACTTTTTCGGACCACTTTCCTCTCGGTTGTATTTTACGTATGAAATGTCTATATGCATGGTAACCCGTAATTTATGCTGTATTTTCCAGAACTCTTATCAGTTGTTTACCTAAGCTTCATGACTTTCCTCAGTATTGGATTTTGTTAGCTTGCGTTTTGTCATGAAAAATAAACTCTCAGAAAACTCTTCTGCTTTGTTCTAAATAAACTGATTGCTTCAGAGATACAGATACAGGAATATTCAAAGGTTTGGGGTCTGTATGGTTTGTTTTCAAAAGAAGTCTTATGATCACCAAGGCTGCATTTAATGATTTTTTTTAAAGACATTAACCGATTCACCATTACAAAAGCTCCTTTACATGATTCTTTCAGAAATCATTCTAATATGCAGATTTGGTGCTCGGCATACATTTCTCCTATCAGTGCCAAATAGCTGTACTACTAAATACTTTTGTGGAAACCTCAATATATTTGTTTTCAGGGCTGTTTGAATAAGAAATGTTCAAAAGAATGGCATTTATTTGAAATAGAACATTTTTGTAACTATCAGTGCTACCACTTCCTTGTTCTCCCTGTTTCCATTTCAAAAGAATTGCGTTGGCTTGGCTGAAGCATATGAAACTCAAGAACCTCAGTCACAGAGCCCAACGGAGCGTTACGGCGGCAGCTACAGAGCTTTTGTCACATCCATACAATGTCCAATCAATATTTCAGAAGCTCATTCCAACAGGCTCTCAGAGAGATCTAGAAATATCTCACCTTAGTGGAAATATACTGGTTGCTATAGAACCATACAATCAATTTCACCTTATGCCAGTTATAAAATATTTTGTGGGCAATTTCATAATTCCAAAGATTTATTCAATTTGAAAATTCTTTCACGCAAGTTATTCTTTCCAGAAAAACAACCCTCACACCTCTTTAATGACATGCAGCTTTTGTTACAATGATGTTATCAGGCTATCATTGATTAATAGCCAGCTGAATGCAAATTAGCCTCATAACTGTAATGAAACCCCCCTGCAAGGCCAAGTGTTGGAAGTTACCAAAGAGTAGATATCCAAAGATACGCATCGAAGCCAGATACTTGAGCCCCGAAAAAGAACCTTAGCTCAAGGTCGAATGGTCCCCTCTTTTGTCCACAAGGTGCTAAACAATTCTGGAAATGATCAACTGCTTTCACTTCACTTTGGGTGAGAGTGAACTCTCTTCACTTCTGAACAATAAGATGAAGACTTGAACATGATTTCGGCTACAGTAACCGTTAGTTTTGTTCTTCAGACACTCAAACAACACATTCCTCGTGCAGAATAGTTATTAAACATGTTTCCTATCAGAAAACTACTCTACTAACCCAGTGCAGCTGTGTCATGGGAAAAGCAAGCGGAGTGCCCAATTAATTTGCATTGCGAAGAAGATACAAAACAGGTAACTTAAAACCTTAAGGCTGCCATTAAAGTTTGATGGGCTGCTACCCAGAATTTTCAGGGTGAGCACGGACCGTTCTCTGGAAAGGACGTGAGGAAAGAGCGAAGAGGTTAAATACGTGACGCAGATAAAGTGAAAGTGAAGGGTCAGCTGAGATGGGGCAAGAATGATGAGTCGCACATCCCTTTGTGACACGTTTGATAACGCATTAGCAGTTGAGCTCAAGAAAGGAAATACATCCTGGAGGAGCTGCAGAGTCCATCATGGTAATTCATTTTGTTTAACTGGTTCATTTTTGGTAAATTAAAATCAGTTACTAATTACTACCTTCTTTCCTTTATCTGTCCCTCTCCATCTTTTCCCACAAGTGAGCCATGCGTCCTAGTCTTCTCTGCTGTCTTTTGTTGTGTATCTCTTCGTCTATCCTTGCTGGCCTTGTTTTGTCCCCCTGCCCTAAAGGCTGCTGCTGTCCCAGTCCTGGTGCTCTGGTTCTGTGTGAGTCTCTTGGTCTGCATACCCTGCCTCGCTCCGTCCCCCTAAGCACAGCCGTCCTCTCCGTAGCCCGGAATCAGCTCTGCAACGTGGATAATGTGTTCCAGCCATATTCTGGCCTGCAGGAGCTGAGCCTCAGTCACAACCAACTGGTCCGTTTTCCTCGTGGGCTTCCGTCAAGTCTGGAGACCCTTCAGCTTCAGGAGAACCAGATCACATACATCACCGCTGGGTCTCTGAGGCAGCTCGGGAACCTCACACGCTTGGATCTGGAGGATAACCGGATACGATCGATTCAGCCAGGGGCACTGCAAGGTCTAACCAGACTGAGGATGTTGACTCTGAAGGGGAACAGATTATCTCGTCTGCCTTCAAACCTGCCATCTTCACTAATACACCTGGATGTGTCGGTGAACTGCATATCTACACTAGATCTGTCCTCTTTGGGTGCACTGGTGAACCTGCAAGTGTTAAAGATTAACAGTAACTGTTTGCGCTCGATACCCGAGCATGCATTTGATGGACTCTCCCGTCTCAGATCAGTGGAACTAGCCAACAACTTGTGGGTTTGTGAATGTGACATCCTGTATCTTTATAGGTGGCTTCTGACAGACAGGTTACGCATGGCGACAGATCTAGTATGTACAGCGCCTCTGCACCTCGCACAGAGGATGTTATTAACTCTATCAGTCATGGCCATCTGCCCAAAACTTTTTAAGCCCATTGAAAGAATATCAACATGGGTGAATACGGAATCTGGGAAAGTGGTTGTAAGCAATATAGAACAGAGTACAAGTGCATCGATGTTGGTTAGATCTGATGCTGCGTGCAACACAAGTTCTTGTCGAGAATCTTCTAAACTATCTGAAAGTACAATATCAAGGTCCTTTTTTGGGTCAGACCAGCCCACCTTAGAGAGACTGAGCTACGAAGAATGCCTTTCTCTAAATTTGACATCTTTTATACCCCAATCCACCCAAGTACCCTACAGTCCAACCACAGATGGGGAAGTTGGTTGTGTGGAGAATTCGACAGGTAAGCCACCCGGAGCATCAGGCACTGTCACTGGTTCACTGACCACAGCTAGAGACATGGAACTCACTCCTCGGACGATACTACAGTCCAGCGATCCGGCGCTCATTGCGATCCTGGCTGTTCTTTGTGTGCTGACAGCACTGCTGATGCTTACAGTGCTTTTGGTACTGAAGAACATCCTTTTACGAAACCTGAGAGTTGCACCACTTCCACAAGTTCAAGGAGACATTAGCACACATTCATGACTTTTGTTAAAACAAATGTTGTGTGTAGAGAATAAGGCAACATGGATATTTACATCTTTATTAAGTTTTTGCAACAAAAAAATACAGCACCACAGTCAAATTAGTTTTTTTTTGTTGTTTTATTTTTTTGCTTACGAATCCCAGCCAAAACTATAATGATCCCTCTAAAAATCTAAGCAAATAGACATTTTTCAAATCCCCTACTTTCCTTTTTATAAAGTGTAGAAGAGCATTTACAAACTTTGCAGTATATAGACCTGATATAGAGGATATTTCATGTGAGGGTAAGAGATCTTTAGGAAATAAAGCTTTTATTTTCATGTGCGTGATTCAGAGATACAGGAGAAAACTTTACTCCAAAAGATCTTCACAGTCAGTAAATGCAAGCCATTTCAAACCAGCAACGCAAATGCAGGGCGAACAGAGTAGCAACGATACACGCCTGCTAATGTATTTATTTCATCCTCAGAAGGCATATCAACTACAAAAAGTCACAATGAGAGTGGGTGACTGTGACTCGTCTGTGAATGAGGACATTAATTTCGAGCTTCCGCCAATGTCTCCTTGTCGTCCTTCTGTTTGAGTCTGTAGTCTGCTAATGCAGCCTTGATAGCATCCTCTGCAAGCACTGCCAGAAAAAAAAAATACATTTATGAAATCAGAGAATTTTATGTTTTCTTATGTCATCAACGTGTTTACAATCTCAAAAAGCCACTTACTAGAGCAATGAAGTTTGACTGGTGGTAAACAAAGCTCTTTGGCAATCTCTGTGTTTTTAATTTTCAGTGCTTCATCAATCTGTACATAGAAAAGAGTACATTGAAATGCTGGTAGGAATACTTGAGAGAACAAATATGAAGCACGATGACATAATCTGAAGACACCAAGAATTTATGCACTGATCTGAGTCACAGTGACTCACCGATTTTCCCTTCACCCACTCTGTAACCAGTGAGCTGGAAGCAATGGCTGAGCCACAGCCAAATGTTTTGAATCTGGCATCTATTATCTTGCCATTCTTGTCCACCTGAATCTGTCAGACAGGTTGACAA
Source organism: Enteromius treurensis (assembly GCA_032275025.1). Classification (NCBI taxonomy): domain Eukaryota; kingdom Metazoa; phylum Chordata; class Actinopteri; order Cypriniformes; family Cyprinidae; genus Enteromius; species Enteromius treurensis. The sequence continues at coordinate 11,349,271 of JAUCMU010000097.1, read as the reverse complement.
CAAAACAAAGTCACTGATGTAAACAGTGTGTGTCTACATATACGTTAGTGCTGTCACACGATTAAGGGCATCCAAAATAAAAGATCTTATATAATATATATGCGTGTTTACTGTGCATATAAAAAATCTTGATAAATATCTTAAAAATATAGACATGTTTTTGCATATATATATATATATATATATAAAAATTTCATTGTCAAAGAAGTCTTACCTGTAGTTTCATAACATCCCCGCATGCAGGTGCGCCTACCAAGCCAGTGCCTACATTCTTGGCATTCTTGTCAAGAGAACCAACATTTCTGGGGTTCTCATAGTGGTCCACCACCTTCAGGGGGGGAAAAAGGTATGATACTTAAGACATCCTGATCATATTTAACAATCAAAGACATTCATCAGAAGACTTGTAATAACAGTTTACACCAAAGGCAACGTGCCCTTGATAAATAACAGTGCCCTTCATAACAGAGATGATTAATCTTTATTAGTAAATACCTTATTTAACTATGTGTGTACTGTCAGTGTATAGGTTTATTCACTTGTGGCACAGTTACGTTAAGATACTGAAAGTCATCACTGATGAGTTTGTAGGACAGTTGCACAATGGATTATGACACTAACTCTAAATATGGATCAATGTCATTCTAACTTAGTCAAAAATATATAGACCAGCTGATGACATGCGTTTTATACTTAAACATATCACGGAAAATATTGTCGTACGTGTACAATGTTCCGCTGGTTTGTTTACATACGCAGTAAACTAGCGTTAGCTTAGCTAGCAAGCACGTTTAAAGTTGGTCCCAAACATTGGGAACTACAACGTAATCATAGATCAATTCTCGTGCCACGGTCGACAAGAAGAAAATAAGTGACACGTACCTTTTTATGGTAAGAATAGGCTATTCTGAGCTCTGGCATTGACAAATATTTACTGAAAAGTGCAGAAGATGCACAGCGCTTGACTCCCGCTGCTAACGCCATGATGTTGACTGACCGACGTCACTGCATTAACAAGGGATAGCCGCCAGGGGGAGGCTTTCACTGCATTATACAAATCTAATATTGTATCTTACATTAGTGACTTGTAAACTATTATTCATTTTACATTCAGATAATATTGTATGGATAATTTCTGGCTTATAATTTGTTTCACTGCTGTTTTACACAAGCTAAAATTAACCCCTAACGGTAGTAGCATCAAACTCAACCATCACAGTAGCGCTTTCACTGCACTGCTCACATTTTAGTAGTTATTTATTATAAATAATATACTTTTCCTCTTTGTATTATATGTAGCTGAGCGTTTTTACAGACTGTATTAAATATTATATCACTGCTGTTTACATGCCGTTCACTCAGTCAACCAGCAGGAGGAGCGATTTCCCCGTGAACCTTAAATAATATTGCATTTATCAATTGGAAAAGTTTTGCGTATTCACAACAATATAAAATATGTACACTACCGTCCATTTGGGGTCAGTAAAATATTTCATGTTTTTTAAAGATGTTTCTTCTGCTCATCAAGTATTCTGCTCGTTTATTAGATTAAAAAGCCAGAAAAAACTGTAATTTTCTGAAATATTATTTCAATTTAAAATATATTTTAAAATGTAATTTATTCCTGTGATACAAAGCATCATTACTCCAGTCTTCAGTGTCACATGATCCTTT
>JAUCMU010000097.1:11320593-11337416 GCA_032275025.1 Enteromius treurensis | reverse complement strand
TTTACACAGTGGAAAACCAAACAGAGCCGAGTCGAGCCGAGGCGAGCTGGTACTGTGTAGTGGAAAAGCGCCAATAGTGAGCAACAGTACTCCGGTAGGCTGTGGAGTTTAAACTATGCTCAGTAGGTACTGAAAAACAAAACATTTTTGATATTTGCCCTTAACAAACAGTTGAAGTGGCCGGTGAATATGAGAGTCGTTTTTGATCAAAGTTTAATGATCAAAATGTTTTAAAAAACACTCTTGGCAATTTTAAATCAGTTATGAATGGCAGAAAAATTTTGCAGGAATGGAACAAATCATTTAATCACACAGGAATTGACATTTTTAACAAGCGTTATGATTTCTTTGTTTTCAGATGTGTTTGAAAAGGCCCTGAATGCAGGGTTCATCCAGGCGACTGATTATGTAGAAATCTGGCAATCTAATCTGGACTACCTGAGGAGACGTGTTGATTTCAGCAAAGGCAGGAGCATATGTTTCTTTTTCTTTTTCTCCGTGTTTTATTACAAGTATTCTCTTACTTTCTCATGTCTTGGCAGCTGTTATCTGATGAGTGAATTTGATGATTTATTATTAATGCATGTGTTGATTATTGCAGAATGGAGCAGGGAGTTGGACGAACTGCGGGCAGCTTTTGCACGCTCCCTTGAATACCTGAAACAGGATGTCGAAGAACGTGAGTATCTCATCTGTTTTTGTGAGGTATGAGAGCACACTTGTATTAAAAAGACACATGTAACTACCATCTCACTTCTCAGGGTTCAGTGAAAGTGGAGATCTGTCCTGCACAATAATGCAGATCTGGGCAAGGATAGAGGTGAGGGAACACTATACTGTTGCATCTGTCCATCCTCCATTAACTAATGTCGTTCTGCTGATTACAGTCTGTCCGTAGTTGTTGAAGTGCTGCTTGTGTTTGTTTGCTTTAAACAGGCCTTGCATTGTAAGAACATGCAGAAGGCCCGTGAACTGTGGGACAGCATCATGACAAAAGGGAATGCGAAATATGCCAACATGTGGCTGGAATATTACAATCTGGAAAGGTCAGTCATTTTTATTAGTTATGCATCCGATGAGATGTTTCACTTTCGTTGATGCGCAAGATGCTTTTTGGATCTTTCTCAAATTACACAGGGGAACATGATAAAGCAGGTTTTACACAAATTTGATGAGTTTATTAAATATTGATTAAATACACTGAAATTTAAAGTATACAACTGTGGGAAAAGAGGGAGCATTTTCACTAGTGGTCTTAGCTTTTTAGACACTGTATTTATGTAAGCTGTGGTTCTCAAGCAGGATCTGATCAGAAATATCAAAATTATCTTAGACTATAGTGGGGAAGTCATTTGTTAAGTCACTATGGGTACCTTTAAGTCAAAAGAAGTTTCAGAAACACTGTATTTTAAAGATGACAAGAAACAGCATTTGCAACACATTTGACTTCAGTTGTGTGTCATTTTTGATTTAGGCAACATATTCAGGAAGTAGTGTTGGGGATCATGTTTATCCATCAGGATTTGACTGGATCAGAATGGGGGTTGTGTGCTATAATGATATTAGTTAATATCATTTTTCACTTGACTGTGAGACCTTGGTTATAGCAGCAGAACAATCAAATACTTTTTTGGGATTGAGCAAGTTAGTACAATTTGATTAAATAATGAAAACAAACATTTGTTACCTTTGCTGGCAAAATTATTGATTTATGGGAATCGACCAAAGAAATGACGAAACCACACCTCCATAAAGTCTATAGAGTCAGCAAAGTCCATTTTGAGAAAATTAATAAAATCTACTGTAATGCACAGCTCTAATATTATATGAAAATTTTCGCCAGCATTGTCACAGTTTTTCTCTTCAGAATAGTGCGTATTAATAAGTTGATCTTATTTTGATTTCATTTTGTTGTCTTTAAAACTTTGTCATGTGAAGGCTGCTGTTTTAACTCTTTATGTATGTGTGTGTGTTTGTGGATCAGGTCATATGGAGATGCTGCTCACTGCAGGAAGGCTCTCCACAGAGCTGTACAGTGTACATCTGACTACCCTGAGCATGTCTGCGACGTCCTGCTCAACTTTGAAAGAGTGGAGGGTGAGTTAATTGATGCAGATATAGATTTATGTTTATAATAGGCGCCCAGATTTGTAGGATTTATGTGGTTATTATTGTCTCTCTCAGGCTCTCTGGAGGACTGGGATGCTGCAGTCCAAAAAACGCAGACTAAACTCAACAGAGTGAATGAGCAGAGAGCAAGAGTAAGTCCTAACTAGCCTTTATGTGATTTTCAGCATACTTGACATCTGTTTCATTTTTAAATGTCCTTTTTAGAAGTAATGTGACAAGCGTGCTGATTTATGTATCAGGCCTGTCTGGAAGCTTGCCATGTAGAAATGTCCTTCTGATGGTGTTTCTGCAGGTGGCTGAAAAAGAGGCTCTTCAAGCCAGACAAGAGGAGGAGAAAGCCGAGCACAGGAGAAAAGCCAAGTCAGATAAAAAAGGCCAAAAGAAGGGCCAGAAGGCAAACAGAACAGGGGATAAACGGAAAGCTGAAGAGGAGTATGAGCAGGAATGGGGAGAGGATGCAGGTATGGATGAAGTTGCAAAAATCGGTTTTTAGAGAAATCGGAAGTCATTTCCAAACAAGTTTGGTTTAGACTTCAGCTCTACTGACATATCAAATGTGTGCAGAGCTGCCGTCCAAGAGGCTCCGAGGGGAGGAGGACTTTGGTAGCACAGCCACAGAGGAGCTCATGGAGACGGAAAGTGGGCTTTACGGCCGACGAGCTCCACCACCACGTAAATCTGAGCCACCTGGTTTCCGTAAGAACCAACAGGGACTGTCTGAAGCCTTGCGACAGCCCCAGGACGCATCAAAGGAGCAGCGCAAAGATGAAGATAGTGTATTTGTCAGTAACTTGGCTTTTAATCTGGAGGACCCAGAGGGCAAACTGCGAACATTGTTTCAGGGTTGTGGGACTGTACAGCAGGTACGGCCCGTGTTTACACCCAAAGGTGTGTTTAGAGGCTATTGCTATGTGCAGTTTGAGGACAGACTGGCTGCATCCGAGGCACTGAAACTGGACAGGCAGGAGGTGGATGGGCGGCCCATGTATGTGTCTCCTTGTGTGGACAAGAATAAGAATCCTGACTTTAAGGTATCTAGAATGTATACTATTTGTGATGTAGCGTTTCTTTTATGTTCAAGTGAATAATATATTTCTTATTAGTTTGTCGTTATTAAAATGGGAATCGTTTGTATAATGTGTCTTAGGTTTTTAAGTACAACACGGCAATGGAGAAGCACAAGATCTTTATTTCAGGCCTGCCGTACTCCTGCACTAAAGAAACACTGGAGGATCTCTGTAAACATCACGGCACAGTGAAAGCCATCCGGCTTGTCACCAACCGCTCCGGCAAACCTAAGGTGTGTGGTAAAATACCTAAAAAATACCTAAGGCCCCTGTTTGTAAAATAAATATACAGATAGACTGTCCCAGTATCCTGCAGAATATAGTGCATGTACAGAATGAATGTGTACAGTCCATTACAATTACATTGATATAAAGGTACTGTAAAAATATGTTTCTAACAATTCTATTTCAAATAAATGCTGTTTAAACAGAAGATTGTGTGATTAGAAGGAACAATAAAAGGAGCAGAACAATTCAAACCTTTAAATAGTTAATAGGAATGGAGAATTACTGTGAAGTGTTGTGAATACAACTCATCTGCTGAAACCCTGTAAAGTCATCTCCAAGCTAATAAAAGTTGTCAGAAAGTTAAACCGATAATCCCATTTCTTACATTGTTTCATATTCACATTAATGCGTGTGCTCTGTAGGGTTTGGCGTATGTGGAATTTGAGAATGAAGCGCAGGCCTCGCAGGCTGTGCTGAAGATGGACGGCACCATGTTGGAGAACTTCACACTCTCTGTTGCCATTAGCAACCCCCCGAGCAGGAAGATGGAAGATACAGCACCAAGTCGAATCCTGGGGGCATCAATGTCGAGGCAACCTCAGGGAGCGTAAGTACATGATACGACAGGTTAGCTGGTCGTGTGTTGAATTACTGCTGTGTAGATGTCAGGAGTTATAGTGTCTTAGATGTAAAGACCCGTGTCTCCAGAGGAAAGGCATTTATTGCAAAAATTTGCTCTGTTATTCGATTTGGGAAAGCAAAAGAGGTTTTAGCTGCTCCTTATTATAAATTTTAGGGCTAAATGATTTATCGTAATAAAAATTGGAATGTGGCTCAGAAGTTCAATTTATTTCAATAAATACGCATGCTGTGTGAATGAAGTGTCTCCGGATGCAGTATATAGAGTCTCTGAGGCTTGGTCTGTGGTAAATAATGCTCCACACAAACTCATCTCTGCATTGGGTCGCTTATGATGTGTATTGGGACAACAGCACACCATGGTATTGCACCCAAATGAAAACTTGAGTTTTGAAAAAGAAATGAGGATTAAAATTATAATTTTACTATAATACTAGAACATTACTATGATGGTTCTTAGATATTACATTTATTTTACTGTGAAATAGTTTTTTTAATATTAATGTTGTTATTTTGTTTTTTAAGTTGGCTTATCAGATTGTTTTAACTTTACGTTTGAATGTCTTATTTGAATAACTCTGTTAATAATACTATTTAAATGACATTTAGTTCCTAAAAATATCTCACATTTTTAAAATCTGTTGATTTATCAGATTGATAAAAAAATAAAAAATAAAAAGTTTTTTCAGATTTTTTTTTTTTTTTTTTTAATATTTTTTTGTTGCTAAAAAACATCAGTTCCTACTCTTTACACATGGTCATTTCTTTCAGGAGAGGAAAAGGACGCACTCAGATCTCTCTGCTGCCACGCTCTCTGTACCGGCAAAGTGCTCCAGATGCCAAAGCAGAGAACGGGACCGTTTCTGCACCACACGCCACAGTGACAGATGGAGAGCACGGAGGACCTGGAACCACAAGCCTGGACACGCAAACCAAGTCTCTGTCCAACGAGGACTTTGCCAGGATGCTCCTCAAAAAGTGACACTGTATGCAGAGAACACGAGAAGAATACCTGCCTTCCGACAGAAATCCATGCTGTGTCCTTACAAAGTCCGGCGCAGAAACAGCGTTTTAATTTAGCCTACTTTCTGTAAATACATGACCACTCCCGATATATAGGAAAACTATTTTAACACCTCAGCCATGGAGATGTGAGCCGTATTGTTTTCTTTATCTCATAGTAATAACGAGGGGATTCGGGGGGGCAGATTTCAGATTTTGTCAGCGAGTATTTTTTTAACAGGAAGTTAAAACAAACGATGTGAGGATCGTTGTTTTAAAAGGTATATGCAAGAACATTTAATAAGAAGATACATGATGTATTATAAATAGGTTTCAACTCTGCTTCATTTTTCACAGTAGGTCCCTTTCAGGGCAGCTGATATGTAGGTGCCCTGTCAAAGGCAACAACAACAAAAAAAATAAAGATCAAAACCTTTATTTTACACATTCTCTGAACTGCATGTTGTATAAATAATTTATTTGCAGTACCACAACCATTTGAAACAGTCTTGCATGTGTAGATTTACAACGAACTGTCTTCGTAAATGAAGACTAATGGAGTAATAGGTGATCTTGTCAGCAAATAAAATCCAGCACCTTGCCAACAACACATAAGAGGTTGAACTTTATTAGACTGCAGCGCTTTAATTAAAAGCTGTACACTGTCCTGGAAATGAGTAGATTGTAGTTTTATCACACGTTTTGTATTTTCTCCAAGCGCCGCCCTTCGAATCTTGTTTAATTGCTGACACGGCTTGTAATCCTGCCTTACCTTGTGTGCTCAATAATGGTCTGAAGATTGAAGCTTGTGCTCCACAGCCAGATTCAGTCTAGACTTCAGGTTTAGTTCATCATTTCAGTTCATTAGTTTACACGTGCGTTTACGCTCGTCCTTGAGTCAAGGGCTGGCTGAGGAGCATAGTTGCGGCTTTAGAACCGATTGGGTCCTTCCCGAAAGTTGAAGAATCTATGCAGCTAGAACCTTCCACTACGAGTTCACCTGATTGTGAACCCATCCTATACTGTATTGTGTATATACACACCCACACACACATCATATATCATCTAAAACGTCCTGGGTATTAGTATTATTTACTGGTTTTGATGGCTATGGTGGACTTGTGTATTTCATCCACTATTAAATGTTAAGCTGATCTATTTTTTTAACTGCAGTGTCATACACTAGACAGTTCCCTCCTGCGTAGTTTTCTTTTTGAATGTGTTTGATTCTTGTTCACACCCCTCAATGGTTGGCCATAGTTTTGTAAAGCATTTGTATATTTTGAACTAAAAAAGAAAAGTAGCTCTATATATTTGCGTTTGATCACCACAGTGGCCTACAGTAGTGATTGAGAAAAAACAAATAAAAAAAAACGTGCCGTTGCAATGTCCTGTTCAACATTAAAAATAATGAAAACATGGTATACATCTGGTAAATCGTGCATTTCTTTTCTTAATTTGGTTTATTGTATCAATTATTTGTTTATAGATTGGCCATTTTTATTTACCACTGTCAGTGTCATCTTTAGGTACTCGTATAATTATTTCTAATAATGTTCCTGTTGTATTTCCTGTGTTGCTCAAATGGTGTGTAGACATACGGTTTAATTTTTTCTTTTTATTAAAGCCTAAATTGTTTAATGAAGCAATTAAATGTATGTGGTTGTCAAACAAATAGCTTGTGCTCATTTTTGACTTTCTCTGTTTCAGCCATGTTTTTGATTTGATCTACTCTCAAGCGTACAGCTGACACTTTCCACATTTCACAACAGTGCCATTATCAAAGACGAAAGAAAATGAAGACATAAATCCACAGTAAATTGCACAGTAATTTATTACACACAATAAAATATCTTTAATGAGTAGTAAAATAAATTAAAGCTATGTTTAAATAGATTAAAGTGCTGGAAAAAAGTTGCAAACTAAGTCAAAAAAAGGAAAAATTTAAAGTCCTTAAAATCATTATTAATACAACTTAATATTCCTTATAAATAATACATTTTCCTTAACACTTTGAACAGCTGTAGGCAATTATATTCATTTCATATGGAAAAAAGACTAAGTAGCATCAAGTACTTAAGTAACATCTCAAAAAAAAAAAAAGATATTTTCCACTAGAAAGAACCTCAAAATTAAAAGTCATGGAGCATATTCTAAGTAGATATGTTAAGGTCAACTATTACTCATGCTGGGTATTGCAGACATTCATTTGGGAACATTTTGTGCTGTAACCTGCCAGCTTGTAAGAAATGTGCATCAAGCTGTTCAAATCAAACACTTCAGCTAGTAAAGCATCTGAAAATCATCTTTCACATTTAACAGTCCTTCTTCTAAGCAAACTTCATTGGAGTTTAACTCAAGCTTGCATTTTGAGACTAGGAGTCCAAGTAAAGAAATAAACACCACAAAAGAATGAGGATGAATATTGTTCCCAAAAGACAGCAGAGTTCATTTATGCAACATTATCATTAAGTCGCATGCAGAAGGATGTAGCTCCTGAAGATCTGACCTTATACTGTTTGTTCAGTGAATAAGAGCTTTTCTTTCTTTTTTTTTTTTATTTAAAAACCAACAAAGTAGAGGCTAAAATCAGGACATGTCGAAGGATTTATAACGAATAAAGCTACTCAGTAAATGCACAAATCAGAAATGGGTCAACATTTTATCTATGTAGGTCCAATGATAGCAGCAGAATGCAGCTAATATGGCACTTCCATTACGCCACATGCAAATCGTTTTCCATGTAACAACATACATCTATCTATGGAAGCCTGTTTCTGCCACTGAATAATAATTTGGGGAAAAAAAGGTTGTTGCAATTTTTTCTCTTACAATTCAGACTTTTCTTTTCTCTGAATTGAGAGATTTAAACTTGCAATAACATGAAAAATAAAAGTCAGATTTGCTATTTTATATCTCGGGATTCTGACTCACAATATATGCAATTGTAACAACTAGGAATTCTGACTAACTCGCAATTGTGTGATAAAAAAAATTGTGAATTATAAAGTCCAACAGTGAGCAGAAAAAAAGACTGATATGTTCTCAGAATTGAGACTTTATAATTCGCAATTGTGAGTTTATTTCTCAGAATTACAAGTTTCTATCACACAAATCTGACTTTATAACTTGAAATTGCGAGTTTATATGTCAAAAATCAGAGAAAAAAAGTCAGAGTTGCGAGTTTGCTTCACGCAATTCTTAGAAAAAAACCCCCAATTCTGAATTGTGAGATAAAAAATCATAATAACCTTTTAAAAATGTTTTATTCAGTGGCAGAAACGGGCTTTTATATCTATCAGCTATGTGCAGGTATGGTGTGTTTACAGTCAGGACATGCATGATGACTAGCCCCGGGCAGCCCCACTGCATGCTCACTTGTTGCTATCAGTAGGGTATCAAGTGTAATTTCTGTGCATTTCGCGATAAAGCGAATAAAGGGCCTGACGTCACCTTCGTTGGCAGTGTCCAGGGCAGCGTAATACTCCGCCCTCTGCTCTTTTCGAATGGTGATCGGCGGATAACTAGCTTGCATCAGGATTAAGTTCATGAGCAGACGAGACGTCCGTCCGTTCCCGTCCACGAAGGGATGCACGTAAACCAGTTTATAGTGCGCGAGAGCTGCGAACTCCACCGGGTGGAGATGTAGCGCTTCCTCCGAGTTCAACCACTGCACCAGCTCATGCATGTGCCTGTCTAAGTCCTGCGGGTGCGGTGGGATGTGATGGCCCACGAACACCTGGCTGGCACGAAATCGGCCCGCTTCCACGGGATCGGCATAGCCTAGGACCCGGCGGTGTATCTCTAGAATGTCATTTACAGTGATGTCTCCGGCGCGGGACAGAAGGGTGGTGTTGATGTACTTCATGGCCACATCGACGCCGATTGCCTCGTTTTGTTCTTGAAGGCTCTTTCCAGGAACGGCGTATCTGGTCTCAATGATGTGGCGAATCTCAGACAGAGAGAGCGTGTTGCCTTCGATAGCCACGGTGTGGTAAATGTGATGGTAGTAGGTCTCCTCCATGACTCGGCGCAGAGCAGAGTTCCCTTTGGGTATGGACATGAGACGTCGTACCTTTCCATCAATGATTCCGAAGTAGCGCTGATCTATTTCCTCTACTAGAGGGAGAGTGCGATCCCTGCTCACCAGAGCCTTCTCGTTGCAGGGCGAGATGGCGAGGGCCTTGGTGTAAAGGTGGTCTGCTTGGACGACGTCTTTTTCCTCCTCCAGTATGGTTCCTAATTCAGTGAGCGCCTCCACAAACTCCGGGTTCATGTTGAGCGCGTGGATGAGCAGCTTATGAGCTTTCTCCCTCTTGCCATTTTTCTTCATCTCCAAAGCCTGCTGGAGAGCCGCCTTTGCCTCCAGCTGAGTCTCTGTAAACAAACAGATGGTCAGTGCTTCACAGTATGACATTCCAGCTGAGAGACGCATCATCTACGGACTTCAATACGTTTCAGTTGTTTTTCAAAGTTGTAACGGTTTAATCTAAATGTATGACACAGTGAACAGCCTGTAAAATGATTGCAATGATCTTCTGAGTTTTAGCATCTGTTGAGATCTCAAGACACAAATATGATCATTTTAATTGTGTCCACAGAAGTGAATGAGATGAACTATAGGTTTAAAACTAATTTTAAAAAGAAATGCCATATGTAAATCTTATTGGACATGCATAACAAAATTACAACAAAAATCCAAAACGAAAAATAAGAACTTTAGTCAATGAGAACTGCCTGGAACATACAAAAAAAAAAAAAAAAAAAAAATCAGCATAACATTAATAAGTGTTATTGTTAAGTAAAGTTATACAAAATAAATCTTCATTGAAATTAGCTGGGGGAAAAAAACCCAAATATTTTATGTATATATGTACATATATAAATTGGATATTTATTTAGAATATAAATTATAATAATGTGCTTTTTAAACCCCACTTAAGTTTTTCAGACTAATTTTTAGATCTTACAATATAAAAGAGAGCTGAATTAAGCCATACAGTCAATATATGGAGCAGCTGTCACGGTTAAACTTCCAATCATTTGGTATCTCTCAAAACCCCTGAACATGCTCAATGCAGAAGATACATGTGGGTATGGTCTCTGAGACAAATATAATGCCCTCTATAGATGACAAAAGTCTATGTCTGAGTCCCAGGAGAATAAGATTATGAACATGCTTTATTTGGAATAGCATGCATGCAAAAATTCACTTGGAAAAGTAAATAGTAAATTTTACTTAAAGCCACTCTAACCGCACATCAACACAAAGTCAGCAGCAGCTTTCTCCGTACCGTACCTTTACTGGGCTTGACTTTCTGTGGAAGGAGGTCTAGTGCAGTGAAAGGGACTGTCAGGCTGGTGGTGTGCACCACAGGCCGCTGGACACCCCCCCATAGCTGGCAGCGCAGAAGAGCGAGACCCTTCAGCGTGGCACAGCATTGTTCCTCTATTCCTGCTAAAGGCAGCAGCAGAACAAATACAGACCCCAGCAGGCAGAACAGAACGGGTCCCCAGCCCCAGAGAAGAGGGCCACTGTGACGAAAAACTGCCAGAGCTGCCATCAATCACGTGATCCAGACCCCACAGGACACATGCCCAACATTCTCACAAGACACTATCTGAAAGCCTGTGTGAAATTAAAGAAAGAAGGTCAAGCATTAACATGTTAAATCAGGTTTGTTGTCATTTTTGTGAATCCGATAGGAGAATGACAGTTTATGAAATAGTATAAAATAAAGTCATCCTTTTCCGCCACGTCTAATGTTGTTCCATAATCTGAAGATGAAATGAAAATGTACTTATGGTCAAACACAGACGACACTTTTTTGATATATATAGCTGTAGCGAAACATAGTGACATTTAAGTATTTTCATAATCATAACATTTCACAAAATTGATAAATACCTGTAATATTGTGGAATAATATATTTGTCCAGCTTATTGCAGACAGTCCATGACTGTTACAGCTCTTACATGACAAGTCATGAACACTATCCACACATTTCTACAGAAAAAACTCTAAAACCGGCGGCAAGATACACACTTTATTAAACAAGAAACAAAGTTTCATACACACCTTACCAGTAAATGATGTGTTTTTCTCGCAAAAAATTCTGGATACGATCAGAAATGCTTGCACTGACGTTAGCAACGTCAACTTCCGCCAAACGGCATGGCCTACTTGTAAGGATGAGATTGATTGGTGCATTTTGCTCAGTATGCGCTTCGTGATTGGTCAGATGTTTTCTACACACCCTCGAGCAGCAACACATTTTTCAGATCGTAGGACTACATGATTGGACCAGACGTTCTCTTAAAAGCATTTTGCCAGCTATTATTTTAGCTTGCAGAAGAGATATTTATTTACGTGTATTGTAATAATAATATTAATAATAAATAGGCATAATAATTGTATATCTCCATTAAAAGTTGCATCTCAACACGCTAAACAAAAATGAAATAAATTTACACTGAGAATGAAAAAAAAAAAAAGAAAAAAAAAAAAGAAAAATCTGAAAAATATTAAGAGGCCAAAACGTAAGAATTAATATTGTCCACTCGAACAGGGAGCTAGGGCAACACAGGAATAACGTAATAATTTGTGCTTCTATATGATATGTTTATATATAATAATATTAAACCCGAGTTGGTTGTCATTTTTTTTATTTTTGAAAGGATTTTAGTATTTTAAAATTTAAGTAGCCCATTTATTTATTTTTTATTAACAAGTGCTATATAAAAAACAATGCCATTTAAAGCCATACATTTACATTTACATTTACATACAAATACAAATTTATTAAATAACTTAATTGGTATAATAATAATCAGATTAATTAATTAATCAAGATTAAATTTGGAAGTGCTTAATTCCAAAACGCACATAAAAATGATACCGAACTCAACAGCGCCCCACACATTTTACAATGCAAATCTGTGGTGAAAAGTGGAACTGCAGCGCACACTACTTGAGAGCCATTTGGGCAGATTTGAGACTGGCCCAGACCAAGACTTTATCAGTCAGCTTCAACTATATTTCTGCGTCAGGTCAGAAACTAGCTTTTTTTTTTTTCTATGTGGAGTAGTGTTTAAAATGAATATAGTATAAATCCTTTAGTTTAAGGTGCTCAAAAACCTTATATATTGTATTTGTTCTGAGAGTAGCCATTTAATTATTTATTTATATATTTATCATTTATTTTCCTCACCCGAATTCCTCCACAACGTATAACATTCTTAAATAAATACTATATTAATAACTTCCAATCTGTCAGTCGACATTAGCACGCCACTCACAATAATAAGGACATTAGATCTCTGCCAAAATTCTGCACGCATTTTGTCAGCAAATAAAATATAATGCTTACAATAGGTTTTTTAAATATTCTAGGACGCAGAATCTAATTTCATTTGTGCAGGTCTTAAAAAGGTAACAAAACACCAGATTTAAAAAATCTTGTAGAAATCATGTAGGCTTAAATAGTTAAATACAATTCCTTCCTTAATATTGGTGTTTTTAAATTTCTTTTCGGTTAATGTTTTGACTTCCCTATTAAAAAAGTTAATTTTTTAATCTGGCTTAGTTAAATTAATGTCAAGCTACTAAAATCTGAAGAGTGCCTGCCCAAAGGGCAACATGGGATTCTGAACTTTTGCGAGGCATTCCATGAACGTGTTACTGTCACGCGACATGGAACAACCTACTGCACAGTAGTACGTTCATGAAGTTTTATGTTTTATGCACTCATAGGAAAACCTGTGAGGCCATCAATCATCCTGCTGGACAGTGAGTATGGAGCGAAACGAGCAGGAGAGACAGTGGAGAAAACAGCATCATTGTCCCATAATTTCTTATGTTTAAAAAGACTGACAAACAGAGTAAGATTGCTGTCCTGGTTGGAGCTCTTATCTTTGAACTCTCAAAGTGCTCCAGATTAATGATTTATTTACTTTTTGAGAAAATGTTTTATTGTCGTTGCTGTAGATCAGTTTTATTCGAATATTTTGTATTTATTTAAAGCTCATGTCATGGCTTTGGAACTTTAAACACTAGGGGTCAGTATTGCTTCAGTAATAAAAATAATCACTGTTCTATTATTTCCTTCAATAACAACCTTAAATTAAAACGACAGATCGGGTCTCCACGCCAGATAATATTTAGGATCCAGCCTCGAAAGCCAGATCCCAGATCCTTACAGAAAACATCAGTTAGTCCAGTAACAACAAGTCAGCAGAGCTGTTGATGCCCAAAATGAGTGTTTAACAGTCTGACCGAGAAAATCCAGAGAAGAGCAGAAGCAGGAGCCGAAGTGATGAACAAGCTTAGTTGCGTATGTCTTAATGTTCAATAAATGATTATAAATGAATTAAAATTATAAACATAACTTTAACCTAATAATTTATTCCAGCGTATTTTGTGCTTCCGTCTCATCAATAATAAAAAGTTAGCTAACACTTTATTTTAAGGTGTTATAATACTCGGTCTGTTACAAATGTGTAACAATATCTGCCTGTTACATTCACATAATTACCAACTGTTAGTACAAACTGTTCCATAACTTGGTAAGTATTTTATGTAAGTACAACGGCTACTACTAAGTACCTACTAGGCAATTACTCTGTATTAGGGACACCTTAAAATAAAGAGTTACCTAAAGTTTTTGTATTGCATTTTGCTTTATTTATGAGGACTAATTTTGCACACACACGCACAAGCACACATCAATATATATTAAGGTGTGTGTGAGTGTTGTGGTCAAGAAGCCAATAAATGTGCATTTATGTGATTTATAAAGTGATTTATGTCTCTATTTCCATCCTAAAGCTGGCCAGTTGTTAATATTAAACACATCAGTTTCATACACACCAAGAGGAGAGACACAGACTCCATTCATTTTAGTCATATCTTAGATCGAGTCGCTAAGCGTATTGAACATGGAATACAAATCATGTTTGATACATATCTGCATAAAGCAACCTGAACGGAGGCATCTTAGAGATGCTATAATCATGTTTTCACTGAAATTACATTGGTAATAATCTCAATCATAATTTCACATGAATCAGTGAAGTCATGTGGCAAACCTGCGGAAATAAAGAGCATGAATCACATCTTATAATGAGGGCAGTGTGCCTCATTTCTCTCTAAAGCAATGAGCCTAAGGGCAGCAATGGGAAATCTCTGATGCATATTATTGTTAATGTAAATGTTTTTTTATGTATTGTTTTCTACACTAACGTTCCTGCCTCAGGCTTAGAGGATTTCAGGGCATCATACATTATTGCTTGTTTTACAGTGCACATTATAAATTCACCAAATCATCACTGTAAACTTTGAGTAAACATATTCAAAACCTTCCTCACACCTCCACCTCCCTAATTATTCATGAACGAGTTTGTGTGTGAGAGAGAGATCAGCTTGAATGAGTATGTTTTGTACAGTTCATAAGAGCACATAATCAAAGCTTTTAGGGATGGATGAGGCGAGGGGTTACCGTTGAAATGTAGAGACTCGGATTATATGTCTATAAAGGAGGCCACAGTGAGAAAGAAATATGAAAACTATGTTTTCTAATTTAAAAATTGACTCACCCTACCCTCCATTAAAACAAACAAAAAAAAATCATGCTTTTGTTTCTACACCCATGCATGGTGCCAGTAATGGTATTTCTTAATTATATGCTGCTCAACCTGTCTGGACCTGCCAACCTAAGCAAACAAGATCTGTTTATGATTTCATCTGGTGTTCTATCTATTTCGCAGGTTGTTATATTATGACATGCTGGCCATTTTTTCAGCTCCTTTTTCTTGCAGCAAAGCACAGACTATACTAACAAGTGGATGTGTTGTTTTAGGTGTGCTTGACTAGGCCACGAAAATCTGTTCCGTTTATATACCTCCTCCAGACACAGATATAAGAAACGGTGGTCTATAATTGTGTTCTTCAGGATCAGATATGCAACACGAGTCTGTCCGCTCATTGCCTGGGATCAGATTGGTATGACTTTAGTCTCACCACTGAGAAAGAGGAAAGAAAAATTGAAGAAATGAAAAAAACCTTTCACCCAGTCACGTATATAGCATCCAAAAGACAGAGATTCTGTTTTAATAACGTACGTCATCCAGCTGTAATCGGAAAATTAACCACAACAGGTTAACTAAACATTAAGGGGAAATGCTTTGGAAGAGTTAAAGAGTTTTTTGAAGCTTAGAGAAGCTTAGTGAAGCCATGCTGAAATCATGCAACCTTGGTGTAGTTTGTATATAGCCAGCGTTTAGCTAATCACTTATTGCTTTTACTGTAATTCATTTATTTATTATTTATCTATTCAATGTGCATTTACTGTATATTCAGTTGTTCGGTCTTTGAACTTTTCCATTTGTAGTGCTATTGTAAGATCTCTGAATAGTCTATCTATTTGTGCTGCCTTCTGTAACAGACATTTACTAGCCTAAGGATTATTCCTGTTTGCCAAAAGGAGATTTAAGGAACAGTGTTTTGAATTGATCTCACTAGGGCAGTGTTTGTGAGGCCAAAGTTTGATATTGCCATAACATGTGCTTGACCTGGAAGTTCGAGGTTTGTGCAAGTTGGTGTATAGTTTTGAGATTTATAGCAATCCAGAAAAACTGGATTGAATAAATTAATTCAGTCAGCATCCTCTGCCAAAGCTTTGGAGTACATGTAAGGACTACTTGGATACGAGTCAACAGTAATGAGTTTGAGGGTGTACAACATGTGCTACAGTATTTACTGTACATAGAATAATGAATGTTCTGAATTACTGCTATTTTCTCTAACTATATTGCATGTATAAGTAGTAGTGAAACCCTGCTGGTGATTCTGTAGGCCAACTTCATTCATGGTCAGTCCATGCAGAAGAACATGCTCAACTATAGTGCTTCAGTTGTTGCTTAATGTAATAGTTTGTATGCATATATATATATATTTTTTACTTTTATCGGAGAACCAAACCCTACCTCAAACCTACCCACCTCTGAACAATATAAAACACACACAGGCAAGGCAGTTACAGGTATTTATTGCATAAACTAATCATAAACAAGCAGTTTTAATACATTACAAACAAGTCGTGTCACATTCCAAGTCTTCTGAAGCCATACGAAGTCTTAATGTGAAGAAGAAAGTATCACTAAAAATTATACTGCTCCGTTAATGCGCTCAAGTCTCATTCAGAAAACATACTCCCATGCCATTGCATGACGTAATCAGTCACGAGATACACAAGAGCCAATAGTATTTCACAACAGCATGATGCAAGAGCCAATGGCATTTCTCAATCAATGCTGACATTTTTTGAAATCACACAGAAGATTGAGACAGCCACCGCATCAATTCCTCTCACAAATCAATAATTTTGCCTCAAAAGACTTGGAATATTAATATCTTTTAAATAAATTATGACGGTGGTTGTATCTGCCTGCTATATCTTGTGTTTTATTGACAGATGGTAGGTTTAAGGGCAGTGTTATGATCAGCGAACTGTGTGTGTGTTTACCTCTGTTTTCATGCCTGGACTTGTTTCAATGAACTCACGTCTCCGCCCATCTCATTTGTTGTCATAGTGTTTCATTGTTGTCTCCACCCACCTTGTCTGTTGCCTTGACCACTAACTCGCTCCTCCTCTTATGGCGCTTTTCCACTACACATTACCAGCTCGACTCGGCTCTGTTTGGTTTTCCACTGTGTAAAAGTTGTACCTGTACCTCCACAATAGTACCTGGTTGTCATA
>JAUCMU010000097.1:11281804-11305537 GCA_032275025.1 Enteromius treurensis | reverse complement strand
CTTACCTAAGCTACATACCTTCTATGTACATATCAGAGAACAATTTAAAACATTCTCTCAAATCATTCTATGGCACCTTTAAACTTTGAAGATAGCATAGATGTACCCTATCCTTCACTGCCTTTGATATCCCACAATCCTGTGCTCTCCATTCAGTGACTGAGGAGCTAAAAATACTAGGATGGCATATGAAAGTTACATTTGTTATAAGTAAACCCTGTTCATAGATATTTGTGCTGTTGCCTTCTCACTAAAATGATGTAACTTCCTGGAAAGCGATGTGTCTGAGAAACAGAAGGAAGTAAAACAACTGACATTATTGTTGGAAATAACACTTTCTATTCTAATTCTATTCTTTAGAATTCTTTTTTATTTTTTTATTATAGACTATAACTTTAAAAAATATTAAAAATAAAAACATAAACAACTTTGCTATGTTTACAGCGTTAAGCTATCTGAGACTTCTTGATTTTGATAGCTTGGCCCCATTAAAATGTTCTACGGAATGTCGATCCGATCGCGCCTATTTGAAGTTTTAGAAGTTTCCTCGCCTATTTGGACGGTCACGAGTGCTGTCTCACGTGCCTGGGTCGCGAGCACGCTGAGACAGCGTTTGTGGATGGTCAATGCGCTCATAACGAGCGAATGACTATGGCTACGTTGAGGTCCCGCCTCTCGTTCACAAGACGGCTCTCCTGTAGTTCGTTAACCAAAAAAAAAAAAAAAAAATTTTTTTTCAAATGACTGGGGGGACTTCCAGGTGTTTGTACAGAATGTTCCGTCCGGTGTAACAGCCACGCGGACTTCTGCCGCACCACGTAGACCGCTCTCCCGGTAACAGGGCCGAGTGCGTCCTTCAGAGCGCCCCGAGAGGATAAGACGTCTTCAGCAGCATCAGAGGGTGAGTCAGATGGTGAGGCTGAAGCCGCTTCGGGTGGGCACCGCGCTGCTGTGTCTGCCCCGACGGTGGTGGATACCGAACTATCGGCTCTGCTCCTCCGCGCCGCGGAGCGAATCGGTTTGGAGGTGCCGCGTGTGCCTTCATCCGACCCTTCACGGCTAGATGATTGGTTCCTGGGAGTGAGAGATGCGGCCCCGCCGTGCTCTCTCCCAGTGCCATTCTTCCCGGAGGTGCATGAAGAGCTTACCAGATCGTGGCAAACCCCTTACTTGTCACGCCTGCGCCCAGGCTCTTCGCCCCTCACCACTCTCAATGGCAGTGCAGCCAGGGGGTATCCGCACTGTGGTCCAGGAGCGACTTCAATGGCTGAGCCTGACGCAGGTGCCGGCTGCCGAGAGAGCCAGCTTTCTCAACGCCCCCATCTTCCAGGCCGGCCTATTCGGCGACACTGTCGAGGACTGAGCCCAGGAGTTCTCTGCAGTTCAGGAGCAGACCGAGGCAATGTCTCACGTCCTGCCGGCCAGCCCGTCCCAGATTGCTCCTCCGTCTGCTCGTCGCCGAGGGTGTCCCCCCCGCGGCATCCAGGAATCCTGCTCCGACCCCCGCCCAACCGCCGGCCTGTCATTAAGGTGGCTGCGGGCGAGGGGCGCCGCCTGCTGATCAGCGACCAGCCTTTAACACCCGGAGAGGTGGAAAGTGTTCCTGCCCCTTCCCAAGATGCTGTCGGTCAAAATGCTCACTCCGAAGCGTATGCTAGAAACATGCTTCCGGAGCCAGGATGTGTCCGCAGCCATAGACCTGAAGGACGCGTACTGCCATGTCTTGATCCTGCGACAAGGATCAAGCATGCCGGTGCAATACCCTTTGGCCTGTCCCTCTCAGAGGATTTCTCTCCCCGATGAATTGGCAGACAGGCATCCGCATCCCCAACTCTCTCGGCGACTGGCTAATAATAGTTCACTCGCGGGATCTGTTGCGCGTGCATCGGGACATAGTGCTCCGGCACTTTAGCCATCTGGATCTTCAGGTCTACTGAGAGAGAGCAAACTCTTCTGAGAAGAAAAGAGAGGATCTCTTTCTCAGTCGGAGCTGGAGTGAGAAACTGGTACTACGCTCCCGCTGCATGGCACAACTCCCCTGCCATCTGCTCCTGTGGAGTCTCAAGTCGCTGAAATCGCTGCGCGCTATTCACATTCCAGGGCTACTCAACCGTGCAGCGGATCAGCTCTTACGGCAGTCCACCCACCCTGGAAAATGGCTGCTACACCCCAGGTAATCCAGCTGATATGGAGTCACTCCAGGGAGGCCAGGATCAATCTCTTTGCCTCCCCCGGGTCGACCCATTGTCCACTCTTTTTCCTCTCAGAGTCCCCTCGGGTGCTCGGCAGAGCTGCACTGGCACACAGCTGGCCTCTGGGGCTCAAGTACGCCTTTCCCCCAGCGAGCCTCCTTGCGCAGAGACTGTGCAAGCTCAGGGAGGACAGGGAACAGGTTTCGGACCTCTCGTTCCTCGCGGCAGCCCCTCCCTGCATAATCCCCTGGAAGGACCTTCTTCCTCAGGGGTTGGGCACCTTATCCAGCCTTTCCAGCGCTGTCGTAGAAACCATTTCTCAAGCGCAAGCCACCTCTACGAGGCAGGCTTACGCTCAGAGATGGGGTCTGCTCGTCGAATGGTGTTCCTCCCACGGAGAGGACCCACAGAGTCAGGTAGTAAACCTGAAAGCTCTGCCCCGGGAGGAGGCAGACCCAGCCTTGGAGTTATTATGTCCTGTACGCACGCTGCGCCTCTACATTGACCGTACTCAGAGCTTCAGACGCTCTCAGCAGCTCTCTATTTGCTTCAGTGGCCAGCAGAAAGGAAATGCTGTCACCAAACCGAGGTTGGCTCACTGGGGGGTAGATGCCATCTCCCTTGCTTATTTATACCAGGGAGAGCCTTGCCCCTTAGGACTTAGAGCGCACTCAACAAGGAGTGTCGCCTCGTTCTACGCGTTGGCTCATGGCTCATTCAATTATTTTTGTCCTGCATGCAACAGTTCATACTTCTCATGCGCTCCGCCCTCAACCACTTGCTTCAGCACCACTGAAAGCAACTCTGTCGCCCACCTTATCGGGCCGCGGAGGGTTGAGAAGGTTACGTACAGATCCTCCTCTGACGAACTTGAAAAGTATCTCGCCAGTCGGCGGGGGGTCTCTGCGTAACACGGCCTTAGAGTCGTGGCCCGTTCCATGGGTGTTCCCATATGTAACATCGAAGTGATTCGATTGAAAGGGTAAAGTCTAGGTTACGAACGTAACCCAAGTTCCCTGAAGGAGGGAATGGAGACATTACACTTTCTCTTGCCACGACTCTGAGGTCGCGCTGACGCTGGCTCGGCTTTTCAGCGAAAACCTGCATGTGCATTCCGCTCGTGCCCTCTTATACTCACACAGTTATGAGGTGCACCTGAGCGCAATCAAATGCACTCCAATATTCATTGGCCTTTTGTATAAAGCTCAAAGGCAATTGGTTTCTTCGGGCGAGTTCCCATATGTAATGCTCCGTTCCCTCCTTCAGGGAACGTGGGTTACGTTCGTAACCTAGACGTTCTTTTAGATATTTTTGTAAACTTCAAAGGTAAACGAGTCCATGTTTGTTTATTTATTTAAAGAATAAATGAACATTTTCAGGATTTTTTTTTGTGTGATATACTGTATTCATATTTACAAGCAGTGGTGGTCTACGTGGAATTCTTCCCTAGGCGAGACCCCCCACCCCAATTATGTAACAATAATTGATTGATGTTTGATGCCGTGAAGGATAGTGTATGTCGTTACTTTTCTTTTCTTTTTTTAAGATTATCTTAAATATGTAATGTGAAAAAATAATTTAAAAAACAGATTTGTAGTATTGTAATGACTGGCTGTTATTCAGTGAGACGTGGGTATACTAAAACGAAGCATTTCTTCACAACATTTTCTTAACTTTTTGCCAGTAATGAACTGCAAATGAACCAAACCCAACTAACTTGAACATAAACACACATAACAACACTAATACCAAAACCCAACTGTCTTGCTTAAATGACACAAAAAATTAAACTTTAAAGAAAAACCCATAATGCTAGCGCTGACTGCCGCATCATTACAGTATTCTAAATTGATATCAATTATTGAAATGACTTGACTATTCATTATGTTTCATGTTTTATACCTGATTTTTATATTCTACTGAAAATATGTACTGGTGTTGTATTGTTGTTTATAAAGGATTTATTATTAATAACACACACACACACATACTTAAGATTAAGAAACCAGGCTATTTAAACGCCATAGTCACAGGTAGGCTATGACCCCCAATCAGTGATTGTGCCGCCCCTCACGTGTCTTGAAAAAATACCGCCCTGGGCAGCTGCCCCATTCGCCCATGCTTAAAACCGCCACTGTTTACAAGCATATGCACTTCTTAATGTATGTAATGTTTCTTAATAACTTCCCTATAGAAGTCGTTTTGTATTGTGATTTGCTGATCATGTCGCTTAAAAAAAATAGGACTTTTCTAAAAGCTTTAATTTATAGTTTTTATAAAAGAAGTGATGTTGAGTACATGAAACCCTACAAAATATTTCCCTATTAAAAGCGGCTAATCAGATCACGTAGAAGGCCAAAGCTTAAGAGTTTGTTTCAGGAATCTATTTTTCCAAAACAAAAAGATCAAAAACAAGAAGTGAAAGTAGGGGATCTTGTTAATGAGGAAAACAAAAACATTTGTGGAAGTATTTTGTGGAAGTACAGCATGTGCAGTCATGCACAAAATTGCTCAAGAGAAGGACATGACGCTGGGTCATTATAAAAGTGACACAATTGTCAGATGACAGTTCGTTTGCAGTGCAGGAGACACTGCTATTAGGCTGAGGTAGGAGACCTGTTATTTATAAGACTTATGACAACTGAGGTGTTTTTACATTGATGTTTAGATTTTAGAAATATTTCATATTTACATATGAAAGGTGTTTTACTTGTTTTCATTGATTAACAGAACCAACTAAATCTTATCTAGCTTCCATTATAAAACAGAACTTTCTTTTTCAAAACTTAATCTTCATAAAATGGCATTGAATGCTTACTGTAGGTTAGAAATGGCACACTGCTTAGCAACAGTAATCTAGGAACAGTGATTGTGGTATTGCTGGTATATACATTCATCATTTACAAACCTTTTCTTGTCTGCTTGCAGGGACTTGACAGAATTTACAATGGATTTAGGTTGGTCATATGACTACAATTACACTGATTATGATTACAACCACTCCTCTGGCAATTCAACTTCTGAAGAAGTTTATGTCCACGTCCACCACAACAATAAATGCTTCAGTGAGGTGTTTTGCCTGTTGTTTCTGGTGATCAACGTGATCATCTGTGTGCTGGGCCTGGGAGGAAATGGTGTGGTTATCTGGATTGCTGGGTTTGGGATGAAGAGGTCAGTCAACACTACCTGGTACCTGAGCCTGGCTGTGTCTGACTTCATTTTCTGCACCTGTTTGCCTTTTAACATTGCCTACAGCGTCACGTCGGACTGGATCTTCGGCCTCTTAATGTGCAAGTTCACGTCCTTCGTCCTGTTCCTCAACATGTTCAGCAGCATCTTCCTCCTCGTCATCATCAGTGCGGATCGCTGCATCACCGTCATGTTTCCCGTTTGGGCGCAGAATCACCGCACTATTGGAAAAGCATCTCTGGTAATTGTACTTGCATGGATTGCCTCCGCAGCTTTAAGCATCCCATCTATCGTATACCGTGATGTCCAGAGTCACCTCGGTATAAACCATTGTATTAACAACTACACATCCAGCCAGTACAGCCACGAGGTCATTGCCATGAGCCGCTTCGTTTTTGGATTTGTGATTCCTTTCATACTCATCATTATTTGTTATTCCGTCATTATCCTCAGACTGAGAGCCTCCCAGATGGCAAAGTCCAACAAGCCGTTTAAGATCATGACGGCTCTCATCCTGACCTTCTTCCTGTGCTGGCTGCCTTTCCATACGTTTGTGCTAATCGAACTAAATCAGACCTTCCGCAAAGAGGTCATCGTTCTAGGACTGAAAATTGGCACCACTATCGTCGCCGCAAACAGCTTCCTGAACCCTGTTTTGTACGTTTTCATGGGCAGTGACTTCAGGAAGAAGTTTAAGAGCTCCATCTTATCAAAGATCGAGAATGCCATCGGAGAGGAAGGCCGAACGATCAGCCGCTATCTGTCTCGCTCCAGCTCCGTGGAGGCCAGGGCATCCACTCACATCTAAAGAAAAACTGGAAGTCTTTTTTCTTAGTTATTTTTTCAGCATAGGGATGTCAAATGAATGCATTCAAAAAAAGATGTAAATAGAATTGTTTTTAAATTGGTTTTATGTTTTATAAGAAAATACGGGAACAGTTTATTTTACAGTTACACCTATTACATATTACTAGAATATCAGCCTTTTGTTAGCGCTAATTAAGCACCAATTAATGCCTTATTGTACATACAGTAATCCTACCCAATACCTAAACTCAACAACTAAATTACTAACTATTAATGAATTAACTTACTAAGGTGAAAATTCGTAGTTAATAGTTAACAAGTGTCTAAAGTGTTACCGAAAATACAACTCCTTCTTTCTACGTGTTTAATTTAATTCTTATTTCAATGTGTTATTTGCTTTTCTTTAAAAAGGCATTAAAAAGTAAATGCTGCATTAGATTTTTTTTATAAATCACTTATATCCCCCTCATGTAATTTTGCAAATTAAAGGTTTTTACTGTTGCAACTTTAATTTGGGCATCTCTAATTTGAGCAATCCAAGCTTAAAATGCCACCAAAATAGATTTTTGGTGTTTTACTAGACACATTTGTTGCTTTGAGTGCAGCAAAATGATTTATTAAAACTACTTTTAATATTGTATCTTAAAAATGAGTGCACAAGATGTGGTTAAAAATTATAATCAGACAGTGCAAACGGCACACTTCAAACTTCATAAACACCTGTACTTTTAAACAGTTTTGTTCTGACTGCAATTATAATGCCATGAGCGTCACAGAATAAGCCTCTTCAGCATCCTCCCACAATGCAGAAGCATTTGTTTAATATTGGGCTGCTCACTGCATGGCGCTATATTCTTGGTTTTTAACCTCAAACCAACTCATCGCTAACTAGATCAGATAAACAGAGCAACTTGCATATAGTACTTGTTAAGTGTGGCCGTCGACAGTCTCAGTTCTCAGAAATTTGCTCGCATCTTACAGAGGAACTAGGTGTTAATGTTTGGCCAGTAGCTCAGTCTGCACTTATCAACAAACAACCCAGCAGCAGAAGTTGATTTCTGAAGCACTGTAAGCAGCACTGTGAAGCTAACTTTGTGAGGTAAGTCATCTTCAGATGGCATCAGAACCAATGCATCAAAGATAATATGTATATATGATCATACCGTAAACACTTTTTTTTCGATTCAGTTTTTTAAAGAGCAAAATAATTAAGACATGTGAATAACAAATTTTAATATTGTAATACAATATTTTCCAAATTTAGGACCAGAACCACTTTAACACATAGTAGATATTAGTTATAATAAAAAACAAACTATCTACTATCTATATACTAATCAAAAATACTTACCGTACTTAAAATTCAAACGAATAAACACTGAAATAGTTTTTTTTAAGTATCAGATTTACTTCATACAAACAGGCACGATGTAACCCATCAAAGGCCATTTAAGGTCAAAAGGATTAGAAAAAAAATTGCAAGCAGTTTATGCAAAAAATAAGGGAAGCTTTAAGAGAATTCTGCTAGCATAGTGCTTTGTATTGCCCTGTTTTAACAGCTCTGACAGTCAGAGAAGGACTGATTTGGAAATGATATATTGTACGCATCATGCAGAATTTGTTCTGTAATTTTATTACTGCAATGAATCATTGTAATGAGTGAAACATTAACTATTGGCCAATTCTGGTACATATAGCATCAAATGGAAATGTTCGTGTTTAATGTTGTACACGGTTCCTTCCAAATAAAAAAAACCCTAAATAAATAAAAACCTCAGTTTTCCAAATATTCCCGAAGTAACCTAAAGAAATGATACACAAGGCAGTTTTAGTTAATAGCTAATTAGTATGTCTTTCATAGGAGACTTTTTGCATCGCTTGTGTGGTACTAGTACCCTGATGTTTTTTGCAAAATGACTTATTTGAATATATTTTTGTTACAGAACTCTATTCAGTTATAATGGAAAATCAAACGGATTATTATCATTATTCTGATGAATTCTATGGTTTAGGCTCAACAGAGTCTTCACAAAGTCCAGGATACTGCACTGAAGCAGCATGTGTAATCACAGTGCTCATTAATGTGATCATATTCCTCCTTGGCATCATTGGAAATGGTGCAGTGATCTGGATTACTGGTTTTAAGATGAAGAAGTCAGTGAACACCACCTGGTACCTGAGTCTGGCTCTGTCTGACTTCATTTTCTGCGCTACTCTCCCTTTAACTATTGACCACATGTTGAAGAAGACCTGGAAATTTGGGCTCTTCATGTGCAAATTCACCTCTTTTGTTATGACCCTCAATATGTACAGTAGCATTTTCATTCTGGTTATCATTAGTGTGGATCGCTGCATCACTGTCAAGTTTCCCGTCTGGGCCCAGAATCAGCGCACCGTACAGAAAGCTTCTGGAGTTGTTATATTCGCTTGGTTCGTGTCTTCCCTGCTTAGCATTCCACCTGCCACATTCAGAGAGCTACATCCAGAAAGTCCAGACATATGCTATAACAACTATGGTAATCACCACATAACCATCGTGTTCATGCGCTTTACTTTTGGGTTTTTTATTCCATTTATAACCATCTTCACCTGTTACACCATCCTGATCAGTAAACTCAGAGCAAACCAAATGTCCAAATCTACCAAGCCTTACAAGATCATGTCAATACTAATCACAGCTTTTTTCATCTGTTGGTTACCATTTCAAATAGTTTCAGTTTTAGAGCTGCAACAATCTCAAGAAAGCAATGCTTTTATCACAGCACAAAAAATATGTGGTACTCTGGCCAGTGTAAACAGCTGTCTAAACCCGTTCCTCTATGCATTCATGGCCAAGGACTTAAAGAAGAAATGCTACTCCTTTATTTCCAAGATTGAGAGCGCCATCGACGAGGAAACGCGAATTACTTTCAGAGCAACTTCAATTACCAATTCTGTGGATAACAGACATTCAACTGCTGTCTGAAGTTTTAACACGGGTTATCGACTAACAAGAATTATTACCTACAGAAACCACTTAGCATTAACAAGTTGTGCAATTATTTTATCGGTCGCATGTGATTTTGGAAATTGACAAGCAGAAGCCAAATGTAGAAAGAAGTTCAATATAAGCTACTTTATAAGTCTTCTTTTTAATTATTTAGCAGAATTCTATTACAGCTAATAAATATTTAATTACCATTTAAGGTACTGCCTAAGGGGGTGGGTTGGGGGGGTTAAAATAATTTTGGGTTTTGTATGTATGTAATAAACATAATTTGTGCGAGATAAACAAATGTACGTTGCCATGCTCCACATCGGTCTCTTTGTTTCTGTAACATAAAAATATAGATTTTTTAATATAAAAATATATAATAAAACTTTTTCTACCCATTCTGTTTCTTTAAGTGTGAATTCTTTCTTAAATTATTATTTAAAATGCCTATCCAATCACAATACATTCAGAAAGACACTTCAGCATTGTTCAGTTTAGATATGATAAACATTAAGTGACACTTCTTGTCTGTCAATAGTTCCTGCTTATAAGCATTAAAAAAATGAATGTATTTGGTAGATTATTGGTTTTATTTCGTAATATTTATTAACCTGATTTGTAACTAAATGGCTGAAGACTACATCTCTAATGGTCGCAATGTAACTAAAAAATGTAAATAATTAGGACTGTAGTTTAAAACCAAGGTGCCTTAGCATCCATATGTTGATCCTGTATAATTTTGACAAATGACTAGACAAGGAAGTCGCTTAGATTCACTTTTGAGTAAGTGGTTTTATTCATTTAGTTGCTGTCTGCAGCTCTCGACCTCTGACCATTTACTGTACAGCAGCAGTGGTTCTTTTTATAACCAGGTCGACTTGTGTTAAGAAAATAAATCCTACCACATATTATATTGGTGGGGAGCCTAAGTCTCAGTTATTATGACCGCAGTAAAATTATCAACAAAGACACTTCATTTAGCTCTGAGCCCTGGCCGCTCATATCACACCTCTCCTATGAGAACAGCACAAAACAACAGACAAACAGATGAGAGACTTGAAAAACCAGGGCTCACCTAAGACTTTTGAGTATTTATGATTTAATGGAGCATTTCAGAAAGTATGTTTGTTCTTTAGGAAACTTGTTTGTGCTATTTCCTTAGAACAGCAATAAAACTTATTCTAGGCAGATGCAACCCAGCAATTATTTATAATGCAGTGTGAATACAGTAGTAAAGAGAAAACAAAACTGCTTCATTTTTTTTAGTTAATTCAGAATTTTCACCAAATGTACAGAAATAAACAAACAAACAAATAAATAAAAAAGTCATATTTAAATGAATAAATAAAGCAAGCAAGCAAATGCATACACAAATGAATGTTGGGCCTCTGACAATGTGGGGCGTTAATTTATTGATCAGGACATCTGATGCACCATCCAAACAAATGCAAAACCTTTCCATATATTCACACCGTTCTCTCAGCTTACAGTTATAATAAAATAATGGTTGCAATCATTTAATTTCCTTCGCATGGCTGACAATTACTCTCTGATTTCCCAGAAATGTTTGGTAGAAATTCCTTACATTCACTCCATACAAAATACATTCAGAAAGACACTTCACTTCCATTTTTGAAATGAAAAGCACGTAATGCTCAAATTTAAAAGCCTTTTCAAAAATATTGCTGGTGCTTTGTCTTTTAAAGTCATTCTCCTTGTGAGCATTACAAAAATATATATGTGTATTTACATATACTTAATGCTTTTTGTTAGGTCTCTAGCTGAGAAGCAGAAGTTTACCCGCGAGGTGCTTTTTGTAGAATTGCTTCATACTTGCTTTTACTACTTCAAGATTATCAGATACAGCTGATTTGCTGTTTTGAATAAATCTCCCGCAGTGAAAACACAGACAAAAAATAACCCAAAGCAAAAAATAACAATTCTGAACATTTCTACATTTATAACTGCATCCAAAACCTGACATCTAATGATATCTTGGAAGGAATTATTCGATTTTCAGTGCACTTCACACAGTACTTAGTGCAACTACTCTCACAGTCCAGCCTGGGAAAGAAATTGGTGCCAAGATTTTTTTGCATTTTTATTGTGACTACGTCTGTCAAAAACAGAACTGAATGAATTTTCATTTAGGGGAAAGCTATTTTTTAAAGGAGTAAAATAATAAAAAGGGGTAAAGGGTCAGTCAATATAACTTTAAGCAATTTACAATAAGAGCCCCATTTCTTAAAGTTTGTGATCACAAGGTGAAATGTTTTTTTTTTATTACCCACTGCATCTTAAAACCTCTGTGAGAAAAAAAAGTTAAATCAATTAGAACGCAGAAGTGCTCTAAACACATAATAAAATAACTTACTTTCATTTAAATCAATAGCTCAGTAAGGGCTGCAGTTTGCCTGCAAATCACTGAAGGCAAGTACCACCCAACGTGTTTTCGGGTGGCCCATGCAGTTCAATCTAATACACAGATTTTTGGTGTCCATATCAGTTTTAAGAAGCATCATAACATCTGAAGGCAATTTCCAGATATCGGTGGTAACAGGAAGCTGGGGTTCAGATGTTAAAATGAAATCCAGATATTTCCAATGAGGGGAATGCTTAGGGGATCATAGTGTAGTCCAGGAGGAAAAGCCAATTTCATGAAAGTCACATATCATATCATCCCCGATGTTTTGATGGCAACAGACACTTTAATGAGAAGTGTGAACAGTCATTTCCCATAATGACTCACACATTTGCATTGGCCTAAGGAGGATTACACTCAAAGCAAAAGCCCGTGTCCTACTATATAGTGTGAATTATTAATGACAGGGCAAACCGTTTGCAGTGAACACTGTACCATTGTTAAAACTGAAAGCAGTCAAGAAAAATGATGATAAACAATTTCATATTCTAGGGGAAAATTAGTAAACAGTAAAAAGTGTGTTGTGAACAAAAAAAGCACAAGTGAAGAGATGAGTATCATCTGGGCCTGTATTCCTCGGGTACACCAGGCAGCTTTCTCTTTCTGAGAGCTGTGTCCACGGTTTTAATAAGCCCGTCAATGGTGGCACGCATCTCTGGAGTATAAGGGTCATATTCCAGCTTCCTCAGCCCGGAGCGTTTGAAGTTCCCGTCTTTCTGTCCTTCCACACACAGCAAGCGGTCC
This sequence comes from Enteromius treurensis, assembly GCA_032275025.1. NCBI lineage: Eukaryota > Metazoa > Chordata > Actinopteri > Cypriniformes > Cyprinidae > Enteromius > Enteromius treurensis. The sequence goes on along the minus strand of JAUCMU010000097.1, from coordinate 11,293,209 downwards.
TCTGAGACTTCAAGGCCCAGAAAGATAACCATGCCTTTTAACTCAGAGAAAAGTTCCCGTTTTAAATTCTCAAAGTGTACCACTTGAACTTTCTTTCCATATTTCAGCCAGTCTAGTGTGTGGGATGCCCACCACGGAGCGTAGTTCTTCACAAACTCTGGCCACTCTGATTGAAAGAGAATGAGAGAGTTCAACTTCTCGAACAATGGCATATTGCAATAACATGGCACACGTTGTGTAGTGCAACACAGCTCTAAGTGAATGAGAACATCCTGCAAAGTTTTAATCTAAAAGTGCACCGTATATAAAGAGTCCCACACCCTTTTATGTTGACATCAACATGAACCATTAGCGTATTGTCCACCCACTTGTTGCTCGCACAGACTTGGGAAAACTTTGCGTTGCTCTGAATGACAATGCAAATTCATTCTGTAGCATTAGGTGCCGCTTTTGGAGCATGAAAAGCTCACAAACATTGCTTTATATTAAATCCACCAATCACTGGCGAGGTTTGCAAAAAAGAACGAATCGGTTGATAGAATAAGGCTAGAATAAATGCACATTATATAAAAAATTGAAGTGTTTTTTGACCTTGCATGCATGCCAACTTGTTGTCCAACTTAAGGAGAGAACAATCACACTCTGAAATGGTGAACTTGTTTGTATTTAAGTAACAGAATTTTCTATTGAGTCTCATCAGTGGAGAGAAAGAAAACGGTAAGACGACCCATTTAAAAGGATCATAATCATGATGATAGAGGATGTAAAAAGAATGTAATGAAAAGGAAGAAGCAAAAAATGCTGATTGTTTGAGATGCTTCTGGGTTTTTGGTCAGTGTGACGCATCAGAAAGAATTAATAAGCTTGCTGGCATGGCAGTAAGAACACTTAAACAATAACAGAGCAATATTCACACCGCACAGACAAACGCCTACAGACTCCAACAGACTGATCAGATGTTGGTTGGAGGTTGTTTTTATTTCAATTACAACAACCACAGCTTCAACCACAGCCTCTTTTGTTTCATTCGTCATCTTTTCATTTGAATAATGACACACAAATACATTAATAAGAGTAAATTTGTGAATATACTGTAGGATCATCCATTTCTTTTCCAGTCAGTGACAGCTGGTCAGTGTCTGTTGGTGCGGTGTGAATATGACTCTTATTTTTCATAAGATCCTAAATCCAACAGCCAACTTGAGCCAAAATGTCTGTTGGTGTTTGTCTGTGTGGTGTGAATTGGCCTATAGAGTGTTAAAATGTGTTAAAACACACACAAACACCAGGCAACTTTATAAAACTTCAAAAAGTGAAAATAAAACAGAAAGATGCTCATTTTGAAAAAAATCATGACACCAAAATGTCACAAGTAGCTTCTCTGTGGGCAAAAATAAGCATTTTGTTAAGAAGCAGAACAAGAAAGAGCATTGCTTAAAGATGGACTTCATCTGGGTAAGGACACCTTTGCACAATAAACTGACAACTTCCATAGTTCACACACTTTTTAAAAAAAATGCAACAATGTTTTGGTAAAATTACATTAACTGCAGGTAAATGTGTTAGGGTTTAGTGGTTATAACCATGCACATTTAAAGGGGATGCAAATTGACATCATTACATCAAATACATTGCTGCACCTAAACATAAGCATCATTAGTCACTCAAGTACATCATGCAGGGTGAAAAAAGAAAACGACTCTAAACAAAAACACATTTAAAAACATGCTCAGCATACACTCTCGACCACAGAATTTCTACTTAGTTTAACCCTCAGACCAATGACGGTCAAGAACAAAACAGAACGTTTCAATAAATTCTTCACTGACTGGCTTGTGTCATGCGAATTCGGTGTTTGATTTGAACATTTTAAACATGCGCCGAAGAAGCAATTGAGGTCAATATCTTGAGTTTGCAGCATACATGTATGCGTAACGCTTTCACCTCTATTTGCGTCTTTGTATTGACTTGTATGTGATCTACTTGCGATGACCCAAACTGACCAAACTGACCCAAGATACAGATGTCGTCATAAAATATTAAAGACTACAAAAAAAATGTCAAATGATATCTGTATATATAAGGGAAGCTTAAATTTTAGCAGCAGCTGAGAGGCTAAAGGAACAGTTAAACCCAGATATTTGCTGAAAATGTGCAAAGTGAATTCCATTAAAAGTGAATTACATATAACAGTTACTATCCAGCACTGATTAATATTATGCATTTTCATGGATTGACTGGTACATGTACAGTATTTTGAAGGGAATTAAGCATTTAAATCTAAAACGCCTCGATGACAAATGTATTTCTTATGAACACATACCTATTCAGTTCAGAAGGACTGGAGTCGACTGCGACGCTTTTATCATCTGTTTGGACTCTCCTTCTGACGGCTATGGTGGCCGAGAGAGCTCAACACGCTGCAAACTTAAGAAAACACATGCAAACAGAAGAAAACACATGCAAACTGCAAATTCTCACAATGCAACGAAACACAGAGAGGCGCTGCAGATAGCACGGACCACAACGAAAATGTTTCAGGGGGACCTCAAAAAGTGAAGAACCCATCAGAGAGTAACATAGCATTAAAATAATGTTTCACAGTTAAGTGTGTAATTCGTCAGATTACTGTAATAATATCCAGAAGACCGTATGATCAGGTTGTTAAAATAAACACAAAAAACCTCACATTTTAGTTCAGCTACAACACCTCTGACCAAAAGCCACGAAACAAATAATCAGGTCCCAGATGGGTTCGTCACTTTTTGAGGTCCCCCTGAAACATTTCCATTGTGGTCTGTGCTGTTTGCAGCGTGTTTCTGTGTTTGGTTGCGTTGTGAGAATTAGCAGTTTGCATGTGTTTTATTAAGTTTGCAGCGCGTTGAGCTCTCTCAGCCACCGTAGATGGCACCCATTAGGGCCTTTTGCACCACAGGAACTATTTCGTAGTACCCAAACTAATTGTGGAACAGCCTACTTTTTGGCATGTTTGCAGAAACTATTGGTACTACCCTTTTTGGTGCCAAAAACCATTCCTAGTCCCTGCGAATGAGATTTCATCTCTCACCTTTCCCTCTCCAATGAGCTTGAGAGGCAAATCCAATATGGCCGCCATACTTGCGATTGAATTCTGCCATGAGGGCTTTATAAGGGTTCCGGATCATGAGAATGCTGGTGTCAAAGGACTCGATCTCCTTCTTGCCGCTCTCATGGGTCTTGATACATATGGTTCTACCACTGCGCCAGTGATCTCTCTCCCCTTTAAAACCTGCACATGCAGAGAGAGGAAGATCATCAGCAAGAAAGAGTCAAAATGATGACCTTTATCAGAAAGAGAACAAAAAGTTAAGTTAACCTTTGTTGTACAGTGAGCCATCAAAGTAGTAGCTCCCGGTGTAGTAACCCGTGGCCAGCTCAATTAGGTGACGGGCCCATGTATTCCCTGCGCCTGGGAAACTAGCTAGTGCCACTAGGCGTCTGGAACGAGTGGGTAAAAAGCGCCGGTCCATACAACGATTATCTGCAGAAATAAAGAAGAACACATATCAGGGTGTAAGATATTGAGGAGAAAAAATACTCTCAAGGTCTCAAACTCTCTATGAAATTGCATGACAAGCAAGCATATATTTAAGACCCCATATGTAACATACAAGGACAAAAAATCTGAGTCCGGTTTGAGCAGTGAGATACACATTACCATGAAAATATGCTGCTATTTTGATGACGTGAGACAAGTTGAACTTAGAAACTATCTGAGAACAGACTGATTCAGTCTTTTTCAAATGTTAGCTTGTTTGCAAATTTGGTTTGAAGCTGTACATGATGACCATTAAGAATTTCCACCACAGAGTGAATGACTTGGACTGAAGAGGAAATGATACAAAGTGTTTTAATCATTAAGTATCTTTCTTACAGCAGCCCTAAACTGGTCCTTCATGGACAAAGGTGTGATCACAATTTTTGTCTTTTTAAATAAATGGCTTATCAATAAAATTAAAACTATTAATTTATGCTTTTTGTGTGTTTTTAAAGTTACTTATCTCTGAAAATACCATAGTTTATGTAAAATATGCCAAATGTAGTAAAAAGAAGAGAGCACAAAGCAAAAAATGTTACTGACTTTGGTGACATCTGACAGTATAAAAATATCAAACTTTCCGGAAGCATAAATCATCATGCGTGAAATTCCGATGTCAGCCTACATCCTCTGTAGTGATGAAATATGTTCTTTGTAAGTGACTGTAAATTTTACATGCAGGGTGCAAGTGCAAATGGCTGTGCATTTATTAGTGCATTAGACTCAAGCTTTCTCAGGAGGTGTGAATTTATGTAATGTGAGGTGAGCCAACAAAACAATAACCGTAATACACAACCCCAATTCCAAAAAGGTTGGAAGGTTGGTTTATAAAAATCAGTGGGGTTTATACATTTCCCTTTCTTTGACTGATAAAAGGGAAAAAAAAAGAAAAGATCTGTACACAGAGGCATACTGTAAGGCTTTTGAGCCCTTAGATCTTCAGAAAACAAACTGCACAGTGCTGATCCTAGACTTTTAGGGGCCCTACGCAAAACTTCGGCAGGATGGGGAGATGGGGTGTTATGAATTAATTAAACAACTTTGTCGGTGTTCACTTCGTTTTGAATTGTGTGCTTGAGAAACGCTGATTTTGTAACTGCTGGCCAAATAAAAAAATTAAAAAACTACATTAATCATCATTGAGAGCAAAGGGGCTCCCTGGTGTTTTGGGGGCCTTTATGCAATTTGTGTATAGGGAGGATCGCCTCTGCTCCTACTTAAGAGTGGGCTCTAAAATAGTTCTATAGGAGCTACCAATGATGTAAAATAGGGCTTCATGATTATGACAAAAATCATAGCTGTCGATTATTCCTGTGTAATTGCAATTTTTAATTACGATGATCACAACTTACACTGCATAAGGTTTATACCAATGTTTGAAGCAACTACATGCCGTATTTTTACATGAGCATAAACAAACTGAAAAACCTTTATTGCTTTTCTGTAGTATTAAGCTTCAAATGTCAGTTATATATTGGACTGGTTTATTATTTAAATAGAAAAGCTGAACTATGAACGGAATTATTATGTTATACCAAAATTTAAACGATGTAAAAACCCTTAAGATAACCTGTAGAAAGAAAAAAAATCATCTTAAGCATGCAGAATAACATTAGTGGACTTTGAACGATTAATTGCCACTCTGAATGATTGCATAATAAGAACTCAATTAGGTCCACAGATTGGCCAAACGAAGCACTGACTACCCAGCATTTTTAAAAAGTCATGTAAACATATTCACAAACAAAGAAGACTTTGCAACCCTGTAAAAGGTCTGCAGGGTTCTCTAGGAACTACCATGAAAGCTATTTCCTGGAACTATGCAGTACAAAAGCCCCTTATACAGAGCTGTAGAGAGATGCATATCGTCATCCAGATGAGGTCAACCAGGTCTATCCATGGTTATTAGATCAAGACTCTGTCTCATTCTGCATGTGTTACAGCAGCATGGTTTTATAGACACATGTGAACGAGACAGACTGGACAGCAGATCTGTCTCCTATCGAAAATATATGGAGGAGAATCAGACAATAACAACTTCGGACTGATGAGCAGCTGAAGTCTTGTATCAAGTGAGATTGGACAAACATTTAAAGGAATAGTTCACCCAAAAATTAAAATCTGGTCATCATTTACTCACCCTCGAGAAGTTCCAAATCTGTATGAAATTCTTTGTTCTGCCGAACACAAAGGAAGATATTTTGAAAAAGGTTTGTAACCAGGCTGTTTTGGTTACCATTGACTTCCATAGTATTGTTTTCCTACTATGGAAGTCAATGGTGACCCAAAACAGCCTGGTTACAAACCTTTTTCAAAATACCTTCCTTTGTTTTTCGGCAGAACAAGGAAATTAGAACAAGAATGTGTCATTACTTGACAGTAAGTAAATGATGACAATATTTTTATTTTGGGTTAACTATTATTATACAGTAGGAGGTGGAGTTGTTACAATTTATAGCAATATTCTCCGTATTTCTCAGAAGACAGGCTTTAAGTATAACTCGTTTGAAGTTATGGTGCTGCATGTAACAGTATCTAGAGAAACATGTGATAGTTATAAATCCCCTGTGATGTTTGTACTGGCTACTGTATACAGGCCACCAGGGCACCACACGGCTTAAAGAGTTGATTTTCTACCTGAGTTAGTACTGGCTGCAGATAAAGTCTTAGTTGTTGGTGATTTTAATATCCATGTTGATAAGGAAAAAGATGCATTAGGATCTGTTTTCTTAGATATTCTGAACTCTATTGGGGTTAAACAGCACGTATCAGGATCTGCTCACTGTCGAAATCATACTCTATATTTAGTACTGTCACATGGAATTGATGTTAATGATGTTGAAATTATGCAGCAAAGCGATGATATCTCAGATCATTATCTAGTCTTGTGTAAACTTCATATAGATAAACCTGTAAATTCTGCACCTTTTCGAACTTTCACTTCTACCACAAACGACTGCTTTGTAAGTAGTCTTCCTGATTTATTTCAATTCCTTAGCACGTCTAATAGCGCAGAAAAACTTGATGATGCAACAGAAACCATACACTCTCTGCTACACTTTAGATACAGTTGCTCATTTGCGCTGAAGAAAAGTAACAGTAATCGTCCCCTATCCCCTTCACTCACTTGTGCAGCATATTTAAAAAGTGTGGTGAGAACTAACCAGTAATTAAAAGCGGCCAATTCCCTCCACCCTCAAAGTCTATGAGGTTTTGTGGCCGGGTATATTCTCATATATGTTTTGAATAAGGCTCTGCTTGCACAGCAGGACAGTTGCGCTATTTAAGAGTCACAAGCATGCATTTACTGAAATCATTATCAGTTATCTGAAATGCATGATACTGTATATGCTGTTGATTTAGTGCCAACTTTACAGGGGTAGCCATCACCTTTGACCACCACTGAAACCAAAACAAAGTGAAATAAGTCACACTGTTTTCTTAATTTGACTGCAAACTCGGAGGAAGTGTAGAGGAAATGGAACTTAGCAAATGTGAGGGTCGACCTCGATAAGTGATATGCAGCCGCAAAAGCTTAGTCGGAGCTCATCACACATTTGAAACACCGCGAAGGCCGAAAGTGCTGAAGCAGTACAACCTGTGGCCTGACATGTTTGCTCTTGTAAAACACAGAAAATTTTGTGCATGTGGGCAGAGCACATTTTATGGGTCCAAAAAAAATCTACCTTGCACTTGGGTCTGGTACACTACAAAGAAGTCGTTGTTTCCACAGCTCTCAAAGTCTTCTCCTGCACAGTGCTGGAGACACAGCTCCTCATCCTCTCGCTCGTGCAGAGTGAAGAGTGGAGTAGGAAATCCACAGTGACATTTTTCACCAGCCAAGGCTGCCAGAGAGAATTCCTGTGGCAGGCAGAGGAAAATATTATGTAAGTTAGGTTATAAACAAAGTAGTGTAAGAGAGAGACTCTACATACTCACTTTCTCTGTGCACATGTCCACGCACTTGTCCACTGACATGTTTTTAATAACGGCACTAGCAGGAAGCGCCAGGGTCACATTGTCTGGCCTCTTGAAACAACCTTTAAAAATGGCACTTCCATCTGAAAAGCAAAATATATATATATACACTGGAGTTCAATTGGTATCCAGCTAACAGGAAACATTCTCATTACTTTGGCTAACGTTCTCTAAAGGTTCTCTGAAAGTTTTTGAAAACGTATGCATAACGTTACTAGAACGTTTTCTTAACGTTACAGTATATGCAATTGATAAACATTCTAAAAATATTTGTTCGAACATTTTAATAACGTTTAAAATAGCGTACTTAGAACATTAATATAAAAAGAGACTAAAACGTTCTGAAAACTTTTAAACAAGGTTCTTAGAACCAAACAAGAACGTTAATACAACGTCTAAAACACTGGACGTTCTGAACATTCTAAGAACTTTCAAACACTAACATTTTTAGAACTTAATGGGAACGTTAGAATTGCTAGCTGGGTCTGCATTAGCAACTGCATTTTATCACCGTTTTTACATTAATTTAGGAGTGGTTTTATCAAAGGTCAAGTTATTCCTGCACAACTTTTGTGTTTCCTTGAAGTGTTAATCACATAACCTCTGATACGCAAACAGACATCCTGTCACATGAGAAAAGTGCTTGATCAGTACACACAGGGTGGAATGTCTCAAGTTTCTGCCTCTGCTATTTTTTAAATAATAAAGTAAAAGGACGGCATAAGAAAAAGGATGTGTCATAAAGATTTGGAAATGGATATGACTTTTTTTTTTTAAAGTTTGTTCTAAAAAAAGGATCTGGCAGAAGAACAATGCTGGCAGAACTGTTTAAAGCTACAATAAAACAAGAACATAATGAGACAGGAAAACCAAACATGCAGGGCTCCCACACTGAGATCCAGACATTCTCTTCCAAAACTTCAAGGACGACTTCTGATCATTTTTAATGCTACTATGGTGAAAATAAAATAACAGAGTGATGCCATAATCACTAGAAAACAATATAATTTGTGGATATCATTTATGAAAATCACTTCCCAGAGAGCACCAGGGTGTTAAGCTATTTGCCCTGTGCTACACTCTTGCAATCATGCTTTGATTGTCAAAACAGCTTCAAGATAAAGACAGCCAATGTCTGTTCACAATTAACATTCAGGTCTCATTTGTTAACATTAGGAAAATATATTTTATTTTATTTATTTCATTAAGCGTAGAAATTAACATTAAGAATAATAAATACTGTAGAAGATTAACCAATGCAGTTCATATTAATTAACGAAACCTTAGTAGTAGAGACTTACCCAATTTCCTCTAAGAAATTAGTTATCTATTCTATGAAAGTCACACGTCCCTTATCGCTTTTGAGGTTGATTATGATTAATGTGTCGCATCTGCTTGCCTGTCCAGAAACATGTGAACATTATCTTGCAGATTTGTGTGTTTGTGTATGTGCTCACATCTGCGAGCTGACTCCTGGCTCAGCTCCAGTCTATATATGGAGAGTCGATTAGGTCCTCCACAGAGGTTACTCTTCTCCCCTTTACACTCCATATTGCATTCACTCTCTGACACATTGGGTGCCTGGATCTTATGGCCACAGTAGCACTCGGCTCCAAACTCCAGACCCGCATAGAGATAACCCCTAAAGACACAGGAAAGAGAGAAAATCTCATTATTCATTCAATTCTTTGCAGTGTTCCGACATGCTAAGCTATGAAGAAATGCAATATTTAAAAAAAAAAATGCATAAACAGAAAGAGAAAAACCAGAACAGCTGGAAAATTCTTGCAATATTCACTCAAAGCTGAGGTGCGTAAACTCAGATGAATGGGGCCTGCAAAGTGAGAACAGTCAGTGCATATGGTGATGTGGTGCAGGGAGTATTTACGATATATACAACAGATCCTTTTAATTTTACAGATTATTCCGAACAGAATAAGAATAAAAAATAAGCAGCAATAAAGTTAGAAAATACACTATAAAATAAAAGACAAATTGGGCTACAGCTGTATTCATTATAAACAACATACAAACGGCAAGCTAAAATGAATTTATTTAAAGTGAAACTAAAAGAGCATTGGGCTCACGAACCCCTCTCATTTGACAAGAATCCAAATGTTGTCATTGTGCCTTGTTTGACCAAAGGAGAACTAGGCCCTTGACTCAGGTTTGCCAAGGTTTTCTTTTTCACAGATGAGAGTTTTGTTTCTAGTTGCTGTTGGCCCTGGCTCGCAAAGTTGGGGACACTTAACATTCTAGCGATTATTTGAACAGCACAAAGTGCTATTGCCAGATCCAGAGCTAAATGGATTCAAAAACAGTAGAAATCAACTGTTCAACTGTAGGGGAGATGGAAAATAATAGTGATGTGTTTTTATAAACTGAGCAGTGGTAATCTAGGACCTGGACCAATTTCTCCTTATAGGAAAATAGGAGAAAGTCTCCTTATTGGAGCCATATAAAACAGACCAAATGAACCACTTATAACATGTTTCTGCAGTTGTTTTTAGAAGTGCCCCTAGTATGCCTTTTCAAATATGATCTTTCGTGCAGTGTGTTATGTAGCTGTGTGTAAACATAAACTATCTGCAAAGTTGTGACGCTGACAGTGCACAATTAATAAAGTTATTGTCTATAAAAAATGAGTCGGTTCACATTCGCCTGAACCAGTCGTCTGATCTTTTTTTGTTACGGATCCACGTCTCTAAGTAACATATTTGCATAATGTCCGCCCATGTTCTACGGCGCAAACAACTTGCCCGCCCACAAACAGGACAATTTGAACCGGCTTACTCTTCTAAACTTCTACCTGAAAGTAAGATTAATAGTTGATTGTTGATTCGATCGTTCAAAATGCGTATTTGTATACGAATGTTGTATAACAACCCTGCACGTGTCTTACCGGCTAACTTGCGTTTCTGTAGTTCTATTGTTTAGCTGTGGGCCTAATGCAGTCTAAACATTGTGATTGATGCAGCTTGACTGTCTGTCGGTCTCAATAGTTTAAGTAATGATAAACGACGTTTAACGCAGTGTTATGCATTATACAATGTTGATGTTCAAAACGTAGAGGTGTGCCAGATTCACTTACAAAAGCAAATTGCGAGCACTTTCCACGGTAGTCCTTGCTAACTACAGTAGTCGACGTATTCTCTAAGAAAGCACCTCTAGTAATGTCAGAAAGTATAGCTCTGTGGACCGCTGTAGCAGTAGACCAACCATAAAGGACTGCGCCATCTGACCAATCACAGCAGTGGGGGCTCACGGAGAGGCGGGGTTTAGACAGACTGAGTCTTCGAACTGCTTCACACGAGCCGTTTACTAATCATTTAGAAATGGGGTAAAATTAAATCTATTTTTGGAGAAATCTATTTTTGACCTTGCTTACATGTAATGTATGTTTAATATATATATGACATTGGGTGTTTATGATTCATTTTGATGTTACATACAGTATATGTTACAGTACACTGGGCATTTACTTCCCAATTAGACAATTTATCAGTTTTGCGCTAAATAAGAGGGGTTACCTTTCAGGAACTCGAGCTGCGTCGAGTACGACGCTTTGGGAACGCCCTCCAGCATGACCGCTCTGAAACGTGAGCTAAATCAGCCAATCGTTAATTGGGACGTCTACGGCGGGTGACGTCACCGGCCAGGAAGTATAAAAGCACATGGAAGCCAGCCGGCATACAGCTTCAGTCATTCAGCGAAGCTCTGTGTGTGTGTGTGTGGCAGAAAGTCAGAAAGAAAATCTTTAAAAAGATAGGATGAGGCAAAGAAAAAATAAATAATGTGGGGTGAAAGCAGCTCACAGGGCTACAATGTATGTGCGTCTCCCTGTAAACGC
>JAUCMU010000097.1:11269651-11281704 GCA_032275025.1 Enteromius treurensis | reverse complement strand
GCCGGTGACGTCACCCGCCGTTGACGTCCCAATTCACGATTGGCTGATTTAACACACGTTTCAGAGCGGTCACGCTGTTTTTGCTTTTCCACAATATACGTTAAAATTATTACTTTACTGGGAAGATAAAACAAAAACCTTTTTAAGAAGTAATACATTTTTTGCATTTGACATTGCATTTACATAATTACATTTTTCAGTACATCAGCTCTTCTGTAAAATGTAAAAATTCTTCTGCCTTTTCAGGTCTAGGGTTTAATCAGAAATTTTTTAGATTTTTTTTTTTTTTTCACAACTTTAAAATGTGCAAACTGAATGAAAATAAAGAGGTTAGAGATTAACGTGTTAAATATAGATGTAGATTTGTTCAAATGAGCCGCAGAAAATATTTAACACTAAAATACCTGATTCAGCTAAACTAATTGAGCAGCAATTGAACACGACAAATACGTCACATCAAAACTCAGCCTACTGTTATAACGTTAACAGCCCGATGTGACATAAATGTCACCACAATATCTTCTTAACTTTTTTAAATCAATTTGTTCAAGAAATGCATTAAAACCAGGTTAAGTGAAATCTAGGATATGTTTTAAAGCATTAGAATTGTTGCATGGGTTGAAACATACCTTTAGTAAAAAAAAAATTAAAAAAAGACATTTTAAAAATTGCTAACGTGCTATCCAGACTGACCATCATTTTGGAAATGTTGTCATGGCAACAAAAAAATTTAAATATTGTCACATGACTGAACCTGGGTGTTGATTATATGTCATTTAGGGACTTCCTGGGTTGAACGTGAGGAATAATACTTTAAAAAGACCTTTCCAGATAATCAGTAGAGTTCACCGTAGGTCCTTAAGGGCTAAAGGTATAGTTTAAGGTTGTTTTGGGTCACAATTGACTTCCAAAGTATTTTTATTCCCACCATGAAAATCAATGATGACTAAAACAAACTTTTGTTTACAAACTTTCTTCAAAATAGCTTCATTTGTGCTCAGCAGAGCCAAGAAATTCATGCGGGTTTGAAACTAGTAAATGATGACAGAATTTTCATAAAATCTTTGCTAAATTTTTCTTAGAAGGGCCCATGCAATTCCTTTTCTGTTAAACGTTCATCTCGTTAATGAGACCTGATAGGTTTTACTGTAAAACAATAACATTAACTAGCATTTTCGGAAAAAGAAAATCCTCTCCATGTTCAACTGACCAAAACATATGAGTAAAGAAAGTAAGAAACAAACATACATACAGTATGAATGGATTAATTGTTTACAATAAGACCTATTAGCAATAAGACATCTATTAAGCAAACAGATAAAGTGAATTTCCATGCCTGCTTTATGAACAGTCCACTCCATAAAAAGCAGATGTGCACAGAACACGCTTTAAACAACAACAATGCACCAATAAGCATAATAAACAATGGACCATTGTATTTACAAAAAAAAACTTTTTAAAGACATACTGTATGCAGTTCTGTATAAATGTTCACTGGTTCATGATGTAGATGAGTAGTTAAGCATCTAGGTTGGTAACTGAAAAAGTTGAATGTTCAACAAGGGATGTTTTATCAACCGTCATATTTGTGCTCTTAAGAAAGTCAATTAATAACAAGCTGTTGGAGGGGGAGTGTACTGAGTGAACTATTTTATACTGATGGCTTATGTGCTGCACATGGGAATGCATGTCCTGTAGATAACTTGTAAAGAACAGAAAGCTTGTGGTTATTGTTCTGACACTTGACCAGAAATGTTCCTTTGCTCGAATTCAAAGGAGGGTGCAACTTACACTGTTTGGCTTAGAGATAAGTTTCGATTCAGCTGACGCACTAGGTGACAAGCTCAGTTTCAAATATCTCTTGTAAGAAAGATTTTGCCAGGCTTTTTTTAACATTATCGCGCTTTCAGAAAACAGGGGGAAATATACTGTAACAGTGCGTTTTGTTCAAATGTGAATCAAAACATGACTTTGTTTGAGGTTTTGCTGGTAAATCAAAAACATCTGACTTGGACTGTAAAGAGTTACTGTGTGCACTCCAGACCTCAGCACAGCTTTTGGAAAAAAGAAAAAAAGAAGTTGAGAGAAGTGCCTCAAGCTGACACTACAGTTTCAATGCTTGAGAGAACTATTTTTTACCAAACAGAGCTGTCCATTGAAACATGATGTACGAGGTCAATATTACATGCATGATTTTTGTTTTATCAAAGGAGGATAGTAATATGATGTCCTTGTTTTTTTGTGTCTCATCCTTCATGCAGGACCAATATGCTGGTCCTAATCTACTCCATATGGGTGACAGGACTCTTGAACGTTGTGAGTGGGAGTGAGAACAAACACGTGATATTTCTGACTCTCTCAGTTCATTCAGTAACTCTACACCCCCGTTAAACTCCCTACTCCCTGATGCCTGGATCAAACTCTCAAACTCTTTTGCTCCCTGATGCGGCTTTTCCCAAACAGAGATTGTTGTTAAGAATCAACAGGATGCACGTGCTGTAGGGATGAGGAACTAAACAAAGAAGAAGAAGTAAACAAGAATGCTAAAAGAAACGAAAGGGAAAAACAACTTTTCCCACCCTAACTTTGTCCTAAACCTGCTGCAACTGTGGAAAAACTAGTATTTCAAATTAATAGCACATGAGTGTGCTTATGCAGCATATTAACTGTAAAAGTACTGTAAAGCACAAATCTAATGTAAATTTTGGTTTACATTCTTTATTTTAATTTTTTTTTTTTACATTTGTGAACACATCCTGAAAGTCAGGGTTCATGTAAAAGCACAAATCTTTGAGACAGGAAACATCAGAGAACTGTTAGAGCAAACAGCACAGCTGATAACCCCCCTCCATCAATTTAAGAAAGGGTCAAGGTAATTAGATTAGTGTTAAATTACTCATGTTTGTCCGTTAAGGGTCATTAACTCCAGGATGAGATCAATTACATGTTTATGTTGACTGAATTTGTATGTATGCGTATGATAACATACGTGCTTGTGTGGATGTGTAAGCCGGCTTTTTAGCAACATTGTGGGGATGAATTATCATCTTAAAAGGATAGTAAAACTCTTGATCTGTGGGGAACAGTTATTTGCTAATCTTCATTTAGAACACTTTTACTTAACAGAGCAACACAATTCAAAAGAAAGTCCTTGTCATTATACAAACAAGTGTGCTCTTGTACATAGATCAAAAGTTTCAACTGACCTTTCAGCGCAGTTGTCCTGGCAACGGAAGACAGTCATTTTTTTGTAGTCCAAAAATGAAACCCCTCTAAGAGCCCTCTTCTGAGTGTCATCAACGTAACAGCCGAAGTACTTTGCTAAAAAAAAAAAGAAAAAGAAGAAATGTTCAAAACATCACAGCTGATTCCAGTAAAAATAATTTGAGCGAAAAAAGAAGTAAATGATGTCAGGTAACAATTATGCCCTGGTGAGTAACATTCAAGGTTGTTAAGCACATTTTTAGAGGTTGAACCACAGCACCATCTAGTGGCCAAACTGTAAAGTCACAACCAGATCTATAGGACTTTGCTCTGAAAGAGAGAATGTTTATTTATTTGTTCAATTCAATTATTTAAGGTGTTTCAAACATACTGAAAGCATAAAAAACACTTTTTATTATTAATGATAACACTGGATAAATTCATAATACAGACGTACATATTATAAATGTTAAATATTGTGAATAAGTACTTAAATGCACAATATGCAAGATTTTTGTAATAAAATATCCAAAAACCACTTGCACAGTGTTACATATTTCATGCAGTGTGTACTTACATTATCTCAAAAGTTCAGAAATTCCAGATTTTAAAAATGAACCGTCCCTGTTCCTTGTCGCCTATCAATGACACAATATCGGCGCTATCCTACGGCAACACGCGTGGACAAATGGGAAAGTGGTGGTTCTTTACGGTGCATTTCCATATCATGGATCATGATTACACTCTTCACAATCTCAAAAAACTTAGATGCACATAAACCAAGGCAAGAAGATATTGGAACGGTCAACAAAATAAAGCGAGAACAAATTTTGGCGTGGCGTTTCTGAAATGGAGAGAGCATCACGGAAACCTGGACAGAGACTCCCCTCTTGCATGTGTTTTAATAGACGGGCGAGCAAATATATATTATTCACTGTGCAAGTAATAGTCATGTGCAGGTGGTTAGGTGAAAAAACAGATATAAATAAGCTTTTCATCCGTGAGCATGATTTGTGAAAACAACATATCCCAATGTTCAACGCGCCTTGCCTCATCGAACTTCACCTCTGTTATTGTTTTGAAAGTGGTGAAAATGTGCATATTGTGCCTTTAAGTCTGTAATATTTTATATATATAAATATATATATATACACACACACACACACACATTTGTGTGCATTTTAATATTTATATTTATGTAACTGCATTATGCAAACAATTTTATGCTTGGTTTCAAAAACTGAGGCAATAAAATGTGATAATCAGCATTCTTTCGTAAAGAGCTTCATTTGTACAGACCCAGAACATTCTGCTGCATTATAACCAGTGTTTACAGTCTGACATCACATATTGTGCTTGATAGCACCTTACAGAGAACGCCATTTCATATGTAAACAGCCCGTGACATAAGACATTATAAAAAATCCACAGTTTGGATACGGTCACATTACTCTGGGCATTTTGTTCTCGAAAACATTCACAGTCTGATGCACCTTTTGCTTCATCGATCTCAACGTTTGTGACATACATAACAAACATGACCCAAAATGCTCTGTTGTTTAGATAATAGCTGAGATGGGCTGGTTCTGTCACAAACACACACTAACCCGTACAACATTACAGTAATTGCAATTGTCTAAAAAGCAGCGAGCAGGATCACAAGCCGCGAGTTAATCGTATTCCAGGCACAGAGGGCAAGCTCTGTAATCTGCTTTATCTAAAAGTCAAGCTCTATTCACTCATTACTAGATTGCCATTCTGTGAAGCAGCTAAGTGCACGGATGAAACTCTCACTAGCAGCACGACTACAGAGATAATGATGCTCCGCTGTACTCACACGATGAGGTCTCTGCAGCAACCGTTGGCTCTGGACATATGAAATATAATGAAGAGGGGAACAGGGAGGAATTATACCAGCTTCACATAACATTAAATCAATATCACAAAATTACATACAATTCTAAAATTCATTTTAAGAATAAAAATTAAAAAGGAATAAAATCAGCTTCAGTATCCCTATTCTGAAGGTAATTGTTCTCATTTTGAATGTCTGTAAAAATAACGGTACATGGCACCCGAGTGATGAGACTCTTTTTGTTATTTATTTATAGCAGAAAAAAACTAATTCTGTGGTCCTACCAACCGGGAATATGCTGCTCATGTGGCAAGAATGCATTCATATTTAACAATATTCTATTTATTTATTTTTTAAACAGGAAAACAGACGTGATGTAGTTGAAATGGTCTTGCATTTTATCTCTCGAAATGGCAGATGTGACAGACGGAAAAAAAATGTGGAGATTAGCAGAAATAAGTTAAAGCAACTCTTATATAAGGTTAACTTAAAGCTGCTTGGTTCATATTTTTATGCATGTAATTATATGTCTATATAATACAATGGTTTAAAGGATTTATAGTTGTTGTTTTTTCATATAACCTGAGAGATAAGAGAAACAATTACTGTCAAAGCAGGCTACAGCTGTATATATATATATATATATATATATATATAAGATACATCTATCTTCTATATAAAATAATATAAAAGGATACATTTTTTTTCTTTGCTTTTGTGTCTGATATATGTCCATTATAATAATATTTATTCATTTTTTATTAGAGTGCCTATTTTTTGGTAACGCTTTACTTAAAACCACTATGTGTAATGCATTATAAAGGGTTATTAAAGAGTATAATAGCATTAGAATTATTAATAATGTGCATTATAATACATAATAACTTGTCGTAAATAACTGTAACTGAATTAAAAATGCATAGAGTTGCAATGAATTGATAAGTAAATTGATATTAAAAAAAAAAAATAATAATAATAATTCAGATAAATAGTTTAAATAACACCTGGGCTAGTTATATATTTTTTTTAAATAAAATGGTTGTGAGCTCTATCCCCAGCCTCCCCTAAAAACACAACAATAATAGCCTACTATTATTATTACTGTGACAGACATGAAAATGGTAAAAGTTATAAAAGTGTCCTGAAGGAGGCAGAGTGGAGACAGGGATGACACATGGAAGAGAAAAAAGGAACATTGTATGCCAGCATGACCTTAAAATTGACCCCCATGCTTTACAGAGAAATTAAAGAACTTTGTCTGCAATTATTACACAATCAGTTCTGTCAAATTTAAGGTCTGCATGATTTCCACTCATTCAACATCCCGAAAATACATCAGATTAAGAAATGACAAGAACTGCACTTTCACACATATAACATGATTTAAAGACACTACTTTGCAACCAATACTTTGTTGTTCTTGTGCTGTGGAAAAGTGTCTCAATGTCCTTCAATGCACTGCTAAATGATGGGTTTTTGTGTAAAACGATAATGAGTTTTTGATGCAGATCTTAGACTTAGTCGCACAGACCACCAATATAAGAGTGACAGCCATGCATTTCCACCTCTGTGCTGTCAACCACTTGCTGCTGTTGATATAGAAGATGCTGTAGATACAGAGAAGGATGTTGTGTGTTTGAGATCATGTTCGTTTCCTTGAAACGTCTTTACGATTAGAAGATCAAATCTCCAGATTTATTACACCACGGCTTCCTCTTTACCAAAAGTTGATTGCTAAACTCATATAGACTCAAGACAGAGTGCAGTTTTTTTTTTCTAGAGGCCCTAAGGGTTACACTTGAAAACCATCTGTTGAAACCTCTTAAACCTCACTACGGATAAAGGTAATGACCCGAGACTTGAACAATCCACTAATTGGCTTTCTTTTGCCTGTTTGTGGGTTACTGTGTGAACTATAGTGAGTTAGCACAGGGCACTTTGGTCAGACGTTTCCAGATGCCGTCCATCTTTCACAGGAAAAAAAAAAAGTTTTAATTTTGCAGGGGCCACATGGGCAATTCTATCAAGCTTTCAAGTGTTTTAAAGTATACTGTGATGTAAGTAACATGCAGTGCTGCAGAATACATCCTATAAACAAAGCCACTACAGGTTCTTCACTCAAGGAAGAGATGCACAGTCTATGAATAAAGGCTAAAGCACACCAAAAACAATAACTTAAATCTCTTTTAAGAAAACAGCTGCATCACAACAGAATGAATGAAAAAAACATTGACAGTCAATCAAACTCCTTCCTACATTAAATCACACAGAGAACATAAAAAATAAAACATTAAAAAATAAACATTGGACACTAATATATACACTACTGTTTAAATGTAAAATACAGAAAGGACACAAAATTGACTGTAAACTCACTAAATATATTATAAAACAAATTCAAATAAAAGCTGTACTTTTGAAATTTCTATGCTCGAAGAATCCTGAAATACAATGCATCACAAATATTTAAAGTATTACAGTTTTTACTGTATTTTACTGTATATACAGTACAGCCTCAGTGAGACTTCATTCAAAAACATTAGTTAACGTCATGGTTTTCATTAATTACTTGACCTTTAGAGATGATAATATTGATTTTGCATTCAAATGTGATGCATGATGTTGCTCGCCTGTTTGACGACCGGTCACAAAAATATATAGCGCTGATGACAAATCTGGCATTTGCAAGTTTTTACATCCAAGACCTTCAGCAAACACACTTTCACAGGCGACCAAATACGATGCAGGTCACATCATGTATATTTAATGGCATCACCTCAAAGAAGCAGCTTTTATTTCAAAGATTAATGAACTGGCTTTACATTTAAGAACAGGAATATTGGAGATTTGAAAAAAAGTCAGATTTTACAAACTCCACAAACTTACCCTTAATTAACTCATAAATGCTCTCGCTGTGTTCATCCAAATGAGGTTTTATAAAAAGCATCAAGACTATTTCTGTTAATTAAAAAATATACCTGATTAAATATCATACTACAGTATAGCTGATTTTAAGATTGCAATATTTTTGCCTGCAGCTCAGCAACAAGATTCTCATGAGCTATGAAACATCAACCGAAGGCGATGAACTAACAACAGCAAATGTGCTACTCTACAACCATTAGAAACACACACACATTCATTATTTACTTCAACAGTCACCAAAAGGGCACTTCATTCCTCCAGCTTAAAGCTTTAAAGACACAGGCGCTTCACCACACACTCCACTGAGCTTAGACCACAACCTTCATAACATGATGACTATCTGTGACAAGTGACCACTGACATGCTGAATCACTCTCCTCTGATCTTAGAGGCTCAATCAATTCATTCTGATCAACAGCTGCATTGTGCTTCACAGGACACAAAGTGTTCACTACTCAACACCCTGAGCACTCAATCTGACAAAAATGAGTTCATTTGCGATGCCCTGCAGCAACTGAGTCACACAGACTATCTTTGAACATGACGATATGTAATTATATAGATTTCTAAACATACATGATTGATGTTATATATGAAGAATACACAAAGAGATTTCATGTCCGTAGAAAGCCCATTAAATATAAGTGAGGTGTCTACTTCAGAGAGGTTTTTGGAGAATAAAATCCTGAAATTTGTTTGAAATAATGTTCATTCAGTGTAACACTATATTTATCAAAACGACCCCTAAGCCTTTGGTGACACATACACTACGAAATTAAATAGTGGATCTCTCCCCTGTTGTCTCCCCTCACACGGATTGTCCCGCAGGAAGAAACGGCGCCCTGGATGTCAGTGGATGGCACGGTCTACGAACATGGGACGCTCAGCTTTCACGATTTGAAACGGCTCAAATCTACTTTTTATTAAGTTTTAATTAATCAATAAATACCACCCAAGGCTGACTTTTCCAAAACACTTCTTTATTTGCTTCTAAGAAGAAACCCCAGGAGTTATGTGAAGTATAGCTGTGTGTGTCAAGAAACCGAGTATGTGCTTTACGTACATAATAAATGCATGATTATAGCATTCAATGCGACTGGTTTGGCCACTAGTCTTGCCATGCACTCTTCAGTTCTGACTATAACTAGCCGAGAAGATGTTGATGACAGAAGTTAAAACACATACTGGAACTGTTCTTACCTCTCCCATCGTCCATCTCTTTGGTGGTTCTTCCTTTGGCTCCACGGCTCCAGCCGCTGGTATGATCGAGTCCTCTTCTGGCCCACTCCGGTGCATCCTGTGCCCCATTTTCCTTCATCCACGGTGGTCCGAATCTCCGGGGGGCTCTCCGTGTTTCCTTAAACACTCTTCCTAGGAGCCCGGGGCCATCAGAGGTAGAGCTCCCAGCACCTGTGCCGCCCCCACCTTCAGATATAAGTGGGTCACGGCCGCTTCCAGAAGCTCCGGTGGTGGAAGTATCGCTGGAGAAGCCAGAGTGGAGGAAAACAAGACTGCCAGCGGTGAGGTAGAGGAGGATGAAAGAGAAAAAGCGTACCGGTTTACGCCGGAAATAGCGGTGGATCTTCAGCAGCGGTCTGGCCATGATGGGCTCTCGAGCCACACGCATTGGCATCCGATGTTATACAGGAACATATAAAATCAGAGAAAGCACCTTCCTAAGACGCTCATGGTACTGCGAGTCCCTTTGACACACTAAACCGACTCGTATTGTATCAGTGCGGGCGTTCAGCACAGTTTGTTTATCTATTACTATCCTTAAAGTCCGAAGACACCTCACAGGCTTTCCTCTGTGTGTCCCACGTCTTTCTACGTCCCCAAAGAAGCAGCGTCAAAAGGAGAACGGTGCGACCACAGAGGCCATGTTGTGAAAGACGAGTGGCGGTAAAGACTGAAAGATGATATTGCCGTTGCGATGCTTTCACTCCTGTTATCGGACTCCAGCTCTCCTGAGGCCTTGTTTCCCACCGAGCTGTCCGTCAATCAAAAGCAGCGCTGATTCACTCCTGACTCAGCCCTCACTCGCAGACTGAAAAACACAAAATGACAGACGCTGAAACAAGAGGTAAATACTGATGAGGTCTCTGTGCAAAGAAAAACACTTTATCTGAAAACGATTAAGGGTATAGAGTTAAAATTCAATAACAGACTGCAGGGGCATTATTCATGAACACCTAAAGCATTAAACACATGAGCAAGATACTTCTTAGTAACTGGTAGCGCAGAAAGCAGAAATATGCCAATATACAGTAAGTCTTTGTAAATTTACGCAACAGCTACACTGAAGAAGAAAGAGGCTGGTCACATCTTAATTATGTCTGAAAGTCATTTAGCTTGAGGACTTTTGTCATTTCACGGATATCTCCCAAAGACAAGGCTTTTATTTATTTATAATTAAAATACACTTAAGAACATCCTTATGATATTAAAATCGTCATTTAAAATGAATTTGTTCTTTCGTTGAGCTCTCTTAACAAATATTACATCACTTAGAGATACGCAAAGCCAAAAACTCTGCTTCAAAGAATAAAACGGCCCTAAAAAAGTCCAAAGGAAATGGAAAGAGTCTGTGTCATTACAACATTGCGTCACAATGTTACTTCTTAGCATAACAAAAACCAGAACTGTATCCCAATCAGATAAGACTGGCTGCCAGATCGCTGCAAAAATCATTTTCTGTATTAGTATTTTTATCTCACTCTTCAGAGAGTTTTCAGAGAATAAACCTTGGAGTCTATTTTTCAAACCCAATTAAAAACTTGAAAACATCCTTTAAAACAGATGCATTTATTTCAGAAGGAAAACAACAAGATTTTACAGAACTCTACTGAGAAATCTAGTGTATTTAGGTTCATCCTAAAAAAAGACCTAATGTGCACATTTGTGCATTTTGTAAATACCATTTGAGTAAAATAATCTTCTTTTTTAAATGATACATTTACTCGAGGAAAAAAAGAAAATATCCTGAATATTATTATTTTCCAAATCCAGTTGGAAACATTTTAGCATAATTTAGTTTTAATCAAAACATAGTCAGGTTCGTGCATCGTTTAGCATGTATTGTCAAGTTTTGTGTAAATGATTTATTTTTAGATATGTTAAAGTGCCCCATTACAGATTTTTGAAAATGATCTTTCATGCAGTGTGTAACACAGCTCTCAGTGAATGTAAACATCCTGCAGAGTTTTAAATTTGGAAAGCGCACCGTGCATAAAGTTATTGTCTCCCAAAAGAAAAAGTCGAATTTGAATCATTGAAACGAGTCATTTTTAAAACATAAACCAAGCGTTTGATGTTGACATCACCATGAAACATTAGCATATTGTCCGCCCACTTGAAATTAAAATGCTAATTCATTCTTTGCCACTAGGTGCTGCATTTGTTGGTGACTCTCGAAACCAAAATATGAACCTTTATTACCCATAATAAGGGCACTTTAAGATATTTCTCCTCGCCAAAAGTCCGCAGTGAAGGAATGAAAGGAATCTATTCCCATTTTCTCAAAGAGCCCAGTGTCCACGGTGAGCAAAAACATTCAGGCATGGTGTTTAAACAAGATTAATCAGCCTCCTTCTGAGAGTAACAGAATTTTCCATAGCAAACATTCCTCTACAGGCTTACCGTGAGTGTGCATGTGAGAGAGTGTGTGAGTGTTTGGGTTTACAACGACCCAGTGTCACCGTTACCTGACCCCTGGGCTCCCACCTGCCGCAGTCAGAGCGGAGTCAGGCTGATGTTATCGTGACAACATTCTAAACCAGCAGCACACAGACCTCATTCAGAGCCGATATAGCTCAGTTCCTATAGAGAGGGGAGAAGAGGAGGGAAAATTAATTTAAATTCATGTTGCACACCACGGTGTCAAGGATTTCACTTAGTGTAGGCTCTTTATACTTAATATTTTATTTAGGCGTATGTTTAAACTCTGTGGAGCCAGGCCTTTAAAAGGGCTTGTAAATGTGTATGTGTGTGTAAATGTGTTACCCTTTCAGTCGAATCACTTCGACGTTACATATGGGAACTCGCCAGAGAGACCGATTTGCCTTTGAGC
>JAUCMU010000097.1:11250500-11264366 GCA_032275025.1 Enteromius treurensis | reverse complement strand
GATAAATTAAATGAGATGGTAAGGTATATTTAACTTCCTGTAGCGAGTTTAAGTCTATGCCAAGCTTTACAAAGCATGACAAACAATGCAGACTGCATGGATACAAAGTCTCATTGGATCAAGTTTCCTTAATTCAAAAACACAATAATTATACAGAAACAGAAATACCAACAATACAGAAATTAAATCACCAACAAATATCTTCAAAATTAATAAAATAAATCACAGTATTTAGTGCAACAAGAGCAACAAAATTCAATATTTTTAGTTCAAGTTAAGCAACAAAAGTCCTTTTAAGTCCAAGTATCTCTTCTTACTGGAATTAGTTCAACTGTTTCGAGTCTTTGTTTGAGTCATTCATTCATCAAGTGATAGCCCCATAACCCCCGAAAAACGAATTACTTTAAAGCATGGCCGTACATTTCATTTAACAGTAGAAGGGGGACAATAAACAAAATTTTTGAAGGTGACACAAATAATACAGTCAAATTGTACTTAAAGATATGTCGAAACTGGAAAACTTTGCATCTGTCATTATTGTAGCATGGAGACTGCGTCGTTAAGTTTTTCTCTGGTTTAATGAAAAGGCAGATTTTTTGTTCAAAACTTTTGCAATGTTTGTTATGTTGTTTACAGTCGAGTCACTCTCTCTCTGCCACGGCTATCTCGTAGCCTGCACTGAACTGATAATTCCGGTCCCCGAGAAAAGAAATAAAAGCCCGCCCACACTGAATGCTGATTGGCTTATTTTTATTAGTCAACCAATCAGGATGCTCTCTGTCTAGCACGCGCTGTCGTATGTGCGCATTATAAGATGCAATATGCAGACGTTAATGTCTCGCGTGCACGCACTTGCCGGCTTGGCGTAGATTCCGGGATATTTTGTACAATTTGCGGGCATCATGGAGCCACTATCAATATACGGGGCACTAGTGCTGGGGTGGCAAATGGGGTGGCAAGGCATTTTCTTAGGGTGGCAATTGCCACCCCGGTAGAATCGCCCCTGGATTTAGATCACTTTTACAACATGAATTACAAACATTAAAAGTCTTTATCTTTACTATTAAAACTATTAAAAACAGCCTCATGCAAAGCATTCTGGGAACCAGAAATCCTCATCAACCTTTTTCTGTTTTTATCTGCTATTGGTTCCCAGAAACGCTTTGTATGAGGCAGTTGGGGGTTTTTTTTTTCCTGTAAAGATAAAGACTTTTTAATGTTTAATGTTCATTTATCTTTGAACAAACTGTTGGGCAAAATTACCATAAATTTAAATCTACAGTAAGTTACTTGCATCCAGCTGCCAGTAATACCGGAATTTTTTACAGATTGAGCTTGGTTATGAAACTAGTTTTCTGACCTCATTTGCCCAGCAGCAGTCTTTAATGAGGAAAGATTGATTAGTCATTTGTAGTCCGACACACCTGTCAAGATCAACATGGCAAACATAAAGTTTTCAGCTGTTAATTTCCCCACACTGTAGCCTCCGGTTTCAGGAAAGTACACAGAAAATAAGTATTACCACTTTTCAGTGCCTCTTGTTGCGAGCAGCATCTGCAAAATATGTCACAGAAATACACTGGAAAGTACCATTAACTTGTCTGTTAGAAACATATCTTTCCACCCATACCCCAGTCTACAACCGTGCCCTGCACTTGACATCATATCTCTTGACTGGATGTCTTCTCTATGGCTGTAGCCTATTTAAGACAAACAAAGCATGTCGTTTTCATGCCAGCCATTTTAATTAGAGGGATGTCTGATCTCTTAGCATGTGCCTGCTTGCTGGCTCTTTGCCCAACCGCAATTAATTACTGATGTGCTTGCTCAAACGATCTGGCAGCAAGATAACAATTTCTCAGTGAGAATCTGCAGGGATTTCCTCTCCTCCGTTTGATCCTGCTACTGGGGTTTACGCGTCACTTAAGCTCGTTTTCCTGGGTGTAACAGGTGAGAGGAGAAGTGGGTTATCAGAGCGCTCAGGACAACCTCTTTCAGATATTGACAAATGTGTCTGCACATAACTGAATAAACATTACACTTTTAACCCAATAAAGGATACTGAGGCCTGGTGTGGACACAAAATTGTTTTTTTATAACAACCTAATGCATGCTTTAAAAAAATATCTGTAAACTCATTTCCGCATGCTGTTCATTTTGTTGCATTCTGAAAACACAAATAAAGCTCAAGATACATCATAAAAACATGGCATTGCACTAAAATGCACTGCACTAATAACAAAAATGGTCATTATTGTATACATATGTATTAGACCGTAAAGGTAGGAGAATATCTGCTGAAATGTATGTCTAAGTGTTATTTTTCTCCATTGTGCTGCTGACACTGAGCAGCGGTTTCAATCAATCGGTGTCTAACATTAGCTAATAGTGGCTGCACTGCTTCTGTGGCCAGCACAATAAGAGCATTGGGTTTTTATAGTGGAGCTTAAACCGAGGGATTGGAGAGAAGTGCCTCATTGTAATCTTTATAATATTACATAGTCCATTACCCTCAATCCTCATGCTTTTATTCATCTGGGAAAACAGGAGGAGGTAAGGACAAGGAGAGAGGGAGCTAACAAAAAATGGGTTAAAAGAGAGGTAATCCCCTCACATATATGTTGTACAATAGCTCGGATTTTCTGCATGATATACTGTATTTACATACTGTAGTGGATGTGCATTTGCTTGTCCTGAATTCCCCTTCACCAGCCCTCAGTGCTGAAGATCTGCATCTTGCATTAAAATGTGTGTAAAGTTCACCAAAAGTTCAGAGGCTACTTTTTTTTTTGGGCTCTTCTCACAAATTTCCATCCCTATTTATAGCTTGAACTTTAACTAAGAGTTTTGCCATGTCTACAAACAAGACAAAATTGACCTACTGGAAAATGAAAAACAAAAGGGACTATAAAATGGCTTGAAAAAAATATTACAATTGAACACAATTATTATAATGCCTTATAATCTACAATTCCTGATGTATTTTATATTTATCTTTCTGATGTATTGTATCAAATAATTGCAGCCTTGGTGAGAATGAAATTAAATTAAAAGAAAAAAGTAAAAGTTTTTTTGTTTTTTTTTAAATCATATTTACCAAACAAGAGTTTATGGTTTTGCATGTAGCTAAACTAGTGAAAAAGACCTAGCAAACTATATCTGATAACACTTATTTCAAATTAGGCATCACAGAAAAGTTATTGAATAAATCTAGAAATATCAGACCCCATAGAAATATCTAAATCTTGATATTTCTAGATAACTGTAGATCTAGATAATATGAACCAAATCTAGAAATATATGACCTCATGCAAGGTGGCCTAGCAAACTGATGGTAGAAAGATCTCTTGACTTATTTCTAAATAGGCATCATCTTAGACAATTGCACACTGAAAAGTTAGTGAATAAATCTAGAAATATCTGACCAGTAACATGATTGCTATGCACCCAAGCAATAGCTGGATGTCAAAAATAACTGACCTGAAACTCTCATGCTACTGCAATCAGGATAACGAGCAGCGCAGTGGTTTGAGCCATTGAACTGATTTGATGTTTTGCTGTTGTTCTCATTAAACCACATACTGTATACTGTATCTAATGAAGCCTCACATACGCTTGGATTGGCCTTAAAGATTTTATAACAGCTGCCCTGAGCCCTGCCATCAAACTCGTCACTGCTATTTATATCAGTCATAAAATGCATTTAGTTCCTTGAAAAAACATTGTTTTGATTACGGAGATTGACGCTAGCTGAATCTATGTACTAAACTTATCAAGAGATAAGCTAAAGTCAGCTCAAGCAGTCACAGTCAGGCACACTTGTTCGCTATTGCATGGTTTCCTACGTCACCTTTGGTTAGCAGCGTCATTAATTAACTTAAACAGGAACAGTCTGTTTTTCCACAGTACAGCCAAACGGGAAAAACCCTTCCTGGACACTGTTTCCCAGCCCTAGTGACTTCCCTTTTTAATAATTCACCAAAATTTGCGCATTCAGTTTTTTATTGTTAAAAGCTCACTTGAGTGCAATTAAAAAAATCTGAAACCAAAAACCCTTGGAACACAGCAGTATTCCAAAAATCAAAGCGCCACACACAAGCATGCCCGTCTGCTTCGATCTGCCACTCGCTGACCTCTGCATGTCTGAGTCAGAGAGGGAGAGGGGCAACAAGCCAGTGCTTATTTTTATTTTTGAGCCTGGCCAGAGAAAGGATTTTGTTATCTGACTGATGTCAGTCAAACACCCACCCACACAGACCCCCAGATCAAACAGATCAATCTAAAGCGTGACGCCGGGGTAATCCACGTCTCCATCTCAACAAAAACAAATCAATGCACAAATCTCAGATTTAATTCAGATCAATTTTAAGTCCTAAATTACTGCACACCAGTCCACTGGGGAGAGGAGGGAGAACTTGAAGAGTTCATTTGCACAAACCGATAACTTTTAATTGCATGCTCAATTGCAACTCAATTAATATCATCCATACCTGACTACATAAGGAATTCATCAAAACTAATTTTTGTAGGTATTATAAAAGTTGTCAAAATAAAAGAATATGCATGTAATAAAAATGCATAATAATAAATACAATTTTAAATATAACCATTATTACAAATAACAAATGTCCGTGACAAATTTTAGGATGAAGAATATGAAAAAACTCACTGGAAAATTTTGGACTCAGTGTGCAATGAATGACCTTAACTCTGAATGGTATTGTATACTAAATAAGCATAAGACCCCTCTAATCCTGTCTGTTTTTTGCTCCTAAAGCTTCTTAGTCTAGCCTGATTCCCCTCAACAGGTTGAAAGAAAACCAGACTCAACCCTGATAAACAGCTAAATCAACTCGTCAAGCAAATTCTGAAGATAGCCAAGCATTTAATTATATAGGTTCTTGCATGACTTATCCAATTCTACAAAAGTGTGAAACTGTAGATCATTGTCTGAAGGGATCATTTTAAGCATGCAAATAAATGTTTCATGCAAAACCTCTTACAGCATTTGTCATTATATTATGTAATATAGTCCTGAGTGAATAGCATGTTGTTCTTAATAGCCTTTATTGCAGCTCTAGCTAGAGCTGAGTTAGTCTCATTAGAGAACTGAGACAGCAGGAAGAATAACATTTGGCTCTTGATGTGTGTCAGGAGAGCACTGTGTCTCTCAAATCCTTCCTGAGCTGAGAGACGAGCAGCGAGAAACAGAACCGAGAAACAAATAAAGAAGTCCTTCAACATTAAAGGGAAAGCACACTTCTGTCATCATTTACTCATCTTCATGTGGTTCAGAAACTGCACGCCTTTCTCTTTAAC
Source organism: Enteromius treurensis (assembly GCA_032275025.1). Taxonomy (NCBI): domain Eukaryota; kingdom Metazoa; phylum Chordata; class Actinopteri; order Cypriniformes; family Cyprinidae; genus Enteromius; species Enteromius treurensis. The sequence continues at coordinate 11,259,047 of JAUCMU010000097.1, read as the reverse complement.
GCAATAAAAAAGGAGACATTCTGGAAAGAATGTGCTTGTCTTTTTAACATGCAGCTACAATGAAGAGAAATTAAAGCTATCAAGCTTCAAAAGCACCATAAAAATTTCACTGAAGTGGTCCATGTGAAAGCTATGTGAGGATTAAGCTTCGTGCATCACACTGCTTTACCTGTCATTGACTGCCAATGATTTGCTGAAATTAAAACAGGGAAGACAATGAAGCACCAGCCAATGAGAGTGTTGTTAGCGCTTTAGCTCCTCCCATTACCATATAAACCGGCAGTTCTTAGAAGCTGGAGAATTCCAAGAAAAAGTACATTACAAGGTACATTACAGTTGAAATTATATTAAAGCCTCATTTTATTGTCAGTTCCAGTTAAAGTAACTGTAACGCAGTTTATTATAACGCCATTATTCCAATCACTGTTGACTACTGAGAGAAGTACAGTAGCACTCTCCAATTCGTGAACAGATTGTTCTTTTTGATGTGATTTTTTTTCAGTTAACCAAATGATCTGGTTCAAGGAAGTAGCCTCTCATCAGCTCTGAGGCACATGTCTCTCATCAAAACAAGTATCATATTTTGATCATATATTTATACTGTTGAATAATATCTTTTCACGCAGTAGGGAGTCATTCACGAGCTGCACTTGCAATAAATAGCTGCTTCATCTCTAATAAACAATAGAAGTAATCTTCTGAAACAAAAACACAAAAATAATTGTAGCACTTTTTTCTCACCCAAGTAAAAAAATCAACACAGTGATGCATTCACAATAAGACAATTATTTCAAAAAAGCTGACAGAAAACACTCATGTTTGACGGAGAGGAAAATTATCAATCAACTACAATGTACATTTTTATATGTCTCTTATACAAAGAACTTTTGACACTTTTGCAGTGCTTCAAAAAGCCTGTTTCAGCCACATGAAAAGAGTGACTAGCACAGTATTTTTTCTGTGTTGCACCGCGGAAAGGCCATTACTCAGATTTAAAATGACATGAGGGTGAGAAAATGATGATCAAATTTTCGATTTTCAACAAATCATCTCATTAATGCATCTTAGAAAGAAGTAAAGGGGGAAAAACCGAGCAGTGCTCGGAGGCTACATGTGGCTTGTGGGTTTGCATACGTGCACACACACCAAAAAAACATCTGTCAGCGTCAGTGAGGTATGTGGTGTAAATGTCCTTGCTGCTGAGCGCCTGCATGCAGCACTCAAGTTTCCACTCTTCCTTTCAGAAACCATACTGAATATAAATAAAAAATGAGCCGAGAGTGCAAGAGAAAAAGAGACTGCGAAAGAGGGCGAGAACAAGACAAAGAGCTGGTGAGTCTTGAGAGAGTGGGCGGAAGATAAACTGCAGAAGTAGAGTGAGCTACGAGAAGAACGGAAGAACACGCGCTGTACGGGAGGGGCTGAGCATGGAGAAAGGTGCCTGCACGAGCAAGAAATGACTGCAGGTTCCTTTGAGAAATGTGGCAGAAAGACTTCTTGTTGCTAAGATGCTAGATACACACAAAAAAATCTGCTGTGCAAATGTATTAATACATTAGCCGTGGGAGAGGCAAACCTCAGATGTCTAATGAAGTTCACACATCCCCTCCTTCAATATTATTAGCATGCTTCTCCCATGACGGTTCAAAAGACACACTGCGGCTCTAGCTGTTCACTAGGATATGGGCTCAAAGCATAAAACATTCAATAATCGGTTTTGTTTTTATAGAAAATTTGCACTGAATCCTTTAGCCGGTCATTTTATCCAAGGTACCTTAAAAAAGAAAGACAGAAATGCATTTCAAAATAATAAAACTTGGGAGACGAGGTGCTTAGGTTCAAATCATGTTTAACTACAGTCCGATAAAACAGTTCAAATCTGTGTAAAGGGAAGCTGAAATGGCACAGTTGCATCAACAAATGTGTTTTTTTTTTTTTTCAGTTTTGCATTTGTTAACACTATCACTTAGGTTAAGGGTTGGATTTAGTGTCGGGCAAATTACCAACATGATAGAGCATACATTTTTAGCAGCAGTCAATGAATATTTCAAATTCTGAACCACTGCAATACATACCTATATCAACATAATAAAATGTGCCAGGGTTCACATATTGAACCTGTGTTTCAGCGCCAGTCACTTGGTATACTGCAGCAAGACTTGCAGTATGGCACATAAAAACAGTGTTGCACAAAAAGTGCACAGAGGTACATATTTTTATGAGACCAGGTTCTTGATTGTAATAATGATCATAATAAATAACTATAGTAATTTTCTAGGGCTGGGTAATATATGGCCTAATGGATAGAGAATCGGACCTGTAACCCGAAGGTTGCAGGTTCGAGTCCCAGGTCTAGCAGGGATTGTACAGTAGGTGGAGGAAGTGAATAAGTAGTGCTCTCTCCACCTTCATTACCACGAATGAGGTGAGACCCTTGAGCACCGTTCCCCCACTGTGCCCACTGCTCCTGGTGTGTGTGTGTGGTTGTTCACAGGATGCCATTTCGACCGATTGCATTGTATCTATCCTGAGCTGTGTTTATTCAACAAATGCTAAGACTGACAGAATAATTGTAGATTAAAATTGTTTGTACCCATACCGTTACTAAAAGCCAGACTCCCCACCTGACATGCAGGAGTAGCTGCTGACATTCCTAATGTGCCTGACAGCATTGTTCAAGCTCTCTTCTCTGGCAGGAACAAAGTGTTTGATGATTTGTCCAAAGTAAATGCATTCTACAGCGGTATGAGAAATACCTCATACAAGTGTACGCTAAGACTGACTCATTAGACACACTGCCATTACAGAGGTTTACATTTTTGTAGTCTCAATGGAGTAAATCTAGAATCCTGTTTATATAACAGTGTTAATGCTGTTAAACGGAGAGCTACTGACTATGTATTTGTATATGGAGACTTGAGATGAAACAATCCCCAACTGCAGGATGAGTTTATTATTACTTTAAATCTTAATGTAGCTTATATTTATGAAGGACTGTTGGCAAGCATAAGGTTTGGGGGTTAGCCCACCTACCTGAACATGTTCGTATGTCAGAAATAAATTAATTTCATAAAAAAGTTTTTTTTAAAGTAATCCACAAAATATATGTTTCGAACACTGAAGGTTCAGCTTTGCCATAGCAGGATTAAATTACATTTTAAAATATATTTAAACAAAAAGCGTTTCTTTTAAATTGTAACAACGCTTTTTTTCATAGATCCAGCCTTGGTGAGCATATCAGACTTAAAAAAAAAATCTTACCCACTCCAAACACATGAACAGTATATCTTGATTTGCATATTTAAATATTGCACACTTTTTAAAAATAAACCAATCAGAATGACAGGTACCCGTTGACGTGTATCATTAATCGCTGTGTGTTTGGCTGCCACGGTTGGGCAAAATAGAAGAAATTGTTCTCTTTCAATTCATGAAAAGTTTGAATTTAAATTGAATATGTCACAGAATTTGAAAGACAGAGATAATTTTACTGGGGTGCAATTTGAAAGAAATGTAACGCAGGTGATGTGTTTTTCCACAACGGATCACTAAAAAGTTAATTAAATGATTCAATATCTATTCTAGCCTTAAACTTTCAAATTTCGAGGATTTGTCAAGCAAGCATTCAAACATTGCTAAATCTTAAATATTAATTGCAAACATAATTTACATTCAATTGGATTTGGTTTTTAACTCTTTTTCCTTACATTCAAATGGCAAATCTGCAAACGTTTTATTGCTTCAATTCAAATTCAAGAATTCAGGAGCTGAATTAGAACTTCTCAATTCTAAAAGGCACACAAACCTGTTGACAACATGTTCAGACTTCACCAGAACAGAGCGCTCGTCTGGGACAGCTATGTGCGGCTCAGTCTCCACCACTGACTAAAGGGAAGGAAAGAAAGAACATTGTTTCAGACTTCAAAGTTTATCGACGACTTGTTAGGTGAGAAATCACAGCAAAACAGTCTGAGTTATCTTACTACTGCCACCACTTTCAGCAAACATGAAAAGAGATAACAAATCACAGATCTTCAGGGAAGCTGAGATAAAAGACAAGCTTGAAAACTCTTGTTGAGAGCATGTCAAAACAAAAGCGAATCTGTAGTGTACAGAAGCAGAATTGATGTTAGGTCAGCAAAACAAGTGATCGTTCTTGCTAACGCATGTAAATTAAATGACATTTACAAAGCCAAAAAACAACGCACTCTTAAAATACATTGTGCTGTCCAGATTAAGAGCGACCCCTCCAACCTCAATCTAAATTAGCTTTAGTTAACAGGGTTGATTATTTTCAGCTTTCCTGGTTTTTGATCCTGCTTCATTAGCAGGTGATTACCAGGTGAGTGCATTAATAAAACAGACACAGCATCCAGAAAAAAAGAAGCAGTCTATTTATCTTTCCTGCTCAGTCCCACCAATCGTCTCCCTCTGAGTGCATTAATTACTCCAGAAAAGGAGTTAATTTTAAGGAATTATGCATAATGCGGCTTAATTCCAATGATTGTGAGAGCCGTGTGTGCATTACAGCACAAGCGGATCTTACCATCCTTCCTGTCTCGTTTATTTCCTTCTATTCCCTTCATAGCATTCTATTGTTACACCTAATGTATTCCATTTCATTCCATTATGCAGAGTGCCATTCCTACCCGTTTACTTCCATTCATTTTCATTCTGTTCTATTCCATTCCATCGGCGAAAGCTGATATCTTATTGCTGCCATTGTGGCTGGTAACTGCATCCAACATCCTGATTGGATTGAAAGTGGGAGTGAACATTGGCAGGACCCCAAAGTCTGGTGGCCCTGTGTTCGGCCACCCTCTCAGGTTCACACACACCCACAAAGGTCGTCCTTTAAGGCTGATGGAAGAGTTCACCGTCGAACAAACGCAGGTCCCAGTGGGTAATTATTGCTTGCTGCAAGCCTACAGACATGTAGTGAATGTTATCTCAAGACCACTTTCAAGTCGCTATTATTTGCTTTTTCTCTCCCTTTCGGGGGCATCTTTCTCAGGGTCCTCTGTGTCTCTCACACACAATCAGTTCTTCATTATCCCAGGTCAGATTCAGTAAATGGTCTACCTTCAATAAAGAGACCAAAATAGAGTGTGAGAATGTGAATGATATCTGATGAAATTAGGTTATAACTAACTAAATAAGTAAATGAATCAATAGATTTGTTTTATTGCAAATCTTTATCAAATTCATAAATTCACAGAGGCTCGTGGTAGATAAGGACATACTCTAGAGTCATGCATGCAGAAATCCAGTGAAAATTGTTCAGATTGGCAAAAAAATATATAAAAATCTAGCTACTAGTTTCTCACACAAAACTGAAATTCTACAGCTTTTTATGTTGTTTCATACTGGCTGTCGTCTTGGACAAGAGCTCTGCTGCTTTCCTCAACAGTCCTCCTAACCCTTGCTGGAAAAATTACACTTTCTCCTCCATTTGCTAAACCACATGGACCACTGCAGGTCATTACCAAGTGTTCAAAGCCCCTTGAGACACAAGAAGACCGTGGAAGCTGTCTGCATTAGTCAGGCCTCCATCATGTAGAACAGACCAAAAGACTGACCTTGAAAAATGGCCACGACACCATTAGCGCACCATTATAAATCTCTAACTGTCAGCGGCCAGCCTCTTTATCTTGGTTATGTGCGATAAAGTCAAAAAAGTCTATAATTAGCCTGGCCAAGGGGCCATTAATTCCACTTTATACTTCATGAATCAGAATGCATAGCTTGTTTTGTCTTCTGTAATTCACTATATTAACTATATATATATATATATATATATATATATATATATATAGTGGCATTTAAATCAAATTACTGAAAATAATATTTTGATGCTCACCCCTATGCCAAATATTTATATGAAGAATTAAGACCACAAACAGAAACACACAGACTGCAAAATGCATTTCCAAAAAGTCAAGTAGTCAGACATTCAACAGAAATAAATGCTGACATTAACACAGTTAAAATGTGTAATGGACACCATGAAGATGCAAACTGGGTAAATAATGTTTTGTATTTTGATTGAAATACATTGTTTATTACTTGGCAGAGCTGAACCAGAGATTTGCACTAAAAACAAAATAATCAACATATGATATGAAATCATCAGATGAAAGGAGTAGTTGATGAAGCCCATCTGCATTAATGTTTACTCTAACTTCACGGAGGAAATTAATAAATATCCTGCTCAATTTTCTGACTTTGAAGCATACCCTACTCTACATAAAATGATATGTGATCTCCTAAATATATGCTACTGGTAATGAAAACTGCTCAAACACACTTTTGTTAAGGACTGGTTCCAAAATTAAATACTGAGGGTGCTTCATAAAATCAGTGAGTGTGCACATCTATTGGTCTGTCAAGTGTGAATCCCCCATTAGGATGCCACTACCAAAACATTGCAGTGTGCTTGTGGTCGAAAAAACATTGCGGGCCGTCTTTTCATAGGAAGCCCATGACGTCAGTCATTGACGTAACGTCAAAGTGACTGACTGAAAGGGAATGTCTTAGGCAACACAAATATGCACTGAATAGTTTGCCAGATCTGTTTCTCCAATAGGATAGTGAATAGAGAATATCTCGAGTTTTTCTCATGGGTGATCAGCCATTCTGTATTGGCTCTTATGCACCATTAAATTCATATAAATCATCTAAAAATATATATTTTGGTTATACTGGCCACCCCTAGATCTTAATGTGGTCTTTTACATTTCACTTCACCTCCAGTGTAACAACTCATTCTCCATTCTCCACTGACCTACAGTTCATCATCCAAGCTGTAAAATAAAATTAGTCATGGCTTAGAGCTGAGAAAGGTTGACAAAACTCAGAAGCATCTGGAGGCCAGCTTTCAAACACTCCCTGTTCACACCTTCACGAGAACACACACACACACAAAGCACCATGTAGTTAATTCCAGTGGGCACATAGAAGTTTTTTTTTATGCATCAATCACACATTGCGTAAACACTGCCAGCTCATCATTACTACAAAAAAAAACCTATTTCGATCAGGCACCTACCGAATGCATGAAGATTAAATTATTTTAATATGTGACATGAAGCCAATGTTTTGCAAAACTATGCAAGAAATTGGTAGGCAGGGACAACAGTCAATTATATAATAATTTAATGAACTTCTATTATTATAAAAATCTGTATACATATAGGAAACCACAACTAATATTTTTGAGGATGCATACGCAAAAAAAAGAAAGAAAAAGACAGAAATATTGCTCTGCACTCTCATATCCCACCACCTGTCCAAACAGCGATTACTTGAGTATTATTTACTGGAAAAGCCCAGTGTTGCTGATAATCCAGGACTAAGCTGAAAATCTGGCTGAGATGTATACGGCTGCTCTGCAGTCAACTCGTTCTTCAGGCTTTCCTTGTAAAAGATAAAAAAAAAGCTCAATAGATTATCCTTTCTCTGTGGATGAAGAGAGATCTAGAGGAAATATGTCTTATGTGTGTTGATATATAAGGCTTTAGTATGACTGAGTACAGCATGTTTAGTGCGGTGATGAACATCTATATGGTGAAGAGTGTCATTTTTACATTACTAGAATCAATCGCGAAAAAAGTGATTGTTTTCAAACGGGTTTCCCCAAACACTTCCCCATCCTACCATTGGTCAAGCAAACTGATAGCCCCGCCCCAAACACACACCATTGGTTGATCCGAGGTTGCTATGCTGGGTTGGTCGTTATGCGCAAACAAACAAAGTTATGATAGTCCCACAGAGCTTACACTTCTCGAGTCATTCGACTTACAAATAACTTCCTTATATTTGTCTGCATATTAACCTGCTGGAGTATGAAACAGTATTTTACACTAAAAAAATAACAAATAAAAATTACTTAGTGGAGTTTCTGAATACCCAGGTAACTCAATTAGTGCTAAAAGTTGCAGCCTTTCATTGAGTGAGGGATAAAGCTGCTGAATTTCTTAGTTAAAACCCATTTTCTGGGCCAAGCATTAGCAACCGGTTTATGCTTATGCTGGCATGACTGCACATCCTACAACAGACCAGGCATCTTATATGCAAACATTACTCAAGAGCTAAGTGTGATCTTCATCAGAATAACTTCATCTCACACTGATTCTGAGAGTCAGCGACTGGTCAAGCAGAGGCTGATCAAAGGAACATATTATACAGAAAGCTTTCATACATCTCACACACAAAATAAAAAAGATTTAAAAGCTTGCATTGCCCTTCCCTTAATCTTTGAAGATACATCAAATACAATATTTTGAGTTATTATTCAAACATGCAGCCAACAGTTCAAGCTTGGTTCCAAAAGCATCATATGCACAACTTATTTATGATGCCTAAGAGAGCTCATTTTTGGCCAAATCTCAAAGCAGTGTCCTTCATGGATAATTTTAATTTTATAATGCATTGTGTCAAGCTTAATGAAATAGCAAATATATTTAATACATAGCAAAACGTCTAGGTTACTATCGTAACCCACGTTCCCTGAAGGAGGGAACGGAGACGTTACATATGGGAACTCGC
>JAUCMU010000097.1:11236091-11250400 GCA_032275025.1 Enteromius treurensis | reverse complement strand
GCTCAAAGGCAAATCGGTCTCTCTGGCGAGTTCCCATATGTAACGTCGAAGTGATTCGACTGAAAGGGTAACAGTATAATTCAAAAGCAAAAAGCAAGGTAAGTTTGGGAACAGACCATATGTTTCGTTATCCCAAGCAAGAAAATCTCACGAAACATCTTCAGGACATGCACATTTGTATGCAGGCCAAGACACAAATCAGAAGCAATGCAATCAACTTCAATTCTGCCAAGGTCAAGAAGAGAGTTCAGCGACAGACAGTAAGTCTTCAACTCGTACAGTACACTCAGAACACTGATAACAGGAAATTAAGAGTAAAGTGATAACCACACTGCAATAAAACCCACAAAGGATAAATCAAGGAGAAACATGTAAAGTATCACAGAGCTCAGGGGACCAAGTGATGAAAAATGCATTTTCTAACTTAAATGTTTTGTCTTGTTTCCAGCTGAAATACTAGAAATTGTTAAATCAAGAAGCATTTCCTAAAAAAGTCAAAATGAAGTGAGTTTTAAATAATCTGCCAATGGGGTAAGCAAAATAATCGTGTTTTCTGTGTGAAATAAGATTATTTTGCTTGTTCTGCTCCACGCCACATCATTTTGACTTGTTTTTTCTTTAAAAAAGATATTTATTTTTATTGTCTAGAAAATCTTTCTTGATTTAAGAAGTTCTAGTATTTTGGCTGGAAACAAGACAAAAAAGCAGTTCTTGCAGTGTTTTATCAATCTCATTTTCTTATTAGAAACTGAATGGGAGTGTAGACTGCACCACCAACAGTACTATTTACATCAGTGCTCATCACTAAATATAGGTGTAAACAGACTCCAAAACTCTTAGTCAGTCCTGTACATTTATTAATGTAAATTTTTTTTTAATGGATGGCAACATGAATTTCCATCATATTAGATTAAACATACTGAAAACTCTGATGCAACATGTCTACACATAGAATACCATTATTTATAATCTGTTCAACTAGTACTGTAAACAATGCAAAATTATGGTACTGTAAATAACAACCCAATTGAAAAACGATAAAAGAAAAAAAAATGGGCCTTGAGTTCTGTTTGTCCCAGATCTTCCGGAGACACATTATGATGTTTTAGCTCGGTCTGTTCCACATTCGGCTGCAGACAAACATGGATAAAGTTCAATACAACATCCAGCGTGCACTCAGCAATTACAACCCCCAGGAAAATGTAGATTGATTTCCTTTACCAGATTGTCGAACTCTGGTTTAGTTCCTTACTTAACTGTGCAACAGCAGAGATTTGACACTTTCAGGACAGATTTACCAGTTGATTGCTGAGTAGTAGAGCAGAACTGAATAATTCATTTTCTGAATAGCGAGCAACAGCAGATGATCACACATTACGTAAAATGTGCAGTGTCATATTTAACCCTCTCTGCCTCTTTGGTCACAACTGACCAAAAAAAAACTACATTTTAAAAAATGCTTTGCTTTACTGCAATGAGAGGACAATTTTGTTGTATTAGCTATGTTAACACAATAAACATGGACAAGATCTGAACATGTTAAACGGTTGAAAAAAAAAAGACACTTGGTACCTTCACGGTCAAAAATACATTGAAAATGAAAAGGAAATCTAAAAAAAGCATAACATTTATAGAAAAATAACTCAAATTGTATGGATTTTGCCTAATATCATAAAATCCCCCTAAAATTCTAAATAATACTCAAAATATTGTTGAACGATACTAATATATATATATATATATATATATATATATATATATATATATCTTTATTTATTATTTTTAAAAATATAGGTACCAAGTGTGATCCACAAATGAAGCAGCCCAGAGCGGTTATTAGTGAAGTCTGATTTCTAAATATATATTAGATTGCTTTAATTTAATTAAGTGCCCTTGATTAATTGAGCGTACCTGAGGCTGAGACAAAGCCTGACAAGTATTTAAACATGACAAGAGATTGTCTGCCTTAATGTAAATGTCAAAGTACAAAATGTAGATCTTTTTAAGACTAATTCAAAACAATTAAATACTGAAATTCTGAAGAGTGCTTTAGTGTTTTACCTTCTTTTAAATGTACAGGTTCAAAATGTAAGCAATCTTAAATGAAAATGAAGCGCTCTAGTTTGAAAATAGAGCACCCAGTTTACGACAGAAAGTCTTGAATGATCTAGTCATTGAAATGACATGTGCAAACATCAAACATGTCCTAAAGACTCTGTAAATCTGGCGCTTTGTGTCCGATAACAAGTCACGTGGAACACGGCCTCCGATCAGAGGAGTTTCATACCTCCCAGATACACAAACTAATTAATCTCACACCCCACTGATCAAATAAAAAATAACAGCCCAGAGCCCTGCATCTATGACAAACACATCAGATTAACACGACACAGCCTTGCAGCTGGTCAGTTATGTAAAAAAAATAATACACTAAATTGTAATCTACTAATCTATTATGGAAATTCTAATATTCCAGAACAGCATTAGTATTGAAGTTCACAGGGAACATGCTCATGTTTGTCCTCTTATGCAAACTAAAATCGCCCCCAGCTGTTTGAAGGTTCATGTCGGCTTCATTACTTCTCTGCGTTTTATCTTTGCTGTTTGGTTTGGCACTCCTTTAAAGTGTGAAAAAGATCTCTTTAGACAATAGTCTGAATGGAAAACGCACTCCAGAAATGACACATTACCAGTAAGAGTTTAATTAAATTGCAGATGTGTTTTAGCACTTAAAGGGCACTAGGGAGAAGTGATGGGTGAAGTAGCCAGAGAGGCTGAAGCGTCTTACATTTCAGAAAAAAATGAAAGATAAACCAATGTTCTCACAGAATCTGGTTGGAGGCTATGAAGCGGGCCACTCACTATAGCAACTGCATCTCAGCGACAGAATGAAGAGAATCCTAAAACACTCACTGTGCTGCCAATTTGCAGAGACAGTAGCGAGTTATTAAACCTTGTTACAAGTCAAGCTCTACATAACAGCCCTCAAATTAGTTACAGACATTCAGACGCTCGTAAATGTGAAAAGACCCTCGCACTTTTGTAGTCAAGAACTCTCTGCGCTTGGAAGTTCTGTTTGATGTGCAAAACTGACTCTTGAGAATATTTAACAGGAATATCAGGGTCATGAAACACAAAGGGTCTAACTCCTTCTTTAGAGTCCCTGATGATAAAGGAATTTCTTCAACATAAGCACCGGAGATCATGCAAAGCAGAACTGCTGTCAAAACACAGATCCCGTTACAGCAACAAAGCCTTTTATTATGTCATTATAAATCAACGCATTTATATAACCACAACAGTGCATTTGAGCTATGGGTAGAGTTTCAGACAGTTCAGAAACAACATGTAGTGTCCCTTTGAAACATAAGTTTGCATATACAAAGAACAATGAAGAATCTGATATATGCTGATAGTTGGTGAACATGACCATAACTAACCCAGCCTATGCCATATTTTCAAATTAGCTCATCTAATTTGCTGAATCTCGATTGGCGACCCTGTCTGAAATAATACTTCATAATACTCATCAGTTGATACACCTAGCTTGTGACACCTAGCACAAAGAGTTTATTTGACACTATTATGCCCTTATACAATGATAACAAATATTATAGATGCAAAAACTGCAATACATGCAATTCTGGGGCTGTTAAGGGATTATATGCAAATGTTTAGAAAATCCCATTTTATGCCAGTTCTTTGGATGCATAGCTACAAAAATGGTATCTATACCTTCAATATGCTGACATTAGTTAGCTACAGTATACAGTAGTTAACATGAACTGACAAATAAAATTGCAGAATATTTAGAATAGCAGAATTTGTATTCCTAGTTAATGTTAATTTCAACATTTACTAACACATTACAACCATACTTATCTGTTAATAGTATTTAATGGACTCAAGCTGACAGAAACAAACAATATATTATATATTAATATATATTAATATATCTGTAAAGATTATACAATGGAATGAGTTTATTCCAATTGCATTGTAAGAAAAAACGTAAGTACATACATGGTAGATGGATATAACAGTTACAGCAGTATGATACTTCATCTCAAATATTTTTAATGGCTGTATAAATACTATGCACACAGTCGTAATAACTCTAGTAAAGGCAAAGGGTGGTAAATGAAGAACTTGTTACATTTTACAGAATTTAAAATATATAATTTCGCCATTTCTTTCTTTCTTTTTTTGGTTTTAATGTGAATTACATTTTCACTACAAATCAAAAACCAGACATAAGTTAACGGTGCAACATAGACCGCAGAGGCTGGCTCCAATTCACTTTGCTCATAAAACGTCTGGCGGCATGATAAACTTGTATTTTGACGGCTTACCTGGCTGTGAGGTCTTCTCAGCAGCGTTGAACGGAGCAGGGCAGAAACTACGGAATCACTTGGACCGCACGCACCCGTTCGCATTCAAATGCTCTGTGTGTCTCTTCTGTGGTAATCGATGAAGAACTGAACGCCTGGAGGCGCGCGCAATGAACACGTCTGCGAATGATTGTCTGGTTGATTATTTGCTCAGTGATCAGCGCGCTTTTCCATGCCTCGCTGAGTTTTCCTATCCCAGTTATTCCAGATCACAGCTGCCGCAGAATCCGCACGCGCTGCCTTTTACATCGTCGCGCGCTCAGAGCCGCAAGCGCGCACGCACAGCCCGGCCACATAGTACCTGCTACTCGGGCGGTGAATCAGGTCAGAGAGGAGGCGTCTTGGGGTTTTTTTTTTTTTTAGAACGTTGTCAAGAGACCTGTCTGCCTCTTCTCTCCCCGCGTATCCGGCGCGTGTCTCACATCCCTGCGGTTCACAGCAACAGCAGCAGACGCGCGTCAGATCGCGCTCCGCACAGCCCAACAGCACTGCCTAGAGTTCTGCACAGACACAGCACGACACAAATTATTAAATAAATAAACCGAGACGATAAGAATACCCGTGACTGATCAAATAGTACATTCTGCTCTTTTGTAAGAGCGCAGTGGCAAGAAATATATAGGCCTATATATTTTTTAATCGAGCCTAGAATGAGAAGACATGAAGGCGATCTGTTTTTGTTTTAATATAAAATACAGCACATTTATGTATTCAGAAAGAAGAATTTTATAAAGTTGCAATGCTCCGTTTTAGCGTGCATGTTTTTCTAGGTGTTATATTGCGGAAATTATCCAATAGTTTTGAGCCATTGATTTACGTAGACGATACTTTTTTTGCGTTACAATTTTGCTTTAAATTTATGTCTAATGTGGTTTTTACGCATATATCTTCGTGCATGTGCGTTTTTAATACTGAGAGACAGGCATGCCAAGATTTATTCAATAAATCGGAAAATCGCTTACTCTAATGATGAACTCTCCTCGTCCCAACACGAGTGCAAACCTTCGTCTTTACGCATCAAGCTGGTCCACATTGTTCAGAACTTTGTGTTTTTTCTCAGTGCTAGCAGTTGCTGCTGGTCCATGAGTTATTAATCGATGTCTGTGAACCTAGCCTTTCTTTGTGTACTCACGTGATGTCAGATTCGTAAATGAAGCGTTCAATTTGAATCTTTTCAACGAATCACTTGAACCTATTCACAACTTCGCAAAAAGCTGAAAGCGTTTCTTTGGTCACTGACACACTACGCCACGTCTCATTTACATCTATTGATTTAGCAGATTAATAATGCACTAGGTACTAAAATACAAATAAGGTCAGCTCGCAGTCATCTGGCTTAAAAACTCACAATGAACTCAACTTCATAAATTAATGAATTTCCGAATAAACTTATTTACACAATCATTTATAATTTTTTTGGTTTGTTTATTTACTTATTAGACCAACTTTAGTTTAATTTAATTCATTTATTAAGCTTATATGAATGCATATTTATATTTAGCGAAGTTCAATATGTGTAATTAGGCCTATTTATTTATTACAACAAATAAACAGTTTGTTAATTTATTTATTTCTATACACATTTGTTTGCATACAGCATTTAGGCTACTAAATGTGTGAATATGTGGGTTTATTTAATTATTAATTATTTTGTTTTTTATGTTTTTTTAAAGTACCCTATGTGTTCATTTACAGTAATAGCAGAAATGTTACAAGTAAAACATATTGGTGTATTTATTTTGTCTCCCGCCATGTGCAGTCAGCTTATCCATCCATTCAGTCTAATACATGTCAGCGCCTGATTGAGGATGCTTCAGCTCTATGATAGCTGTTCCCCCTGCCAGCTCATTGGAATGAATGGAACTTCATCCCTTATGATCCAAGGCTGATCTCATTCTTCTGAAGACATTTCTCGCCCACAGACCCCCGACTCAAGAGGGAATACAGAGAGTTCATGCAACACTTCATCTAAGCTCTATTCATGCCCTGCACTGAATAAAGCTTCTGTCTGGTTGATCCATTTGCGTGTATGTCTTGTTCTGACTTCTGGAAAACCAGTTCTGACAGTAACAGATTTCAAGCAGGACTGTCATTTTTGACATGATATTGCATATTAAACTTTCTGAAAAGCAAAGACCTGGACAAATAGCAAAATTTTCTTCTGTACTAGTTCTGTTTCATGATGTATCATACAATGGCTGCTGAACAGTTATTTCTTGTTGTAATGTGATGACTCATGCTGACCAGGCGTTTTTGCTAAAAGCATCTTAATGCAGCTGACCCTCTACAGCTTCAGACCACTAAAGTGCAGTATAGGATACAGGGCTATTTTGGGGCATAAATTATTTCACAAAAAAGCAAAGCACATTTGTGACGTCACAGTTTGAGAGGGAGGAAGGGTTAAAGGTTGGTTTCTTGTGGCAGTTGGGCCCCAAGTTACTGTCAGGTCTGATCAGTCTCCTCCACTTTAACCGGTTTTAAAAAAAAGTGAACTCAACTGGAGGCAAGAGATGGGGCCTCTCTGCTCTTCTTTATACAAAACATTTGTGCTGGACAGACAGAGACATTTTGCTCCCTCAAACCATGCAGTGTGGAGTCACTGGCTTACCGATCAAACGTTCTGAATTAAACACAAATGTTCATGTTATGTTCAAATAAGGTCTTAATAAGTGTGTATATGATTTTTAACATGCGAAAATACACTCTCAGAAATAAAGGTACAGAAGATTTCACTGGGGCGGTACCTATTCAATAGGTACACATTTATATATATATTAGGTTTAAATATGTACTCTTTAAGTAATAATATGTACCTTTAGGGGCTATTTCCCAGACAGGAATTAGATTAAGCCAGGAGAAGGTCTTTTTTAATTTAGGACATTTAAGTTCTTTTTAGAAAAATGTCTTACAAAAAAGCATTACCTGTGAGCATTTTAAGACCAAACAATGGCAGTATTTTTAGATAGGTCAATGTAAGCTTTTTTCAGCTTAGACAGCTCTAACATTTATTTGAATAGTCTCAACCCCTGTTTGGGAAACTTCCCCTTGTACCTTTATTTCTGAGAGTGTGAAAGATTAGTTGACATTTTTTTACATTGTTTCATTGGAAAATCAACTAAAAAAACTCCCCCTCACCCAAAAATGAAGATTAGGCTGTATTCCCAGTCATATATGACTTTCTTCTTTCAGACGAATCCAGTCAGAGTTATATTTAAAACGGTCCAGACTCCTTCAAGCCTTTCTATGGGATTAAATGGGTTTTTGCTGTTTACACTTCGAGAGACGTTAAAGTACACAATAATAAAGGTCTCGTGTAGTCAATCCATGCGTTTTTGTAAGATAAATATACATTTTTCAAATGTAATAAACACTTTTTTCTCTCTTCCGCTGACTATGGCACGCAGAAGCAGTCCCAGCGGATGACGTAAGACGTATAGCATGAATAGTGACGAGCGCACAGAGAGAATAAAACAAAACACTGGTCATGAATTAGAAGCACAAACCAAGTATTTGTAAAGAAAAATGTTGGAGGATTTCGATATTAGCCAAAAGGAGAACAGGAGGCCTATCGTTTTATTAAGTTTACATAAACTTTATTTAACTTTATTGTTTTGGACTTTTAAAAGGAAAAACAGTAATAGAGCTTAGAAGTCCCAGGACAATTTTCAATATAACTCTGATTGGATTCATCTGAAAGCAGAAAGTCACATACACCTAGGATGCTTCGAAAGTCAATAAAATACAGCCTAATTTACGTTTTTGGGCAAACTAACCCTTTTAAGTAGCTATTATAAAAATATTAAGAACAAAGGTGCAGGCCCCTTTTTTAATTAAAGTATGAAAGGCATGCAGGCGTTTTATGAACAGACAGAATAAAAGCCCTATTATGCTGATTAAAAATGATGTTTCAGCATCATAGAGTTTCAGGAGGTCCACAGATACTTAACAAATTATCAAGGGAAAACATTTTGGACATTGTGGTGGTAGCAACCAACATTACATTACAGTCAGAAATGTCTGTTGGGATAAATTATTTATCTTGGCACTCGCAGAAAATGGCAGAAAAAAGGCTGTGAATTATTGAAGGCACATGCAGAATTAATTAGCAGTCAGATGAATAAATAATGAGATTATCTTAAACTATAGCCTTTAATCCACAAAGCCCTCAACAAAAATATCCAGCAGGTGATTTCTATCAGGAGCACGGATGACTTAGAGTTCTGGAATGTAGATCTCATTATCAAAATTCAGCAAACCCTCATTGTTTGGCCAGTAGAATGGGATCAGCTTTTATTAGGCAAATCATCCAGTGATGGCCATGGATTTATTCCATGAAGGATTGAAACCTAGAGTTTGCAGTCAGCACTTTTGATCTTCAGATGCCGCTTAACTCCCAAGATTAAATATGGCAGTGACCTAAATGGTTTAGAAAAGTGAGGGCAATTATAACCAACCCTCAAATTTGTTCAGATGCCAGACAACAGTTCTATTTCTTCTAGGTTCAGAAAAACTTTTAAACACACAGAGCGTTGTTCATTTCTGTGCAAATTACTCATAAAACCATTCTAACAAGGCACTGCAATTTACATAATATTTGGTTAGCAAAACGTCTCAGAAATTAGTTTCACTTGTCTTTTATGAATAAGGTCCATTGACAGTCTGCCACACTTTTCGATGCTTCTTTATTTCAGCACTTATGTGTGTCTTTACTTGTCATGCTTCAAGTTCAGATATCACTGTGCACATCGTTTTATAAAAAACGGTCAATTATTATTGACAGACTACGTGGTGTTAGGGATGACTTAATAGCTGCAGTAATTTCAGGCCATGACCCTCAAGGGCACCAGTCATTTAAAATGAAGGCTATTATAGAAGAACAAGGCTATTAGATTGGCTCAAGGACCCAAAGAGGATTATTTTAATAAAAGACATCCTACACCACTAAACCAATATTAGTCCCTTTATTTGTGAATTGCCAATAGTATTCATAGTAAAAGAGAGAGAGAGAGAGAGAGATCATATGCGATTTCTTCAGTCAAGTTAAATACCACAGGTATTAGATAAAAAAATATATATTATATAGTTATATATTTTTATAAAAACTTATCCCAATCCTTACCCTTAAACCTACCCCTACCCAAAATGTATGCTTAAGATCAGTGGGAAATGATAATTGATTAACAAAGGTGTGGAAGCAGCTAACCATGATTATAAGCCTAAAACAGATATTTCCAGGAAATTATTCCTCAATTCTGATTGGTTGATTGGAATGTTGTTCCAGGAACATCTTGTACTTGGTGAAAACACGCTCACCGTATATACTGATCGAATTTCAGCAAAGAATCTGATAATTAATATTTACTAAATTATTAAGTGGCACAATTCTGATAATAATAAGAAACAAAATAATAATTTCTGAAAGTAATTAGTAGATTAATGATGCATAAAATTCAGCTTTGCCACCACAGGAATAAATAGCATTTTAAACATGTACACAACAATTAGAATTGCATTTCATGATATTAAAAAATTTCAATGTGAATGTTAATGTTTAATTTTTAATGTTTAATTTTTAATGGTAAACCAACAATAAACAAGTTTTGGATGACATGATGGTACAAGTCAATATAATTCATGTATTTCTAAACTGTTCCTTCCAGATTTTATATTATCTAACAATCTTTCTGGTGAATGTTTCAGGCTCAGTTATAGCAAAAGAGGGCTGATGCCTTTCTGAATTTACTGCAGGGAATCATGGGAACGTTGATGAGGCCCAGTGACAGCTCATATATTCACTGCACATACGCTCCATATCACAGCTCATTCTCAGGAATATAAAAACATGATGAATTGACCCAACAGAACAACATCTCACATTTAAATCAAGACTGACAAATGCTAATCGATGCACTGATTTGTAGACATGCAGTCATGTGTGAAATGTTAGCTCAGTCTTTGACTCGCCAATGTCTCATTTGCACGCTATTCTGAGTAAAACTTTTATGAGCATCACACATAAAAAATTCCTTTTGAAGACACAAACGTTTCTCTACAGGCTGATGAACTACGGTAAACCAAACATAGCTTCAAATTTGAAACTACGAAGTCTGTATTAGTAACATGTTACATGTGATATAATCTCTATATATAGCTGGTTCGAAAGTCTGAGAGCACAGTTAGTTTTATGCATTTAAACCTGGAAAAAAAAAAAACATCTACATGATTTCTAGGTCAATAATACAATGTAACACTTGACATGTCTTATGTTTAACTTCTTTGTACAAACAGTCAGATGTTCCTGCTTCCATTGAAACACAAGATCATGCTGGAGAATGTGATCATCATTTCACAAACACTTGTAGAGTTCATGTCCTCTTACTTTTAAAATCCTTCTCCTCAGCAGATGGGCAAAAACTGAATACATGTAATTTGAGTGGTCTTACTTCCTGCAGCACATCTTGATATATGGCTTCTTAAATTACGTGTATTACAAGTACATCACAGTTCACTGCGATATATCAGATCGAGACATTTAATCTGAGGCCAGTCCATTAAGAGGAAGAGCTTTATATTACACATGTGAGTTTCAGCAACATCACACATATAAAACGAAGCCCAAGGATTATCCATAATAGGTCTAATATTAATGCTGAAAGTAAATAAAACAATACTTCATAACATGCAACCGGGAATCAACTCCAATGACAGAAATAATTCATGTTAATATTCAAACTCGCAGATGGCATAGTACAGCAAAATACAGTTGCATCATTCATGCATGACTATGGTTAACCAATTTATTCACTTAATCTATTCACTCTTGTATTTTAGCTGACTAATCTATGTTGACATAAGCCTTTCTAGGGACCTATTTGGCAGACATATTTGCGTGTGTGTGTGTGTGTGTGTTTTGGAAAAGAGAGAAATGAACCGTGTACACATCACGACTTACCTTTGCATTCATTTCTTTAAAAGATGCTTCTTTCCAAAGCAGCTTCCAAATCATACATTTAGTATGGTCATGGTTTTAATACACACCTCTGCAGTCAGCAGGGAACCCAGATAAAGATATGCTTCTTTAAATATATTATTCGCAGTTAATTTCATTAACAAAGCATCCAAGCAAACAAATAGTCACTCTAAAATTCATCCGCCCCAGCAATCCCCCACATCAGCCAGACAAAATGGGTTTCACACAGAAAAAGTAAACTCACAGTTTCTTCAAAGAAATTCAAATCTACACTGAATAAAAATGCTATTACATTTTTTAAGGCAAGTAGTTGCAACCAAATTGTTTTAGCTACATTTATAAAAAAATAAAAAGCCATGCTAAAAGGCAACTTAATTTGTTTAATTTAATATAGCTAAAATACATTGATTGCAATCAGTTACCTTAAATTTGTTTTGTTGTTGTTATTGTTTTAAATGTACTTTAAGTAATAGCTTACTCAAAATGTATAATTCCCTTTTAATTTACCCCAAGCCATCCTAGGTGTATATGACTTTCTTCTTTTAGATGAACACAGTCATATGACGTATAGGCCTAATGTAAGCTGCATTCGTAATGTAAGCTCTGAAGAGAATTGACGACCGAGGATTGAGCAGACAGTTATACACCTAGGATGGCTTAGGGGTGAGAAGATTATGGGCTGATTTTCATTTTTGGGAAACCCTCACTGCCTAAATGCCATATACAAGCTACACAAGACATTAATAATATAATCAGCTTTTACAGTTTTACTTCACTATGGTGGGAAAGAGTCATTTGAGATGTGCAGAGGCCAGAAGAAGCAGCTCACCGTGGGATGTGTGATTGGCTCATGGCTCAAAGAGATGATGAGGTCAGTCCACTATCTGCACTGCAGACAGGAAATAAGGGCTTAAACCTCATTCAGCAAGCTATATGGGACGCCCATGGAGAGGAGCAGCAGCCAAGAGGAAAAAGACCCTCATAAAAATGAGAATAAACTGTTTGCGCTATTGAATAAATGCGAAGCACAGATAACTTCTTTAGTTACAGTATTACTTTCTTCAGCAGACTCCTGTGTTTTTATTCTAACAAGTCATCTGAAAAAAAGGGGGAAAGGAATATGTTAACATTAGACGTACATTTTTAGTGCATACTTTTAAGACTGCTGCGTTGCACAGAAGATAATCAGTGAAAACGGCAGGTCCTCAAGCACACCAAAAAGGTTTGCATCAAAAGCACTAGAAAAAAGAAATGCACAGGAGACCTCAGAAGTGACATATTTATTCAGATGAAATTACTTGAGAAAAGAGAGCGACGCTTGGAGAGCTTCGCAGAGCCACAGTGTTTACAATTATCAGGAAAATACAAATAGATTACTTTCACACTAGCTTAACACTGAATGCTTAGCAGGAGAAGAATAACTGCTACGGGCTGTATCTAAACAGCCAAATCAACCGTTAAACATTTTATACATTTGTTTATATTTTGAACTGATTATATACAGTATAAATGTACAGTGCAAAAGTCTTAGACCACTTGTATTTTCATCAACAAAAATGTTAGTTGTTTTTTTTTCTTCAACTTGGAGACGTTGCCACAGTTCTTCTTGATTAAGTCTGTCTCAGTTTGTTCTGCATGTCATTTCAGACAGACTGGATGATGATCAGATCAGATCTCTGTGTGGAGCACTGGCTGCTGTCAGACAATAATCTCACTGCATTATTACAATTAATGACACAAATAATGTTTGGAAATGTAAACTGATGTTTCCAACTGACACGCTACCGCAAAAAATAGAAATAACACTTAAAACCAAGTTTTGTTAATAAAAATACTAGTGGCCTAAGACTTTTGCTCAGTACTATATATATATATATATATATATATATATAGGACTGTGTCCTACGGTGTGACGTTAAAAAGGTGTGGGACAAATGTTAAAGGTTGATTTTCTCACACCATTGATACGTCAGCGACTCATCATGATCTCAGCAAAGCATTCTTTGAAATACTTTGGAATATCATGTACTGTAAATCATGAATGTAAATGTACGAAGTATAACGTTTATAAATATTGTAATCATTCAATACCTGTACATTTGAGTGTATTAGCATCTGAGACCATCACTGTCTCATGGTACCACCACGGTACTTTTTGTAATAGTAGTAAGTTGAAGATTCCAGTAAGGAGGATGTCAGCTGACTTTAGGGGTGTAGTCTGACAGATCAATATTGCACTCATTGAGACTGCCCGTACAAGGCTAACTAAATAGACAGACAATCGTCCACTTTCTCGTCTCGACCTGTGTGCTGCTGTATTTATCATTAGTTTAACACTGCAGAGGATGTGCAATGCGGAGGACAGCTGCAGCAAAACAGTCTAACACTAGATTGAGCAAGCAAATGAGTTAATGGAGAAGGATGTTTCGGTTATTGAGTCAGGCGTGTTTCTGCCCTTGTTCTGTCTCTCTTCTCCTCTTCTTTCTGCTTCTTTTATCACATCAAAAAAGAATACCGGATTTGACTCAGTCTGTTTAACTGAATATTATTGACCTCTAAAGGTTACTAGATATTGAAAGCCAAGTGAGTTGAGATATTTTCTGAGGTTTAGCGTTATTTACGGCGGGTTTGAAATGAAAGTGCCTCCGTTTGATGTAATTTACCTAGCGTGTCATCCTAAAATAGCTGAGGCTCTTCCTGTCTTAGTCCTTGAACACCTATGCAACTGGACTACTAATCACCAAAAGCTGCCCTTGACCAACAATCTTGAGGTGTTTATGTGTGAGAGAGGAAGCTGAAGGTACTGTATAGCATCTGTATGTGAAATAAATGTTGTGTGTCCTTCCAAATACGTGGCAATTCTGCGGAAAAGACCAGGGGCCTCATGTACAAAGACTTGCGTAGAATTATTACTAAAACATTGCGTACGGACAAACCTGGAAATGTGC
>JAUCMU010000097.1:11223236-11235991 GCA_032275025.1 Enteromius treurensis | reverse complement strand
TATTATACTTAAATATGTGCTCATATTTGCTGTAACTTTGCATGAGCACATCAAGTTCAGCTGGAGAAAAAAATGCCGACCTCTTTTTTTCAGATGTTGCCATGGTGACTCGTAATATCTGCGCTCCATTGATAATGGCTTTTTAGAGTCGCGGTGTACACGCTTAACTCTGAGTTAGTCTACTCAGAGTTATTTGACCTTACTCAGATCAGCTGAGTTCTGAAACCCAAAACTCTGAGTTTTTAATCTCTAGGTAGGTCAACTCAGTGTTCAAGTTTAAACTCCGAGTTGTTTGAACCTCCTTACTGAAACAGGCCCCTGGAGTGCCATCCAGAGCTGTGCTGGCACATCCAGCTGATCATTACAGGAACATTCCAAATAACGTTCCCACAACAAAACCAAAAATGTTCTCAGAACATAAATTTGTTATGGTGCTACTATAATAATAGTATTACTATTATAATTATTATTATATATTAATATTAATTTTAAGATGATAATAAAATTGGAAAGAAGAATAAAGAAATAGCTCAATAAGACAGTTATGTAAAGCTATATACCAAGTTAAACCAAATTAATTATTTTCACTGATTATAAGTTTACTAAAAATAAAATAAAACATTTGTTATTTTAAACAATAGATCTATCATTGTTAAGAAGCGGACTATTCAACGGAGGTCAGTAAAAAACAAAGTCTTTATTAAAGGCAGCAGAGGAGTAACAGAGTTTGAGGCAGATGATAAAGGTTTCGTAGATCGTTTCAGATGATAGGAACGCAGGAATGAGATCAATGGTTTCTTTTGCAGGTTTGGAGTAATTGCTGGATGACAGACTGACGATGAAGACACAATGATGACGAACCACACACCAAACTGAGACGCTGGAGACACAATGAGGAGATCCAAGGAGCCTGGGGAGGAGGCACAGATCGAGGAGAACACAAAGGATATCACATACTTCAGGTAAGTAGCGTAATAGCTAGAGCTTGACAGAATAGTCCACTTGTCAGGAACGAGCTCAGACATCGAGTGCTGTGTGGATTTATGTGGCTGTTATGATGACTGGTGATTGAGTTCAGGTGGTGTTGTCTGGTGATCGTGATCAGTAGTACTGTAATCGGGTGATGGTGGAGCCTGGTACGTCTGTGACAATCAATAAATTTTTTTTACAATATTCATTTTAAGTAACAAAATAGCTTTTATGGGATTGGATTTAGATTTATTAAAATATATATTTTATCATAATAAATATTAACTGATATAAATAAGGTTTTTAAAATATCATATATATACCTAACCCAATTAACATTAAAATAACTTAAATGTTGCTGTTTTTTTTTTATTTTATTTTTTTATAGAGAGATAATTATAAGACGTTCAGAGAAAAAAAGGGTATATTTCAGTCATGAACATAACATCAACCTGTAATTTTGTCAAATTATACTGATGTTACACTCTAAAAATCCTGGGTTAAATAACTAGTGCTGGGTAAAATATGCGCAAACCTAGTCATTGGGTTGTTTTGACTCAGCGAATGGGTTACTACTTGAAAGTTAGTTGAAAACAACTCAATCACTGGATTTGTCCATATTTTACCCAGCACCGGCTCGTATTTAACACAGCCCTTTTTTTTTTTTTTGAGTGTATTAAAGTATGAACTGTGTGTATTTTGAATAATCGCTCTAACAAAACTATTTTTTTCCAAAACTGTTTAAAACATCATTATTGCAGCAAAAACAGTTCATACACAATACAGTTTTACAGTTTACTTGCAATCAATGTTGTTGCATTTAGATTGTTGTGTATTGTTAATACATTGATTAATGAAGCTAGTGAGAAAAGCTTGTTGTGAGTGAGTTTAAATCTCCCCACACCACTGGCGTCAACAGTCTGTCAGAGAGCCTGAAGAAAGAGAAGATCTCATCCAGTGATGGATCTGAGAAGGACACAGATACACAAACACTCTGGCACCAGACGGTAAGGAAAGACTGAAGGTGAATTAGAGACTGTGTATTTTCAGACATGCTTTATTTCTCTATCTGCGTCCTTTGAGCTGCTCTGATTCGTCCTTCTCATCACTTTCAGACAAAGCTTGGCTACGCAAACATGCAGAACTTCCCTTCAGCGAACTCTGAGACAGACGCAAACACACAGATTGGCAGAGCGCATACACTCAGCTGTTAACGCTAGCACAGCTGCCCCTTCGCTGCCTGATGGGAATACGCAGTAGTGAGAGTCTCATTTGACTAAACATTCATTCTATCATTTGCTTGTAGTTTATGTAACTGGTCTTGGCTATTGCTGTCTGACTTGATTAACATCACAGAGGAAATATTTATTGCTCGGAGGCTGCTGTTTCAGAACTCAAAAGGCCTAATTCTCAGTTATATTTCATTTGAGGATCAACTTCCAAATCCTCTCATTTAAAAAAAAAAAAATTATAATAATTAAATTAAAAATAAATTAAATACAAAGCACACAAATGAGAGAATTGCAGAGCTATTGTAAAATACAGAGGTATTATGGATATAAACTGTATCTATCTATACAGTACTTTGCAAAAGTATTCCCATTTTCTAATGGTGCTGCCTTATGTTAAATTGCCCCCATTGTTCTACACTCCATACACCTTTATGGCAATGCAAAATAAAAAAAGGTTTAAGTTTAACATCTTTGCAAATTTATAAAAAAAAAAATTTAAAAAAAACTTAAATTATTTAATTGCACATTTTTTAGACCCTTATATGGGACCATTGACATTTAGGAAAATTAACTGCCTGTAGATTTATATATTTTTTTATCTTAATAAAAGGCCTAATGAATATAAAAAGCAAACCCCGAGGTCAAAAGAACTGCCTGTGGAGTTCTGAAACAGCATTGCATCATGGCTGACATCTGGGGAACAGTTCAGAAATAATTCTGCTGCATTGAAGGTTCACAGAATCATGCATCCTCAATTTTCCATAATAGAAGACTTGAAACCACTAGGACTCTTCCTAGAGCTGATCTTCTGCAAATCTGAGCAACTAAAGTAAAAGGTCCTTTGTTAGTGTGGTGACCAAGAAGCTGCTGGTCTCTGTAGTTGAGCAGAAGGACTGACATCACTTCAAAACTCTACTGATCTGGGCTTTTAGTCAGTTCAGTGCCGGACTCAATCTTCTCCTCAGTAAAGACCCAATAGCAATTTGCAAAATAAAAAAAATAAAAAATCAGAAGAACCCTCAGACTGTAAGCAACAAGTTTCTCAGGCTTGATGCTTCAATTCCAAGCACAATGTTTTGGTAAACCAGGCATTGCTAATTACCTGCAGAGTACCGTCCCAAAAAAATGTGTGCTGGTAGCAGTCTCACGCTGTTGGGCTGTTTTCAGCAGCAGAGGCTGAGGCACTCGTCAGAGAAGGAGGAACAGCAAAACATAGAGATAGCCTTAAAGGAAACCCAGTCCAGAACATTCAGAAACTCAGACTTGTTCACCTTCCACCAGGGCAAGTACACAGCAAGAGTGGTTTATAGACAACTCTGTGAATGTACTTGAGTGGCCCCAGCCTCAGCCTGGGATTGAACCCAATCAAAAATTTCTGGAGAAACTTGAGAAGGTGCATCTGCCCCCATCCAACCTGACAGAGTTTGAGAGGTGAAGACAGAGAAGAAGACTGGCAGATAATTGCCAAATGCCACCAAGTAAATCTTGACGCATCATACCCAAAAATACTTGAGGCTGTTAAGGTACTTCAGCTACTGTAAAGTAATGAGGGATTTTTAAATTGTTGTGACAGTTGTGTTTTTGATTTGTCGTAATGGTGTAGTGTGGGTTGATGTGGGAGGAAAAAAATCATTTAAAGCAGTTTAACACACGGCTACAAAGGGTCTGAATACTTTTGCAAGGCGCTCTCTCTCTCTCCCACTAAAGTTAACTGTTAGTTTTACTGTGTAGGAGGAATTTGATGAGAAGTGTGAAATATCTCATGAAATATCCAACTTTAAAATTTACACTGTTTTGGCACATAAACATCAAGAGAGGTTTTCTGACGATTAAATAACTCATGTAACTGTGAATTTATGGCAGCACTATCCGGACAACTGTCCAGACAGCTGCTGTCTAAAGTCATAGCCTTCCATTTACCGTTGTTTAGCAAATTTTTACGGCCTCAGGCAAAATCCAAGATTTGTCTATTATTCTGGCTGCAAAAAACAACTAGTTTGGTGCTTGATATTACAAAATGTTGCGTCTTACCATATTATCTTAATAATGAACACACTGGTTTGCAGAGCAAAAGATTTTACAGTTTGCTCTTCGAGTTATTTCCCTACATTGGCTAATGAACCAGAAGTCTTGCACATTCACAGGCAATGGCTTACTTCTGCATCGAAAACTACTTTTTGAGTAGATATGCTGATTTCACACCAGGTTCAGTGGGTCACATGAATTCTCTGCATCGACCAACTAAACTTCTTCTAATGTGACCGCAAAAGAGAAAAGGTTGAGACATTACAGCAGTATTAAGCTGAAACCTGACAACTGTGAAAGTAGTTATACTATAGGCCAATATTTACAATTATGTAAAGTCAATGCAAAGGCTCAAAAGCTTTTTTTCTCCTCATCTGAACAGCATGTGTGTGTGTGTGGAGGGAAAAAGAGGGACATGTGTCTTCATTTCCCTTTACGCCCGATTTCCTCTTTGACTGGATGTGAGCCCTCCCCTGCAGCGACAGTGAGTGTGATCTAGCGCACCTGCGCTCTCCCAGGCCAGCCAAGAGAAAGAGAAGGCCAATTTGGCTGGGATTCATTTGAAAAGGTATCCCACAGGTCAGCTAGGGGTCAGCCAGAGGTGACCGAAAGGTCGGCCAAGCCCTTGGGTATCTCTCCAAAGACCTGCGCTTCTCCCACAGCTCCTATCTCTTTGCCTTCGGCCCCGTCAGGTCACAAAGACATCAACTCCCAATGCCACGCAGACTTTCCAGCCCCTAAAATGCTAACATGCACACCCTCAGTTGTCGACTCACACTCACACACAAACGTCCCTGTCCTCTGCTTGCACACACTGTGCTATTTCAGTGGCGCTAACAGCCTTGTAGCACATCTCTCCCACCGAAGCACTGCTCTGCCACAGGCTGCCGTTGATTGATCTGCTGCTGACTATTAATGAGCCGCTGTGGTGGCATCCAGCCTGCTTTTGCACTGAGCGAAGGTATTGATCTGGCATCCAAGCCGCAGTCTCAACTGACTTCTATTAGTGCTTCCGCTCTTCAGTCACACAGAGTGCACAGAGACAGGAAATGCAATTGATCTAGAGGAAGAAACGGCCAGAAGTCGTTTTTATTAATGTATATAATATAACCCCTATCAGGCTCTGCAGTGTGACTACAATTATTTTCAAGGCTGCTATTGAAAATGGTTTGGATACATTGTGATTTGGTTTTTCTATTTTAACTAATTTAAAAAAAAACGTAATAAAACAAAAAAGGGATATTTATAATAATTACTACATTAATTATTGTGATTAAATGCATTTAATAAAATAATACAATTGCAAAATTTTATTATTTTAAATAATTTATTGCAATATTACATAACTAGAATTTATACAAAGTGACAGGATGTTTGCGACAAATGAGTGTCTTTGACAACAGCAGTTTATCGTTCAGCGATGACATCTAGTGGTGAAACGGCACAACTACACGTTATGGTAAGGAACGGCACAATACACAAGCAAAACTACACTGAAACTGACAAAAAACAAGTTTTTTATTTTGGTAAGACACTTGCATTTAAAACGGCCAATCATAACATAAAAACGACATCTTAGATATATAAAAAACATTAATCTCCATAGACTATTATGAAAAAATGAGAACTGTTTGAGAACAATTATCCTTCTGTAGTATCATTAAAAACAAAACAAGTATTCATTCTGAGACAACAAAAAGATGACATATGATGTATGACAATGATATGCATATGTAAAAAAATAAATTAAAAAAAACAGTACAAAAACAAAAATGTATGCAATATAATCAGTGGATCCTACTAATCATTTTTCTGTAATTGGTTGCAATATTGTGCATTTAAAACAAACTATTTTAATTTTTTAAATATGCATTTTTATAAAAAAAGCTTTTTTTAAATAATCTTCTTTTTATACTAAACAGAAAGTAATTAAATATTACAAACTGAGTAAACATGAATCTATATCAATGCATAGGCCTTACAGATGATTTCAGAAATTGCTTACTAATAAAGACACACATTTTTATTTACAACCTTTATCATCCTCCTCATTTATTCCCGTAAACTTGGGCGAAGTGCTTTAGAATATGTGCCACAGTTCAAGTTCCCCCAAAGTAAAGGGGGACACCTGCATGAGTCATGAGCAGCTGTGTCTGTGGATTTCAGTTCATGTAACCTTGCTCCTCATCTGAAAGCAGCTCTCTGGATTTCTTTCTTTTTCTGTGATCTATAGAATCAAAAGGCGCTAAAGTCTATGCGAGTGAATGTTGTTATACTCATAAAAAAAATGATGCTGACATTTAAAAGCATGGAAACATTTTGTACAGGCATTTGTCCGTGCTGTGGCATCAGTTTTCGGAAATTCGGAAATGATGTTTTATAAAATCAAGTATGTCGTCTTTAACATTCTAAACATTTTAAGGTTTCATTAGTCCTTAAGATCAGTGTATCAAAAGATAAACTCCACCAGAGTTCAAGCTCAATTCTTAATTCATTTTAAAGTTTAAATAACCGAGAAAACCAACCAAAATCATGTCATTTCTCTTTCGTTACATTGTCTTATTTCTTTTTAAATATGAATAAAATAATTACAAAAACTGTCAAATAATCAAACAAACAAACAAAAAAAAAACAATTCAGCAAGTAAATAAAAAACATTTTCTCAAAAACATATTAAAGCCATATTGCAATTAATCTCAAATACGATAAACAAACAAAATATAAAAACATAGCATGATACTTTTTACAGTTTAAGCAATGCCACTTTGTACTTCTAGTGAGTAAACATACCAGGATCTCACACGCAGGTGTCTAAGCAGCAGTAAACAACGCAATGGACTCGCCGGATGGTTTCTCTGAAACGGACTCCAGATCTAGAGTTGGGGTTATGGACTTCTGCAACCTCTGCAACAGAGATAAAGAGAGGCACTGGGTTCATTCTAACACGGAGAAACAAAACAAATATTGATATAGAGAGTGTTTGTGCACTGTACATACCTGCAGCAGAGACCCTTCTGTGGTCCAAAGCTCATGTAGAGCACCCAGAGGAATCCAGATGATGGAGACGAGAGAGACGAACCAGCCCACCACCTCGGCCCACAGCGGGTATGTGTAGGATTTACCATATCGAGCCGGAGTATACTGGACAATACTGGAGATCAGAATACCCTGCAGAGAGAGACGGTAAACAGAGCAAAGCATTATATCCCATCTGACCTTTCAGACTCTACTTATAAACATCTACAACTATCAAAAATCTGGAAGTGCACCATGTATAAAGTTACTGTCTCTCAAAAGAAAGAGTCGACTCTGAATCATTTAAACAAGACGTTTAAATCATGCTGAGGTCAACATGAAACATTTGCATATTCCCCATCCACTTGAAATTAAAATGCATATTCATTCTTTGCCACTAGGTGTCGCTTTTGGAGAGGAAAAATTGCTGTTTCCCTGGTAACGGCTCTAAACCAGCTCACAAACAGCTTTTACCATGAAATGGAAATTAAATCAAACAATTCAAACACAGAGTTTGAAGAAATTACTTGTATGGGCAAATTAAAGTAAAAATGAATGCATATAAGACAACAAAGTTTTTTTGACCTGTTCTTGGGCACTCGCAAAACCAAAATATGATCGATTCATAACCCATAACAGGGGCACTTTAAAATCATCTGAGATTTGAACCTGATCTATAGTGTTACATGTTAGAAAATATATAGGGGATCCCAAAATGTCCAGATTTCTTTTCCTCACCAGCACAAGCATGGGTGACAGGAACTGCCAGCAGACACGGAAGAAGAGGTTCGGTTTCTTCCCCAGCATATTCTCCACCATTATACTGAGCCGTCTCACTCCTGTTTGTGTGTGTGTGTGTAAAAGAGCGAGAAAGTGATAAGATAAAACATTCATATCTCAATAGTAGCAATGTTTCAATGGCTGCATCTGAGGAATTCTGTGATCTTGAAGTGCACACTGAAGGAAGGAAATTCACCAAATATGAGCGTGATGGCGAGCACCTCGAAGAAGGCCAGAAACATGAGAGACACCACGGCGGTGTAGTGATCCATCAGCTGAAACACATATATCCCACCCTGCACACAAACACAAACAATACCATTTCACTACCATCAAAATGAGGATTAGGTTTCGTGTCATAATCAAAGCAATGACTATAAAGCAGATATATCTACACCTCTGGACTGACCTGTATGGTCGGTTGCCGTGTACTTGTACATGTGTAATGACAATAAAGTTGAATGTAATCTAATCTAAATATGAAATGTGATTTATTTAAATAATTTTTGTATCTATTTTTTATCTAAATACTGAAAATGCCTGGGATATAATATATGTGTTCCAAGTGTCAAGTGCTATCGAATATAAAACCTAACCTGATCCAAGCACAACACAATCTCAGCTATAACACCACAATGCTTGTTTATGAAGTGAAACTAGATCCTATTTACCCTGGTAATGTGAGGAATCCCGAGCAGAAAGCCAACACTGCACACCGCCAGAACAATCAGTTCCTTCCTCTTGAACACTTGCAGAATTTTCTTGCCAAATCCATCCATGATGAAAGTTACAGCCACTTCCACCATAGCAAACTGCACAGTGTACATGCAAACATATAATAAGTCAGAATGCACAAACACATGTTTTTAGCTCTACTGAAAAACTTTCAACCTGAATTATGTTTGTTGGCAATATAGAAATATATAGCAATAAAGCTGTGATACAATGATAAATTTAATGCTAATGTAATTGTAATTTCCTGCGAGATTTCCTGAATTTCTGCTCGTACACAAACCTAGAGGACACACAAAGACATAGAAGGACTGGGCCTACAGCTGCAGAAATGAACGATACAGATGAAAGAATATCTGCCATCTGTGGCCTACCAAATTTGACCAAAGCAGCAGTATGTTTATATTTCGCACAGAAGACAATGGCAGAATGCACTGTGACACAACTTTGCTGATTATAATCAAATGTACACATATGAACCTGGACCACAACACCGGTCATAATTAAGATTTATCTGAAAGCTGAATACATAAGCTTTCCATTGGTAAATGGTTTGCTAGGATGTGACAATATTTGGCCGAGATACTATTCAACAGATACTAAAAAACATAAAAATACTGAAAAGATTTTTGGCATAAGAGAAAAACAAAAAAATCAATAATTCTGACCAATACAATATAGTTTTGGCTATTAATATACACCAGCGACTGATTTTGTGGTCCCGGGTCACATATAAGATGCTGATAAAGCACTAAAACCCACTGCAAAGGTTAAATACATCACGTGTCCTGTGTGAACGGCTTCTTAGAGGGTAGCTACCTGCTTTATGTAGATATTAGAGAAAAAGGGAATTGAGCTAATAGGGATTGAAATTGTGTTCTACCTGACTGTCCAATCCGAGACAGAGTAACATAATGAAAAACAAAGGAGCCCAGAGCTGAGAGACTGGCATAGTGGAGAAGACTTCAGGATACACCACAAACACCAGACCAGGCCCTGCAAGAAAACACACATCCACAATATCACTCTCACTGACACCGAGAAAGATGATACCTGTAGTTATGAATAGATTAGTACACTCCGTTCCACTTGACACATTTTGTTAAAACACAAAGAAGGAAAGGAGGCTAAAAAGAATGGGAAAAGAAAATAATTTTTTGATTTTAAGGCAATATCTTAAGGAGAGAAAATAAAAGAAGTGAGAAAGACATTAAACTATATGTTATGATGAGAAATACTCAAAGCCAAGCCACTGAACAACACAACTGTAATCGCACAGTTGAGGCAGGGAAGAAATTAATTTAATAAATAAATAATACTAAATATAAATAAAACACTCCATTCTCCAACAGCAGCCCAGGTTTCAGAGTAGAGCCCTGCAAGGGCCTCAAATTCAGGCCCGAGACGCTCAAGCCCGAGCCTGGCCCGAGTTCGACAGCTTATCAGAATTACCAGCCCGACCCGAGCCCGTCTTTTTCCCCTTCTACCAAAACGTCTGTTACTGCTGTTTCAGCTATTAAAATAGTTCAGTTTTGAGTGTGATGGCAGAATGATTATATTTTGTTCCGTTTTTTTATCAAGCTAATTTAGACATTTTTTGTTCGTTAAATATAAGTCTGTGTTTTTTAAAGTACCAAGCGGCAAGCTGGTCATATAATATGACTGATCAATTTATCCCTCTATAGGCATGCTAAAACAGACATTATTATATGTTTAAACGTTAAACGCTAAAAGAGTAAATGTGCGACATGATGGTTTGTGCAGAGAGTGACGCTATAAAGCACGTTCTGCAGGACATAGAAGCACCCGCCAGCACTAAGATTTTATAGCCTTCGCCTTTATTTTCTCTGATAAAGGTAGAAGTAATACGTCATTCAGAACTGTAAAGGGTCTACTTTTATTTGTGTGCACTGACAGTAAACCTGATTTTATTAAATAAAGAAAACAAGCGCGTTCTGCCTTCTCGTCTTGAACTGGAGCGCACATTACCAGGGGAAATATATCTATAGAAAGCTTTGAATTACCACTTAACGAGAAAAAAAAATCATAAACAATAACTCATTCACTAAATTAAATACTCTTTAAAGGCGCGTCTATGAGGAGATGAGTTTATGTTTATGAGTTAATAATTTAAATGTCTTCCTATTGTTTCCCCCCCGACACATTTATGATAATTACTTTTGCTGGGGCAAATATAAAAATATAAATATAACAATAAGGAGAAGCTTAAAACAGGCCCGAGGCCCGGTCTGCGTCTAAACTATGACGTCAAAATTGGCCCGAAGCCCAGCCCGAGTGGTATAAAAAAGTCGGGGCCGGGCCTAAACGCAGGGCTCTATTTCAGAGGGCAACAGCATCTCTGTGTGCTCCTTGATGTCTTAAGATTCAAATTTGAACATATTGTACTAAACAGTTCTGCCTTTAAAAACAAAACATATTATATTGTAAACTGCTGTGGAGTTCTCTAGAGGCCAGCTCAACTCAACTCAAGGACACGCTCGTTGTTTTTTGTTCTCACATTGTTCTACTCAGCCTACCTTGGTACATTTCTTCCTGATTCTGTTTCTTCCATGAATAGTCCCTCTTATTCTTTTTCTCTGTCCTAATCCTATCCACCCTTCACCTCCTCTCACACTTATCCTCTCTCTGGCGATACGGAACAAAAACATCTCATTTATTATCTTGCTTCATTTCAACTTGTGAAGCTGGAATTTTCCCTTGCGTGGTGTTGACATCCTTGGTTGACTTCCTTAGGCCTAGTCTCGGTGCATGAATCTAGTGCATATTTACAGCAATGTCCATATTCATAAGTTATAGCAGTATTTACATTGCCTGATCTGTTCGGTGTAGGTTAATTAGGATTTGTGGAAGTAAATGGGATCGCCTGACTCAGTGCATTCGATTTCCCAACGATCAGCAAAGAGCACATAAGAAAGATAACGGAGAGCCTTTGCAATCCTTTAATCCTTCAACTAAATTGTGATTATTGGCCGTACTGAGACACAGCAAGAAAACCAGACAGTAAAAGTGGTTAAACCAAACAGTGTGTTTCCTACTTATCAACAAACCTTGAAACGCACAAGGACTAGATTCACAGCTGCAGAGACTGATATGATGGAGAAAAGGAAAGCAAACTTACCATCCGTGGCAATGTCATCTACAGGTAGGTTGTGAATGTGAGCCATGTACCCAATGGCGGAGAAAATAACAAACCCGGCCATGATACTAGTGGCTGAATTAGCCAGAGAGACTATAAATGTGTCCCTGGAAAATACAAGGTAAAGAGCGAAGAGAATGAATCGTGTTTTAATGAAGATAACAGACGCATTTAACTCATTAATCATTGTAATAAACTCAAAAGCAAATAAAAAAAACCTTCCTTTTTTTTTATAAAGGTTTTATATACACCACCCCGTTTTCATTAAACACTGTCACTGCTTTATCGCTTACCTGAGGATGTTGTTGTTGAACTTGTTGTAACTTGCCATAGATATCATAGAACCAAAGGAGATGCCGATGGAGTTAAAGATCTGAGCAGCAGCATTGACCCACACCTACAACACATGATTAACTAAGAGTTTGATGGTTGTCCTTTCTCCATATATATATATATATATATATATATATAACCCTGGACCACAAAACCAGTCAATAGGTATTTATTTAATGTTATTTCAAAATTGAGATTTATACTGAAATATAGCTGCAAGCAGAGATGCAACCGCCACCTCGATGGCATCAGGAAAACAGTGCCCAGCGGACACATGCATTTACAGTAACCCATTGACAGTGTGATTTTAGGGTATTCAGCAATGAAAGTGTTAATCCAAATCATCAAGACTGTGACACACAAACACACAGAAAATATGTATAAATATACAGTTCTGTGGTTTTAAGTGGGTTATTTCTATCTTTTGCGGTAGCGTGTCAGTTGGTAATATCAGTTTCCATTTCCAAACATTATTTTTGTCATTAATTGTAATAATGCAGTGAGATTATTGT
>JAUCMU010000097.1:11195803-11217739 GCA_032275025.1 Enteromius treurensis | reverse complement strand
GGCACCATTCCCCCAGCTGCTCACCTGTAAGTCGCTTTGGATAAAAGCGTCTGCTAAATGAATAAATGTAAAATGTAAATGTAAATGGTAAAACAGCTTCTGTTCTGAGGTACACTTGCACATAGTTTTACATAGGTAGGTTTTTTTAACCATCTTGGAGACGTTGAAAAAAAAAATCAAAATGCTGAGAAGCTTTCGATATGAGGTTCTTAGCAATGCATATTAGTAATCCAAGATTAAGTCAATATATATATTTACAGTAGGATATCTTCATGGAAAATCATCTTTATTTAATGTCCTAATGACTTTTAACATAAAAGAAAAATCATTCATTTTGATCCATACAATGAATTTTTGGCTTTTGCATAAATATACCCTGTATACTTAAAACTTATGTTTTAATAAAAAATCAACAGGATATTTCATGTTTGCTTTATTATACTGAATTACCAATACTCTCAACTGATCTAAAAAGCTATTTTATAGGCAATCACAATATTTGTAGAGTTAATCTTTTTATGAAAACAGTGCAATTATTGCGTTTGACAATTTTTACAAGCAACATAAATAGAAACAGGGATATATGTGTCATGAAAAATAAAATACTAGTGGTTTTTTTACACGATTTTCTGGTGTTAAAGTTATTATTTCAAACCTACTCCAGACCCGTTGATTATCTTCACCACGTGATAATTACATGTCAAACAGTAA
Organism: Enteromius treurensis; assembly: GCA_032275025.1. Classification (NCBI taxonomy): domain Eukaryota; kingdom Metazoa; phylum Chordata; class Actinopteri; order Cypriniformes; family Cyprinidae; genus Enteromius; species Enteromius treurensis. Next base: position 11,217,028 of record JAUCMU010000097.1, on the reverse strand, counting down.
ACCACCACAACTCCCAAAGCAATGCTGTTGTTTAGCAGTGGTACTACAGTAATGATGTGGTAGCATGTAAACAGCTTCTACTATGTGACTTCATGAATGTTTTTTTTTTTTTTTTTTTACGTATGATCTCACCTGGACTTCCAAGAGTTTACTCCAGTTTGGCATGAGGAAGAAGAGAATACCATCTTTTGCTCCAGGCAACTGGACATTATTGATCAGCAATGCAAACAGTATGAAATAAGGGAACGTGGCGGTAAAGTACACAACCTATGGACAGAGAGATTTATATTTGTGATAACAAGGCATATACCCATGCATACGTATTATGTACACCTTAACAGATATGATATATGATAAATATGGTTATATTTACAGTCGACATACTAAGCCTTATTGTATATAAACATATTGTTTATATTATATAACTATGCATTTGTAGTTTAATATGCCATTGTGTCCCATTTCAAAGGCTTAATTTAGATAACGCAAACACAAAAACTGTACAAATGATGTGGAATTTGAACTCGGACCTTTCCAGTGGATTTGACTCCTTTGAAGATACAGAAATAAACAATGGCCCAGGCCAGGACTAGAAGACCAAACAGTTCCCAACGAATCCCTCCAGCATGCTCAATCCCTTTGGTCATTTCTAAAACTTTATGACTGGGTGAGGGGTTACATAGAAATAACATCATCATTTTACAAAGCAAAAATCACACAACAGAGCAAATCTATATCGGTCTCAGAAGAACGTGTCATTTGTTCACATTAGTTTTCACACAATTACTTAAAGAATATCATGTTATGACTTCAAAACAATATTAATATGCTGGGATATTTGAAAGCGGATGCTTTTGAATGTTTATTTAAATAAAAGTGACAATCACCGGAAGGGGTTTGGAAAAATTAATCTTTACCATATTTGTTTAACGACTCACAAACAACTTGTTGAACAAATAAGGCAAAAAAAAAAAAAAAAGAAGCATATTATAAGAAAATGAAAGTGTTTTTTCACAACCTGTTGTTTGGGACTCCCAGAACCAAGATGTAAACCTTCCGAAACCCATAATAGGGGAACTTTAAGTTAACTAAGATTAATAAATGCTGCAAATGTATTGTTCATTCATAGTTCATGTTAACTAATGTAGTTAACTAATGTTAACTAATGAACCTTATTGTAAAGTGTTACCAAAAAAAACTTAATGAACGCCTATGATCTCAATAGGTCTACTACACATAATGAGACAGGAACTACAAATGTTTAATTTACATTGATTGCAGGAAATTCAACAACACAGAGTGATACACAGATATAATCCATCTCTGACAAAGAAAGTCAAGCATTCTAACTAAATATGGCATAAACATTAAAGACAGTAAACAAATCAGTAACTCACTCGAAGAACTGTTGGCTGGCTGATTGCAGGTCCGTGGCATTGCCTGGAAATCCTGTGGAACAGTTTCCACCTGCATTCCATGTATTGTTGCAGGACTGCCAAGGCAATGAGGGGCTGAACGAGTGAAGCAGGTAGTAGAGAGCCCAAGTCATGAGCACATTGTAGTAGGTGCAGAGCACGTAAGAAATCACCACTGTGGCAAGCCCCACGCCTGAGGACAGATAAAGAAAGAGTCAAACACAAGGAAGTGTTTCCTGTCACCCTGTGAAAGCCTTTCACTGCTGAGCAGACTCACATTGGAACAGCGCCTAGGGCTCTTCAGAGGCTCTGAAATGTTGAGTTTTTGTTTAAGAAGAAAAAGAAAAAACCCGTTGACCTCTAGAAGTACATTTTAAATTTAATATGCCAGTTCCAAAAGAACAACGCAAATCTTCAAGAAAGATGATTTAGTTCAAGTTATATTAAAAAGGTTCGATCTGAAACCATTTCTAAACATGGGTGAACTTTTCATCAGTTGCTCATGATTCTTCTGTTATCCCTTTTTTATTGAATATTTTTGATGGCTGGCCAAAACAACCGGGGCTAATATAATTTTTTTATTATTATTGAGGATTGCATGAATGAATCCATTAAGGCTGTTCAATGCTATGCTAAATCGTAGATTTCGCATTTTAAAGTTGCACAAGACCTTAGGCACACACAAAACCGGTTTACATGTGATAATTATTGGACTGAAAATGTTGGGCGTTAGTGCGTCTCAGAATCTTGACCTTTTTTTTTTTTTTACCAGTTATTTGTAGTTTATGCCAGTGGTCCTTAATAGTTTACAGTGGATATACATATATATTAATTAAAAAAGTATTTAAGTTGTGTGTGTGTGTGTGTGTTAGGGCTGCACGATCATGACAAAAATCATAATCGTGATTATTAATTTATATCACGGATGTCACACAACATGTTGATATCTGTCATTGCCTAGTATTCAGAGAGTGACTGATATAACAAAATATGAATTTTTGCCTTTAACATAAACATCAAAAGCTGAGAAGCACTTGCTTACACAATAGTAGCTCTGTTTCTCAATGATTTCAAATATTAATCTTAGCAACCCATAGAAAATGCTGTCTTCAGGGACGTTTTACTTGCCAGATCAAACTGTTTTGAATTCAATAATTGAGTGTGATTAGTGTGCTGGCTTGTAATGCAACATTGTAAGAGGATGACAATGCAAAGATAACTAATTTGATTGGCTTCCATGTTTTGATGCCCACTTTTAATACATGAATTAGCTATCGCCACTCTCAGTGGATCTTCGCATTATTTTGTATCCCTTTCCCACCGTCTAAATGGAATGTTCTCTAGTTGTTTTAGGCCTGAATAGTAGAAAGCTCTAAAAACAGGAATGTTGTTGTTGGCACGTTCCTTGCTGCCCTCTAGGTCACCCAGATTCCCCCAGTAGCTTTTGGTCTCCTGAAATTAAGCCTAAATGAATCCACTGCTTCAGCAAAACTATATACCAGAGGTATTATTGGATCATTGGATGCTCTACTGGAAATCCAGAATCAACAGTCAATCTAAACTATTTTGTTTTTGCACGACCATGGTTACTATCCACTGCACGTGACGTTATTGTAAACTTTGTGCTGCTCTGATTTTTATTTCATAAACAGATCTGTTGTATGCATTCCTAAAGTAATTAAGAACAAAGATGGCATCATGGGAAACACAGCTTGGCTTGTAAATATTCATACATTTCATTTTAAGTGAGTAAACCCCAAAATCCATTTTATAATTATTTTATAACAGAGAACAGCTGGGCTCCAAACAATTCTTTGGTTTATAGATGCTGGCTTCATTATCAGCCACAGTGGTAATGCAAATGTACTTTAACTGAATGAACAGACAGTGAGGCAGTCTTTGCATATAAAACCCAGATCAGTTAGTAGTATGCAGAAATGTGAGAATTTTGTTTTTGTGACAAATACTACAACCAGCAGGTATTTAGACAGGAGAAAGGCCTTTTGGCCAACTGCCACACAAGTTTACTAGTTTAGTTAGAAAGAGACTTTTCATCTGTTTGCTTGTGCAGAAAGTAACCCACAGAATTAGTCTTCTCTAATGTAGCTCATCCCACCTGTTCCACATTCTGAGAACCACATTAGTGTTGTATGACTAAACACAAAATGCATGCACACTCTCTCTCTATCATTCCTGTTAAGCGCACAAGTCATTTTAATGTGTTTTTCGATTACTGAACGATGCCACTTTGGAACATTTTTAAGTCACGCAACCCTGATGTAAACACCACGTAAAAGACTAACCCGTTAGGAAATGATTACCCCAGAGACAGAAAGGTTACTTAGGTGTGAGGTTACTCTACTGAGCATACCAAGAAAAATATAAAAGAGGAGCTTTTAATACAAAGGAGAGCCACTGAACAGCCCAATACTCCCTTTTTTTGGTGGATTGTCAGAACATCACCAAGAATGTGACATAAGGGTACATTTTAGTCAAAAGAGAATATACAGAAAGAACTACCTGCTTTAGTCCCTCTGCTAGCAAGGAGCCATAATCGGCTGAAATGAGCGCTATATCAAGGGACGGACCCAAAAGATTTGACCGGGTAGACTATCTCTGTCTTTGAGGAAAGAAGTCCTTGGTTAGCAGGTGAAAGAATGTCAAATTTTAAAAAAGGAAAGAAACCCAAATGACGAACAGTGATGGCTGAAGATCTTAAGGTTGTCTCTCACTTTGGTCACAGATAGGTTGCCCATAATTTGGTAATTATTATAATATAATAATAGGTAACGATCATATAGATGGTTCTAATATTTAATGGCATCACAATTAAATAAAAACCTGTAAAAGAATAAACAAACAAAAATATTAATTTACGAAAGAAATTGTCTCTTGGCTCAGGTTTGATTTCACTCACTGATTTAAAAAATTCAGTCAATCATGATAACTCTCTGAAGATTTTAGCACAGTGATGAATGTTTAATGTGTTCGTGGAATAGATCTCCTATGAAAATTTAGGCACAGAAAAGTGAGTGGTAATAAGCTAAAAGACGGTAGAGATCAGCCATCACCAGATCATCAGAGATCAAATGTCATATAATTGCAGGTCCATACATTTTATAAGAAAAATCCTACATAAAGGGAAAAAGATAAGCTTTGCAGTCAGTATTCATGCTTGATCTGCCATGTCAAAGCAACGAGACGAGATCATTCACAAACGTAGTCCAGCAAAATGATAACGAGTTGCATTACTTTAAATGATTTTAAGCAATTTCATCAAATAAGTATGTTACTGTAACACTGTTCAATAACTGTATGCCAAGAGGCAAACTTCAGCGATATATGAGGAGCATTCACCTTTGTTGACATAGAAACCAACAGGTAAAATGCAGGAGATTAATAATTACTGATAAGCAAAAAAAACTAAGTGCATGGCAGGCAAAGCCATCCAGAGGTTTTACAGGAAGAATCTAAAATCATTTATTCCTTGAACTCATTTGATGTCATTGAACAGTGGTAAGAGATCAACAGGAGGTTATTTGTGTGATCTAAAAGCGGGAACGTCCCATACAACATATGAAATACAAAGACCAGCCATTTTCTTGGACTATGTTTGGATGAAAGAATTGAACACAGGAGATGTGAGGGATTAGGGCACAAGAACCACTCACCTTTGAAGAGGGGACATATTTTAGCCAGAGCGTGGACCGGCCCCAGACAGGTGTACTGCCCAACGGCGAACTCCATGAACAGCAGTGGGATACCACAGAGAAACAACATGATCAAGTAGGGAATCAAGAAGGCACCTGGAACAAGTCAAAGATTGGAAAATGAAACACGAGACAAGATAACAATAACTGATTCAATATTCTTCAAAACTGGCATTGTTTTTTAATAGGATTATTGTTTTTAATGTACTTTGTCTTCATTAATTTGACCAGGATACATCAACAGAAAATTAACGATAGTCATGTTATTCCATTTTCTACCATGCGATTTGTCTTTTTTGCTGAGTCATTCTGTGAGGTTAAAACTATTTTCTTGCAACTCATATTAACGCAAATTTAGCAAGAAAAGAGGAAGTGTCTTTCAGGAAGATGATTTATTGGAATGCTCTAAAATGTTCTTGCCACAAATTTATTCCCTTTGACTTCTAACCATTTTTTACGATTGAAAAAAAAAAAAAATGGTTTTACTATGTATGGAAACATAGGTGCAAATACCATTCAACTTGACAATACGTATATGCCCGGCACAAACTATAAACTATATGGATCGATATAAACATAAAGCAATAGAAAGCAGGTTATCTGCTGTGAACTTTGTGACAACTGTCCTATAAAACATGTTTACCTAGAATATCACAGATCACTGCTTACAGTTTTCTTTATTATTACACATGGAACAGTATAAATCACATTATAAACTCTTTAAATCATTTTGACATGCATCTGGTACTTCTTTCAAGATTTTTTTAAACATTAAAAAAAATACTGAAACTGTAAATGGCATTTTGCCAAATTATAAATATTCATGCAAACCACAACCCTTCTAACTCCTATGGTTTAACTCAATTATTAACAAAAGAAAAACGGTCAAAAGAACAGTGAAAAAATAGGCAGAACCAGCGATCAAACAAAGTATTGTGTGAGAAAACACATGCAATGGCACAAACTCCTGGAGTTACTATTGTTACATCTTCTGCAACCTTAGCTTCAAATAAATTATAAAAAATAAAAATAAAATAAACACAAAATAACTGTAATAATAATTTTGAAAATATAGGTAGGTCATAAAAATAATGTATACACTTTTGCACAAATATTTACATTTTATTAAAAGATAAATTACAACACACATGTACAAACTCATTATATAGGCGAAATAACGTTACAAATATACATGCATATGTATATATTTGTGTGTTGTTGTTGTTTTTTTTCTTCAAATATCATTTGTGGCTCATGCCTACCAAGAGTGATTTTTCATTAAACGGTCAGTGGTGTGTGACATACTTTTTATTATTAAAATTACTATTATTATTATTATTATTATTACAAATAATAATAACCCTGATATACAATCAAGTATAAAGGGTTCTTCTCTCTTATGGTTATGTCACATGACAACAAAATGGCTTCCTGCATGTTGATGTTGGTCAATGACTTATTTGCCAAATAAATGTTTTTTATGGTTACCCTATACATTGTTTTTAAATATAGACCTTAACGTTATATAAAAAAATTGCATTGCATTTGCATCTCTCTCTGACATTGTCTTCGGAGACTCCAAATGCACGTAGCTTGGTTAGTATACCTACTATAAGCATATTTAATACTCCGATGAAAACTATTCTGGTTACCATGTCAAATTCTGTAAGGGCTAGTAATAAGATATATAATAGGAATGCAAGCATGCTGCATGGCACCGGAGCGGCTCTGCGGTGTTCAGGAGAGAGGAGCAGCAGGAGTCTGGACGCTTACCTCCTCCGCTCCTGTAGCACAAGTACGGAAAGCGCCACACGTTTCCCAAACCCACAGCATAACCGACGGAGGCGAGCACGAACTCCAGGCGCCGACCCCACGTTTCTCTCGGCTCCGGTGACAGGAGATCATCCTTCACCAGTCTCATGGCTCCATCACAGGCGAGCTCTACCTCCTCTTTTTCCTCAAGCTGCGGCAATGCAAACTTACTACACGTGCTCTCGGTTTTATTATCAGCTCCTACTCCCATTATTACAAGCTGAATAAAGCGAACTATGTCTCAACAATAGAATCGAATACGACACATACATTAACTTCTGAAAATATGCAATTTTATATAGCCTTTTAATTTAAACAACACCGGCACGGCATTGCATTACACTTTCACTGCTGTATTAAAACAGATGAGAGGTGCCGAATTTATTACCAATTATAAAACAACGAGATACCGCGTGGTCTTAAACTGTTCCGAATACATAACGGGCACAAGTTATAACAGCTTATATAGCTCAGTTACACAATTTTTAAGACCAGCCCCCTTATAAACTATAGTTTCCTACGTTACATAGTTGCCCCGATATTGGCCCCGCCCTTTAAGTGACGTAAGTCGGCTGTGAAAGCGCGCCGGTAGCTCACGTGCGAATTTAAAATAGTGTCAAATATATTACCAACTTGAAACACCATAAACTGGTTGTGATGATTAAACATTTAATCGTGATATTAAACGGTATGTTTGATGTCTGGACTCCTAGTTTGAGGATTTATACTACTAACCATATTGTAGACCAGTAGCCTAGGCTATGTAATTTAATAGGCTACGTATTCAGCTTGTTAGAGGTTTAAGTTTACACGTATCGTCCTCTTCTTTCATGTATCGAGTAAAAGCACTTTGAGGATTGTATTGACGATTCATCATGAGTTTGCAGAAATGAGAAGGAAGGTCAGTGCCTTAAGGCAAATGATAGGAAGAAAGGCGGGACTTTAAAAAGTAAACCCACCCACGACTGCATCTGTTCATACATTGTTTTACTTAAGAATCCCTGCGTTCATTTTTGGGTTTTAGGTAACATATAAGGTCTATATATATTTAATATATATAATTTTATTTATTTTTTCTGTGAAAAAAAATTGGTATCCGGTTATTATAGTGACCATAGATAGTAACTGTTACATAAATTATAAAACAAGTATGAAAAATGTCCAAAATTGTCATGTTAGGCTATTAGGTTTTTATTATTTAAATAAAGATGTCATACATAAATTGTACAAATGGGCTTAGAAGCATTTTGCTTTATAAAATACAGAAAAATGAAACGGGACGAGACAGCAGGGCGTTTTACCCCCAAGGGGGCGTTTTCTTGCACTCGTTATTTTCCTCATCTTGTCCATTTAAGCACAAACCCAAAATACGCCTCTGCTGGCTGTCACAGATACCAGCGTTATTTAGGGAAGTAGTGGTATAAGGTTACATGGCAGTTACCACACATTGTATTTTTTTTTTCTTTTCCTTGAAGAGATGCAGACACACCAGTGGTGAAAAAAAGGGACAAAGATATGACCCCAAACCCTTTTTTTAAAAAATTACTCCCCATTAAAAAAAGAAAGAAAAAAATCTTTGTTACTTGGACATCGCTGTCCTCATTCTAATGCATTGTTTTTTATTTGCCCTTTGTCTTTTTCTGTTCTGCATCTTCGAATGTCTACCTAGCTGTGTTAATTTAGCTCATATGACTGTATCTGTCGAAGCTACTCCTTAATTTAAAATAAATACAATTTTAACTCATTTAAAATGCTAAGCAAAAGTGACTTAAAATGGTGATTTGTATTAATAAGCTTGGTTTTTTACAACGTTTTGTTAAAAAGATGCTTTCAGCGAAATGGAGCCCCCTATCCACTGCACACAACTAGCTGCAGCTGAAAATACAATTAGCTATGTCAACCAAAGATGTACAAACAACATATTTCTGTGGGTGAACATCAACATGATCCTTCATAAATAAAAAGAGTAAGTTAGTAAAAAAAAAAAAGATAGTATATAATCAAGTCACAGCTAAAAAGCAATCTCCAAAATAAGCCCTATGTTTCGGCTGTTACAATTGCTTTTTATTTCTTTTTTAATCCTGGTTTTGAATATATAAATGGATAGATGCATGCTATTCAAAGCAGTGTTTAAGCAAAAGAAATGCATCAATGCAACACAGCATGGAAATGCATTTCTGTTCTTTTACAGAGCTGTTGCTTTTAATACAGTATTGCATATAAGTAATAGGCCATTGCTGAATTCTGGGCTATTGAGTGGTTGTTGTTTTTTTTTACATTTTGCCTGTGTTATTGGCAGCTGCATACATTTTGGCACAGGTGTGGAATTGTACTATTCCCAAACCATTTCCCTTTAATAATTCTGTTTTGCACTAGGCATAAAAATTGTTTCTCTCTCTGGACCTTTGGACAAAAATGTCCCCACTGAAACCCAACTAAACTGCTATTTTTAATCACATCGCCATTCTTTCATTCTGTTGTCAACGCTTCTAAATAAATTGTTTTACACTTTTTTACCTTTTTTTTCAGGTTTGGTCTGAGCTAATGCTTGCTTTATTCCTGTTTTCTTATAATATAGAGCCAACTGGATAAATAATGCAGCTATAATTGCGTGGGTGTGTTGGTATGGATGTCAGAGTGTGGTTTGTGTGTGTGCTTGCAATATTTGAGAGAGAAAAACTACAAATCGCGAATCCAACCACTGTGTGCTCCAGCGGAGTTTTGCTGGCTTCTAATGGGGATAATTTGATACTGCGCAGGAACAAATTCTTACTGAAAGCTCTCAAATTGTTTAGATTTAGGGTTTGATTTTCTAACAGATTTAGTGTTCTACATGTCTTATAAAATATTGCTCATAAATAATTTTCATGAACTTAAACCTGTTTAACTTTTCTTTGGTTTTATCCTTTTGAAGCAGTTTTTGCTTCAACAATAATCTACCATGCATGGGTCTTCTTTAAAGTTTTATGTTTATATATATTTAAAGTTTTATATTTTAAGTCATTCAACATGGATGACTTAGACTTAGACTCAGACAAGCGCAGAAGATCCTAATGCAGCTTTATTTGCAATGCACAGCGTGGTCAGGACAGACAAGGTCCAAATAGCAAACAGATTTATCCAAGGACGAGACAGAATTGCAATCCAGCATGCAAGCAATAGTCAGGGCAGGCAGCGAAACATTCAAAAAACACAGGTAACAGTTCAGGGTCAAAATCCAATTGGGCAATCCAAAGTGACAAATGAAACCAGACAATGAAAACAAGGGTCAGTTCTGAAACATTTCTTGAAGCTGCTTCTGCTGCAGCCCTGCTCGGTCTACGCATGCGGACTTAGTCAGCAGTATAAATCTATACAGCTTACACATGTGCATACATGTGAAAACACACGTGTGCAGCAGGACTCAGCATGTACATCTAAAGGACTTTGGGGTTCTATATGTGTATATACAGTACATGTTTGTCTTATGACATGAACAATACATTTGTCAGTTCCTTTGTGATGGTCTTAAACAAAAACAAACGGTCCAATCCTGATCCTCTGATCTGTTTCCACACTCTTTCATCTATGGACAATGGACAGTCTATGGAAAATGTACATCATCATCATCGTCATCTCATTTTCAGCAATCTCATTCTGACATTCACTTTATGAGCAAAGGGTGGCAAACCAAGAAAGCCTTTTGACCTTTCAGACACATTGTTCGGATTTGCTGTTTTTACATTTAGTCAAATACACTGGGAGGGGTTCAGTGTGCTCCAGAGGATGAGTGAAACATGCTGCACAGATTCTTACTTTAATGTAGACTGGTACGGTAGAGGACATTGTCAGGAGTGCGACTCACCCAATGACCTGAAAAAACTGAAATAAGTTTATCATAATTCAACCTCTATCCATTTACATTTATTCATTTGGCATTTTTCTCCAAAGCAACTTGCAATTGAGGAATGCAACAACAGATATATCGTAAGATGGCAAGTGCACTTTATACAAGGTTTCAGTTGTCATTCAAAATAGTCAAGGCTATTTTAAGGATAGTAAGAGAACAGAAAAAGTGAGGTTATCCAGTTCTGAATCATTACATGAGCTCCTTCTACTGCCTAGAATACGGTCCAGATAAGAAAATAATAAAAAAGACTTCGTAGAGTTCTATGAAAATAGTTTCAGATATCACACATAATATTAGCAGATTATACATTTATGTCTTTTTAAGATTCTGTCACTAAAATGTAAATTGCTACAGAGTGACTGAGTGAATGCAAGAACTTGTAGTTTAATCCGAAAAGAAATTAAAACATCATGTTTGATGACTGTTGGGCAGTTTTAAGAAACTGGACGTTTAAGATGGAAGTAGAGTGCAGTCAAAAGGATAAACAAATGTAAATATGAATTTACATAACTTTGAACATTTATATCCAGTGGTTTGAGAATTTGAATAGTCTATGCACTTTAACAATGCAAAGGTACACTGTAAAAAATTCCTGTAGAAATTACAGTATTACTGGCAGCTGGATGCCAGGAACTTACTGTAGATTTAAATTTATGTTATCTATGGGCAACATTTGTTCAGAGATAAATGAACATTAAACATTAAAAAGTCTTAATCTTTACATTAAAAAATAAAATAAAATAATAGCCTCCCATTTCTGGGAACCAATAAAAACAGAAAAAGGTTGATGAGGATTTCTGGTTCCCAGAATGCTTTGCATGAGGCAGTTTTTACTAGTTTTATTCTGTAAAGATAAATACTTTTTAATGTTTAATGTTCATTTATCTTTGAATAAACGGTTGCCAATAAATTTGATAAATATAAATTTACAGTAAGTCACTGGCATCCAGCTGCATAATTACAGCAGATCTTTTTACAGTGTACTCAAGGCATTATTGTACGATTCTCAGACTGCCACACTGGCCAGAATCTTCTCTATTCTATTGTGTACTTAAGGAACCACATTTTTAAGTGCCTCAAATCCAACCTCAAAACAAGTTCTCTTTTTGACTGAGATTTTCTTGATTGTTGCTGACTAAGTAACCACAAATACTGGTATACGAGTTTTAGTACAAAATATGGCAAATGTATGTTGACACCCCTTTCTGTGTAGCAGGTTTGGGTTTACAGTAAATCCTGCAAAAATAAATCTTAATTCTACACCATACACATAGAGTGGGAATATTTGAATGAGGCCTCTACAAATCCACACCAGTTCCAGTAAAGCGCTTCGGTTACTTTGCTTCAAGGGACGATAATATATATTTGATATATTATTTATATGTATTATTTACAAATAATTATATATAACAAAAGCACTTATGGCTTTGACTTTTTGACCATTTTTGACTATCTTTAAATGTTTTCAGTGGAAATCAGAAGTGGTATTGTCACAGACTCAAAATACCTTATTTTGTCACACAGGTTTAGAAAGACACAAGAGTGATTTTTATTTGTTGGTGGACTATAGGCCTACCTTTAGGGACTTTCACTTGTACACAGTGAGTTAACAATTGGGTAGTATACAGTCATCTATAATGATAATAATAATAAATAATAATTTTGATTATATTTCCACTTTTTCGGTCATTGTATTAAACTGTACACAGTGTCATAGTGGAATAGAGAAGGACCCTTCTTAGAATGGTGCCATGAAGTGAAAAACTGAACTTTGAACAAACTGTTGTCAATTAAATTTGATCAAAATAAATTTACAGTACGTTACTGGCATCCAGCTGCATAATTACAGCAAATCTCTTTACAGTGTAGCCAACTCAAAGCATTATTGTATGATTCTCAGACTGCCACACTGGCCGAAACCTTTTCTATTCTATTCTCTAGAGTGTCTTTTTTTTTTTAACATCAAGATTTGTACCAGATATTAGTGAAATAGACAAACCTGTTAATTAGAGAAGGGGGTGTCCAGATATTTTTGTCTTATTTTAGATCGTATTAACTTTAAATTTGTCGGCGAATAAACACTTTTAAAAGAGTGCTTTTGGGTTTCGTCATTGAACACTGAATAATATAGGCTACTAATAAAACAGAATTAGAACTGAAACAAAATCACAGCATACGCTTCGCTTCCTGATCGAGAGATGTCGCTGCGGTGTCGCTGGACGCGGGCCGGATTCGTCCGGCGCGAACGCTCCTGTTTCAGGTGATGCTGTGTTTTGTTCCCTTCCGGTCGCCGTACATTTCTTTGTTATGACGTCATCTGGTTGGACGGGAGACGGAGAGACTTTGAACTTGCTAGAAAACTAGATGATACGTTGTTTCCCCCTCACATTTACGCTGGATTTACTCCGTGGGTCTTACACATGGATCTGAAAAGCAGCATTGGTGATGTGCAGCGCGTGAACTTCAGACTTCTCCGGAGCAGCATGTGAGCTTGAACAAATATAATTCAATCAGATCCGGGAGGACATGGACGAACGAGAAGGTGAGGATCGCGCAAAGCATTTTTACGCTTCGCCCTGTAACTTAAATCCGTACGTGAGCTCCTTTTAAATGTATCAGCTCGTTACGTTACGCTAAGTCTGTCACGGTTCACAGAAACAAGTTAACGTAGTTATCGTACTGCAAGAGAAACGAACGGGGTCGCTTGTGTGTTTTTAATGTGTCTTTGACGTTTCCCGATTAAAAAAAAACGATGTTAAGTTATATATCTGTATTTGAATAGGTTTCGTGTATTCAGAACTGTTCAAAGGTTTTCGTTAATAATCGTTTAAAAGTGTTTTGTGTATGCTTTTAATATCACAACAAGTAAACAACCAGTTACAGAAAGTTCTGGAGACATACTTTTAAAGCAGAGTGGGTTAGATCAGATCCATTGCATTCTAATGAGGTTTTAATTGTTAAAATGCTCACAGACTGTCAACATGAAAAGGCACAGTAGCGCGGGATTACATAACGTGAAACCTCAGCTCGAGCTCGCAAGTTTAAAAACAAAACGTTCCGCGTCGATTTGAAAGTTAAATGTCGGGGGGGTTTCTCGTGTAAACAAACACAGGTTGCCAGTTCTGAACCTTCCTCTGATTTTTGATTGACAGATGTGACGGAGCGCGCGTGCACGGGCTGTGGCGGGATGATTCAGGACGCCTTTCATGTGAAGGTTCTTCAAGACGCCTGGCACAACTCATGCTTTCAGTGGGTCCTACCTTGATTTCTCTTTAAACTGAGCCAGACTGGTCAGGAATGCTGCGAAGTAAACAAAAACGTGTTGGATTGCTTTTCTTTGATTTGTCGTCTTCTTTTTAAATCTTCACCCTGCTGAAAAATGCACCTTGAACCTGTCTAACATGGTTCGCTGATCTTAATTGGTCTCCTTGTCTGTTCAAAGGGGTTTTGAGGACGGATGTCCAGCTGAGCTCTAAACTTAAGATTTTTAGCCAAAGGAGAGTCTTATTTACTAGACTCTTAACTACACAGATTAACTGAGAAGTAAGGGTGGTGAAGTTGACCAGCAACCCAGACAAAGAGGAATGCTTCTTCTTTCCTTTTGAGAGAGAAAAAATGCAAGCTATTGCATTCAAATGAAAGCATTGTTTTCTCTCACACCTACGTGTAGGTATTATGGGCTGCTTAGTTCAGTGTTTGTCAGCTACTAGGAACTCCTAGAACCTTCATCCAGGGGCTTGAGTGTTTTGTTTATGTAAATACATACGAGAAATGTTTGTTTGTGTAAGAATAACATGCTGGGAATGATGAATGGACCCTTTTTCCAGCTGTCTTAAGGCTGCTTATCACGGGTTAACAATCAAATATGACATGTGCCAGTGTAAAGGTCCTTAAAAGCTGATGATTTAAAAACTCTCAGAAGGTCTATGTTGGCAGTTCTCGGCTAGATTAATGTGTCAACAAAATAGTTGCATCCCCAGTTAGAAACAGGCATTACTGAGTCAGTATTTCTAAATGCACCAACAAATTTTTTCTCTCCCTGGTGACCATTGTTAAATAAAGGACACCAGTTAACATAAGCTTTTTGTATAAGTACTAGGTCTATTCCTAGCTTTTTAAACATTGTTTCTTGTCAATTGGAGTAGAAGCTTTTGGAGGATTGACTTTTACTTGGTCAGACCTTTGGACTTCTAGGAACTGATGTGAAAGAATGGATGAAAACACAAAGTTTATGTGACCGTTTGGTCATCCTGATCAAATCAGTCATGTTCTGGAAACGTAGGGTTCTTAAATGCTGTGTTCCTTAATGAAAACAGAGCCCACAACATTTTATGCAATCTGGAACATGTGTGCAACTTTTTTCACCCCTGATTTGTTGCTTTATATATTTTTTTGGTTGGATGTGATCGGTAAGTTTGAGCTTGCCTATACAATCATATATAGGCTTGTTATTTCTGGCTTGAAGCCATTACAAGGTTAATTTCCAAAGCCTGGTGCTTGATTACTCATACGCAATATATTAAGCCATTAATTTCTTTCCACCTTTTATTATTAGCTTAACCGATCAGCTCTTTGTTCCTCTGTGGATTCCCTCTTCTGTTATGGCAGGCATTCCCTGTTTTCCTGTAAGTGTTTTGTTGCAGTGAAGGTAGGATCTCCTCTCTGGTTAGCTGTCACATTCCCAGACATCGGCTCATAGTTCCTCCAGACAAATACTAAACTATATATTTTGTCATATGTCCAACTAATGCTGCCTTTGTGATTGGAAGGAAAGACCTATGCTGTAATGACTGTTCTAACTATGACTATAGAAGGGACTGGAATGTCTTTTTAATGCATCCTTGATCTGAATTTTCAATAAACTTGCATTTATTAGCGATTAAAATGCGAAATTTTATAGCATTATAGCCAAAGTTTTACATACCATCTTTAGAACACCACATTTGTCAACTTCCTTAATTTAATTGTGTATGAAAATACCTTCAGGTAGTAATATTTTGTTTTATTAAGGCGTCGTTTGAGCTTGTTAACTTTCCAAGCATAGCTGTTTATAACATAATCACAACTGCCATCTTTGAATGCAAGGATTTTTTTTTTTGTGTGGTATTTTTTTAGGATTTAAGTTGATTATTTGGATATATGCCTGCTCGCTTTATTTCTTTTGATCTTTATCATTTAGTTCCGTGAGCTGACAGATACGATGGGGCACAAACAGGATTTAGGAGGTCTCCATACCAGAATGTTTCTTTGTTAATATGAATGCTAATGGAATGAAGGAAGTGAAGTTGTGTTTGTTCTCTATGTGTACTGTTTGTCTTGGAGTGCATGTCAAGGTTTGAATCATTTCTTTTATTTCACCTGAAGTCTGTTGTTTTTCCTCTGGGTGTAAGCTGGAAAAGGAAAGAGAATAGGTGTTGACTCCTCCGAGCAGAACTGAAAGACGGAGAGTTCTTGAGATACCTGGTCATAGGCGTTACAGAAGTTCAGCGTGAGAGTTGTTTAGAGTGACAGGACTCTTAAGTTATTTATGTTATATGTCTTTTTTTAGAGGCTTCATTCTCAACAGCAATAGTTTAATGGTGTAATTGTTGAAAATAATTTGCAATATATTGGTTATTGGGCAATATTTATTTGTAAAAAAGAAAAAAAGTTAATCTTGAGTTTTTATCTCACAGTTCTGACATTTTCCTCGCAATTGAATAATATAGTCACCAGTTATAACATCCAATTCTGAGGGGGGGGGGTATGCTCTTAGAATTGCGAGCTTAATTCTCACGATTCTCACATTATTTCTCAGAATTACGATGATCTTTTTTTCTTTCTTTCTTTTTATTGGTGAGTTGTAAATGTGCAATTCCAAGAAAAAAATTACTATTAACTTTTTTATTTTTATTACATGACAGAAATTGGCTTCCATAGGTGTGAGTTGTTTAATTGGTATTGTTGAATACATATTAGGGGTGTAACGATACGTTGTATCGTATCGAACCGTTCGGTACGAGGCTTTCGGTTCGGTACGCATACGAACCGAAAGATTCAGGAAAAAAAGAGAAAGAGAATAAACTGTAAAATATAATGTTTTCAGTGCTACGCTAAACAAGGCAGCGCAAAAGACGGGACAGGGAACCCGCGTCTGGGAAACACACACATTACAAACTATCACCCGCGGCATTCAGGTAACGTTAGACATTTCAAACCAACATCCAGCTGTTTAACCAGAGCTGCATCTTTCTGCTCTAACACACTAAAATAATGTTTGTAATGGCGTTAACAATACTTTAGCATTTAATGTAACATAAGGGTACGTTCACGAAGCGTATAAAAATAAGTGGAAAACGCGAGGCGCGTCGCTTCCTCCACCAATTTCAGAGCGCTTCGCGCTCGCGCATCTGCTGTTACTTGGCAACCAAGAAAGCTGTCAGTTACAGAATCATTTCTGCTTTGGATTTTAAACTGCGCGTCTCTGTTGAAACTGAAGAGCTTGCGCGCGCAAAACGCGCTGCATGTGAACGACCCCTAAGCCTTTGGTGACACATACACCACGAAATTAAATAGTGGATCTCTCCCCTGTTGTCTCCCCTCACGCGAATTGTCCCGCAGGAAGAAACGGCGTCAGTGGATGGTGCGCACGGTCTTCGAACACGGGACACTCAGCTTTTATGATTTGAAATGGCTCAAAAACACTTCTTTATTTGCTGCTAAGAAAAAAAACCCAGAAGTTATGTGAAGTATAGCTCCATTGTTGTTCAAAGTAAAAGAAAAGGAGGGAAAAACAAGGTCATATTATGTTAGTTTTAATAAATAAAAATGTGAGGGAAAAAAAATCTAAGAAATTCTCTTTTTTCATTGTATTTTTGCCGTATCGAAAACATACCGAACCGTGACACTACTGTATCGTATCGAACCGAACCGTTATTTTTGTCAACCGTTACACCCCTAATACTAGACTATGATCACCGCTGATCACCTGTTGTCTTGTTCACATCTCAAAGGACCTCCAGGACATTTAAGTCTGACTGTTTAGGATGTTTGTTATTTGAAATAAACAGGTCCTTCATAGCTTGCAAATATTCAGTAAACATTTTTATACTATGACTGCCTTCTAATCCCATTCCCACAGCTTGTCCTGTCCAGTCTCCACTCTGCTATGAATAAAATTAGGAAAACTTCCAAATATAAAGTTTCAAAATCTAAGGTATGGCATCTGATTAATATGCCACATGCAACAAGATAAAAGATGCAGCCAGATGAAACTTAAGAGCCCCAAAACACAATATACGCGAAGGAGAAACAACAAACAAGGACAACATTTTATTCAAAACTATTTTCGAGACTAGCCATTATTCAGGTGTTTACTGACAAACACTTAATTTTTGTCATCCTGCAGTTTCTAATCTCTATTAGGCATTCGTTTTATTTCTTTTGGCATTCAAATTATTGAATTAGTTTTGAATGAAGCGTAATTGACCTCTCGTGTGCCCGAGAAAGAAGTCCTGACAGCACAGTGTAGGTGTGAAGTAAAACAGGAATCAGTGCAGCACCTCTGCTGCTGTGTCAAGAGCCCACAAGTCAGGAGATCCCTGTGTGTGAGTGTGTGTGAGACACGGCCAGCATGAGGTCCTGTGGCTGACAGCAGCTCCCCTGCCAGGATGTGTAACCTCACACGGCCAAAACAGGAAGCCCTGCCACTCAGTTAGTGATTGACACACTGGCGGAAGTTCATAAAGGTTCTAGAAGAGCTGCAGTCCGTGTTCAGAGGGCGCTGACTGGGACACCTGGTACAGTGCAGTCAGGACAAGAGCTCTCGTTACATTTAAGAGCATACTTGCCTGTCCCCCTCTGAGTCAAATAATGCTGTGATAAATATTTTTTACTTATAGTAACTAACTAATACTTTTTTATTTTAATTTACTTACTTTTTTTAAAATTAAAGTAATAAATGTTGCCATTAAAGAAAACGCAAATACATGTCAAATAAAATAAAATAATTGCTCATCCCAAAACAGCAACAACTAAAGTGTGAAACAAAGTGTCTGAGGAAAAAATAAATGAATAAAAATGCAAGAAATAGGGGTAAGGGGGGTAAAATAAAAATAAAATAAGAAAATAAAAGACATTTAGTTTCAGTCTGGAAAACCTGTTTGTTTGTTTGTTTGCTTGGAAGGAAGGAAGCAAGAAAAAGAAAGAATGAAAGAAAATTTAAGGAATGTATTAAATAATTTTTTCTTAAAAAATTGAAAAAAAAAAAGAAAGAAAATACAATAAAATAAAATTAGTAAAGGGGTTACATTTGCTTTAAGAAAATATAAATGAATAATAAATAAATAGAAAAACACAAACAAAGAAAAATAAAACAAAAAATGTGTTTGTTTGTTTGGAAGGGGAAAAAGATAAATTAAATAATTTTGCTTATTTTTGAGCAATACTGGCTAAAGGGTGAAGTATTCAAAAAAATAAAGATGAAGATGAAAAAAAAGATGAAAACCAAAAAGGCAAAAACGAAATCTACAGTAAATAAATACTTTTGAGCAAAGAAAGACAACATTAGAGTAAACCAAATTAGGAGTTAGGAGTAAACCTGTTGAAAAATTATATGAAATTAAATGAATTAATTTGGGAACTAATTTTGGCAAACCCAAAACAAAAAAATAAAAAACAGTAAAACTTAGTGCTGAAGCACTGAGAGTCAGATGGACTCAACATGTGGAGATCTGAGCGGGTAAGAGTGTGAACAGACTGCCGTCTCACAGCTGAGAGTGATCATGACTCTTGCATCATGGGATGTGTTACACTATGACACAATGCCGGTTCACATCAAACTGCCAATTATCAGTAAGCCCCGCCCCCTCTCCTCTCCAGCAGGAAGCGGGCCGGTGACCTTGACCGTGGCGGGGTGCCTCATGCACTGTGTACACTTCAAATTGATTCACACCACGGGGAATCTGGAAATTTCCATGTGAAGCCTCAAGTGTGAATACAATTATGAATGCTCTGGTATTAGATTTCTGTTTACAGTTAGCAAAAAAAGCTAAAGCAAAAGCAATGATCAGAACACATTACCTCTCAGACCAGACCACCCAAAATATGTGAACCTGAAGTATGATATAAAAGTGTTTAAAGTGTAGTCTGACACAACAGATAGGGACATCATTTTTTCTGTTGGCCACCAGAGGGCTGCTGTCTTTGACCATCACTCAGCTTCCTGACAATCTACCAGGATTTTAAGTGAAGATGTTTCTCAGTTACTTCATTACTTTTTTCTTTATATATATATATATATATATATATATATAAACCATTCCAGTAATTTTAAGACACTTAAAATCAATAACATATTGCAGTCAATGTTGAAGAAAAAGTAATAATGCTACTTTTGAACTAGACAATACTGTTTGTTTTATATACTGTGATCTGATGTTATACTTCATATCAAATATTTTATTTTGAAAAAATGTTTGATAGTAACAGTGTACTAGTAATGGTTCAGCTCAGGCACTCTTTTGATTCATGTCTGTGAATGTCTGTTGTGTAGGTCAGGAGCAAATTATTCAATCATTCAATAAACATATTCATTTCGTTTCTATTTATTCATATTTTGGCACTTAAATGAGCAATATTTTTGTACTTTCAAACAATTTGTTTACTTAAAATATATGTTTGTTTTATTCAATTATGAGTAAATCACTGAATCATTTACTGAACCAATTCTTTCTTTCTTTTTGATTCATCTTTTTTAGTTACGTGCTAGTCACTGAATCCTTCACTAAACCAATTTAGCAATTGGATTTATTTATTCTTATATTTATAATGTAGCATATTTTTAGAGAAAGGAAGGAACTTAAGAATATCTTGTTTACTTAAAAGATTTGTTCGTTATTTAGTTATGAGCAAGTCACTCAATCATTCACTTAACCTATTCATTTATTCATTCATTGGTATTAAAATTGGCTTAATTTTTTTTAAAAGGAAGAAAAAGAGCAGAACAATACTTAAGTTCTGAGCAAGCCACTAAATCATTCACGAAACCAAATCAATATTTAATTATAAATAATAAATAATTAATAATTGTATAATAATACACTTCTTTTTTTTTTTTTTTTTATAAATAGGCACTCTTTTTAAAAGATAAACTTTATAATGATTCATTCGCTTAAAATATTAATTTAAATGATTCAAGTCACTAAATCAATCACTAAACCAAAAATCCAAAATAAAAGTTTTTCTTTACATAATATATGTGTTTATGCTGCGTTTGTTTATTATGTGTATATTAAAACACACACGAACAGTATATATTTTGAAAGTATTTACAAATAAATGCTTTTATACATTTATTTTCTTATGTTTGATATTATATCTAAATATATTTAATTTATAAACAAAACATATTTTCATTAAA
>JAUCMU010000097.1:11182642-11195703 GCA_032275025.1 Enteromius treurensis | reverse complement strand
TTGCTGCTAAGAAGAAACCCCAGAAGTTATGTGAAGTATAGCTCCATTGTTGTTCAAAGTAAAAGAAAAGGGGGGGGAAACAAGGTCATATTATGTTAGTTTTAATAAATAAAAATGTGGGGGAAAGAAATCTAAGAAATTCTCTTTTTTATTGTATTTTTGCCGTATCGAAAACATACCGAACCGTGACACGACTGTATCGTATCGAACCGAACCGTGATTTTTGTGAACCGTTACACCCCTAATATATATACATCCATTTGAAAGTTTAGGGTCCGGTTCCACAGACAGGGCTTAAATTAAGTCAGGATTAGGCTATAGTTCAATTAAGGCTTGTAATTAGCTTTTACAAATATGCCTTATATAAAAACATCACTGGTGTGCATCTTGAGACGAAACAATGAATCTGACATATTTTATATCTTGCGATTTAATCGCAAGCTTTTGTTTATAAAATACGTGTGTGTGTGTGTGTGTGTATTCATTTCGTATACACATTCACATGTATATATTTATATTCATATATATTTTTGATTATATATAAATATATTAAATATTTAGTACACAAACACATAATATGTACAAAATGTCTTTTTCTTTTTTATTTCCGATGCAATTAATCACAATTAATCATTGCCCAGCACTAATTCAAAGATCAGACTTTCATTTTAGTCTGGGACTATGCCTAAGCCTTGTCTGTGAAACCAGGGGTAGAGTGGGCTAGGTTTTTTAAGTCTCTTATGCTCACCAAAGCTGCAAAAAACAGCAAAATTGTGAAATACTAATGCAATTTTAATATATTTGGAAATTTTTACATAATAGAAATTACTTAGAAATCATTCATTCAAATAAGTTGATAGGATACAAATTGACATCAGATTGTGTTTGCTGTTTCCTAGTTACAGTATTACAAAGTTTCCTTTCAGCATTTAGAATAAACATAAAAATTCTGAATTTTTCCAAGTGCAATGCACAGGTACTCTTCATTTAGAAAATGAGCGATTACTAAAATGTACCAGTCGCATCTGGCGCACAGGTGAAAGCTTATGTCATGTGTGCACACCTGCTCAGGCTTTTAAATGTTCTCGCAGATGTTAGCTAGAGAATGATTCGCAAACCTTTTCATCTGTTATGATGTCACTGTCGGAACACAGGTTGCCCAACTCGGGAGCAGGTTCTGCCCCACAGGCACACAAATGGTGTCCTTAGATTGGATGACGAGGTTCTGCCCACTCTACTTGGGTGACTGGGTTATTGTGTCTCCTTCCAGAAACAGAGCTTGTCAACATTCCTCCAAACAAAGGCAACAGCAGGGCACATGGCCAAATCTAGCCGTTCTGTCTACAGGCTTGAGGGTTTAGTGGCCTTCTCCCACTAATGTGATCATTATCAGAACGTCTCAGGACTATGTTGCTTTTCCACATCCTCCCCACGTTCATTCCATTGAGTGGAGTTTTTTTCAGTTTTCCCCATTTCTTTTCCTCTGTTTCCCTTTTTCTGGTACATGGTGTACCAGAGAGCGCTGCCTTTAGCAGAACTTTTTAAGAAGAACCTTTGGCACTTTGTCTTGTTTGGTTTTCCAGTGAGTTGGTATCAAGTGATGGTTGGCCTTCAGTTTGCAGGCCTATATTTAGATGCTAAAAGCTCTGCACTAAATGTGAACGGTAGAGTTAAAAAACTACTACAACGTGCTTTTATTTAAGTTAGTAAACCCTTAGAAATTTCCGTTCATACCACACACCGAGCCATTTATGATGTGTGCCAAATCAATTTTAATAGGCTCTTTAAAAAGATTAATTGTTAATCCCTTCAGCACTGGAGAGTGTTCGTGTTTTCCTCATTGTGGAAATAAAGATCATTGTACGTCTGGAATATGGCCTAAAGATGATTTCCTGCTTGGACTGCTTTGGTTCAGAGTTGGTGGCTGTCTACCTCCTTTCCTGACTTGGGTTGTCTGAGAGTTTAATCTTTCTATTTTGACCCAGCAACAAAACAAGCTTTTTCCTTACCTTTCTCACCTCCAGGTGTTGCATTTATTCTTTACTTTTGGCGCCCTTTTGATTTAAAATTCTTTGCAGAATCGTTGCTTCACTCACAGTAGAAATTTTGACCAGATTTGCTCCTTGGGAAATTGTTTTTCTTTTCCTCTTTTTTTTAAGCTTGGAGGTTTTCTGGCTTGTACGAGTGGATGCTTCGGTTCTGCCATAATAGACTTAAGCCTATACTGTGGCGAATAACAATCCAGAAACAGCATGCTCCCTAGAAAAATATCTTGAAGGATAACCACAGAGTACACAGGTATAATGATACAGTATATATTAGCTATTGCTTTATGAATTGGGTGAAACAGAACAGTGCAACTGTTTAGAAAGGAACGAAAAAAGCCCAAATGATGCTTTATGATGTGGTTATTTATGTCATTATATTAATGCAGAGTTGTTTGGAGATCATTAATGCAGGAGCACACATACTGTGACTATATGAGCATGTCGGGGGTATATTTGAAGGAAATATAGTAATATTTAGGCATTCATCATTGCCTCTAAGGTTGTACTCTTCCTGCTGAACTTTCACATTTGATGTAGGTCCCATTTGTCCCCCCTCTTCACCCATAACTAGTCTGGCAAAACAAGCTGTGGCATGTAAAGAGGAACTTTTTGCTTTTCAGGCATCCTTCCCTGTCTCCCCCGGACAAACGACACTTTATTGTTTCAAAAAAGCCTCAAGGTGCAAGTGCTTTGCGGTTCAAAGTCTTTAATTAGGTGCATTTGTTCCTCATGGGAAATAGGTAATAGTGGCATAGCTTGTAGCCCAGCATCAGGTTCCAATTGTTGGTAGGGAGGCTGACAGGAGAGAGTGTGTATGAGGGTTTCACGACTAGTTTTGGCTCATGTCCCAAATTCCTTAACTATAGTGTTAGTGTGTAGCCCAGTTGGACTTTGTCTCGGTCACGAGTGAATGGATATTTTTGCAAGTACTGTATGTGTCATCTTTGGCATGATTGACCAGTGCTGTATAACATTACCTCAGATTCCAAGAAGATATGTCTTAAAGTAGGACTTTCTTAGTGTACTTTGTTATTTTCAGATACATGACTGAAAAACTTAATTTTCCTTTGTTTTAGCAGGCCATCTGTTGAACCCAGATGTTTTGTTAATGCTAAAATAAAAGTTCAACTAACTAAATGATTTACTTATATGGTTTTATCTGATATTGAAGAATGTACAGTCTGATACGTCTGATTGTTGTTTATACTTTAAGGGGAACAGAATAGTGGCTAAAATATTCTTCAATATTAATATTTCATCCCTTTTGCGTTCCACAGATGACGCAGAGTAAATGATTGCTAGGTGAAATATTTCTTAAAAAACGTCAAACATTAAATTCCAGGGATGAGGTGAACATGTCAAACAGCTAAAGCAGTCACATGCTTTGGGACTGTTTATGGCCCGACAAAGCCGTAATCCTCACTTGCTAAACATCTCAGTCACTCAGGTTCCTCCTCTTTCATGGAGAGCTGATTTCAGATCAGTTGCTGAACGGAATGTTTCGCTTACAGACTTTTCCTCTCTTGTTCCTCCAGGTGTTCTGTGTGCTTTGATCTCCTGACAAACTGGTACTTTGAGAAAGAGGGGAAGCTGTACTGTCACAAACACTACTGCGAGAAGTTTGGGGAGCTGTGCCATGGCTGTTCGCTGCTTATGACTGGACCTGCTATGGTAAGAAAGAAAAAAAACCAGCAGAAGACAAAGAAGATTTCACAAGACCAATGCTAACCTGCGCAAGAACCACTCAGATAACATGCCATTGTCTCATTCAGTAAATATTTACATGGCTAAAACAAGAGGTCTAATATGAAGGCCGGCAAAAGTCAATATGTGCAGATGTTTTTCATGGTACCGAAGAGGTCACTGATAAGGTTTAAACTTTCTTTTCCACTCCTATTGTGAGCAAATGAATCACATTTGAGTGATGCTTGTGGGAGGAAAGATATGAGAGACACTAAGCTTAAATCTCTCCTTATAAAGTCCTTACATCAGCATTACGAAATCTCCTTGCGGCTGTCTCACAACTGACCAAAGCCCTGCTATATTTGTTCTATCATCACTACTACAGTGTAGTGTGAAAGATAATAAAGGTAGTAAGGTATGATAATCCAAACTGTCATCAGATTCAGCTGAGCTCATACTGGACTGATGTGTGATTGATTGTTTTGCAGACTCGATGGGATGATTCACCCAACACACGAAAGATGCTTCTGTCGATTTCATCCATATGAAAATCAATTGAACCTAAAACTTTCAAGCTCCAGAAAGGATGTAAATGTAGTTTAAAAGACGTCCATTCAAACAAATTTCAATCCAGACTACAATATATATAACTGTTAATTTTCTAGTGTGTCAAGTAGAACTTGAATCATAGCTGTCTTTGAATCATATCTCTGTCTTGATTTCAGACTAGCTGTTACTGCTGACTTTTATAAATGATCTCATTCCTGTGAAGGAGGGTGACTGATCTGAAGGCTGGAAAGGCCTCAGTGTTGCGTGCCGTTTCATCATGCGTCTGGAATGCCCTTTCATTGGCTTAAATGAGGAGCTTTGTAGTTATGACGCTAATAGAAGCCGCATCGATATGTATGTATGATATGAGAGACTTACAAATATATCCAAAGTAAACACATCACTGCTCAAAAAACAGTTCGTTTTTAAATGGGTCGAGGGAGAAAAGTGGGAGAAAGAAGAGAATTCGCCAGCGAGCAAAACTCATAATGGGCCTTTTCTGTTTGGGCTCGGATTGACGGATGCCAAGTATTTCTGGTCAGGGTGTGTTGCCAGTTGTGGGCTCAGAAGCAAAAGCAGCAGGGTGTCAAAACCCCTGAAAGACAGGCAGGGAGAAATCACATCCTCACAGCTGAAGGGCTTGTTTAAATGTGTTTGTGCATTTGTTCATAGACCCATTTTATTTTTTGACTTGAGAAAAGTTACTTGCTCCCTATTCAGTTCAGTTGATGTTCTACCCTATACTTTCGCCTTTTTTTTTTTATCTTGGAGTTACATTTTGGAGTCCAAACCAGATGTAATAGTTCCTACTGTCACTTTTTTTTTTTTGCAATCTTCATGTTGCGTTTTTTTTGTGTTCAGCTAGCCATGGTGAGATGACTCCTTGAGTCCTAAGGGAGGGGTGGCTCTTTTACAAAGCACTGCTGGGAAACAGCCTTTCTCACGTGAACATTCATACTCTGCTATAACACACAGACACTTCTAATGCTTATAAGCTGTGTATGCTCATAAAATATTTGAAATGTCACACTTACTCATCGGTTAACCCAGGAGTCAAGCTGTTCAGCTAACTGCCCTTGAGCGAAGCGCTGTAAGCGTAGACATGATATATTACATCATTCCCATAACCTGTCCGCTATGCTGTTTACCAGATGGTCCGTTGCCATTTTAAATGCAGTACAATACATTATAAAGAGTATTTATGATATACCTTTTCAATATTTTTAAGGTATTTGAATTATTTTATGCTAGAATGACCAAGACCAAAACCAAGTAGGCATGAAATCCTCCAATCGCCTGTCTACATGTTCTGAACCCTGATTGTTGAGTGGTTTAGCCTGCATGAGGAGGCGTGGCTTCCCCAGCCGAGAAATCACCCAAGAATTTGGTTAGTCAAACCCCGGGACCATTGATTCACAGCTCAGTAAACATAACTGCTAATCTGTCTTTTGTGGTTCACATTAAATGAAACCTCAGCGTGACCTCAAACTTTCTCCTTTCAGCCAGCATGAAAGGAAGAGCCAGAGGGCTGTTGGTTAAATCATTTTCCATTGAAAAGTTTACTTCTATTCCATAACTCCAGGCATGTAAAGAAATGGTTCTTGGGTGTTTGATTTATGAAATTGATTTCTGTGGAACTGCATTTGCTAATGACTGGTGACTGGATATTGATGTATTAAAATGTGATAGTCCTTCTTCGGGTTTATACGTTTTTCAGAGAGAATATAAAGTTAAAAGGGCCAAATGATAAAAAGTTTTACCCCAAACTTTTCTTGTAAGATTTGTGGGCGGGAGGTCAACGCGAAAGCTGCCGTAAGATAGAGGTAGGAGGTGTTAAACAGAGATGGACAAAAATGATGTGTTGTTTAAGGGCATGGGATCAAGGCAATGGGGAAGGGGCTGGCAGTCACTTCTGATAACAGACAGGCCCAGACACTTGCAGGTGTTACAGAAAAAGACAGCGTCACCGTTAAAGAACGCAGACTGAGTGAAGACCGTACACCGACACAAAGCAGATGAAGCACAATGAAGGCATGATCCACCACGCCTGGGCTTGGCAGAGAGCATTCTGCATACACGCAGTGCACAGGAGTATCCCAGAATCACTGTTTCGGGACCACTGTCAGGGCTGAGGTTGCTGGCACTGAGGATTATCTTTTCGGGATGTGAAATCGCAAGGCATTATGGCAGTTTTCTGATGTTGTGCACTGGGCATTGGTGTGTTTCAGGTGGCAGGAGACTATAAATACCACCCCGAATGCTTCGTGTGTTTAAGCTGCAGGGTGGTGATTGAGGATCAGGATACCTATGCCTTAGTGGAACGAACCAAACTGTACTGGTGAGCATTTCCACACATTTCAGCTCTAAACTGTTGCAGACTGTACTGGTGCGGAAACTTTACATGCATTAGCTCCAGACTGTAGTGATGATTCCTCTGTGTTGACTTTGCGTATCTTAGCCAGGGTAACCAGATGTCCAAGTTTTATGAGGCGTGTCCTGACAACTCACTAAAAAATGTAAATATGTCCCCGACTTTTTGGTTTAAATAACTTCAATATCTTCAATATCCTTTTAGCTACGATTTCTAGCACCATTTGTATTGTTCAATAAGGTGCCACTGCAGAATTGAGCTAAACTGAACAAAATGTATTAATGTCTTGCACAACACATTTAAGTTTTGTTTTGTTTTGTTTTTTTAAATTAAGAATTTTTTTTTTTTGCAAGGACATGTAAATCTTTTCCACATCTGCCTTTTTAAATTCAATTTATTCATTCACTCTTTAATAAATTAACTAATTTATTTTAAAGTACCAGATTATGATAAAAAAAGACCGCTTGTTACTATTACCTTACAACTTTTCCCTCAATACATATTAATTCGCTGCTTATTAATAGTCAGGTAGTTTAGTTTAGGTATTGGTACGGTTAGGGATGTATAATACGCTTATGTAGAATAAGGCATTTATAAGTGCTTAATTAGCACTTATAAATGGCTAATAATCTAGTAGTATGCATGCTGATAAGCAACTAATTTTTTAAGGAAAAAAGTGTTACCAAAAGTTATATGTACATATATTTTTTCTATTTTTATTTAAAGGATAAAGCCCATTATTTACCAGTTTTACTGAGGAAACTCTTGAATTGCAAACCGTGGGTAGCCTCTAAATGTTGAGTTCAAATGTTGGGAACCTAAATTTGTAGTACAATAAATACAGGTAAACCACTATATATAAGGAAAATCATAATCCTCTAAACATGATTCAGTTTGCTGTTTTGTCTGTTGTTTATCTTCATTTGTTGTTTTCAGTAAAGCACAGGCAGGTTGACACAGATCCAATGGTTTCATAACATGTCTAGAGGTGGCTTGCTCTTGACAGGTCTTGTCCTGAAAGTTCAGGTCTCAAAAGTGAGGCTCTTCAATTTCTCTCTCTCACGCAGTGGTAAATGCTACAAGCAGGTGGTCCTGACGCCGATGTTGGAGATGCGCGGTTTAGTCGACTCTCCGACGGACCTGCTCCCTCACACAGTGACTCTGGTGTCCATGCCCTCTGCCACCAACGGTAAACGAGGTTTCTCTGTCAGCGTGACTAGAGACTGCACAAGTGCCACGGCCAGTGTCCAGGTCAAAGAGTAAGTAGAGATGTGGAATTAACCTGTAATACTTTTGATGCATCCCCCAATTTAGATCTTCGTTTGAGTCCTGGTTAGATACATTTGGAATAATAGAGACTCGCTTAAGTTATTTATCACCTCGAAGATTCACCACAATGCCACCACACCCAATGCCAGAGACACATGGAATGTGTTGCATAACTGCCGTGATACCACTGCTTATGTTGGACTGAATGCACAAACTGACACTTTCCTTTTGTGTTCTTTGGATGTGATGCCATAACAGAAAGCTATGAGATTTCTCTTATCAATCTCAACTTGTCTTTTCATGATGGAGATCTCTCAAAATCTTATCCTTACAGGGTCAGAGGGATGCATATTAGTCCAGAGGTTCGGAATGCCATCCATGTTGGGGACCGAATCCTGGAGATCAATGGACTCCCGGTGTCAACTCTGATGGAGGAGGAGGTACTTTGCATTTTTTTTCTTTTTAGCTTTTAGGTGAGGTGAAATTATGCCAACGTTAACTTGTTGAAGCAATGTGACAATACAGAGAACGGCATGGTAAGCATTTGGAACGCAAACTCGTACTATAGCTTGTCCCAGCGCATACAATGACACTCCTTTCATACCATGATAATTACTTTAACCTGGTCGTGCATTGAATTTACACTACTCCCTAGAAACAGGCTTTGTTATATGGCTTTGAAGTGTTTTGTTTTTTTAAAAATCATAATCCATACGACACTTGGAGCTTAACTCTAAATTGACATGCATCTGTTTTGTCAAAGCGCTGTCTATGTTTGTTGATGTTGCAGAAGCAGTATTTAGTTTTCTTAAGAATAAAATGTAAAAAGTCATGCATGAGTTTAACATTGTAGTGCATACCTATGTTGGGAGGTCTGTGTATGTAGATGCTTGTACTAAAGTGACTCGTCAACTTCTATGTAAATGCTTTGCATTCTTATCATGCATTTGTAAATGTGATTTCATTTCCCCACCGTTTCTCCTTAATGTCTGAATTCCACCACTTCTCTTCATTTGTGGATTTGTGGCATAATTTAATCACGTACAAGGAGGTTTTTTTTTTTTTGACTGGCTTTGTTTGGCAGCCATATGCACAACATAATGAGGAGCCTGAAGTTCTGTAATCCTAAAAATGGAAAATTCCTGGAAAAGTGATGAACATAATCACAATTACAGAAAGCTTCATTGCTGCACGTCCTGAAAATATTGAATTTCCGATATATTCCACTGTTCCTGTGTATTACATCATCTTAAATTCAGTGTTGGTTTTGAAGGCTTATCTTGTGCACCTTTAGAAAGACCTTTTGTGTGGCACCAGCTTTGACTGGGAGGAAAATCAATGTTATCTATGTGAACAGGACTAACGCACAACACAGAACTTTTATGACTTAACGCTGTCCTCTAGCTTTTAATTGTTGTTGTGACCCTTATCAAAACAACCCACAGTGTATATGACCTTCTAAATTTGGATTGGTTGTTCCAGGTGGAGGACCTGATCCATCGGACCAGTCAGACTCTGCAGCTGTTGATGGAATATGATCCAGTCAGACAGCGTTTGGACCGACTCCGCTTGGGCTCTTCACGCAATCAGCTAGGTGTCCCTGTGGCCTCTCGTATGCGTATGTCCTCCTCAGCAGATGCTGAGATCGAACGAAGTGAATCAGTGGACAATGGGACGTTAAAAAGGAGGTCCCTCAGGTACGTACGTCATCTGATTAAAGCACAGTTCATGTGCGTTTTTGATTCCAAGTGGATGTGGACATACTGAAACGATGCAAAATAAATACGTTACACACTTGTTTGTCCTTTTCCGATTGCTATTAATGCTTTTATCTTGTGTGTTGTAGACGTAGCAACAGCATCTGCAAGTCTCCAGTTTCTTCATCTCCTAAGGACCCTCCGTTTCTAACTCGAGATATCGGGCGCTCGGAATCTCTCCGTTCTCCTTCCAGCTGCTCCCACCGTATTTTCCGTCCCTGTGACCTCATACATGGTGAAATCCTCGGAAAAGGCTTCTTTGGACAGGCCATCAAGGTGTGCATAATATGTTTACCACGTTCCTCATTTTGTGTATATTGCCGTGTCTAGAATAGCTGTTATGCTGCATTGAAGCTTTGAAAGACGGATCCGTATTTCCTTCTGGATGGAAACGTTAGGAATTCTAGGCGGTTATGAATTCATAAGGAGTCATGAGTCATTGTAGTTCCTTAATGATTTTATTATCGAACAACTTTGCTAACACAACTACGCGTGAAATGACATCATGACATGTAATGAAAGGTATCTTTTCCATGTTAATCGTAGTTGTAGTCCTAACTAGTTGCGACGTCGACACGCAAAATTTCTAATTTGGAAAGGTTTCTATTTCCACAACGCCATACAAACTATATGGCACTAGATAATCTCAGGTGATTATGTGCTTCAATCAAAGTCTGATATGAGTTTAAATATTATATTGCGTCACCTAATAGCCATACTGAAGGCAACAACAGGCGGTTTACGTCAGATCTCGTAAATAAATTAAAGCAAAGATGTCCGTTTAAACTGTTGAACTCATTGCAAGTGTATTCCATAAGAGATGTTATCATTTACTCAGTATGTACATTTAATGATGTTAAAAGCTTTTAATACTTATGAATTGGATTATGCCTATACACGTATCCATTTTGTTGCGAGTGCAGTGTGCTTCCAGAGAGAGCCTACCCAGGCATGCTTCTGATTGGCTGTGATATTGTATCTTGTCACGTGTAGTTAGAACACAGTGTGAAGATTTTTTTTTTTTTTACTTGGAATAAGTTCAGTAGTGTCATAGTAGCTCAATATTCAATATATTTTCAGCTCAATATTTTTGAAGATCTGGAAATAATTTAAGTTCTGATCCTAATACTGTGTGATTGTTTTTTTGGTAGGTGACTCATAAGGCCACAGGTGAGGTTATGGTCATGAAGGAGCTGATCCGCTGTGATGAAGAGACACAGAAAACATTCCTAAAGGAGGTATGAAGATCCCTGTCTTTCCCCAGAAGTACCTCTCCATTCATAAATTCATCTGATTAGCAAATCATTTTTTCCCTTCATTTCCGTATCCAGTTTTATTCCTTCCATCTCTTTGTTGTCGGCTCAGGGTTAGTAAAACCACAGTTGAAAGAGATCGATGTGGCGCCGGGATACGGTGTTGCTGTCGCATTTGTGATTCTCTTCAGATGAAAATAGTCTTAGATTTATCCAGACTGTATTTAAGATCAATCATTTGAAGAATCTTAGCGATTAGTATTTTTTCCCCTCACTGTCTCTCTCTCTCTCTCTCTTTCAGGTAAAAGTGATGAGAAGTCTCGATCACCCACACGTTTTGAAGTTCATTGGGGTTTTGTACAAAGACAAGCGGCTTAATCTGATAACAGAGTTCATTGAGGGAGGCACTCTAAAGGATTTTATCAGAGACACGGTGCGTCCTGATTTTCAAATCCCATTTTTCCCTTCCTCTTGCTTCTAGGATATCATCTGTTAGTGTTTTAGTCTTTGTCACTGTCTCCGTTCACCTGAGATGAACTTAGTAAGGAGGAAGGGAGAGGGACACAGAATAGCAACTGGGAAATATAAACAGTCTGTGAAATGAGAGGAAGAAAATGCAGTTGTGTGGTTGCAGTGGATGAAAGATAAAGGAGGTATGAAGTGTTTCCAGGTGAGGGATTCTAGTGAGAATGTTTTTCAGATCACCCTCTGGGTTTGCTTCAAACCAAACATAAGGATAACAGATGATATACCTCACTTGTTCAGTCTGTCATTGCATCTCTATCGCACTATAATGTTGTCTATAAAAGTGTATGTGTAGTTTGTCTAATAAGCGGCTGCCGTTATGTAACGATTTCCTCTCTAATTCACGGACAGCATAGCGTGCTGTGACACTGGGCCGTATTATAGTGTGGTTATAAACTAGGCCAGCAATTCATCTCTCTCTCTCTCTCTCTGTCCCTACAGGACTCATTCCCATGGGAACAGAGAGTTAGCTACGCAAAGAGCATCGCATCTGGAATGGTGAGTGGGCTTCTGGGCCTGCATGCTTACAGCTTTGCAAAACAACATAAGCTATTGTTGTACAACATTTGAGGCACTTTTGGAGGAAATGTAAACTGAAACGTTTCCTCTTGTCATGAATATAGCCACTGTTGCTGACACTCTGCTAAATCATAATCTAATAAATACGTTGAAGGAAATGGTGAGATAAAACAGGACAATTTAAAAGTGAATTTTCCCATCCCAGATTAATATTCAGAGAATAAAAGTAATGCTTCAGTAGATTGATTTCCTTGTAAAGTGTAAACATTGGCTTTCGGTGCCATCAATGTGTTGTTGTTTTATTGCCTCAACCAGTCTGAAGCAGAAACATTGGCATGAGTTTGGGGTGGGTCTGTCTCTTTGTCAAGCAATTGCAAACAGGGGGCTATTTGAAAAAAAGTCTTAATTTTGCTTCTGGGATCATTAGAGAAGCAAAAATACTAGTAATAACACTTGCCTGAATTCATTAATCCAGTTAAAACAAGAGTCTGTGATGTCTCCATGGAGTAACGTTTCAAAAATGGGAGGGAGGTCTCCTAACCATAAATCGACAAGCAATATGAACTCAGTCTTGTTGTGATTACTTGTATTATTTAGTCTAAACTAAGCACATCAAGAAATTTATGACAGAGATTTAAATTCTATTTCTGTTGCCCCACCTGTAAAAAAATAAAAAAGTCATATTAAATGTGTATAATATAATATATGTGGTGGGCCGTTATCGGCGTTTTCGCGAGACTCTTATATCACGCGATAAAAAAATATCGCCGTTAATCTATTTCCAAAGTTGGGATGGAGTCTATACTACAAACTATGGTGACTTTCACCTTTAGCGCGGATGTATAGCCGAACTACACAGTAGACTTATTCGGACTGGACTAGTTTTCTAAACTACGGTACGTGTGAGCGTCGATCTTTATCACCTGTCTTCCGTGATCTTCATATACCGTTTGAAACGGATTGGTATAAGATCCACGAAACCTGCGCGCTGATAGACTGTGCGTCACGTGCGCGTTGTGTTTGTTTATCCTGAAGCGTCTGATCGCCGCTGCGGATAAATGCACTTGCATTTTCTAATGCTTTTATA
>JAUCMU010000097.1:11132492-11171999 GCA_032275025.1 Enteromius treurensis | reverse complement strand
CTTATAAGGCATTTTTGTAAAAGTTTCTTAAATATCTTAATTTAACTAATGCCTAGTCCTGGCTTAAGCTAAGCCTTGTTTGTGAAACCGGGCCTTAATCTTTTAATTATGACGATAAAATAAAAATATATATATCGCACCGGCATATTGACGCTAATAGTTTCCCATTTAAAACAATGGAGGACCCCTCACGTCAAAAAGTGACTGAAAGGGTACCCTGAGCCTCAAAAAGCGACGCAAATGTGTTTTGACCAAGCGTTAAAATGTGACGAGCATCATCTCAAAATTCACTTGACTTAACAAAAGGTTGCTAATGTCTGGTGTCAAGATAAAAATTTAGGTGGAAACCCGGTGACATGTCAGTATACTAGATCTGTGCGTTTTGTTCTTAAAGTGACAGCAGTATAATTTAGCAAAACTAGCTACCTACAGTTTATCATCTTTTTAATCAAACAACAAAATGCTAAAGAGAACATCGCAAATTATATTTGACTTTATATTACTATATTTGACTATATTTGATCTTTGTTTATTGCATTACTCCTATTTATTTGATACTTTTATCTTACATGTGTTATATTGATATAAGATATGTTGTTATGTTGTTGTAGTGAAGTAAAATTTCCTATATTGTGAAATAATCTGGTCATATTGCCCACCCAGCTAGTTTAAAGATCAAACCCATAAAAAAAAGAAAGTGACAGAAGTTTGAAATAAGTAATCTTAAAACACTGTTATTTACTCATTTCACAGAAAGGACCTGAAAGCGACTTCTTGGAGAAGAATTCCTTTTTTTTAGCTTCTAAAACTACTAGTGTTATAATACGTTTGGACACCACTGTATATGGATCCCCCAGGGGTCAGTAGAATATTAAAATTATGACCTCATCATGAGTGTAACCCTCATGTTTACACATGTAAAACACGATACTTTCAAGTAGGGATGCACCGATCTAGATCGGCCGATATGTTTGTGCGTTCTGTCAGTAAAGCCGGTCATGCAGTCAGCGGTAAATGCCATCAGGTGCCTGATTTCACATTGAGCCCTATATACTAACAGTTACACACAGCTGTTGTTCACTGACGAGCTGCGCAAAACCATGTTCATTATCAGCGTGGATTTGCGCAGCTCATCAGTGAACAACGGCTTTGTGTAGTATACACAGCTCAATGTGAAACCACGCACCTGATGGCATTTACCGCTGATTACATGACCGGCTTTACTGACAGAACACGCAAACATATCGACCGATCTGGATCGGTGCATCCATACTTTCAATTTCATTCAGAACATTAGAAACGCTAGTTGGTGCCCCAGTATAATCGGTCCGCCGAAACTCATCCAGTGAGAAACGTTCCGCAGTGCAAAAATAAGTGCAAATAAAATGCGTTAAAAAAATTAAAGAGTTATTGTTGTGTAATTAATTAATCTAAATTAACGCGTTGAAGTCCCGGCCCTAATAATATATAATTATATTTGATATATTTTGGTTGTATATATTCGGTTGATTGACTGGCAGCTATGGCTGCTAAATAAAAACCATAAAATAAAAGTAAAATTTCGTAATTGAAACAAGGAAATGTCAGTAAAACAATCATGTAAAAAAACAGATGGGCAGGCAGCTATGGCTGCCAAACAAAAACCCTTAAATTAAAGTAAAATATTGTAATTAAAACAAAAATCCCATATTTTTTTCTCTAAAGCCTGTAATGAAAATTTCTAATTTATTTTTATTTTATTTATTTTTTTAACAATTTTTTTTTTTTACAGTGTATGGTTTACCCAAAAATCTGCCTTATATTGTTTTCTTATAGTTTATTTCCTCTGTTTAAGGATATTTTAAATAATGTTGGTAACCAAACATTGGCTGTTAGTCAATGACTTCCACTGAAGTCAGAATTTTTGTTTTTGGGAGGACTATCATTTTAAACTTCATAATTCAAGTAATGATTAGCTTGTAGCTTTAACAAGCTACAACTTTTGAGCCTCTCCATCACTGGTTATGACCACAGAAACTTTCGGTTTCTTCCACTTCTATTATGTCAGTGTCTCCTGATAAAACCGTGAGACATTACAGATAACAAACCAAAGCAGTACTGTAGAGTATGACCGCTGAACTTCTACACTTCTTTGTGAAGGCTGTTTAGGCTGGCTGAATTTTTTGCAATGACGTGATTTCAAGGTATTCAAAAGCTATCATTCAGTCAGCACTCAACAAGCTTCATAGCTGATAGGAGACCAGAAGCCTACGTTTGGATTGGATCACATGACATCTGCAGCCTCTGAGTCCTGTAAATCGAGCAGACAGCATCGGGACAATCAGTCCATTGCAAATATAGTAAAATAGTTTAAAATGTGAGATATACTGCTAATGGGAGGAAGGGAGATAGACGGAAAAAATGAAGATGGAAAGTGAGAGATGAAATGTGAGGCTTGTGATGCAGAAGAATGCGAGGCTTTCCCTGAGCGTATAGTGAATGGTAACAGCTTCTATAAATTCACTAACATTTCTCATGGGCAGAAATATCAGACTTTCTAAACAAGCTTGACACAAAAACACACACATTGATGTAGTCCATTGGCATTTACTGCACATTCTACTGTACTGATGAAACAGCTTTGATGGAAATGGAAACTGCATTTCTATAAAAAATATCTCAACAGAGAACTACCAGAGCAAGGAGAACTACAAGTGACTATCCAGTGTAATGTATATTACAATCCAATAAAAAAGCTTCATGTTTACTAATTAAGCTCTAAAATACATTGCAAAATACAATGTGCTAAATAACTACATTTAGTTAATTAATATTACTCAGTACTTAAATTTATAATTACACTGTAACAAGGACACCTTAAAATAAATTATAACCCCAAAACTTTTCCAGGTATGAATAATATATTCAGTGAAACACTCCCCTTAACACACAATATACTGGTTACATCGCAAAGAGAATGACATCTACGCTAATATTAGTCTGTCTCTCTCTTATTCTGTTTCTCAGTCCGTATCCAGATCAAATGGTGAATCAGCACAAAGAGCTGATCTTCATTGGAAACCAGAACACCTAGACAAGCTCAATGGAGAGACTGCCAGAACCAGATGCACACAAAAACACACACACACACACAATAAGTCCTTTACATTATCTGACATGTGCTTAAAATTGAACTGGAAATTAGGTGCTGGGCATCTGGCCAGAGGAGAACTGGACCCAACTAAGCCTAGTTCTCTCAAAGTTTCTTCCCCCATTCTCTCATGGATGGAGTTTTGGTTCCTTGCCGCTGTCGCTTGTTTAGTTAGGGACACCTGATTTAGTGATTATCGTCGTCTTGGCTACGGAGACCGTCTCTGCATTTGATAAATAAATAGATTAATCTCGTCATTATACATTACCATCTCTCTGTTCTCCTATTTGATAAATTTCTGTACTTTGCTACAAATTGTATTGTTAAAAGCGCTATATATATATAAAAGTGATTGTTTGATTGATTGATTGAATGAAAGTGCACAGAAAAGTCAGTACCCTGACAAAATCATCTCAAGTGTAAGTTCAAGGCCAGGACCTACACCACTGACCCTCAGAGGCCAAGCTTTTCACTCATTGGTCACAGGATTCTGAGAGTAGGCATGTCACCTATAAACAATTGCATACTACTGCATCTAACATACGTTTACTACAATATATTTTTTTTTATTTTAAAGCATTTGATTCTGTTTTTTTCCCCCAAGCACAAAAAAACAAAAAACAAAAAAACCTGAAATATTGAATTTCTTTTATTTTTATAGATATTACACATACTATATTTAAACTTGACATTATATGTTTTATTTGATTACTTTGTAGGTACTTTTCCAACCAACTAATCTTACATTCTGTGTTCTATAGGACTCATCTCACTGACAGACATGGAATATCCTCAATGTGTGTGGTCATCTGTGTTGTGATCAATCACTACAACAGATGAGAATTTTTTCTCTCTTCACTATGTGTGTGTTTTTTAATACATTTTCAGCATAAACTGCTTGACTGGAAAATGCATTCAACAATGAACACACAGGCGAGGGACTGATAAGTAATTCAAATGTAATGTTATCTATAAAATAAATATTACTCTTAAACCTCAAGACATTATACCCATTCCCATTCAAGACAACCGTAGCCCATTCCTTCATCTCATCATCAGTCCTTCTCCTTTCCTTCCTATATGTTTCTTCTGGTATTCTCACGTGCTTGTCTGCAAGAAACAAGCAACTGTATTAACAGATGGACAGAGTCAATAAAACACACACAAATCGTGTCTCTGACACATCTGTTCCCCAGCATTAGAGTAATTTCCTCGCTGAAGAGACCTGGGACAGCAGTGATGGAATGGAGGGGGGACTCTGGGCTCGCCCCTGAGACCTCTCATCTTTCAGTGGGAGTAAGTAACTCGGCTAATCCCTCTTGGACATTCTTGATGAACGAGCATCATTTGCATGATCACAACTGGCCCTCCATTGTTGAAGGGGGTTCTTCTTGTATTTTTTATGACACATTTGGCACGGTGCTTTGTTTACTTAATTAAGGTCTTATTTCATAGCATGTCATCCCAGATGCTTTGTGTCCATTTTAAGCTAAAACAACACAATAAATAATAAGACACAAACTCCGGAGCGTAAAACACATGTATTGTTCTCTTTAACTACACTTACTTTGACAGTAAATCCATTAATGTGACACAGACCCCACACCACCAGCTCAACTGGAACTATGGCTGACCTCAGCAACACAGTTAGCTTACAATCCATACTGGAACCCTGCATGGCAGAGCGGCTCAAAGCAAGGAATTTCCCATGATTCAAACGTTCCCATCAAATAACTGCTGCTCTCTTTAGTCCTGTGAGTCATAACTGGCTTTTCTACTGAAAACCTTCGTGCTATTAAATATATATTAATAAACCTCGCTGGGACATGATCTCAAAGCACTGGTGGTACCATGCTGATAGAAGCTGATGCTGTCTTTGGAAAAGGGACAAAACAAACAAGTTAAATTTGCAGTCCCCATTGTTTTGACCCGTGTACTAACAAAATAGCACTGTTTTTCATCATTTAACATTATAATACTTGTAAAAAACAAAGCAAAACATTGAACACGACAGTGCTATTTTATATGTTCATGTCCAAAATACTAAGTACTTATGTACCTCAGATGTAATTACAGACTATATAGGAATAAAAAATACAAACAAAATTTTTTTTTGGTGTGTGTAGCTACATTTCTCATATAAAAAACACTCTTTGCATAGATGTGCAGGTATATCTGCTAAGTTTATCAATTAAATCAATTAAAACCTAATTTTAATATAATAAATATCTAATTTAATGTTACATAATAAAAAAAAAACAATTAAAAAAATGACATGAAATGTGTATTTTGTTTCGCTTTTTAAAGTACTTTCAAATTATTAATCACATCCAAAATAAAGTTTTTTGTTCATATATGTGTGCAGCAATAATTAATGTATATTTTTATATTAATTAAAGTTCATCTTGAACATGCAAATCAAATGTATTGACGCCCTCATTTTGTCTGGCATTCTTTTATTCATAACTGCATCTGCTGTGCATACGTGACGTTTTCACTTGATAATCTAGTGATTCTGCTCCTGTTGTAGTAAACAACCACATGTGCAATACACAGCCTCCACAAAAGCTGGTGAATGACAACAGAACTATTACTGGTGTAAGAGGGATTTAATCATTCTCTGGTCCTTCACTGTGCAGTCTGCAGGAGTGGCCTTTAGACAAACAGTCACCACATGCTTAACTTTCAAATAAGCCATTACAGATCAAAGGCCATGAATGTGATTAGACCATAGACGCTCTCTCTCTCTCTCTCTGTCTGCCTGTGTGTTGTAAAGGGGCCATTCCAGTACAATAATCCAAGCTTTCACCTGTCTTTTTTTCACAAAGTTATTACAACAAAATATATCATGCAAGATACAAGCTGACAGACCGACAAAAAAATCTTTGCGAAGCGAAATAGCAAAACATCAAACAGATTTAATCAGAAAAGGTCGATAAGCATCCAGCCTCGGTTAATTCTCAACAAATTATCTAATCCAGATGTTGCACTTTGAGTGTAAACACAGTACCCTGCAGAATCATAAAACAAATAAGCATGAAAAGGGTTTAGAGTTTCAAACAGAGCCTAACCCGGCTCGAGACCTTTCCACTGCAAACCCCACCACCCTCCCTCCTGGCTTGGCCTTTTTCAAACAGGAAAATGTAAATATGGTAATATTTAGCACGTGTTCTAAAACAGATCGGTTTTCTCAAGCAGGGAGGAAAAAAAAGGAAAAACAGGCCCACACACGATCCCAGGCCTCCCCGCATTTGCTGTGTGTTCCTGTTTGGTTCTGCAGGGATGTGCTTTGTGGCTTGATTCTGTTTGCAAACCATCCCACCCAGTTCTTCCACACTCCGAAACCTCATCTCGGCCAGTGAAAGTGTCTCATGCCACAACAAACTTAACAATAGAAAAACACCAAACCAACAGGTCTACTAATCTACTCATGCAAAAGGATAATGTTTCCAAAGTCTAGGGAGGGGAGAGAGAACCAGAGAGAGAGAGAGTGAGAGAAAGAAGGAGAGAGGGAGGAGTGAAAAGGGAAACACTCAAAACATATGGATGTGTTTAAGGACCACCAAGGAAGGGAAACTTGTGCATTTTCGCATAAACCCAGATAAACTCCAAATATGTAATTACACGGGGTTTAGGGCTTGTCTGTTGACAATTCATTCAGGAATCTTATGGCTTTTAGTGTACAGAGACTATGCTCCGTGATGCAGTCGGTGCCTGATCTACATTCTATGCTTGATCGCTTACAGCCAAGGAGCGAGAGAGCGAGCGAGAGCGAGAAAGAGAGAGAGAGTCCACTCCTGTTTGGCAGAGCAAGAAGAAAGGAGTGAGAGGAATGGCTGCAAGCACATAAAAAGAAAGGAGGAAAAACGAGGACCCTCATAAAATACCTGCAGCACGTTTTAAAACTTTCATCGCGTCTAGTATTTATAGTGCTTCGATTCCATGTCAGTGTTTGTAGCCAATTTGTTGTGTTCCAATAAATAGACTGGCCTATTTATCAGCAGACCACATGGCAGCCATTTATGGCGGCTAACGAGAGGCAGATGTGCCGTGTGTATATTTTCGCATGCAGGTTTGACGCGCTGACAGCCCCGGACAGATAGCTGAGATGTACGGCCCTGGCCCTGACTTCCGTATCAGCTGCACACAGCCACCGTGATTTCCACCTCTTCCCTTCCACAGTGACTGATGGTCGTATTAATACGTTCATTCCAGACCATTTGGTCGGCGGACACTGGAAAGATTTTCTTTGGCAGGCGTGATGAGCGCACGCAGTCTAAACAACTTCAAAGTAACTTCGCTCTGGGAGAGGGAGGATCGTGTAATCTCATACAGATCTGTTCTATCAAACTGTGATGTAACATGAATCATAATTTGGAGGGACTTGGCCTGGCTCTCCCTTACACGTCTTGAGAAAAGTGCATTCATGCACCACAATCTGTGTGTATGTGAGAGTGTGTGTGTGTGTTGCCAATTACCCCGGCTATAAATACAAGAGCCCCATCCGTCACCGAGTCTTTGGGTGGCTGTTGCACCACCCTAATTGGTTTCAGATGGTCCCCTAGATTTCTCCGCTCGCAACAGCACCGTCACACAGCCTGTGTGTGAGAGAAAAGCCACAGGGCAGATTGAACAAGGGAGGGAAAAGATGAGTGACAGTTCAGAAGTAAATATGGGGAGAGGACAGGAATAAACAAGAAGAATTTCGAAGTTCCTCTTCCTTTCTTCTCCAAATCCGCGTGCTCCATATCCTCTCTAACTGTGAGCCAGATCCACAAGGGTGGGACAAACAGAGGATTAAACATGTTTTAGTTCAACTGTAAATTTTCTGTTTCCTATTTTGCGAAAGTTGTTTTATGTGATTATGTTTATAAATGGTAAATTCCTTCCTTGAAGAGAAGGGCTTGTTGAATGTTACGCATCAGCCAATACAAATTGTCTCTAGGGCAAGCTTAGCATCACAGGGACCTT
This sequence comes from Enteromius treurensis, assembly GCA_032275025.1. NCBI lineage: Eukaryota > Metazoa > Chordata > Actinopteri > Cypriniformes > Cyprinidae > Enteromius > Enteromius treurensis. Next base: position 11,163,898 of record JAUCMU010000097.1, on the reverse strand, counting down.
TTATGAGGACCAGAGAAGTAACAGAGTTAAGGAGACGTTTGACAAACAGCTGGAGCTGCGGTATAAGCAGGTAGGACTTATGCTGAAATGGACAAAGGAATCAAAAATGTTACCTGTTCCACAGCACCAAGGTCAGGCAAAAGAAAAAAAAACTTAATTAAACAGTATTAAACAGTTGACTGCCTTTTCAATTCATAAGCATGAATTTGAATTGGAACATACTGCAAGAAATGTGAACTGATATGACAGGAAGTAGAATTAAACAAACAAATCAGCACAGGAATGCATTCTAGGAATTAAAGTCTGCAAAAGATAAAAATTACTTGATACAAAATTGATAGCTTTTAAGTTAAAATTGCAGATGCATAATTATTTTCTTTTTTAAATTTCAGTTCATTGTAAATCAATCTATACATTTAAGAATTTACAGTTTTGGATGTTGTTCAATTAAACATTTAGACATATTCAGAAACTGAAATTTGAATGGTGTTCTCAGTTCTGAATTGTGCCTTCTGAGACATTATAATTTATAACAAAGAAACTTAATCTAAATTACTGTTATAATAAAATAATCAACCCATTCCATCTACCATTATAGCACATTATTATTGTTTTTCATTGCTTTAAACATTAAGCAGCATCTTATTATATAAAGATACTGTTGCAATGCATCTTAGCAGTTTACCATATAACTGTGTGGCTCCTGATTCCATGGATTAGAAGCTTCTTTATGTCAAACTCTGCGTGTGGTCGTGCTGTGCACCCTGGGGAGAGCTGATCAATTGACATCTATTAACACTAAATTAGTATTGATCACAAAGCTGAAGGATGCAGCTCCTCTGACAGCTGCCCAGAGTAAACACTGAAAGTACCCAAATGACTTTCAACTGATGTGGAATCCAGACAGCATGTGAGAAGCTGAAACCCTATTAAACCAAAAGTCAAACCTGGCTCAGATGACTGAAAGATTAGACAATTCATAATTAACTTAATTTTAAACAAACAAATAAATGTGCATTTTTTTTTTAGGATATATCAATCTGAAAGAAAAACTAATCCTGGGGCCTGTCTACAGAACACATAGAAAAAGTGGTAACGCTTATATTTGACTGCACATTCGCGTAAGGCGAGGGACTAGATAACAATAGAATGGACTTTTGGGCGAACTCCATTCACCAATTAAAGCCATTTGACATCAGGGAGCCTCGTACCTCGGAGCCCTAAACGGCAATAAATCCATTAAATCCCGCTCATTAGAGCACTAGGCTCATTAAGTCCGAGCGAGAGAGGGAGGAGCAGCGCGTGAGTAACTCTCTGCGTGCGCACCGACACAGTCATTAACGCAAGCTGAGATAATTACGGCCGCCTGTTGTCAGCTAATCAAACTATGAACATCAACACCGACACTCTTTGCTTGCGCTACTGTGGCTACAAAAATAGGGCAATATAAGCTAATTTCATAGGTTTAAAAAAAAGACAAAAGAAAAAAAGACGTATAGAATTAGGATTTAGGATAAAGATGGAGTGAATTCATCGAGAATTCTTAAAGGGATAGTTCACTCGAACATAAAAAAGTCACCCTCGTGTCGTGTTCACTTTTTAATATTCCTGTTGAACTACTTTTTCAGAACTCTTAAATGTTGTAAAGAACAGCATTTATTAAAAATAGAATTGTTTGTTAACAATATAAGTCACAATTAAACATATCCTTGCTGAATAAAAGTATTTCTTTTTAAAAAAAAAGAAAAAAAGGCACTGACCCTGACTTTTGAAGGCTTGTTTATATTCTTACAAAAGATTCCATAAAAGATTATGCTGTTGTGAAGCTGTGAAGTAAATGGATGCAATTACATTTAATCCCATAATACTACAAAAACAAGCCTAGAAACTAACATTTAGGAGTCAGTCAGACTGTAACTCTAACTTCCAATTATAGAGTCCAATAAAATTTATAGCAATATTCATAAAGCATTGTGACATTTTGAATAGTGCCAGCTGAATCTTATTAAGCAGACTTAACACTATATTCTTTATGAGGGGTTAATGCTTTTTCTCAGCCTTTCACATTAAACAGACTGGATGTTGCTGGAGATTTAGGAATGGGGAACAGATCTGCAGATAAAAAAAAAAAAAAAAAGAAAATAAAAGGAAAAAACGATGGAGAATAGAGTGAGGGACTGGGATGGGAAGGAGAGAAAGGAAAGAAAGAGAGAGGGATGGAAGGAAGAGAGGTAGCCGCAGGTTAAGGAGAGCCGAGCGTTTGAAGTGTGAGCTCTTGTCTGGATGAGCATGTGCTAAACCTTTGCAAACCCGTATCGCCCAAGATCAAATATTTATATATGCTATTGTCTAATGGAGAGCTCGGCGGCAAGTGCCTTAATTTGTTTTCCTCCACCACAAATTAATTCCGTCCCCATCATCAGTGTCCTACGAGGTGACTGCGATTATCTCAGCTCTATCTTTGGACGGCTGATCAAGCATGCTCTCCAGACATTTTAATGGTCAAACTCCACTTTACAATTACTTCTCATCTGATACACACATTTCCATAGATTAAAGGTGAGGTAGAAACACTTGAGGGAGATGCATGGACGCCCCTAACAAGCTCTCATTTCTCCCTCCTCCAAATTTCTCTACTCTGTTTTCCTTTTTTCCACTCATCCATCGCCTCCCCCTCTCCCTTCTTAACATTGCTCTAATGAAGAGGCAGATTAAAGGAACATCTACATAAGAGCTTATCAACCCAAGAGCTTCACAACTGAAACCGTAAGCACGTATATTGTCCCTATACTAAGTAATGTACAGTTACAAAGCCAATCATCAGAGAGTGGGAGATAGAAAGCAAGCTAGTGGTGCACAAGACAGCAGGAACGTCACTTAGTGTAAACAGCATGTAAAGCAGAAATGTGCCGGCGCATTCTGAAGTAAATGTTTGGCCCCTCCGCAGCAATACAGAGTGAGTGTTAGAGTCTGATTGTGCTGCTATTACAGGCAAATGACAGCACTTCCATTCTATCACTGAGGCCATAATAATCAAAGTCATTGATGACTCTGAAAGAAAGAGAGGGGCCAGAGTCAGGGGCTCTTAGACACTTCTGCTGTCACCTCTATCATGTTGTCATGAGTGGATCAGAGGTTGACCGTGATGAACCTGAACACACAGAAGTCACTGGAACACACTGATCAAATGCAATAGAAAGACAGATTGGTCTTTCATCTTGATTCAAGAAAATCAAGTCAACAACTGCCTCGCCTCAAACCAACAAACCCTCAAACCCCCACCCCCAATTTCAGGCCATGGGACATAAACATCAAAGTACAAGTCATTATCTGAGCAAGCTGTAGAAGCAGACAGAGTGGGAGGGTCAGTGATTTGATTAATGGAAAATGAATTGAATTAAACTCATCCAAACGTTTGGTCTATTAAATTCAACGAGGATGAAACGTGAGGTCTTGTGAGGCAGCAATGAGCAATTCAGAATTTAATGACAATATAACATATTTCGAATTAAACTCAAATTTATAATGAAACCGAATTACAGTAGATTGAAATTCAAAAGAATTTATAACTAGAAAAACAAACTTTAAATTAAAAACCCCGCCTAAATCTTTTGATATGATAGAAACAACACGATATCATGGCAGTTTGTACATATTTTACGAGGTGGCTAATTCATTTAAATTCATACGATGTTTGCTAAACCATACGTATTTTACGAGTTACCCAATTCATGACCTACACCAAACCCCGCCCATAAACCTACCCATCAATGGGGTTCAGACAAGTCGTACAGGTTATATGAATTTGTACGAATTAGCAGAAGTTTCCACCTCGTACAAATACGTATGAATTAGTCGTGAGATTGTGTTTCTTGTGGTGTGTGGCTTGAAATCAAATTCCAACTCGTTTATTAAAAATGAGCCATTTCTCCAGTTTTCAGACTGAAATGTAATGTTAAAAAATCGAAAATGGAAGATCTCTATGGGCATCTGATTCAGTGCAGTTCTATAGGCAAAAACCTCACTGTGAGAAAGAGGTTACATAGCTGAGAGAAACAGATCAGATATCTTCATCTTCATATTCTACAAGATGAGGGCAAGACAGGGAAAAGAAACAGTCTGTAACCAAGCTCTTTAAAACATTAACTTAACGTATGATGTAACTGAACGTAATCTAATTTTCTTTAACTCAATTTTCATGTATCTGCAACAGAGTGAAACTCAATTTGTTACGAAAATTCGGCGGGCGAGATATCTTGGAATAATGTTTACAAAGTCACCCCAAACTGAAAGGCTAAAAGCCTGACAAAGACTGCGCGTGTTGTCCTTGACCGTTACAGCAGGAGGGCGTGGCTCGGTTTCCAGGAGAGTTTATTTGAGCTGATTGACAGACATGAAGCTAGATTACACAGCTGCCATTGTGGCTCAAGCATCTTCATCGGTGTGAAGCAGGTTCAGGCTGTTAGGGGTCTGAGACTTACGAGTTCAGGAAACTGTGCTGTGATATAGTTTAGTCACCCTCTATGGTCTAGGAAATCTCCTGAGTCATTTCCAGACGGTTTAGTCTGACTGTACGAGGCATGGCAGAACGCTGATCTCTGATAATGTCTAAATTTTACAAACCAATGTGAAAATTTCAACAGAAATATTTTTTATTTTCTCACAAGTCTGATTTAGACGCCTGTATATTAACCCGATGCATGCAAATCTCAGTTCATCCCTGCAGTTAGCACTATCCATTTCTGTAATCTGTCAGTTGTTGTTCCATTGGTTTTCCTACATGTTTTCGTAAGGAAAAGAAAGATTTGGTGTTGATGGGGTTTGATTAAGTTCCAGGCCGAGGACGGATGACCTTTTAAATTCGTCTTGACAGAGGAGCAGCGGTAAATGCTTTCCGACATGGGCAGCAGTGAAGTTTTTCTTCATTTTCCCTAACAACCCCTTTCAACTCTCCATTACCATCCACATACATTGTTTAGCCCACTCAACCTACTTCCTTAATCCTGTGTCCTTTAGAGCCCTTAATGCCCCAGCCAAGTGACATCAGACGTTATTTAGGAAATAGAACGTGAACGTTCGAAATGTTTATGAAATTTCAGAGGCCCGTTTCTGTGGACTGTGTAATCGTTCTACTATCATCGTAGGCAACTTAAGTGCAAGAGTTTGCAAACCATATGAAGATTAAACACACAAACACAGTCTTGCATCAAAGACAGATATATAGAAAAACAATGAATTAGCTTGACAGAGATAAGCAGATAGAAAGTGTAGGAAAGAAAGTGTGAGATCTAAAGATACTGTTATGGAAGTGAGCAAGTGTGTGTGTGTTGCTCTCTGGCAGGCTGGAGTGGAAGCTGAAGTCAGTAATGGGAACAGTGTGTTTTTCCCCTCTAAGTTCTTTGCCCCAGCTGCCTATCAAAAACTAATATCCTCAAATTTGACGCTTATGTTGTCCTTTGAAATTAGAAAGAATCTGTGTCTAATTCTATAAGCCAAACCTGGCTCCCCTGAACTTCGCTCCACTTCCAGCGCAGTCTCACTGACTCCCTCTGGTTCTCTTTGTGCCACTGAGACCCCAGGATTTAAAGACCTACAGCGTTCTCCTTCCAGTCCCGCACCCCTGCTCCCCCAGGGCCCTTGGCCTCTCTCTCCTTCCTCCCTCTCGCTCTCTTTCTCCCTGTACGGTCGGTTCTTTTTTAAATACAGTAACACAATCTGCGGGAAACTGATATAATCTTTTCTAAACTATAAAAGTCAGTCACCCAGAGAAACATCTGCATGGTCAAATTTAAAACAAACTGTCAGGGAATCGGGTAACCCATAAAGAGAACGGCAGAGAGGGAGCGAGGTGCCACGAGGGGCTCCCTGATCTTTTTAACTTCACCTCTCCACAGACGCTCCTCTCGCTGTTTCTTTCTGTTTGTTCCTCCTTCAGCCTATCACTCCATTCCAGTAAATTCTATCACATTTCGCTTTTTCATCTCAGCGGAGCCCACCCAGGGAACACTACTCTTGGAGGTGGATTTTATTAACCGTTAAAGACCCGCTAAGTGTTAGGTTTTGACTTTCCCCTCATGGTAGCCGTCAGATGTTCCTGTTTTTTGTCACAGGTCCACATTCACATAGCCTTCTGGAAATGAAAGACGCATTAAGACTGGCTCGTGCTGTTGGAAATGTGGCCTACAGGTTAGCGCCCTTGACTGACAAATTGTGTACCCCCTCTTCATCCCAGCATTTTCTGTCAACTACAGTAGCTCTCAAAAATGAAATAGTTTTCATTTTCATTAGCTTTGCACAGAAAAAGAAAAAATACTGGCAGCTCATTACACACAACATTATCCATTAATTTTTTTTGGATATTTCTGAAACACATAAGTATAAAATTCAAAATAAAAATGTGTAAAACATGTAAACAATAAATACAGAACAAATCCTTTCAATTATAGTATATTGTGCTCTATTTTTACAGATTTCTTTTAGAGAGTTAACTGTGTATATAAATAGGCACGCATGCATATATAAGAATATTTTTATATAAGAAATTATATATAAGTATAAATATGTATGTGTTTGCATATATATATATATATATATATATATATAAACTCAGTGCACATACATGTAAACACAAACTTTCATTTAGCATTTTTCCAGGCCTAATTTCTTTGATCAAAAACACCTAAATTATGAAATATCATTAAAGTTTAAATCAACTGTTTTTTACACTCATAAATTATTAAATTTCACAATTACAAAGAAACAGCACTGGATTAAATATTTTTCATTTTAAAAATATTACATTTCTTGTAACGCATACCCCAATAATATTTTTATTTACGGTGTATTTAATATAAATAAACCGTATACCTGTGAAGCATTACTCCAGTCTTCAATGTCACATGATCCTTCAGAAATCAATCTAATATACTAATTTACTGTCCAAGTAACATTGCAGGACTCCTTCATGAATAAAAAGTTTTAAAACTCTGTGAAATGGTTATTGTGTAAGTCTTACTGCCTCCAAATATTTGAATTATACTGAATACATACAAAAAAAAGGTACAAAAATATTAAAACAAAGGTAATTCTGAGTGCTTGAAAAAGCATGTGTAAATCGGTGTATGTGTGTGTCCTCTTGGCTGTTGAGTCACACTTTGGATGGGTTTAATTGCCACACTGACCCACCGCTGTTAGAGAATGAACCCACCGAAACGCACAGACAAACAGCCCTTACTCACACACTAAATACTTCAGTCCGTCAAGTGTACTGCTTCTGTCTGAGGACATACAGTGATCTCGGTATTTAAACACATCAATGCACACCCTGCTCAGAGAGAGAAAACATATTAAGAAACACATACCAATGAGCACACACTCACACACACACACACACACACACTTGTCTACTCACTTACTCTCTCTGACTCTTTTTTTTTTTTTAAAAGACGATCATTTATACACAGCGCACTTTCAGATTTAAACTTGGCAGGATCTTTTCATTCAGTCAGTGCTGTAATTTTCAAAAAAACATAGTAGTAATAAAAAAAAAAAACTTTTGTGAGGATGAATCATTCAGTTAACTAACATTCATTTAGACAATTGGTGGGGTGAACTTTTAACTCATGATGACTTCAAAAAAAAAAAAACGATTTTGGTCCAAAAACACGCTCCACCCAAGAATGTGAACATAAACAGACATTATAATTGCTTATTCTGAATTTCTGAAATGAGTCAGACAGCTATTTGCAAAGAAATAATAGTGTGCCGTTATGCTATTCCAAACTTCCAAAGCTTTAGCCTTCACTAGACACACTAAGCTAATACTAGGACACATTTTTCTTTTTAAATGTGTAATGAGGCTATTTTTATTTAAATAGGACATTAGGTGGATCTGATATGTTTCAGAGGCCCCACAGCAACGTTCTCAGCTGAGAACATTAACATTTCCTTCTCTTGCTGTGGTCCACCCCTCTAGAATTCTTCCACCACCCTCTACTCTGAAAAAGCTGTTTACACACTCCAGCAGAGTTGAAGAACAACGTGTTCGCAGCTTAGCCAGCCAATCAGAAGCTGTCTCCGTGGTGTGCATCTTTCACACGGCCAATCAGTATCCCAGAGGGCAAGGCCTACACCTTCTCTTTAACAGCTGCAGAACTAGTTTTCCTGTTTGTTCCTTTGTCTGTCCCAACTGAGGAAATCTCAAGGCTGATGAGTCTAGACTCGTGTTGTTGTTCAACTTTATCTGCCCTTGCAGCATTTACAGTCAAAAGATAATTTTGAGGAAACCGCACCAATGTGGATTAAAAACGACCAACTGCCCAAGTAGTTTTCTTTTTCTTCTAAGGAAACATTTGGTTGCCTTCTTTTGTTGTGTTTTTTGTTAATAAACCAAATAAGACTACTGGAAAAATTATGGTAGCACTTTATTTTACAGCCCTGCTACTTGTGTACATACTATGTTTTTATTTTAGTAATTAGAACAACTAGGTACTTACCCTAAACCTAACCCTACCCCATGTAGTTACCTTGTATGATCAGTATGTTCTTAAGCAGGTTTGCTGTAAGTACATGTAAATGTGCATACTGTAGAATAAAGCGCAACTAAAACGATTAATAGCAAAGTTTGGTTCAGATCCAGTTTTTAGAGTAGGCTCCGGGGAAAGCGAAATATTTGGTGCCGACCTTGTTTACCCTCTAGAGGATGTTTTCTAAAAGGCACACAAAAAGTAAGATTGCACATTTCTGCTTTACGCAAATACTTTTAAATGCTTCCTCCAGGTTCTTGGAAGAAACAGCGTGTAGCTAAAAGTATGAAATCGTGGAAACAGAGTGAACCGGTTAGTAAGACCCAGTTGTGAAATGCCTGAGAAAGACATGAGTTAAATAAATCCCTTGCAGAAATCATTTCATGCTGGAGTGTTTATATAGTCCACTTCAGACATTCTACTAACAGAAAGTAACTTTGCAACTACATCTCAACTAGCAGTCATTAGAGTATTAGTAGACTGTCTGCTTAATATCTTGTAACACTTTATTTTGATGGGACCACGACACACGGACTATGAGAAGCAATATGTCAACTTATTCTACCAATCCTAAACGTACCCCGGCAACAGTCTCCTCAGAGAGTTCATAGCCATGTAGTAGCAAATTAATGAGAATTAGTTGACATGTAGTTACAAAGTTACTTACAGTTAGCAGAATGTCTAAAGTTGACAGTAAAAATAAAGTGTAACCATCTCTTTTTTTCCCCCCTCACAAGTGCGTTGTGATATTTATTAAAAACACATTAGTATGAAAGTATACGCTACTGCGAATGTTCAATATTTTGTTTACACAAGAGTGAACATGGCTACCTTGGCATGTCCTAATATCACACGCTTCTTTTCTGGTTGCTCCATCAGACCCGGAGACATAGCACCAGGGCTTCTCTGAAGCATCTGGGTTGCGGCAGAAATTGTGATCTCCAACATCTGGCAGGAAGAAAACAAAACGATGCAATGGATACCTAATATTCTCGATCTACACATATCCGTTTGTCGCACATGCACATCCCAGAAACATCCTCTTCTGGATTATGGAAGAGTGATTGCTCAGCTTTTTGAGTTGGGCTCATAATATCATCTGGGCAGCATGCCCATGTCACTGATAACCATAATTTACTAAATCTATAAATCGCCAACATTGACAGTTTGCAAACTGCATCCTCAAAACGAATGCATACCGTCTGTAAAATATGCTCGATTGGACGTATCCTAGATGAACTCCCTCAAATATGATTACATTGTTTTAGGGTGTTGTTTTTGAAAGTGTTTGATATCAAATAAAAAATGTGCAAAAACGTCATGAAAAGTAGAAGCACATGTTACCTGTCTGAGAGTTTAGACTCTTCCAGTTGAGGCAGATATTCCCTGAGGATGTCTTCTGCTGAACTCCCCTGTAGTCCTCTCCATTAGATGTAACACAGTCTGAGGAAAACAAATCAACTTCATGCGACTTGGAAGATTCCATTCATTTAGAATAAGGTCATAAGGTTACATTTTCATGATTAACTTACAATATTTACTACACTAAACCAATAGGCAATGCATTTCCAGAAAAACGTGCTTTGTTACAAACAGATCATGTGCTGTAAAATGCAAAATAAACACTAAAGCATAAACTCGATCACTTGATCCAAACAATAAATGCAATTAAATTAAAGTTCATGCAACACACAGAAAGTGATCTTACCTTCAACAACAGACCAACAGTCCACCAAATCAGAGCTCAGCACAAACACAAAGTACAGCAGTTGAAACATTTTCATTCGTCGATGTTGTCAACAATAATTAGAGATATTTTTTCTTATTATGAATCGAAACGAAAACGAGCTGTTTAAATGGTAGAGCCTGTGGTAAACCGATCCACACTGCTCTCCAAACACACCGCAGTCGTGCTGTTGTTTTGAGCTGAGAGCCGATCAGAAACTCTCTCTGCAGTCAGAGCCGCCGCGTCCTCCAGGTCCTAAGCGCAGCGGGTTCTCTCGAGAAGATGATGTGCGAAACATGCGGTCTATAATGGACGAAATGGCCAGCGTGTTCCTGCAGACCACCGATTGTTTTTATTTGATTATACCATTGATTTTAAATGAAAGAAATAGTTATTATTAATATAAAACATATAAAATATAATAAAACACACACACACACACAAATGTTTTACATCCCTGTTGAAAAATCCAGCATATGCTGGTTGGTTACTGTAGGTATGTTTTGAAGCATGGCTGCTGGTTTGAGCTGGTTTAAACTGGTCCTTTGCTGGTTGGTTTAGGCTGGTCCTAAGCAACTAGATCTTGCTCATGGTCAGCTTAAACAAGCTCAAACCAGCAGCAATAAACATACCCAACCAGAACATGCTGGATTTTTCAACAGGAATTTGACATAAATGACCAAAGCTTTTAGCTAATACTTTAGGGCTAACCCTGTCTGCTTTAAATGTTTCAAAGTGATTAAAAGAAAGTAAAGTAATTTAGAAAACTTTTGAAAGGTAATCAAATGTAAAGTAGCCTAAATTAAATGGTTATTACTGCACTACTTATTACATTTTACAGAGTAACTTGTAATCTTGTATCTATCTATCGGTAAAATGCTATAAATTAATGTAAATACATAATTATGTGTTTATACATTATTCATCTATTTAATCTATTTAATTATAATGATGATTATTAAGTATATTAATGTTAATTACATATTTTTATATATTTATGTCATCTATGAATATTATTATCTGTTTTGATTTCGTTTTCAGTTGACACAACCTGGCCTCTTTATGAGACGCTTTTCCTCGGCTTGGTGAATCACAATTTAAAGCAAATTCATAGTATTAGCATCGTCTCTGATGAAAGCTGAATGCAACATGGGTTTGCAAGCAATGAAAGAGAATAACCCTAAACACAAATTCATCATCCCAGCACTATTAGTTAATGCACCTTCATCTATTCTTGTTAAGCAAATCTGACAGAGCAGAAATTCATAAGGAGATCAAGGAACAATGAGCCGCTCTGTTATTTACAAGGAATCAGAGGGTCCCCTGAGGAGACACTATTAAAAGGAGGAAAACACGGGGTTGATTAGTGATGTGACACAATCAGTGTAAGCTATTCAGCTCTGAAACAGCTGTCCTCTCTGGTTTGTTCATAGTCATGCTCTTTTTGTGGTGCATTCTGGACAACTCTATACTGACATTCCCCTTTGTTTTCAGTGCGCTGGCTTTGTTAAATACAGTACAGAACTATTGCAACTATCTGTTTTGCACAGGAAGAGCAGTGCTTTAAAAGACAGTTCAGCACTAATCTCTAGGTGCCATTTCTTGATGTATCCGATAGGTATTTTATGGTTTTCATGGCATGTTGGAGCATGGAAGCAAGCAATCAGCTTTAATGAGACCAGATTGCCTGCTTCCTTCCTATGATACTCCTGCCAGGTTAACTGACCCAGTTTAATTTTCCAGGAAAGTACACAAAGTTTCCAACCCCAAGCAGAGTTTGCAGGGTTTTTCATGACTTGTGCACCCATTCAGATGAGTGAGAGAGAGCTCAGACATATAAACACGACAGCGTTTTTTTGTTTTAAAGTTCAGTCATTACGTTGCTTTTGACAGCCAGCTTACTACAAATTCAGTTGGTTATGAAATGCTGCTTGACTGGTTTGTTTAAAAAGTGATATTTGGAGAAAAACACATACTTGAAAGCTTTCAGAACACACATGCAAGTTCATAAAGAACATGATAATAACCTCTTCAAGATAGAACCAAGGATGAACAGTACTGTACCATTAGCACAAACAGTACTGTTCAAAGATTCCTTATAATCAAACATAGTTACAGTGATAATCAAACAACCAATCCAGTGGCAGATTAAGTTCTTTCTTCAGTTCTCCATGGGACGTAAACAGGAAATAAAACGTGGGTTAGTACGGAGAAGCAGGAGATAATGAGTGGAAAAAGCCAAGCCAAACAGATGCACAAGCAGATGTCTCACACTAAACAACTCTTAAAAACTATTTCAAATTAATTGCCCAACTCTGAACAGCCGAATCCTTAAGAATCTGCTAAAAACACATCTCTTCTATCTTTTTTTTTACCCTCTAGCTCTTGCAATCTCTAGCTACTTGCACTATTTTTATTATTTTCACTATTTCCATTTCACTAACTGCTTGATTTCTTATATACCTTCTTATATATATATATATATATATATATATAGCTTTATTCTATTCTGTTCTATCTATTCCTTTTCTTTTTACTTATACAATTAGCAAAAAACAAAAAAGGTCTCTATAGCTTGCTGTATTGTGTCTGTTTTCTTTTTATTTATTATATAATTTTTTTAATTCCTTGCTACATGTACTACGTTAAGCTAACTGAGACTTGTTATAGAATTTTGCTCTTTTGTTTATTATTATTGCTCGCTTCCATTGTCCTCATTTGTAAGTCGCTCTGAATAAAAGCATCAGCAAAATGTCTAAATAGAGAACTAATGGAGAACGAGAAATAGGCCATTTGGAAGGTATGAGCTTTTATTTTCTTAAAATCAAGTAAAAAGAATATTTTTTTCCCCCAAATGCTTTTCTCATAACAAATACTTACATATTTTTAAAATTAATGTAAAATGTTATTTTTGGTCATGTTTTCTTTTTTGAAATTTCACCCGCCCAAGAAATCCATCTGAATGTCCTCTAGACTCTAACATAATCAATATGTCATTTATAACACAATTGCAGCATTCATAGAGGAGTGCGAATCATTTCAGCGTCTGCTGTAAACACAGACCATCTGCTCCACTGATGGCTACTGGGATACCCAGCTGTGTCCAAACACTGTCCTGTGTCCTGCGCACAAGCGTTGCACAGCAACGGAGTACATATTCCAACCGTGAATCATGAACTAGCTCTGTGCTGAGGGCAGAAAATGGACACTTAAACTAGGATAACAGCCTCTAATGTGGCATAAAGCAGACACTACTCCCCTGCTGTTATTATAGGGCAACTCTACTGTTGCCGCAGAAGACATTACATCACTGCTGGATGCATTTACCCCTGCAGTGGAAACCTGAGTAGAAGTGGCTTACGCGAAAACATAATGAGGATGAGTAAGAGGTACTAAGTGAGGAAGAACTATAAAAACAGTGCGATAAAATTTATATTAAAAAAGTGCTGTATTGGAATCACAGGAGAAGAGTGAGTTAATTGTTGCTGCTGTATGTGTATCAGAATATGCTGGGAGGTTGGTGTGAGGCAGCTCAAACCGGTTTGGGCTTTTGTAAAGCGTTATCACAGCGAACCACGAGCCACCACTCCACATAAAATCAATGAGGTCACAGAGACTGGCCACCAAAACATCAATGAGCTAAAGAAAAGCTCCACTTTATTTTATAAAGGGAACAGAATACTGAACGATTGTTACGGATATCACAGATCAGGGTCAGCCCCAAAAAAAAAATCCACAAATTATTCAGTCTTTATTGAATAAAATGCATCAATATGCAAGCATGAATCTCTTATGGAATCTGGCTTAAAAAAATATATGCACCCTTCTCAGGCTTGCTGAGTCTTCGTGACGCCTCAGTCTGTTTGTCCCCGCCTGCAGTGCGCTTCGTTTCAGAAATCAGCACCCATCCAGAAACAATGGCATCTTTCAACCGTTTCAGATTTAGATTTGCTACACTTACAGAACTGCCGTTTTGTTACGGCTGTTGACGTAGGCACGTTTTTTTCTCTCTCTTGTATTGCACAACAAAGCAGTGTTATTCGTCCTTTCAAATAGTTCCCACTCAATATGGTGATGTATCAACAATAATGCCCTGGATTAATCTGTCCTTAGTGCATCGATGAAGACCTGAGGAAGGAAGAGTCCATTTAGGACAAACTGTCTGTGAATGTCCTGAAGGTTTGTAGATAAACTCAAAAGGTCAAGTAGGGGTCGTATGGATTCACACTCCTTGTGCAGCTGGAGTAGTATTATCGCTCTAGTGAACAGACCTGAAAGAGCGCCATGGAAATGGGGCCCTATTAGCAGACTCAGCCAATCAGGATTCAGGACATCACCTAGACAACAAATGAGAGATATTATGACATAATAAATATTACAGCTCATTAATTATAAGGGTTTTGATTCTATTACAAGGAAGTTAATTAGACGTAATTAATGTGAAAAACAGTCATTAAGGAGATCTTATATACCCAATTGTAGTTGCAAACAAATTGTGAGGTTCTCTTTGACAATAGCCGCACTGTTTCGTGCCCAGCGCTCGAGGTTCTTGGCGAGAGTGGAGGATTTTGGGTAATGTTTAACCAGATTCAATAGGTGTGGTAACAGGCACTCTGAGATCACAGATGGCTCTGCGAACACGTTTGCTTCATCTCGCTCATACAGACTGCGACATCTGACCGACAGAAGAACACAACAACCGAGAATGTAAGAGATTAAAGAAAACAGGGTGTATAAAACAGAAATATAATACAAGATATAAAGATTAAAGCCTATATAACATTTTTTTACATTTGCACCACGTTTGGGGGCAGTCACCACTGACCTCCATAGTAGGAAAAAAAAATACTATGGAAGTTAACGGTGACCAAAACAGCCTGGTTACAAACGTTTTTCAAACTATCTTCCTTTGTGTTCAGCAGAACAAAGGAATTCATACAGGTTTGGAACTATTTGAGGGTGAGTAAACGATGACAGAATTGTCATTTTTGGGTAATCTATTCCTTTAATGATTGTTGTTTCTGTATATGCATTGACGTACTCTGTCTCTTTGGCCTCCTTCAGCACAGCTTTCAGATCACAGTCAGGTAAGTGGCACACTAAGGCCTCCAAAGCACAACTCGCATCCCAGAATTCCTCTAAGAGCAGGTCGAGCAGCGAGTGCAGAGCCCGGTTCACCTGCATGCAGAAGCATCTCTGTGGCTCTTCGGATCGTCGGACAGAACAGCAGAGCATAGAAGCAAAGACAGCCGCCTTCTCTCTCACCTGTGGACTCTCGTCCTGAAGCAGGGAGATACCGGTGCTGATCAAGCTTCAGAAGAACAGAGGGATGGAAATTTAGTTATACATCAAATACTTCCTGCATAACAAGCAACAAATGACAAACAGCAATCCAAAGTCGGAACCACATAAAGAAACAATCTAACCAGACAGAAATAGAAAACATCTTGACAGTTCAGTACATATGTTTTGTCCTATACCTGGTACTGAGCTCTTTGAGCGCAGGGCATCGTGTCAGGGCCCGGGTCACTACATGGACTCCGCACAGACACAGAGCCTGTGCACAAGCTGCTCTGAGGGCCTCAGGAGCTTCAGGACATCTGTGCTTCTCTAATAACTTACACCAGCGCTGGAGCAAAGACAAGTCCACGCTGAGAGAACAAGAGAAGAGAGTCTGAGCAGAGGTAAATCCGTGAGACAACTTTCACTTTTCTTTCTTCTCTTCTTTTTTCAATTTTATATTTATTTTTTATTTAATTTAATTTGAAATTATTATTATTATTATTATTTTTTTTATCCAGTTTAATGTTTGTTCACTGCAAACTATTTAAATGTGTAAAATGTACTAAATATCTTCATTGAACATGATCTTTACTTAAAATTCTACAGATTTTTTGCTTGACAATTTTGATCCATACAATTTATTGTTGGCTATTGCTACAAATATACCCTTTAATATACATTAATCAGATATTTCTCAATTTTTTTTTAAAATACAAACAAATATAAATAACATCTAACAACATCAAGCCAAACACATTAAGATTTGGCTGCATGACAGGTGAGTTTACCTGTGACAAAGCAGCAGGCTGACAGCACACAGAGCCGTGGAGATCAGCACAGGTCCTCCTCTGTCTGACTCTAGATCAGTGAAGAGAACCTCCACACACTCCTGCAGACATGTCTCCTCAAACCCTGAAGGACAGCGTCGGGGCAGAGCAAGACAGTCTTCCTCAGGGGTCATAACCTCAACTAATGCCATCAAGAATGCTCTTCGGTACTCCAGGTTTTGGTCCAACAGCGCCTTCCTCAGGTTGGCCTGCAGGGGACAGACACTGTTATTCGAATCAACCCTTTTACATACATTAAAAAAACAAACAAAAAAAAAACAAACACCCACCCATCTATTATTCTTGCAATTATGATCTTTTAGTTCTCATGAGAAGGGATTTAAAAGCATTATAAGATTGTGGTATATTTCATTTCTCACGACATGTTGAGCAGTTTGGTGTTTCTCTGGCTGGGCGGAAATCCTGGCCGAGTACAAAGCCAGCGTGTTTTTAAAGATTACTGAACACAATGACTATCACGCCCCCCTCACACAACAACACGAAGAGAGAAATAAGATCTACAGGCTGATTTCAGGGCAGTGTATTAAATGGATCTTGATTGTTTTAATTTCCTTCAGTTGTATTTGGTTGACATTTGGTGAACGGCTCGAATGATATTTGTGAAAAGTAAGGCTTTAGCAGTAGGTCAAGAAACAAACACTTCAAACTTGAAACGTTAAATTAAATATTAAAATATTAATCATTTAAAAAATAAATGTTTTCATGCTGTTTTGACCTCAGCAAAAAAAACAACCTTGATAGACCTCCAACTTAAACAGTACATTGAATGCTGTTTATTTAAGCTTTTTTGTTTTTTTGCTTTAAAGCAGGGGTGTCAAGAGCCGAAGCCCTGCAGAGTTTAGTTCGGACCCTGCTCCAACACACACACCATGTAGGATTTGATGTAGGATTTTGATTAGTGTGTTTAATTAGGGCTTAATCTAAACTCTGCAGGGCTCTGGGGTCTGGCACCCCTGTATTAAGGTGTCATAATAAAATAACGGCAACAAAATCAACTGACACTATACAGAAGTAAAAGTAAAGTGCTATAGTAATACTCTTATAATACCTGCAGCGCTCTCTCCATAAGCTGCTGTAGGACAGTTCCTCTCCAGCCACGCCCCTCCGTTGCAGACTTGACCAATGAGAGACGTACTACTGTGTTGCCATTGGCCAGATGCTGCCACACCTGACACGCCCACTCTGGATCCCCGCACAGGAAGTTCACTGCACTTTGGTGGAATGAAGCAGAGCCAACCTAAAAAGCACACAAAACATTCATAATCAACATTTTTCTTACTCTGTTTGTTTTAAGGGTTAGTTCACCTCAAAAAGGAAAATTCTGTCGTTGAATTACTTATCCTCATGTCGTTCCAAACCCGTAAGTAGAGACACAAAACTTGAGCCTATGATGTCACATGGACTGTTTTACTGATCTGTTTACTACGTTTCTTGACCTAGAAACATATCAGGTGTGTTGTCGATGGAGGGTCAGATGGCGAGTAATTATGACATCCTTTTCATTTTGGGGTGAAATAACTCCAAAGGAAAGGAATAAGCACCTCTAGTATGTCTGGAGTCCTGTGAATCTCCTGCAGCAGGTGAGAGGAGAGCTGAGTGAGGAAAGCACCAGAGCAATGGCCTCTTATCAGCCTCACTATATCCACATACGCCAGCCGCACCAGCGGGCAGTGCTGCTTCACAGATGCCATCCACAGTCTGGACTCAAACTCACTCACAACCTCACTGAGAGAAGACTGAGTGCTAAACGAGAAGAGTCAGTTGCAATATGATCACAGAGTATGACTGCTGCAGCAAAACATAATGACAAAAAGTGGCATTTCCTTCATGGGATACGCTCTTACATGTTAGATTTCAGTGCCCGGGCCAGTATGGCTCCTATCTGTAGGAGTTGGCCATGCAGTCTGTTATGACAGTACACAACGTCCGGTGATTCCGGCAGCTTCTCCACCAACTGCAGGACAGTTGGCAGATATTCATTTGGTGGTATCATAGCAACTAGGGCTCTTGATGACATCACTCGTACGCCATAGACTGGGCTGGCAGCGAGGAGAAAGAGCGGAGGCAGGAATTCCGACAGAGCCCTGATGAAAACACAAAGACATCAAACAAATAAGGAACAAGTGAATATGAATCATTACTGAGGGGAAAAGCATTTGACAGATTTAAATATCCAAAATAATACAAATAAACTTTAAAACCATATAGGATTTCGGATATTCAAATATAATATAATATAACAGCCAGATTTTAATATATTTTAAAGTTTTATATATCATATGATTGTATAACATACATTATTGCATATTACATGTTATTAAACTTCAAATTATATTCATATCTGGAAATTAATACAGTAACAAAATTATAGTTTAAAATCAAATTTATATTGTTTATATTATATAAAAACAAGTTTAGTTTATATTATATAAAAATCTAAACGTAATAAAATACGATATAATATAATATCCAGATTTTAATATCCACAGTTTTATATATCACATGATCGTATAGCATACTATTATGATTTAACAATAATAATAATCTAAATTTACCTTATATTACATATGATATGGTATTAAACTTCGAATTATATTAAAATCTGAAAAATGCTACACAACATAATAACAAAATTATAGTTTAAAATCATCATTTTATATTATATAAAAATCTAAATACATAATATAATATAAAATAATATCCAGATTTAAATATATCCACATTTTGATATATCATGTGATCGTATGGCATACGATTATATGACTTAAATATAAAAATCTAAATTAACATTATATTACATCTTTTATGGTATAAAACTTCTAGTTATACTAAAATCTAAAAAAAAAAAATAGAACACAGCACAATAAAAAAAAGCTTAAAATCATATAATTTTGTAATGTATAAAAATCTAAACACAATTTAATATAATACACAAATGTGGATATTTAAATCAGACAAATAATATAATAAAATACTATGTAATGTATTATGCGTTATAATACATATATGTTCATGTATTAGGATGCATGCACCATCGTACCGTGTCTGTTCCTCAGCACCAGGCTGTAGTTTGGAGAGCAGGGTGAGGACAGGGTAGAGGGAAGGGTGCAGGAGAAGGGAGGCATGATGGAGGTCTGTAGCTGCTCTTTCCAGCGCCCCCTGGAGGAAGGGCTGTAGGGCTGGGTACAGGTTAAAGAATGAAGGAGAAGAAATGCCAGAATGAGCGGAGCCCTCTTCACCGGCAGGCTGCTGACCCAACATTCTGGTGCAGAGAGAACCTACGAGAAATCAAAGGTCAAACATGTGACTAATTCACAAAGTCTGAATTTAGAATAATTGTGAGGGTGACTGGTTCTTACTGTAGAGCTGCAGGGCAGCGTTCCTCATAGCCCAGCACGGCGAGCTCAGGAGTGTGAGTGACAGAACAGCCACCGCGGGGGTGTATTGCAGAACAGCTACACCCAGACTGGAGCCCTTCACCAGAGCTTGAAGGGTGTGAACGGCACACACCTGCGAGACATCAGGGGAAAGACAACTTTTACCAACCTCCTCCATTTTTTTTTTTTAACATATGCTTGATCCAGCAAAACTGTAGGTTTATTTAACAGGTAGATCACTGACTCTACCTGTGGTAAGTCCAGAGTTTGGTCCCAGTCTTGGGGAAGAGGTGCTTTGGCTGTATCCAGTAGGGTGTTAATGGTTTGGGCCAAAAGGGGGCGAGTCTTGCTAGAATCCTCAGCAGCTAAGACACCCAAAATCAGCATGGGCAGACCGGCAGCACGCCTCGTTACTGAGGTACTGCGGGGAGACTGGAGAACAGAAAGGCCCTAGAGGGACAGGAAGAGCATTATAGGATTTTAAAATAAAAATAAAATAATTGTAATGGCTACCTAAAGGGATAAGTCACCCAAAAATGAAAGCTTTATCATAATTAGTCACCCTCATGTCATAACAGAACTCGTTAGTTGTTTTTGTTTTGTTTTTTTTGAACAAAAAATATACAACTGAACCCCAAGGACTTAATGAATGACATGAGGCTGAGTGATGACAGAATTTTCCCTTTAAAGTAACACAGGTGATTTCTATTAGAATTCCATGAATCTCTAGTGTAGAATGAATCCTTTACTCCGTTCTACCTGTTTTAATATGAGGGAGGGTATCTCTCTGATCTCCGGATCAGAGCTGCTCAGCAGAGCCCTGCAAAACTTAGTAAAGCCAATACAGCAGCCCTCTACTGCCCCCTGATGGAAGATGAGAGAAAAAGACAGAACAGGACCACAAATATAAGATGTTAACGTGAAATAAAGTGGACAGAAAAAGTGTTTGGAGCAAATCTGTCTTACCCAGTGTCTACATTTCAGAATGATGTCTTTAAATACTTTAGAAGCCTTCCTGAGTTCTTCTGCACTCAGAGTCAGTTCTTTACAGCGCAGTGACAGGATTCTCTCCACCAGGGAGCCCAGAAAAATACCAATTTCCTACCAGGAGAGTAGATTGTACATAGTATATTAGCCTACATGTTAAGCTGTGGTTTATAAAATATACTGTCTTCCTTCTAGCTCCTAGTTACCTTTAAGGAAACCCAGCAGCAGGTCAGCACTAGACTATGTTCCTCAGAGAGCAGCACATTCTCCTCCCCATCCTCATCAAGTCCCGTCCCCTCAACCCCACCCTGACCAATCAGAGAACTGATCGCATTTCCCATGTCACAAAATGATGGCGGCACATCTGTGACAAAAAGAAAACTGTATTCTTATAAGAGAATTCCTTTTAGACATACTGTTTAAATTTACATTTTCCTACCTTTCTCCTGTGTGTCCTGGTCTCCATACAGCACACCTAACAGCAGCAGAGAGAGCTTTTCTACTAAAGACACAATGTCTCCTGCAACGCTGTGAGTTACTGACTCCACTAGGACCCCTGGCACCTCCAGCAAGCCCCTCTGCAGAGCGCTTACAATGCCTAAAGCAAAAAAAAAAAAAAATCACTCCATTTGTGGATTGTTTAGATATATTAGCAGTAAAACTCTGCTTAGCTGTAAACAACTGTAGCAAGATCTATACACTCAGCTCAGTTCTCTACCATGAATAGGCGTTGTACGAGCTGCAAGCAGCATGTCATTCCTGGCAGTGAGATAATGGAGCTCCAGTTTGGTGAGAAGGAACGTGATCATTTTAACTGACCGTTTCTTCCCATGTTCACATGCCCCATCCACCCTATAACACAAAATGCACACACACGAGCAAACAAATAATACATTTTCAAAATAAAGAAAATACGACCCAACACATTTGAAATAAACTCAAATTAAATTACCCTCAGGCTTGGTCACAATTTATAATAGGTGGCCTTAAGTACTATTTACTGACATTTAAAAAAAATTGTGTTCATACTGTATTGCAAAACACAAAACTGTTGTAACTAAATGCTGTGTGTTTTTAAAATGTATATTTATCACAGAATCCTGTAAACAAGTTTGCAAGGAAATTCAGCTTTTGTCATCATAAAAATATATAGAAGAATAAAAAGCTATTTAAAATGGTAATTATATTTCACAATAATGCAGGTCAAATATCAAACCTTTGAACAGCGGAGTATGTTCATCCTTTCATACTTCACGACTAAAAGAGACAAAAGTGATGCTTGCTCACTTGTGCAGTAGAAGTTTGACCATCAGTGCTCCCATCTGGGCCTGCTGGACCCGAGGGCTGTGGAGCAGCCATTCTGCCCTCCTCAAAAGCACAGCTGTGACATCATCTGGGAGAGACGAGGGGAAAAACCTGAGAAGCAGCTCCGCGGACAATTCACGGACCTACAGCACAGGGAAACATATGCCAGGCCAATCACATTACGGACAATTGGGGCAAGGGTTTTAACAGCGCATGTACTTCAATTGAAAAGTCTGGGGTTGGTAATATCTTCATGTTATTTTTTTATAATTCTTTACTGCTCTCCAAGGCTGCATTTACTTGATCAGAAATACAGTATAAAGAGTAATGTTGTGAAATATCATTACAATTACAAATAACTGTTTTCTAATGTATTCCTGTGATGGCAAAGCTGAATTTTCAGCGTATGATCCTTTAGAAATCATTTTACAATGCGGCTCTGGCACTTAAGAAACCATACTGCCAACTTTTGAAGCATTCTTGGTGAATAAAAGTATCAGATTCTGTAAACAAATTTTACTGACCCCATGCTTTTAAACAGTATTGTCCAGTTTTATTTTAGTTTTACCTCATTGGTCGAATCCTCCAAACAGCCAATCAGGACAAGACTCTTGGACCTTGAGAAGAAATCCCACTTTCCCCTCTCTTTAGCCCAGTTTATAAGAGTAGACATATTGGCTAGAAAAAATAAATAAATAAATAAATCTGACATAATTTGACTATATTTAGCAATGAACATAAAATAATCTGTTGAAGTTAGAGATCAAATGATAACACAATCACAATATGTACTCCAGGGTACTTCACAGGAGACTACCATAGCACAAAAACATGATATAGAACTATGTTATATGCTTCTGTGGGTGTTGTTTTAGTACCAGGGGGCTGTCCCTTCTTCCTGTCTGGACTCCAGGTGTCTGTACATGTTTCCAGCACAGCAGACAGCAGGAGCAGAACAGTCTTCTTCCTCTGGAAGCTGCTGTCAGGTGTCAGATAGACCAATGACAGCTGGAAGAGCCAGTCTACAAACTCTGAGGAAAAATACCATGAAAAAGCCCAGCAAGTGCCAGCAAAACACAATAATAATATAACTTGTGCATAGTGCTGGCAAACGATTAATCGCATACAAAATAAAAGTTTTTGTTTGCATAATATATGTGTTCTGTGCATATTTATCATGTATACTGTATATAAACACACACACACATACACACGAATACAGTATATATTTACATGCCTATATTTATATTCATATTATTTATATTATAAATAATTTTCCTTTTTCAATAAATAATTTTTCAAAATATATAATTGCATGTGTGTCTAGTCATACATAATCAGTATACACACATATATTATGTAAACAAAAACGTTTACTTTGGATGTGATTTAATTGTTTAAAATAATGTTGAAATCAAATCACATATTCTCACCGACTCCCTGTTTAAGCTCCGCCTCCTCTACCTCCGTGAGCCCTTTTTTACTATTATGGCCTTTGATGCTCGCCATGCAACTGTCTCTTATTCTCACCAAGAACTTCCTCAGCGCTGCCTGAAAGTGCTGGCGGAAAGGTGATGATTCACTGTTGAGATTGAGCGGGATGAAGTCTCTCAGAGAGGAATACTCCACTTGTGATGGGGCTTCTTTGGTCTTTGGACTGCAGCAGAGGAGGTTCAGAGCTGCCAGGCGGATGCTGTCATCCAGAGAACAGAGCGCAAGATGGAGAGTCTTAAGAGCATGGGTGCTGCCTGCACTCCAGAGGGAATGTCCACTTGTGGCCCGCTGGGCGCTCATGACACAGGCCCACGCGCGAAGGTGACCGGGAACGACCGGGTCCAGAGCTGACAACAGAGTGTTAAAAGCACCTGGAAATACACGTAGTGTTAAGGGCAAAAGATAGCTAGAGGCGTTATTTTGAAGCAGAGTTAATTCTGAAGTCAAAGCCTCCAGAATGACTGGTTGCCACCGCCGAGCCCATTGTTTGGCTGAGTCTTGTTCAGTGGGCGGGGCTTCTTGGGATGCATTTATAATAAGCTCGCGTTTCTGTTCCTGAAGGAGGGATTTGTAGACTTCTGAGGCACATGGAGAGAGGTGATTGGTGCAGAGGCATTTTAGGATGTGAGAGGGAAGAGCTGGATACATTTCCAAAACCTTTTAGAAGAAACAACTATATTTTATATTACATTGATAACGACACTTCTTTATGTAATATTAACATAAAAATGTATTACTTATAAATTATTGCATCAGTTATAGTATTCATTTTATTTTTGCATTTATAAAAGGTCTAAAATGGATATTATAGTTCATATCAGAATAAATGTCTGCATTTTTAAAAAAAGTATTCATAAAATAAATGCAATTATTAGTTATACAATACAATATTATTTTTAATATTCATATTATATTATTAATAATAACATATGCAATAATATATATATATATATAAGAAATAAATAAAAAAGGAGGTAGAATGGTGTTTGATCACTGCTCTTACCTTGTCTGTTCCTGCATATGGGAGAATTGCAGTAAGCGGTAAATACTTTGCTTTGGATTCCCAAGGCAGCTCTGATATTCTGTTCAATAACTCCACATAAAGTCTTTTATCAGAGTTCCCAAAGTGCAGACAATCCTTCTCATAAATCTCCATAAACAGACAGAAAGCACTGCGTGCCACCTCTGCAACACCATCCAACTACAATAAAAGTAATGAAGACATTACCAGCTGAGTGGATGTGTTCCTGTAATTAACTCTGATTTTATTATTTAATAGAGATTTTTCCTTTTTTTTTTCTTAACTAAATATAAGTTTGTATAATATAACACGGCCCAAGTAAAAAGAGTCATACTCCCTACTTGGTGGTAGGGGTTTGCTTAAACACACAAATTAGAGCGTATTCCGTTTCATACTTCGCAAAAAGGCTTACCGGGCTCTCTGAATTGCTCCAGATGATTTGTGTAAGATGCTGCTGGAGGTCTGAATCTAAAGGAGCACCAGTGACTTCCCAAACCTCACTGAGGCATTCTTTCAGCCTCTTCAGCCAAATAGTAAACACTACAAAACACAAACATATGCACGCAAACTTCAGTCACAGCAGCAATCTAGTGAATGACGCATGAAGATAGAGAGCTTGTACCTTGAAAAACATAGTAATGACAGTCAAGCTTTTCTTCACAAAGAGCTGAGATGAAGGGGAACAACCCATTCAGGAGAAGACAAGTCTGATAAAACAAAAGAAAGTGTAAGTAATTACACGTTCCGCTTTGGATCATTCTTAGAAAAGGCAGTCTATGCGCTGCTCGCGTACCCCTCGGTTGCCATGGTGACTGACAAGGATGTCATTTCTGCAACAAGTTAACAACCCCCTGCATACAGCCAGTCTGTCCACTCCGTCCTGACGTCTGGGACGACAGTCCACATGTAGCTCACCTACTGTTAGTGTCCACGGTCCTACTGTCAAGACACACATAACTAACGTTTTATAAAAGACAAGAAAATTAGTTAATTGTACATTACAGATAAAGAAAGTACATTTATATTGTTACAAAAGAAAAATTCAATTACATTTGAAAATACATAAAAAAAAATTAAGAGAAGTATACCGACACATGTTCATAAACATTTTTTAAAAAACAATAGCAATATTTTAAATGGCAGTCATATTTCTTTAAAGGGATAGTTCACCCCAAAAATGTATGATTCACCCTCATATTTTCATTTTAACAGCTTTGTTCAACTTCAGAACACAAACTAAGATATTTTTGGTGAAATCCAAAAGCTTTCTGAATGAGGATACGCAGCAATGCAACCGATACTCTCCAGGCCCAGAAACATAGGACATCATTAAAAAAGTCCACGTGACATCAGTGGTTCAACAGTACTGTCATGAACTATCAGGGTACTCTCATGAACGGGCATTGAATAAATTGTTAAAATTCACTAGTTCCCACTTCCTCTGTGAGTAATAGGTATAATTGCTCGTTTGGCAGGGAGCCCGGGGAACCCCGAGCCCTAGGAGATTTACCCCTAGGAGGTGAAGGTTCAGTGATGCTCACAGTGCAGCCTGGTCCCTGCACAGCCCCCCGGGAGGAAGCGGTAGGCTACTGGAAGTAGCGGAAATAGATAATGAAGTAGCTAACTGGGCGATTCCGAATGATGAGCCGAGCGGTAACGGTGGCGGGAAAATCCGATTGGAGAAAAAAAAAAACGGTGGAGAACTCTGGGCCTTCTCCCCTGGTCTGACCCCAGCTCTGGTGGTGGTAAGTGAGAGGCGGTGGATGTCAAAAGACGAAGAAGCCAGTGAGAGGAAGATAGCTGTATTTAAGGCGGAGGAAAAGAGTTCTGATAGGGTAATTAGTAATGAGGAGATTGGTAGCAGCTGGCGTTATGAAACTCCATTTAACGCTTTAATTTCTTTGCACACAAAAAGTATTCTCGTAGTTTCATAAAATTACGGTTGGACCACTGCTATCACATGGACTGTTTTAATATTGTCCTAACTACCTTCATGGGACTTGAACGTGTCCGTTGCATTTTTGAATGAACTATCCCTTTAAGAGCAATTACATACTGTAGCAAGCTGACCCGTGTTAGTAATTTGCAGCAGACTCCAGGCAGCTGACTCTGCACACTGACTGTCTCTGGCTGTGGTGAGCAGCATTGCAACTGCAGTGCCAGCCAACAAACAAGTATCTCTGCTGGAAACCTGAGAAACACAACTCAAAATTAGATCACTAGACACAATCAGTTTTTCCCAAAAATACAGTTAGAACCACAAGCACCAACCTCTCCTAAGATAATGCTCATCAGGAACTCCAAAATATGTCTCAGGGTCATATTTGCACTTTCCTTACTGTAGACCATCAGAGACACCTGACCTGGCAGCAGCTGACACACCTGCAAACACACCTTAAGAACAACACATCAATAGCTGTGAGGATGCAGATCCACATCAGTGGTGCTTTAAAGCATTCAAACAACAAGTGTGTGGTGCAATAATAAGACTTTCACCTTGACAGTTTGATAGCACAGCGGCCCGTTTCTGGTTGCTTCATCTGACATGAAAACAGGAATCAGCTCGGTGACTTTACTAAGCAGCGTGCTACATTCTGCTTTGAGAACCTCTCGTCCCGTAGTGCTGTCCTCCAAGAACATACAGGCTGCCATGAGACACACATCACAACTATTACAACACAGCAGACATGCCTATAAACGTTTTTAGTAGTAGCGAACTGATGCACACTCACCTAACTGAAGATCTTTCAATGAAAACACCTGCAATTTAAATTAAAGCATACATTCAATATACAATATAATATTACTAATATTATATAATAAATTGACATTTAACCTGTTTTTGGTGCAAAAGCTTCAGCAGATAATGTTTAACTTCCTCAGAGACTATGGAGTAGTTTACTTCAGCCAAGACCTGGAGCATCTATAAAACAGATTTAAAATGGTGTTGTTTTAAGGGAAACCAAAAAAAAAAAAAAACATGATTCAAATAAAAAAATTTGAAAATGACTTGGTCTAATTTGCGGCAAGCGGATGAGGAGGTCACTGCCTGTAACTGCAAGGTCAAAACCAGCTGAACAAATTGATGAAGAGCAGCAGGCTGTAAGGAACCAAGTGCTTCTTTTGGGATCTTCTGCAGGATCTGTGAAGCCTCCTCCAGCGAGCGCTCCCTGCTCCGTTTCCCTGCACTACTGTCAGGAAAACACCATGTCTCATTCACAAACAATATAAGGGTGTTTTTCTACTCCTATGGATTAGAAATAACCTCTAAAAAGAGTTTTACGCTTTTTCTAGATTTTTTCCAGGTAACACCTGACATGCAAGCAATCTTTTTTTTTCTTTCTGAAACACCACAACCATTTCTAAATAATGCACTGCATTTAAATGTCATTTTAAACATATGTGACCCTGGAGCACAAAAACAGTCTTAAGCCGCTGGGGTATATTTGTAGCATTAGCCAAAAATATATTGTATGGGTCAAAATGATTGATTTTTCTTTTTTTGCCAAAAATCCCTAGGATAGTCAGTAAAGATCATGTTCCATGAAGGTATTTAGTCAATTTCTTACCAAAAATATATTAAAACTTCATTTTAGATTAGTGATATGCATTGATAAGATCTAATTTGGACAACTTTAAAGGTGATTTTCTGAGCATTTAGATTTTTCTGTACCCTCAGATTCCAGATTTACATATAGTTGTATATATCAATGGGACGCTTATTTATTCAGCTTTCAGATCATGTATAAATCTCAAAATCTGAAAATTTTTCTTGTCCAGGGTCACATATATGTCTTGGTAAATCTAATTTCATAGATAACTTTTATTAATTATACTGTAATTATACTGCCACAGTTTTCAGTTTCAAGTAACGTTACATGGCACTAATTACAAAAATAAGTAAGAAATTATTAATAAAAGGCATATAAACAATACAAATAATAAAATGCATTAATTCATTGACATTACAAACATTTAGAGCTTCTACAAAGAAATAGCACTCCTTCCAATTCAATGTGTATTTTATCAAAGGAATAACAAAACAGAATTTAACAATAACTCTTAACATTCAAGTATTAAATGTATTATCCCTCTAACGTTACACCACTGCAGCTTCCTAACCTGGCATTTTCTGTTAGCTTCTGCAAGAAAACCGTCAGCGCGTCTTTGACATCAGATGACACCCGATCTTCTGAGACGATAGATTTCACAACTGCATCAGCTTGCCCCGAGGAAAACTTTAAAATGGTCATATTCGCGAGTTTTGTCAGCTCAAACTGGTGTACACAGCTCCATGCGTCAACTCAGTCTCGTTCTACAGCGAGATACAGTGTGTCGCACACGATCAGCGCTCTGTAGCGCCTCTAGCGGCGCGGCTGTACGGTCATCTTACGTACGTGGCTAAAGGCTACAGAATCGGACTGTAAACACAGTCTCTGATGCTGCCATACGCTTTTAAAATGAACTGTCCTTGAATCCAAATGATCAATTACGTTTCCCCTCCGAATGGGTTAAAGCTGTGCGCTAAATAGTTTAATTGAATGTTGCATTAGCTTGCAAGAGGTCTGTTTGTCTTAGCTAACACAGCATGTACCTGTTATACATTATATTTTCCGCACTTTTGTGCTTTTTGATATTGAAATGGCTGAAACGGAGAAGGTATTGCATGGACGCGAAGAGGTTAGATGGAAAAACGGTTCTTATTACTGGTAAGTGAGTGCTTTTGGCTTCATATCTACTGTAAGAGTTGCATGATTGACAGCTGCTGATTTGAATCCCATCACAGGTCACACAGATCATTCAGTTTGATTGTATGTGTTTTCATTTGTATTAATCCATATTTCCTTCGGTCTACAGGTCATGCAAATAATTCAGATTGATTGTGTGTTTTTCTTGGATATTAAAAGAAATTGCATTAGTTGAATGATCATGTGTTACTGTGTGGAGTAACCTTTCATTGCTATTGTGTGTTTCACAAACAAGCTTTTATCTTGTGCTTGTGTGTTTCAGGTGGGAACGCTGGGATCGGGAAGGAGACGGCTGTGTTGCTGGCTTTGCGAGGAGCTCGTGTGATCATCGCCTGCAGGGATGAGGAGAAAGCCAGGAAAGCCGTTCGAGAGATAAAAGCCAGGAGCCGCAATATGCATGTGCTGTACATGGAGGTCGACCTGGCTAACATGAGGTCTATACGAGAGTTCAGCAAAGCCTTCTTACAAAAGGAGAAGCGGCTGGATATTCTGATCAATAATGCGGGTGAGGATTGATATCCGGGTGTCAATTGATGTAGGGTTTTTTAAAATTGGGGTCTGGGGAACGTTGAGGCAGTGTTGGGGAAAGTTAGTTTGGTAACACTTCACTTAAAGACTTCAATGCATTAGAAAAGTAGTTAATGCATGATGTAATGCACCTTATCATGCATTTTATAATCTTATGACTATTTGTAACAATAATTATAACACTTATTGCTACACCTTTAAAAAGTATAATGCATTAAAACACGTTTAAATATTAAAATGCATTTTAACTTTGGTTATAATTATTTCTGAAAAATATAATGCATTACAACACACATTATGAATACTGTTATAAAGAATTATATTGATTTATAGGCTTTAAGTAAAGTGTTACCGGTACTTGTAAAAGTAATACATTACTATATTGTGTTATTCTGTTAAAAAGTAACTAATTGTGTAACTTTTGTCACCTTGGCTGGGATGTCAACGAATAAATGGGGGGGAAAGTATTTGTAAAGTTTATTTGAAAAAGTAACTCAGATATTTCATTGTATTAGGTCCTTGACATTTTTGAGAAAAATTGTGTAAAAAAAATAAGATTAAAATTAAGAGTAAAATTGAGTAAATAAAACTAATTATAATAAAAGGATATAATTTCAATAAATAAATAATACTAACAGTACAGCGCTATAACAAATAAAAAAAACCATGATATCGTATAATTTCCAAATATATTATAAGATATTATTTAAGAGTACATTATAAGATATTAAAGTGTTGTAAATGTGTTTGCTATCACAAGTTAAGACTTTTTTTTTTTTTAAATAAAGTATTTTATCACTTGTCTTTCACTTCAACAAAAGTCTTGAACAACAAAAATTCGAAGGCAAAAACATTAAGAAATGTTTTAAATTGTTATAATATTTCATTAAATATATGTTCTCCCCCCCTCTCAGGCATGCCCAGTGTCCTCGACTGGACAGATGATGATTTCTCCATGTGCTTCGGCGTCAACCACCTTGGCCACTTCTTACTGACCAACCTTCTTCTCCCGCGGCTGAAAGAGAGTTCACAGAGCAGAGTGATCAATCTCACCTGCTCCAGCTACAAGTACCAGAAGCTGGACTTCCAAGATCTCAACTACAACCTGTTTCCATTCTTCACCTACTGCCGCAGCAAGCTGGCCAACATTTACTTCACACAGGAGCTCGCTCGCATGCTGGAGGGCAAAGGAGTGACCGCGTATGCCGTTCACCCTGGTGAGATTTCTCATTTGTTACAACAGTGGGTTCTGGGGTGCTAGGGCTGGGCCATTTTTCAGATTTTATTGATTAATTTGAATTTAATGGTGTGCCACATTTTTTTTTTTTTTTTTTTTAATCGAAATGATATCCTGTTTTTGAATATAAATATTACCAGTAGGGCCGGGACTTTAACACGTTACTTTCGATTACATTTTCACGTTACATTTTTTTAGTCACACTTATTTTTGCACAGTAGAACGTTTCTCACTGGATGAGTTTCGGGCAGACCGATTATACTGGAGCACCAACTAGCGTTTCTAATGTTCTGAATGTACTTGAAAGTAGGGATGCACCGATCCAGA
>JAUCMU010000097.1:11108872-11125796 GCA_032275025.1 Enteromius treurensis | reverse complement strand
TCGTCGGTCACCGACGTGACGTCTCCGTTCCCTTCTTCAGGGAACGAGGGTTACAATACGTAACCGAGACGTTATATATATATATATATATATAATATTATAAAAAAAGTTTATATATATATATATATATATATATATATATATATAATATCATTAAAAAAAAGTTTATATGTATATATATAATATTATAAAAAAAAGTTTATATATATAATTTTGTAGAATTATTTAAAAAATGCCCTCGACTGTTTGGGGATATAATTTGTTTAGTGTGTGTATGTGCTGTGAAAGCCTGCAATAACACTCTCCTCCTTATAATACAGAAGTGGTCACAGATGATGCATTTAGACACGACACATGCTACTCCCAGGTGCACACAGCAATGTGATTAAATCAGCCGAGAAATCCACACTGTATGCATGTTAGCCCAGTAGCATCACCGCTGCCTTTTTACACTCCCAGGAAATCACAAACTCATGCTGCTGTGCCAGTAATGCCAGCGCAGACACTGACACCACATACTCACAATGTGCTGACGGCAGGGGGCTGGAGGACAGTTGGGCAGGGGAAGGGGAGGGGTGTGATGGGGCAGATACTGGGGCAGTAAGGGGTCTGCTGGCTGCTGATGGCTCGCTGTCTGAATGAGGGGCCGTAGGTCTGCGCACACTGCTCACTAGATCAGTCAAACGTGACACTAGATGCATAATTGATGAAAGGCAGATGACAGAGAAAAAGACAGATAAACAACTAGCTGCTAGGAAAAAAACATGGCGAATCAAACACGCAGGGAGTGACAAGTTCCTAATAAACATGGACTCTTGAATGAGCTCCATCAGGAACTTACTCTGTGTGGGAATGCTGGGGGTCTGGGGAGTGGAGGGGGCAGAAACAACAGCGGGAGTGATTGTGCTTCCCCCCTCACCATCGGATGTGGGCACCGAGCCCCGGCGTACCACGCCCAACAGATCAGTGAACTTAGTGGCAGCTGTGGGCCCAGACAGGGCAGGACAGAAATAACAGAGGAGTTGAGCTTAGAAAAAGGAGCCAAACAGGAATATCAGTGGCATTAAAGGAACAGTTAACTCAAAAATAGGATTTTCATCATTGTATACAATTCAGTGATTTTTGGGAATCTAAAAATCTACCTCATGTTGCTCCAAACCCATAAGACCTTCCTCCATCTTCATGACACAAATTCAAATATTTTTGAAAGCCGAGCGCTATTTGCATTCTGAAGATGAACAAAAGTCTTGCGGGTTTGGAAGTGCATGAAAGGGAGTAATTAATGACTAAATGTACACTTTTGGATAAACCTTTAAAGGTTGTTTTTCTATTTTTTATTCATAAAAAAAATCCAGAATTCAGCTCATCAGAATGATCTCTTAAGAATCATGTAACACTAAAGTAATGCTTAAAAAAAAAAAAAAAAATTCCTCACAGGAATAAATTACTAAAAATGTTATGATATATTCAAATACAAGTTATAAAAAATAAATAAATAAAATACAGGTTATTTTGGGTTATCCAGAAAAACCACCTGATAACGGTTAAACATTAGATTAGATAAAAAAAATGAAGGCATCAATTTACTAATCAGAACACAAATTACGACCACAACCTTCATGCCTCTCATTTAATGGCACAACTTGACTCATTTTAGTGCTAATCTGCATCACACACATGCAAAAGGGGATTATGGGAAGGAGGATGAGGTCACGGCAGTCAAGAGTGCACTTACTGAAGATAGCGGGGGAGGGGCCTGGAGGTAAGGGGGCGGGGTCAGGTTGGCTGCTGGGGTTTGACTGAACTGAACTGTTATCTACAAGCTTTCCTGTGAC
The DNA here is from genome assembly GCA_032275025.1 of Enteromius treurensis. Taxonomy (NCBI): domain Eukaryota; kingdom Metazoa; phylum Chordata; class Actinopteri; order Cypriniformes; family Cyprinidae; genus Enteromius; species Enteromius treurensis. Next base: position 11,123,961 of record JAUCMU010000097.1, on the reverse strand, counting down.
ACGCCCCCCAACATCGCAAAGAGAGAGATGGGACACAGAAAGCATACAGTATGGATGTCAACAGGGTTTTTGCAGCCATTCTCTAGTATACCAGACCGATGTATAAAACAAAATCCAAAAATTCTGTTTTTAAATAAAGAATCCTTCATGGAATATGCCACCCAAAACCAAAAATTCTGACTGCATGAAGTTTGGTTACAAGACAACTGAGGTATTCATTGAAAACAAGTAATTGAGTATCTGAGAAGCAAAACTGGACACATTATAAAGACCTGCTTTCAGAGAATTGATCTAGAACATAAGGAACGAAGCAAAACAAAGACTGATCAAAAGATGACAACTTAAACACTACAGTAAATATAATGAAACAATACAATAAAACAATGTTTCACTAGATCAAATCAGCACTGGACTATTTAAACTAATTAACGTGATTGATTCAAATGCACATATTCAGAGCTTAAAAATACTCATAATATAAACTGCCTCTATTCCAGTGCTTTACTGTCAAGCTAGAATAGATGTTATAAAGCTAACTTCTCACAGCTGCGCCATAATTCATCACTCAACTATTGCAGCCAGATATTTCCCAACACCACCTAGAAGTAACACACACACACACACACACATACACACCCTTCTCACCGTCTCTTTTGTGTGATCGCGAAAACAAGACATCACGCTTCTGTCATGCACGCTGTCTGCCCAGAAATTTGGCGGCAAGTTTTCTGCTCATACGCACTCTCGCACACATGCTCGGAAATAGCCAGGGTCTCTGTTTCCCACTGAGCTTAATTATAGCACAAGGTGCCCTTGGCCTTGTTCTGGGGCAGAGAGAGCTGACACAGACGCCGAAAGTAGGAGTGATACCAACCCAGAACAGAGTTTTGAGCCCAGAACGAGCTCAGGATAAAAACTTCATTAAAACTCTCAGTTTAGTATTAATGGACCATGACACGAATATAAAACGCTAAGACTTTTGTTTATACTCTGCATACACTACCATTTAAAAAGTTTGGGCTTGGCCAGTTCTTCGTGTTTTTTAAGAATTCTCTAACGCTCTCCAAACTGCATTTATTGAATCAAAAATACAGGTAAACTAGGGGCTGCACGATTTGGGAAAAATGTCACATTGCGATTATTAAGGTCAAAATTGCGATAGCGATACGATATGATATATAAGTGGTTTGACTCAACTTGCTTGTCATAAAGGAAAATGCACACACAGATTACTAATAATGCTGAAATCTGTATTTCTCAACTGAGACACAGTATACAGTGCAATCTAGCAACAACACATTAAAACTAAATTGTACAAAATTAAATAACAGTAACATCTTTACATTACTGAATTAAATTACAATTAAATTAATTTTAAAATAAAATTAAAAAGTCAAAAGTACAGATAAATAAAACAAACACCCATTTTAATATTTTTACAAGTTGTCCCAAAACATTTTAGCAGGATGTAACATATACTTGCTATATTTCTTTTGGTCTCTCTTGTCCAGTGTGCTTTTCTCAAATCCCTCTTTGCTAAAAGTGCGTTCACACCTGAAGTGACTTGGGCGAATATATCTCGCTATTCGCGTGTAGTTGGGCGCTTGAACATGTCGAGTTTACGCCGGTTTCACACTGCACGCGTCTGCAGGGCGCAAGCAGCACGTATTTATTTTGGCGCCCATGTTAACGGATGCGAGCACACAGGGGCAGCGCAGAAGCGCGTAGCATTGACTCAAAAACTCAAAAAAAAAAACTCAAAGCACATGGCACACAGTGTTCGGAGAAGAACGCTGGAAAATACAACAGAAAGATGCTTGTCTATAGCCTCCTGCAGTACAAACTGCCAGTATGAAAGCACAGTTGGCTCTGCGTATGCGCCGCTTCCATGCTGCTTATGCGTGCAGTAAAACCGGCTTGTTTAATGCGGCACTTAATTCGCTCGAATCGCGCTGCAGGATGTCTGATTGCGTCTTTGCATTGACTTAACATGTAAATCACCAGGGGCGGACTTAGCCATTAGGCAAAGGTAGGCAACTGCCTTGGGCCCCCAAAAGATAAGGGGGCCCCAAAATGCTCAAGATGCTCATTAAGTATGGACACGCGAATGGTAACAGTGTTTATTACCACGACCGTCTGCGTGTTTGAGTTGAATCTTGCATGTAGCAAACGAAAATATCGTAAATGATCGTTTTTTATTCTAAACGCTGTTTTAAAACGAAAACGCACCGGTGTTAACAGAGTGCGGTAAAGTTTTCCAATTTTTTCCCAATTAATATAAAGTTCAAAATAACAGCATTCATTTGAAATCGAAGGTTTTTGCCTGACTGCAAATGTTATTGCTGTCCCTTTGAACAATTTAATTTATTGCTTCATCCCAAACTTTTCTACGGAAGAGGATTAGGGCCAAGCAATAATAAAAAAAATTGAATCATTTCGAGAATAAAGTCATTAAATTACGAGAAAAAAGTCGTGAAGTAACGAGAATAAACTCGTTAAATTACGAGATTAAAGTCATTAAATTTCGAGAAAAAAATAGTTAAATAACAAGAAAAAAAAGTCGTTAAATAACGAGAAAAAAACCCATCATGTTTCGAGAAGTAAAAGTACAGAACAAAAGACTTGTTTTAGAGCGTGCCGTCAGCAGAGAGTAAAACATGTCAGATTGATTGAAACCATTTCTTGCCGAACTCTCTTTCCTTTCTTTTTCATCACATGACGCATCAGAAAAGTGGTAAACTTCCTTAGTTAATGCATTCATTAAGTGGTACTACAGTAAATCCATTATTTGTTTGTGTATCGGAAAGTATTCTAAATGCAGTTGTCGCAGTGTTTCAGCATTAAACTCTAGTTTAAGTCACCATGGAGTCTGTGGTTTGATTAGAGCTAAATGGCTGTTATGGAGAGCTTGTCCCCCAATAAAACAGCATACAGGCTATTTCTTAATATACATATAAAATAGGCTAATTCACATTCTATGTTATTATCACATCCTGTTATATACAACAATACTGTTAGCTACGATTTAAACTTTGAAAAGATCTGCTACTTTTACATAACATAAATAAAATGGCTATTTTTATTTAGTAGTACATCTATAAAAAATGGCTGATTTCATTTACACTGTAAATAGCATCTATGGCAGAGAATTGTTCTCACAGCGCTGTTCAGCGCTCGCCTAACTGAGACGAGTAGCGCGTTTGATCTGAGCTTGCGCAGGCGCTGTCTTTAGACAGAATTACGGTCCGTGCAGCGCGCTTCACGCGAGTTAGAGGTCCTTCGCATTTGCTGGTTCAGGAATTCTCGTGCTCTAAAGAAATGACAGCGCATATGACAACATTTCAATAGACAAGCTGCAGTCCGGGTGTTTGAAATTCACTGTTGTATTTATCCCGCGGCTGGCCTTTGGACACCCCTGCCATAGATGCTATTTACAGTGTAAATGAAACCAGCCCATTTTTATATATGTGCCACTAAAAAAAATGGCCATTTAATTTACGCTGTGTAAAAGAAGCAGATCTTTTCCAAAACAAGTCTTTTGTTCTGCACTTTTACTTTTAGAAATATGAGGGGAATTTTTTCTCGTTATTTAACAGCTTTTTTTCTAGTAATTCAACAAGTTTATTCTTGTAATTTAACGAGTTTGTTCTCTTAATTTAACGACTTTAATCTCGAAATGATATACATTTTTTTTTATTGCTTGGCACTAATCCTCTTCCGTATTAATGTCCAAACTAGCTTATGGTTTTTTTTCGGGCCTCACAAATTTTTATTTGCTTATTTATTCATTTAGCAATGGGGCAAAAACGTTAGAAAAGGAATTAAGAATTCACTCAATTTTGCATTTCATCAAAATTATGATGTTTTTTGTGATTCTAATAGTTAGATAGAGAAGTAATTTTAGGTGGAAGTTAAAATCACCAATGACAAACATCAAAAAAGCCACTTCTGCTAAGTTAGGTCAAAACGAAGACAACATAGTATTAATGCCTATAAAGACTTTTAAAAATGTAATGGGACAGCAAAATATACTCTATTTGTGGAATGTGCCAGATGCTTGTGCAAATTGATTATTTGTTTTGTGCAAATTGTGTGTATCATGCATAAGAAAATTGTCATGCAATGATTGTACATGTTTTGGAGGTGTGCTATGTGCTGTCAACTAGTGAATTATAGATTTTGAACACTGATGTATAGTCATGGTCCTGCCTAAATTTCAGCTGTAAAAACAGCATAAACTTTTAGACCCAACGGGAGCAAACTGGCACAATAAGAAGGCACACACACAAACAGACATGTTATGTTTCTACATCCACTTGAGAAGTTGTTGAGGGCAGTGATTTCTCATTAAACTCTTAAAACATATACACACCATAAGGGTAAAAACACTTTGGCAGTTGTAAGAAGGACCTTGTGTCATTTAAAATTCATCTCTTTAGAAAATTATCAGCAGAAATACTGGATGGCTGATATTAATAGTGCTAATAGTGGCAGTAGTTGAAGAAAAAAAATACATTACTTGGCTTTGAAAAAAGAGTGGTCCAAACCGCAGGAAGTTTTCATTAACCTGCCGTATTGACTGGAACCCCTTTATGATTTCTCACTGGTAACCGGACACCGTGGCACTGTGGTGGAGATCTTCCTAAATTACATGTTTGACTGCTACGCGAGAAAACCGAGGAATGTTGAATGACACATTTATAGGATGAAGAGTCAAACAAGTTTCACATATCTTCAGGAAGGAGGCTTAAATTTCTGAAAAGCAAAAAGAAAGACAGTGGAAAAAAAGTGAGGGAATGTTGAATCAGCATGTTGAATATTAACTAATTATTATCTTAGCATCCCTAAGGTCTCTTTTTGAATGGGATTTGTACATAAGGAGGGACACTGGGATGCTAACCAATTCATCCATTTGTGGTTTAACCAATCCATCTATTTGTGGTTATTTTGTATGGAAATGACCATTAAATTTGTGAAATATGGTTAATGCAGATTTTTTTCTTCTTCTTCTTTTTTTTTTTTTAATAAAGACTGCTTCAAGCTAGAACTTATTTACTAAAATGTCACACAAGTTAGAAAATATGTTTAATTTCAGAGTGAGTTCCCCTTTAGGAATTGAAGCTGCATCTAAACGCTTTGGGAATACCCTTGCAAGACCATATTCCAAAGCACATGTGTAATCAGTCCGACAGAGAGGCGAGATCACAAGCGGGTTGACATGGGCAACCAGAAAGAATAAATGTGCACCGGCAAACACATGTTAGATTTTGCTTTACCGCAAATGCATCTGTGAGGTGTGTGTCTGCATTAGCACAGTCAGTCAGTCATTTTCCTTCAGATCGGAAACCCACCGCGTGGAGAGAAGTCTCAGTACACAGGTCATTGCATGCAGTATGAGGAGCTAGTGAAAGCTGTGACTCGTCCTGTAGCCAAGCTTAAAATTGAATGGCCAGCCGATAAGCAGATGTTCATCAAGTAAAGTAAACTTGATGAACTAGTGGCCAGTGGTTGCAAGCTAGCTTCTCTCCCTGGTTTCAGCCTCATCCCTGAAGGCCCCAAAGCTTTTTACCAGGAAAGTTAGGCAGGGGGGTTTGCACTCACGCCCCCCATATAAGCTGGGGAACCAGATCCTCCTGTAGGCTCAGGGTAAGCTCCTCTGACTCAGAGCAGTTTACATTCCTGGGCACCTCAATCAGGGAGCAAAAATCCTGCTGAGGCCCAGAGAATGCTGAGGCTCGGAGAATGGAGACTCCACCCTGAGGTGGTGGAGCTCCTTTGGAGGGAGTTTGGCCAGCGGATCTATTTTTGTATTGCAGGAAAAGACACACTGTTTGCTCTGGTTCTCCATCCACTAAGTATCCATCTATATGCTTTTCCACGATTGCTCTGCACCCAGGAGTTCTGGAGAGAGTAGGCCAGGATGGGGTTTGTTATCTACTAGAAGCCCTGTTTTGGTCAGCCCATGTATGGTTCTTGGACTTTGTTTTCATTCTCGATGGATATCCATTGGAGATTCCTATCAGTAAGGTCTTTTTCTCTCAGGCAAGGGCACAACTCTTTACCTCCTGCAGTAGTTATTGAAACTGTAAGCATGGCCCCTAAGGAGGCACATCCCTTTTCATCCAGTCTCTCAACAGAGGTTGTTGACACCATACTCCAGTCTAGAGCTCCCGCCACGAGGGAATTGTATGCCTCAAAGTGGACATTTTTCACTTCTTGGTGCAGACAGCGACTGCAAGACCAAGTCAACTTTCCAGTTGGTACAGTTCTGGAGTTTCTTCATGAGCGCATCTCAGCAGGGTTATCTCCTTCAACTCTGAAGGTTTACGTGGGAGCCATAGCTGCTTACCATGTCCTTCCATGTGGTCAGTCATTGGCGAGGCACCCATTCTTTAGACATTGTCTGCATGGAACCCAGAGGCTGATGTCAGTACAATGCACAAAGCTTCCCTCCTACCTCGTATCCTCCTTAAGGAGATAGGGATCTTTAGGCAATTGTGGTGTCCAAACTTCAGGCACGGTTAGAGCTTTCATTTACCCGAGCCCTAGGTATGTCCATAAGATGCCCACATCTGTGCTAGGGCCCATTGCACTTCTGTCCTCCTCTCTTCCAGGAAGCAGGCCAGGAAAGGCTCAATCTGCTTTGTCCAGTAAGAACTCTGGATTATTGCGTCCACAGAGCTGCCCTGTGGCTTAAGACATATCACTTATTTGTCTGCTTCAGTCCGCCTAAGAAAGAGGAACCGGGCGACTAAACAGAACATGGGAAATGTGATCAAGACTATCACACTGGCCTATGGGGGTCAGAACGCACCCGAACCTGAGTGGCAGGACGGTCCTCTCCACACACATTTGTCCACTTTTATAATCTGGAGTTGACATCAATCTCGGGATTCCAAGTTCTCTAATCTTGATGTGCTTGCTAGATACACAGGAGACAGGAACTTGATCATATGAAGCAGTGGGTAGTCTAATTTCTAAAGCATTTTAACGCAGTTTGAGTTTCTTATTGGGAGTGTCTCGAGGTTGCGTGTGTACGCGCTGCATCTCCTTGCCATACTCCCTGTAAACACACACTTTATCATAAACTAAAATGAGCATTTGCTAGTGCACCTTTATGCTTTCTGATTACTCACGTCACCCTGCTTGTGACATCTTGTCTTCTTTTGTGGACTGATTTCAAGTGTGCTTCAAAAACTTGGTCTTTAAAGCACTTTCCTAAAGTGTATCGACACAGCATCTTGCTTCTTTTTTAAAAATTCTCAAAATTTTCTTTAAATTTATATATATATATATACAGTGCCCTCCACTAATGTTGGCACTCTTGGTAAATCTGAGCAAAGGTGGCTGTGAAAAAAAAAAATCTTTTTGATATTTCATTAAAACAAATCACACAATTCTAACCTATCACTGAAGATAACTTGTTGAAAATAGGGAAAATTATTGTGATGAAATAAATGTTTTTCTCCAATACTTGTTGACCACAGTTATTTGCACCCCTAGAATTTTTTATGAGTAAAATATCTCTAAAGTATTTTCCCATTCATATTCACAATCTTATGCACTCCATATGATTATGGACATGAAATTATCCAGCCATTGTTTCTTCTTTCACAGAAATATATATAGGAGGGAAAACAAAGCCCAAATTCCCTTAATCATCAACACAATGAGGCAAAACAAATAATATATGTATGATGTGCAGCAAAAGATAACTAAGCTACACCAATTAGTGAAGTGGCTTTAAGAGCTAAAGCCGTGAAAATGACCATTTCCACCATCAGGGAAATAATTAAGAATTTCCAATCAACATAAAATGTTACAAAGCTGCCTGCTAGAGGACATGTCTCTTTCATAAGAATGCACGGCAAGGAGTAGAGTTTGAGTGGCTAAAGACTCTTTAAGAATCACAGCTGGAGAATTGCAGGAAACAGTTGAGTCTCAGGGTCAGAAAGCCTTTAAAAAACTGTCCCCTACATCAGCACATGTTGTTCAGGAGGGGTTAAGAAAAATTCTCCCCACTCATCCAAGTTGTAAGCATGTTCAGCTGTCAGACAGGACTGGAACTACAAATGGGACTGGGTTCTATGATCAGACGAAACAAAAAAAAAGGGCTTTTTAGCAGCAAAAACTCAAGATGGGTTTGGTGAACATGTGTACAATTAAATATACTGCTGTGTTTTTTATGTCTATATTTCTGCTGGAGGTCCTGGACATCTCGTTTAGACACATGACATCAGGAATTCTATTAAATACTAACAGATAACAAATCTAAAACTGACTGACTTTGTTAGAAATCTTACAATGGGCCATGGTTGGGCCTTCCAATTGGACAATAATCCAAACACAAACATCAAAATAAAAAAAAGAATTAGTCACTGAGCACAAAATGAAGCTTTTGCCATTGCTGTCCCAGTCTTCTGACCTGAACCCAGCAGAAAATGAGTGAGGTGAAATAAAGAGGAGAAGCACCATCATGGAGCTGGTATTATGAAGAATCTGGGGAGATTCTGCATGAAGGAGTGGTCTCATTTCTGGTATCAGGTGTTTTCCAAACTCTTCAAGCAATACAGGAGAAAACTAAGAGCTATTATCTTAGGAAAAGGACGTAGCAATAACTGGGTGCCAATAATTGTGGCTAACATGTATTTAAGAAAAATATTTATTCATCATGAGTTTTTCTCCCCATTTGCAATTGTTTTACTTCAATGATAGGTTAGAATTTTGTGATTTATTATTATTTTTTTTTAATGAAAGATCAAAAGGATAAACAATGCAGATTTATTTTCATAGCCGCCAATATTAGTGGAGGCACTGTACACATATATATATATATATATATTCACACAAACACATGCAGTATATATGTAGAAAATATTTACACATATTATATAAACATAACATAATTGTCTTTAATATATACTTGTATGTGTTTGTATTTACATTTCCATTAATATACATAATATGTACAGTACACATATGTTTGTGTAAAAATGTTTTTTTTTTTTTTTTTGGACCCATTTAATCATTTGACAGCACTAAATCACACACCCACACACATATACAGTGGATATGGAAAGTATTCAGGCCCCTTAAATGTTTCATTCTTTGTTATATTGCAGCCATTTGCTAAAATCATTTAAGTTAGTTTTCTATTTAAGTTTTTTCCTCCTTAAGTACACACAGCACCAGTATTGACAGAAAAACACAGAATTGTTGACATTTTTGCAGATTTAAAAAAAAAAATCCTAATTCAGACACTCATATATTTATATCTGTCCATTTCTTCTGATCATCCTTGAGATGGTTCTACGCCTTCATTGAGTCCAGCTGTGTTTGATTATACTGATTGGACTTGATTAGGTAAGTCACACACCTGTCTATATCAGACCTTACAGCTCACAATGCATTTCAAAGCAAATGATAATCATGTGGTCTGGCCAAGGTTACAAAAAAATTAAGGTTCCTAAGAGCACAGTGGCCGCCATAATACTTAAATGAATGCCGTTTGGGACGACCAGAACCCTTCCTAGAGCAGGCCGTCTGGCCAAACTAAGCTATCATGCTTGTGGGTGTATTTTTCACCTGCACGGACAGGAAGACTGATTTCAATCGAGGGAAAGATGAATGCGACCAACTACAGGGATATCCTGGACCAAAACCTTCTGCAGAGTGCTCAGGAGCTCAGACTGGGCCGAAAGTTTACCTTCCAACAAGACAATGACCCTAAGCGCACAGCTAAAATAATGAAGGAGTGGCTTCACAACAACTCTGTGACTGTTCTTGAATAGCCCAGCCAGAGCCCTGACTTAAATCCAGTTGAGCATCTCTGGAGAGACCTAAAGGTTGCTGTTCAACCTGACAGAACTGGAGAGGATCTGCAAGGAGTAATGACAGAGAATCCACAAATCCAGGAGTGAAAAACTTGTTACATCTTTCCCAAAAAGACTCATGGCTGTATTAGATCAAAAGGGTGCTTCTACTAAATACTGAGCAAATGGTCTGAATACTTAGGACCATGTGATATTTCAGTTATTCTTTTTTAATAAATCTGCAAAAATGTCAACCATCTGTGTTTTTCTGTCAATATGAGGTGCTATGTGTAAATTAAAGAGGGAAAAAATGAACTTAAATGATTTTAGCAAGTTAATGATTTTATCTTAAAGAAGGCCCTTTTTAATGGAATCATTAGGCTGAATCTTCAACGCAGTCACCCACAGCCAATTTTGTTTTAATTTCTACAAAACAACTCGCACAAATAAGGGTTTTAAACTGATGTTTCTAAATTTTGTAACTGGACTGTAAAAAGTTCAACCCCATGAAATAAAATAGCTAAATCAGCCGTTCCAAAGACACCTTCTTCTACTGAAAAGTTATACCACATAACCTATACAGTATGTGGAAAGTGCCAGGACAGTGAAAGTGACAATACAATTTGAGAGAAATCGAGATGGTGAAAAACGTTCTTAAAGACCGCAGAACATTCAATAACACATTCTTTGTTCGGTCTTCATAAGCAGTTGTTCAGTCTGTTATAATTTGTGGCTAAAAAATTGTATTGTACAATTAGTGTAGGGCAAAGTACAACTTCATTGAGTTTTTGTGGTTGTGTGCTAAAAGCTTGTTCAACCTGTAAAATATGCTTTCCTATACAACCACTCACAAAAAAACAATTCAACATTATTACCCCCATAAAAGTGTAATATGCAATTTTTATTGATTTGAACTTTATACTGGCACCTATTGGTGTGGAGGAAGCATCGCAAAAATTCCATCATAAAAACAGCATTTTCTAAAAATAGAAGCGTCACAGAATAAAAAGGAATAGTACTAGGCTGATCATGTGATCCTAACATGGCCATCACCATGAAGGACGACAACCCTTATGTAAAAATAAAACTGCTTGAATCGTTCTGAAAGGACTGAAATCTTCATCAAATGAGGGTTTACATAATTTGCCCATTGTTTAGACGTTTTTATGTTTGCATACCACACCGTGACAATTTTTTCATGCCTTTAAGCATCACAAAACTAGAATGACAATAATGCCATTCCAACCGTGCCATCACGATAAAAAAAACCAGGAGACAAATTCTATTCATTCCACTATTGAAGTATAGCAAGATTTCAAGATAATTTTGAACAACATCTCTGAGTCCGAACTCGTGACAGAAACCAGAGCGGTAGGTGCAAAAGTGGGAATGATCCCATACAGAACCGATCCGGCTTTCTGGAATCTAAATCAGCGGATTACACACTTGAGAAAGTAGTAAAAGAATGCCAGCAAGCAGCCTCACATTGGTGAAGCAGTCTCAGTGTTGAGATTCCTCACATAGCTGACGCTTTTCTGGAATCTGGTTCGGTGGGGATCTGTTTCCCGCTCCAATTTCCACCTAATTACGCTCTCCAAATAATTATAGCCTTCCACGGTCATTTCTAGCATTATATTTCTCTTAAAACAAGACGGAATGAGGTGTGGACAATAGAAATGTCATGTTCAATGAACTTCTAGATGTTTTTACTGAGTGAAATGTGAACCATATTTACCTGCACAAAACCCGAAGCCTTCATTCTGAAGTGTGGGTGGCATTGATATTTGCCGTGTTCTCTGTGATTAGTAACTGACGGCTTGTTCTCTGTGATAGTCTGTTCCTTATAAATGGCTCAATTCTTCCAGCTTTATCATCATGTGAGTACCATCAGATTTCACACAACAACAACAAAAAGAGCAAGACTTTGCAGCATCATGTTGCACAACATTAACAGTTTTTCTCGATTGCTTAAACACATTGCTTGAAACTATGCCCCATATTCTCACAACAGTAAACACAAATCCATAACTCCTCACACAATTTCCCAAACATCCTATTTTCAGGTCAAAATGAAGCTCTACTATCAAAACCATTCACTTTTGCTGAAAAAACAAACTTTATCCTCAGACATCAAACACAAGCCCTCAAAAACACACACACTACAACATAGTCTTACACACTGGTGCAATTAATTCAAAACATTATTTCACATGAACACAAAAGACACAACCAATGTATACACTGTATACACATTTTTATTCATTCATGTACTACACAGTACAACTGTTAACATTTTTTTTACAAATTAAAAAAAATAAAAATAAAAATTATATATATATATATGGGTCAGGCCAAAAAATCTGGTTTACATCCCGGGCTTTACTGGTTCTGGACTCCAAACAGCGGGGGTAATATTGAATGCTAGTGCTTTCTAAATGAGCTCATCGTGTAAACTCTGAGAAATGTAGGGATTTGTGTGTAGAGTTTTGCAATAACAGTTCACCAAATTTGACTCATGTGTTAAAGCAGGGAATAGTGTTTATAGGTCATGGAAATGGGTGTGCTTTTAGAAAAATTGCGTTATTTTTCTAAATAACGCAATATTATTGGTTTTGAAATTTTTGTTTAAAAGATTGGTTATAGTGTTTTAGCGATCAATGACATCTGTCATTGGTTCCAAATTAGCCTCGCACCTAAATTCCACAATAGAGTGTATTACAGTTTTTCTCGATTGCTAAAACACTATAACCAAGCTTTCAAACTAAAATTTCAAAACCATAACGCTATTTTTCTTAAAGCACACCCATTTCCCTGAACTATAAACACTATTCCCTGCTTTGACACATGATTTAAATTTGGTGAACTGTTACTGCAAAACTCTACACATAAATCCCTACATTTTTCAGTGCCTACACCATGTGCTCATGTAGAAAACACTAGCATTCAAAAATGTTAACTTAAGTAAGCACAGCTTGAGCTCAATTAGCACACAATTACCCAGGCGAAAACACTAGGAGTCAAAATTGATCACACACCAATCAGATCCTTCGGTGGAGATAAAATGACCAAAGTCAGCTTACAGTTTTTCTCAGGGGCTTGTCCTTTCCTCAGATCAGAAATTAAATTCTCAAAACTACTTGTTCAACCTCCACATAGTCTCTTGTGTAGATCATAAAACATTTCTCATTCTTTTGAACAATTGCCATTGCTCTGGTACAATTATGCTGCTGATTATGTATATTTGATTTTGATCTGATTATATACACAATGACATCTAGTCATTACTGTAGTACATTGTTTAAGTCATTACAGTTAACACAAATTAGTTGATCTACAGTAACTGTCATAAAGTCACATTCTTTGTCTGTTTAAGTTCTGTTCAAACTCTGTGTTTTTGTATTCTTGGTTTAGTTTCGTTTCATGTCAAGGATTTTACCCCTGCTGTTTGTCCGGAGCCAGTATAGTCTGATGTAGACCAGATTTTTTGATCTGACCCAGAGCAAAAGACAGAATGCTGAGACAGAATTTTTTTTTTAAACTTTATTAAACAGTTGTACTGTGTAGTACATGAATAAATACAAAAGTGTCAGTGTATACATTGGTCATGTCTGTTTTGAGGGGGAGAACCATAAGCAACATAACTCTTTTGGAAATAATGTTTTGAATTATTTGCACCAGTGTGTAAAACTATGTTGTAATGTGTGTTTTTGAGGGCTTGTGTTTGATGTCTGAGGACAAAGTTTGGTTTTTCAGCAAAAGTCAATGGTTTTCAGTGTAGAGCTTTATTTTGACCTGAAAATAGGATGTTTGGGAAATTGTGTGAGATGTTATGGATTTGTTTACTGTTGTGAGAATATGGGGCATAGTTTCAAGAAATGTGTTTAAGGAATCGAGAAAAACTGTAATGCCTTTCCACTAATTTGGTCACACTGCTTCCAGAATTCAAAGTTGCAGAAGAAATCACCTCTTTTTGTCGACAAACGGTTAGTCGTCAATTAGGGGGCATCCCAAATTTGAAGTTTACTGCAAAATATTAAAACATATTTAAATATTTGGATGGAGCTCAGCGCCTGTTTGACGTAATCTGCTGATTGGTAAAAACTGAAATGTTGAAATAATGTAAACCAATGGATTCAACAAAATTGAAAAAAAAAAAAAAAAAATCTGTAAAAATGAATGAATGGAGAAAATAAAATGGCATTTTACTTCCAAAACCCAACTACTGCACACTATTAAGTCAGAAATTTATATGCTTGACCACTTAATATTTATTTTGAAATTAAAATAATCACACCTATACTGCTTTCATATTTTTCCAGCTGCAGTTTGGTTGCGAAATACTTTTATCATAGTAAACATTCTCTAGTTCAGAGGACAGGTATTGTTGATGTTTGGCAACATTAAATACTTTTTATCATCTAATAAAAGTATTTATTTTACTTAATTATGCGTAATTAATAATTATGTCATAAAGACTCTGCCTCTCTACATCCCTCCGTTACAGAACAGACGTCAATTACCTCAATTTAGTTGCTGGATGTTCTCCCAGCTGAATTATTTTCAAACTTTCTTGCTTTTTCAATTTTTTGCTGCCAACTGTTTTTGAGACATGTAGCAGGCATCAAATTTGTAATGAGCTCATTTTGTGCATAAAATTATAAAATTGATGTTTTATACAGTGGGGCAAAAAGGTATTTAGTCAGCCACCAGTTGTGCAGGTTCTCTTACAAAAGATGAGAGAGGTCTTTCATTTTCATCATAGGTATACCTCAGCTATAGCCCTATTCGGACAGGACTAGTTTTACAGGGGGTTGTATGAGAAATTTTTGTTTCACAGAAGTACTTGGTGATTTTAATACGGTCCGAATCTGACATGTCTGTGTTGTTCTCACAACCTCTGTGATAATTCCAGAGCAAATTACCTACTGTTTTTCCACAAACTCAGTGGTCCTCTGAGAACACTAATCCCGGCCGAATGTGACATCGTTGATTGCCGGTGGTAATTTTTTTACAACGCGTTTCCTTGTGTGTTTTGGCCAACGCGATATGCCGTAGATCCTCTTACCACACGCACGTTTAATATATTTTGATATGGAAAAAAATAAATAAATACAAATAAAGAGCCAGATCAAGTAAACTGTTAAGACTGGCTATTGTAATATCAGTATCAGACAAACACACAGACTGGTATTTATACAGATGATAATGATTGAATGATTGAACCTAACAAGAAACAGCTGTGGAGGAGAGGTGCATTCTGGGGAATGCAGTCCAGGT
>JAUCMU010000097.1:11091069-11108772 GCA_032275025.1 Enteromius treurensis | reverse complement strand
TTTGGTTTTTCAGCAAAAGTGAATGGTTTTGATTGTAGAGCTTAATTTTGACCTGAAAATAGGATGTTTGGGAAATTGAGTGAGATGTTATGGATTTGTGTTTACTGTTTTGAGAATATGAGGCATAGTTTCAAGAAATCTGTTTTAGCAATCAAGAAAAACTGTAATAGTGAGTGATATAGTATGATGTGAAATAGATGGCAGAAGATCTGGAATACATGGTAGTGTTCATTGGCCAAAGCCATTTGATTGACAATTAGTCACAGTTCCTTATGTTCTGCGTCATGTTTCGGGGGCATGGAAATGTTGCCACAATAACAGACCAGTGTATTTAACAATAACAGAAGTATTTCAAAGATTCTTTGCCAAAAAATTTAAACGTTTTACATTTGAAAATAAAGACAGGGTCACACGTCTCTGTGAAATTCTATATAAATCAACCAATCTGGTGACGACTTGGAAACTCCTGAAGTGTCCAGATAAGTGTGACATACAGTATGCATTAGGCATTCAACCAATGTCTGATTGATAGCAGTGGTTCTAGAAGGAAAGTTGTTTAGAACAAGAATATTGCATGTGCAGAAAACAGTGCAATATAATAGTTAATTGTTTATGACCTTAAATTTTTTTTATTTCTTTCCAATTTTTCACAGACCTTTGGAACCATGAGTCGAATAGGTCCATTGACTTTCATTATGATCGGCCTCCGTTAACCTTGTCTAATAGGTGCTCAATCTTCATCTGCACACAAATGCCCCATAGACACTTGTAGCACTTTGGACCAAGACCATGCACAGTGATTTTCATGTTAGGACTGTTGCCTAGTTACAGACATTTTTATGTTTTATTTTCCTCTTATAGCACCTCCAAGCAGTTTTAGGCATTTTACTAAAAGTGTTTCTGTTTCTGTTTCTTCAAACAAAAGTTAAACTTTTTTGATTACTATTAATACTCACTCTCCATAGAGTATTTCTGTACTGGTTGGGTACTGATCAGCTGAAAAAACAAGGACTAGCTCATAAAAGTAGGTTTTGCAAAAGAAAAATGAAATACCAGAATCTGAAGGATTCCAACAACATAAGACACTTGAGCCTGTGACTGACGGTTTAGGAGTTATGAACGATTTCATACTTTTGATCGCTGTAGTGCACCTGTCAATACTACCATCCCTCCAAGTTTCAAGTCTCTACAACTTACAGTTTGGTCTGTTTTACATAAAAAATTGCTTACCCATGACCATTCTAACAATTACAATAGAGTTTCAACCCATAACAATATGAGAAGATCATACTACAATGTCTAAGGTCAATTTCCAAAAATTTAATCATTTTAAATAAGCTTAATTAGGGCAATTGAGTTGTTTTTTTTTTTGTTTTTTTTTTGTGAGGAATGCTATTGACCGAGATTGAAGTATGGTCAATGATGTTATACTGTTAATCAGTGAACGTTTTATCAATAGGCTTCACTTATGACTTTTTAAATGAAAGAAGAAAAGAATCAGTTATTATTCTGAAAATCTGATCTGTTGGTCACAGTGCAATTATCTCTCGATCAGGGAGTTAACATAACATTACTCCAATACCCCATAGATCATATGTAATGAAACTTTAAGCAAGAGGATGAGAGAAGGAAAGAAAAACTAAGTCTTCATAAAATTATTATGGGAGTGATTTTAGTAAATGCTTCAGGCCTTATCACCATCCTAAAATAATAAGCTGTAATTGTGATCGTTTGCACACTCTCTTTTCTGTTCAATGAATGTTTGTGTTCCATCAGAAACTAATGAGTTTGGTCAAAGTTTGCCTTTAATCATCTCTTTCATTAAAATCTTTTTATAATCGCGTCTTAATGAATGCAGCGTGAAATAATGACAGCAAAAAATTGCCCTCTGCATTATGCATGGCTACTAAAAGTGGTAGTACAAAAGCAAGGGTGTTGAAAATTGCAGCCTGAAACCTACATCATGTATTTAAAATTATTTAAATTACACACGTAAATTCAGGAAATAAAGTATTTAGTTCCCATTTCAGTGATTACAGGATGTGTTGTTCTCTCTTTATAGGAGCAGTGCATAGACTCAAAAAAAAAAAAAAAGTAAATTCTTTTTTTATTATTACTATTATTATTATTAATTAACTTCTAAATCATACAGTTTCTAATTGTTGTTGAAATATAATAACTCACAGAGTGGCTGTCATAATGTGTTTCATAAATATTTATTTTAACATTAAATAATTAAGACATCACTAACAGGTAAAACAAAATACAGTATACATTCTAATATTTCACAAAATGGTTTTCACTAGACTTCAATCTGTAGACACTGATGACTTGGTAAATGATATGCTACATGACATTTTGTTTACAAGCTGTTTTTATGAACTTTTCATGGTAGAAACACTAATTGAGAGATTACTTGTGTCGTGAGATGTCAATTCATGTACTTTTTACATTTAAAAAGAATTGCGCTCATTCAAGCTCTGCACTAAGAACTGAGGCTTTGATACAGTAATATGTAATGGCAAACCACATCAGAGAGTGGCAAAACAACATTTATTGTTTGAATTTCTTGAAATACAGTAAATGGAGCGATTTATTTAGCACACATGCATACCGAACCAAAAGGTCCAAAGATTTTCTGTAAAAATAATTGGTAAGGCTTTAGATTACAACCTGCAAAGGACACGTGCGGCGACTTTCATTGTCTTTAGAGCGAAGTCGGTCACCGCACGGAGTTCCAGCATGACCCCTTGATCAGAACCACCCTCGTGCAGATGTTTCAAAGCTTTGGCCTGATACACTTGGAGTGTGGCCATCGCGTGCAACGAGGTAGCAGCCTGGCCCGCAGCGTAGTAAGCCCGGCCCGCGAGAGCGGACGAGGTCTCAGCGTGCTCGACCTGGGGGACCGACACGTACCCCCTGGCTGCTCCTCCATCGAGGGTGGAGAGCGGAGAGGAGCTGGGGGCCAGGCGTGACAAGTACGTGGCTCGTCACAACCTGGTCAGTTCCTCATGCACCTCTAGGAAGAAGGGCACTGAGGGGGACCGGAACGGGGTCGCGGGCAGAGAACTCAGAAACCATTCATCCAGCCTCGATGGATCGGGCGGGAGCACACACGGTACCTCCAATCCGATCCCCTCAGCGGCTCGAAGGAGCATAGCCGAGAGCTCAGCGTTTACCTGGGATGGAGCAGCGATCGAAAATGGCCACTGTCCCGCACCGGCGTCAGCGTTGCCCCCCGACTCTCCCTCTGACACTGCGGACGACATCTCAGCCTCCTGGGGTGTACCAAAGGAGACGCTCAGCCCGGTGGCTTTCGGGGAACACACTGCTCTGGAAGCACCAACACGGAATTACGGGGTGCGGCAGAGGTCCATGAGGCTTTTAAACCCCACGGAACATTCTGCACAGGCACAGTGAGATCCCCCAAGTGAGATTGCAGGAACTCTTTGTTGTTTCGGATCTTTCTCTGTGAATCTCACTGCAGCAGACTCGAACAGCATAAACTGTTTCTGACGAGGCTCCGAAGCGAAAAGCTGCAAGTGCATTCCAGCCATGACCTCTCATACCCCCGCTGTGATAACGTGCACCTGGCTGTAATTAAATGCACGCCAATAATCATTGGCCTTTTCTCATGACTCGAAGACAATTTGTTTCTCGTGCGAGTTCCCACTTGTAACGTCGGAGTAACTCGACTGAAGGGGAAGAGGATTAGGGCCAAGCAATAATGAAAAAAAATTTAAGTTGTTAAATAACGAGAATAAAGTCATTAAATTACAAGAAAAGAACCTGTCCGTGCAGCGCGCTTCACGCGAATTTAGAGCTCTTTCGCTTTTGCTGCGTTCAGGAATTCTCGTGCGGTAAAGAAATGACAGCGCATATGAAAATTTGGACACCCCTGCCATAGATGCTATTTACAGTGTAAAAATGAAATCAGCCCATTTTTATATATGTGCCACTAAATAAAAATAGCCATTTAATTCACACTGTGTAAAAGTAGCAGATCTTTTTTCAAAACAAGTTCTTTTGTTCTGCACTTTTACTTCTCGAAATATGAGGGGTATTTTTTCTCATTATTTAACAACTTTTTCCTCGTTATTTAACAACTTTAATCTTGTTATTTAACTAGTTTATTTTTGTTATTTAACAACTTCAATCTTGTTATTTAACGAGTTTATTCTCATTATTTAACGACTTATCTCGTAATTCAAAGAGTTTATCTCGTTATTTAACAACTTTAATCTCGTTATTTAACGAGTTTATTCTCGTTATTTAACGACTTTAATTTTGTTATTTAATGAGTTTATTCTCGTTATTTAACGACTTTTATCTCGTAATTCATCGAGTTTATTCTCAACATTTTATTTCAACTTTTTTCCTCATAATTTAACGAGTTTTTTCTCGTCATTTAATGACTTTAATCTTGAAATGATATACATTTTTTTATTATTGCTTGGCCCTAATCCTCTTCCGTACTTTTTAGTGGTAGTGTAAATCTGATTTGTTTTTCAAATATGAACTTTAGGACTGACCGTTTGCTCTGTAACTATATCAAATCTAATCTCTAATCTACTGTATATTGCATGCCATAAAGTGATAGTGCACCCAAACATGAACACTCTTTGATTTAATTTTCCTTGTGTCTTGTCGAACCTGTTTTTACTTCTGTGTAGCACAAAATATGATATCCAAAGAATATTCAGAATTGTTTTCCCTGTGCAATGACAGGGGTTCAGTGTTGTTTTGGACCCCACTGAACTTCACTGCAAGAAAAAAAAAAACCTTAAGAATCTCATTGTTTTGTGTTTTGGAGAAGAAAGTAAATCACACAGTAAAAGATGACTAATTAACTCTTCATTTTCATTATTTCATACAGAATTTCTATTTTGGGGGGAACAATCCCTTTCAAATCAGCCCAAAGTGAGAAGACACACTGTAAGAGAGCATTGCAGAAAGATGACACCCTGAATACTGTATACTGAACAAAAATCTACATACAGTCTCATATTATCTTTGCTATTCAGATTATCAGAGATTGTTGGGAGTCTGTCTGAACAAAGCCTTGCCGAGTGTGTTGTTCATACAAATGCTGATAGTAGTCTTACCTTTCATTTCTTCATCCTCCACTGTGGCATTACTGCTGTCCGATGACTCCTGTGGTATTCAGACACAGAGAGACAATTAGCTGTGTATTAACATTTTTCTGAAAGATACCAGCAAGTGCCAAAGTCTCTCTCTTAGTCATACACACACGATAAATGAACATGTAAACAGGAGAACTCTGGGGAATCGCACGCACAATTAACCGTTCAATGATGCATGGCCATGTCAGCACCACTGTTAGAAGAGGCTTGTTATGTTTGTTATAATCCCACTCTCATATGCATAATGATATTAAAACACAGGCCACACCTCCACCAGGAATGAACGTTACGAACCCAATGCTCTTTTCTAATTTCACAATATCCTGTGCTGAAATCTGAGAGATGAGTTCAAGAATACTGCAGACACTTCCCGGGTCAGCCTCATGTAAAACAACACATTCTTGGCCTGCAGCAGTCTTTATGGGGCATACTGGATGCATATTTATTTTGCATCATATGAATTTATGTACAGTTTTCTTTAGATGCGATTTGATGGGTCTTACTAAGCAAGCCTCTGGCTGAAAAGAAAAATAAAGTGTGGGGTTATGTTCAATTGAACTATTGAGATATTCTGGCACTAAGCAGATCACATAATAATTCTAATATTTGAAAAACGAATAAGGCAAAATATATATAAAAGTATATAAATACAATAGGTGACTCTGGACCAAAAACAAAAAATATATTTTTATATATTTACAGCAGGAAATGTACAAAACATTTTCATCTTTACGGAATATTCAAGTGATTTTTGTCATGAAAAAAAAAAAAAAAAATAATAATAATTTGGCTATTGCCAAATTTATTCCCGAGCGACTTGAGACTAGTTTTGTGGTCCAGGGTAACATATAAAGGAAAAAGTACAATTAAATAAGCATTACACACTAACTTGCAGTGAAGAGAAATCAGTGTCGTTACTGTTAACTAAAAAAGATATTATGTTTAATTATGTAGAAAAATATTGGTAAATGAAAAACCACAAATAAAATAAAAACATACAAAACTCTGAAACTTTGTCATGACGGTTAACTTTATTTTATAATATATTTATTTCAGTAGATCAAGCTACACTAATAGGAAGTTTAAGGGATTAAAACGTTAATTTAATTTATTCTTTTTTAGTTCGCTATAATAACCTTCATTTTCATCAAAATAAAAAACAAAACTTGCAAAAAATGAATTTAAAAGTTTTTAAAAATTGCTGTCCACCTGTAGGAGAAATAATCCGGGTGCTGTGTAGGGTCACCACTTGATGTGTAATAGTCCTGATACAAAACTATTGCAATAAAATAACAAGCATTAGTCTTCACAACACCTTGTAGCTGTATTTACGCACCGCAGCACTTCCTCTTGTACTTTATTGCTCAATTAAATTCACTGACAGAATGATGTCTCAATAGGAAATGAGGAGGAGGGGGGCATGGTCACCTGAGAAACGGGACCATGCACCTGTCACAGTGTAACCGTAGCGATCACCAAGGACACCAGCTCCTGCTGTAAATAGGCCATCAGTATGTGGGCCGATATTATTAGGTGCTCCTATAAAAAGGCTTTTGTTCTCTCATTCCATCAGCTACGCTGCGCTACAGACCTTGTTACACCTGTACAGAGAAAGTGTCAAACGTGGCGAAATGGACAGCTTCCCACGCAAGGGTCTAACAGATCACTTTCAAGGGAGAGGTTAAGCTCAATTCAGAATTCACACAGAACAGCCACCGCTGACGGAACAACTCGGCCCGGATCTACACTTCACTACTGCCGCCCGGGAGAAGACATGTGTGACGTGTGACACAAAGGCCCTGTTTGTTTCGGCAAAAACTTTCTTCAGTCATGCAGAAAATTCTACATACAGCTGCAAAACTTTCGAAACACATGTGTAAATCTTTAACATTTACATTTTCCTTGTACTGGTTGTTAAATTCATCCCACTTTTCAGTCTTGACTTATTTCACTTGCAAACAATGCAATACAGCTTTAAATTACTGTCGTTTCGTGTTTAATTTAATTGTATTTTAGTGTTAGTTTTTGTGAGCAAGACACTTACTAAGATGTTTTTTTATTTGTAACAATCTTGTCAGGCATACTTGCATCATAAAAACAGTTTAAGGCGTATTAAATTACTTTCTCCCCAAATCAGAATTTAACCACTATCCTAGGCTGCCCATTTGTCAGTAAGATTTACACTTTTATAACTCAATAAAATTTAATATGCTCACTTATTATTATTATTTTATTTTATTTTTTACACGTTTTAATATGTACAGGTCAGAATAAGCTTGTTTGTTTGTTTGAATTTTAACATAAGTATAAGTGTTAGACTGAATGACAATGAAACAAATGATAATTTCCAACACATTTTAATATTTTATATTTTTTTTAATATTATATTTTTTTCCAAACGTATTTGAAACCTTAAAAGGGGACACTTTATTTACATTTAATCTCCTTTCCATGGAAATAAAATCGCTTTCTTTCGATGCGGATTTCTTAATGACTAGATATTTGTGTGATTTTTACATTTAATTTCCCAAAGAAAGAGCTACATTTAAATTTATTCCATTTAATGTCTATTCCGTTTTATTTTTGAAAGATAAATTGTGTACTGTCTCTTCCACTGGAAGCACAAAAGTGCAATTTCTTTCACATCAGGAATATGTTTTTTATGTCGAGGAAGCTTGTTTCGCAACTGGCACTTTCAACGGCCACCACAAGAGGTCTCTCTGTCACACAGTCAGACAGAGACAGCAGGTTTAATATTCTTATCATGACACAGATTTCCAACTGTTGCTCCTCAGCCTCATGCTGCAAACATCTGATGTGTCAAGAGCCATTTCCCATCATCATAATCATTCACAAACATAACTATTAGAATCAATCAGAAAAGACACGTCATGCGTTTCATCAGAGTACTCGTCCGCATGTTATGTTTAGGCACAATTTGTTAATAGTAATGAGTTATGATCCGGCTTCAAAGAGTTAAAAGAGTCACACATGCAGCCAACAGGCATGATGTCATCGTCTGCAGTCACATTAGCTGAAATGCATTGAGGAGATGCAGATCAAACAAGAGGACGGATGGTGGGAATGAAAGGAGGAGAGTGGTGGTGGGGTACCTTAATCCCATCCACTGCATTATGGATGACAGTGGTCTGTGCCTCCTACAGAGCGACAGGGGAGGAGGGGGTGGAAAAACATGAGGAGAAAAAAGAACAAGAGAGAGAGAGAGAAAGAGCGTGTGGGTGGATGGGTGTTTGCGATTGCCAACCCAGTAAAAATGAACAAACAAAACATGCACAAAAACCACCAGAGGTTCAACTGCGAAGAGCTTCATAAAACAAATGACTGCACGCTAGGCTCTAATATTTCCGAAGCACACTAAATACGACCGCACAGCTATGTATCGCTAAAAGTGAAACATCGTGATTCCGGCGGACGCTAAACCAACATGTTTATTTTATGCCGTCTCCTTTGCGTACGTGTTCACCTCGGAAAGCTGCTAGCTAGACGCACATCACAGCGTATAAATCTGTAATGCCCACTTCTCTACTGCAGGAAGTAACATTCCCTCACTGGCCAATCAGCAGACTGCGCTCCCCATCGTTATGGGGGTATTCATCGCCATGACAACCGTTGCCCCGTGCAACAGGAGGCAGTCGCATTCTAAGGTTGCTCAGAGTCTGTAAGAAGGTGGAACATTTTTTTTAAGAGGATAGTTCAGCCAAAAAAATCTGTTGTTATTTATGCACCCTCAACTCTTCCAGACCTGTATGGATTTCTTTGTTCTGTTGAGCACAAGAGAAGTTATTTTGGATGAATATTGTTGACGGTAGCCATCGAATTTCAAAGTATGGGAAAAAAAACTATGGAAGTCAATGGCGACCATCAATAGGCAATATCTTCTTGTGTTTAAATATATGCAAACAGATCTGGAAAAACTTCAGGGTGAATAAATAATAAAAAGCCCAACCTTTATAAATTAGGTTTTATTGTCACATAGCTATATATATATATATATATATATATATATATATATGTCTTTTAACTTATTATGCACTCATTAATTAAAACATTGTTAGCATTGATGCTTGTTCAAACTGTCCAGTACTTTATATGTCACTGTTTAATGATAATTAAAAAATATATAGATTATTTGTAATATTAGTATTTATATAATTTTCCACTTATTATTTGAAATATTATTTATTATTATTATTATTAGTTACTATAACATTTTCCAAATACAGAAAATGCAAGTGGACAAATACTGTTGTTATATGACTACCATGCATTGTCAAAACTGGTACCTGACACATAAATCATTTAGAAATTAATTTAAAAAAATCAATAAAAAATTAAAAAAACCTCTTCTAACTAATCTATGTGCCGGGTATGGATTTAATTCTACTTCTAGATATTTTGAATATCCTTGCCTGTTTGGTTAAAATAGTGGTTCCTCTTACTGGGAATAAAAGAGAGAAAGTACTTAAAAAAAAAAATAAAAATAAAATAATAATAATAATATAAATAAGGAGTTATAGATCAAATAAGGGTAGAAAATAAAAATATCACCTAGTCCTACATAACCGCACAGTTAATAGTAAAGCTAGAAGGGAACCCATGAAACAAAGCACTAAGGCTAGAGTCTTTACTGACCATAAACACCTCCTCACTTCACTTCAAGGTTGGGTAACTATATCTGCACTATAAAAAACACCATCTACTACACACACACACACAAACTCCACAGTGGCAGCATTAAAGGGCAACTACTTGCTGTATGTGCTGAAACACATGTCATGTTTCCATTAGGAGCTTCCTCCCTTTATGCTTTGGTTCACTCTAAAACCTCTTCACAGGGCTCTTACCGACCAAAGAAATCTACAAATCTCCCATCAGAGCACAGACTATCCATCCATATCCCTCAAGCATGCATTAAACGTTAAACAATCACATCACCCATGTACCCACCGTCCAAATCCATGACATTTATTAAATTCCCTGACAACTCCAAGCAATAAACAACCTTCATCATCCGCCGGAACAAAGCAGACACTGAAAGGCAAACTGGCATTATGCAATCAAATAAACAACCCAATAAATGTGACTAGAGTGTGTAGTAATATATCAGAATGTCAGAGAGCAACTGAATAAACAGTTGAATAAACAGCTTAACTGGGTCCATGGACAGAGATGCAGCGAAGCTTAATTGAAATTGAATTTAATTGAATTTTTTTTTTTTTTAACAAGGTTTGCACTCATATGCAATAAAAAGTTGGCAAAACAGCTCACAGGAAAACAGATTGCAAGTGCAGTCACAGACAGAAGGGAAAAAAAAGGATGGAGTGGAAGAAAAGAAAAGGATTAGAGAGGTAAATACCAGTGCAGGAGAGGGGAGGTTTCCCTTGGGACTGGTGACTATGCTGTTTTTGGTGCTGTTTGTCTGGGGCTGTGCAGGGAAACACAACATACATTCGGTTAAGAAAGGGTCAGGTTTAGAAGAAGCGAGGGAGAGATCGGCATGCACACAATCACACTCACTCAAACGCATGCAGTAGTCATCATACTGACTGATGTGCTTCTAACTACCTGTTTACATGAAAACAGTGCAATTCATTGAGACACAATGTGTTCTAGCAGAGAGAGGTACAGGAGGGTCATTGTTAAAGTCCATAAATTGCTTTTCACCAATTAGGCTTCCTAAACTAATGCATTATACCAATTAGCCACATTACATGCAGAGGCGGAATAGCTATGGGTGTTTATTTGTCCTCGAGGTCCCTCAGGTCTCACGTCTATGAGCTTGCAGTGATGTCAAGGTAGCTAACGGTCCTTGTATGGCTCATGTACTCGCTTGAGAAGTGTCATTATCATGCATCTATGCGCGGTCGAGGGAGATGAATGAACAGTGGCTCACGACTTCTGGACCCTCACAAACATGAAATAAACCCACATACACCAGCACAAACACATAATGAAATGACTTTAGCTCTATGGGCACACATTCAAATACATATCGTTCCTAACTGGACCACATGTCGTCTAGCAGAATTCATTAACAACTCCCAATGGAGTTATGGATCTCTGTGGAAGTCCAACTTTATCCAAGTAAACAGGGATATTGTCAGGAAGGAGAAACAGCAAGGCTATCCTCGTATGGGAACCATTAGAAAAGAATCCTAAGCCGTGAGAATATGACAGTCAATCCTGCAAAGTAAGCAAGCAGATTTGATGCTGTCAGATTCCTTGAGTGAGTGCAAATAGGACCTTAGGAGAAAAACACAGGGTGGAACTGTAAAAACGCAGGGTCTTATATACAGGTAGGCAATGGAAAAGACATACAGAATGAGCAGAAAGGACACTATTAAACCTGCTTTAGAAAGCTTCTGGAGTGGTCGGTAGGTATCAACCAAAATAAATCAGATTACCAACATGCAGAATGAGACCCAGAAGGTCTGTAGTGTTAAATAGGAGCTGGTCAAAATTATTCAAACAAGGTAAGCAAGAGCAAGTAGTAGAAACCAAGAAAAACAGTAAAGAAAGCGGGACATATTTACTGGGTTTAAGTGGTCTCGCGAAGCCAGATCTTTGATTGAGCTCTAAAACGTATAGCCCACGGTGCGCTTTGTCTAAGAGCTTCCCGCTTAGACATTCAGATACTGACTGACGTGTAAAGAATAAAAAAAATAGTGACCCAAAACAGCCTGGTAACAAACTTTTTTTTCTAAATATCTTCCTTTTGTGTTCGGCAGAACAGATTCAGACAGGTTTGGAACTACTTGAGGGTGAACAGAATTTTCATTTTTGGGTGAACTATTCCTTTAAGGGCTGGTTTATCTGAAAGTGTTTACGCAATACAAGACTAGACGTGTGCCCTTCAGGCCCGTTCAATCCAATAGTGTTAAGCCAGTTTCTCTATTTAGTCTTAAAGCCCATTCACACCAAGCACGATAACTATAAAGATCCACACCACCGCTATCACGATAAAGGCACAGAGAAACAATAAAATTTATTTCCCAGCAGAAGAATGATACAAACATTAACAGCCAATCAGAATCAATCCTGCTACAACGAGTTTGAGAATTTAAGACAATATCGTCACCTTTAAAGTTATTGTTTGTGTGTGAACAAGGCTTTAATCCTCTTAAAATTAAACCTATGCTCAAATCTTCTTTATTTGAAAAATGTATGATGTGTTAAATGTTTTATTGTGTAGCGTTTTTACATATTGTCTATATTTTAATTACATGTTTACATTTTTCTGTGCAGCAATTTGGTCAACCTTCTGGTTGCTTAAAAAGTGCTTTATAAAGAAAGCCATAATGGAAAAAAAAGAAATAAAAATAGTCCTGTGTCAAATGTAAATTTTCTGTTATATTTCCTCAACCTTGTCCTGTTGTAGTCGACTAATTGTCTAAGCATTTTAGTCTTGTTTTAGTCAGTCGGATCTTACTCGCATTTTCATCATGCTGTATAATAGTTAAACTTAGGGTTACTAACCACCTGTAGTAACGCATTATTTCATCTCTATATCCACTATACACTTTCCTACTAGCATGTTACAAGAACGCACCACAAACAAATCTGCTTCTTATCCTTTTAATATCTTTTCTGCACATTATCATGCACAGTTATTATGTAAACTACTTGTATAGTCAGTCTTAGGTTATGTGTATGTATCATCAATTATTTATAGTATATGTATATGTTTAAAAAAATGTTTCTGCATCTAGTGTATTTAGGTTCATATTTATGTTTATTTATGTAGCACCGGGGTCCACACATGTAGCGGAATGACAATAAAGCTAGACTTGACTTCAGTATTGCAAATTAATCACCTGAAAAACTGAACACGATATAGCGTAGCTTGTCAGTGATCTGCTGCTCTGTGTATTAACTGGTGCTCCTTTTGAAAACAGGTGATGGACATTTACCGCTAAACAAAGAACCGGCTTTACTGACGAGATGCTAAAAATATATTAATGAATATATCATTTTTAAAATTATAAAGCGCAATCTCTAGCTTCTGGATGTCTAATTGCGTCGCTGCATTGCACTCGCGCTAAATGCATCATTCGCATCTGGTCTTGTTACGTCTACGAATGCATTTGTTTATTTAATATAATTGCAACATTTGCTGTAATGTAATCACATAGGCTGACATCGCAATTGCGATATGATTAATCGCGCAGCACTAGCCTCTACTGTGGAAAAAAGTCAGCCAATCAGATCTAACGAATCTGTGAGGCTGAGACCAAGATCCAAGGTTAGCTGACCAGTAAAAAACACACTGTAACATTTATTTAAACAGAACCAGTTTGAATATGTTTAATTATGGCCATCATTTCATTAGGTCCCACAGAAACACAGGAAGTACGACTTTAGAAAAAAGTGTCGCACATTAGCCGGTACAGTAGGTGGAGGTACAAGAAGAGAAAACAGAAGGGTGTAAATGAAACAAGATTCTCACCATGTACTGAACGGTAGAGCTCGACTTCCGCTTCTACAGAGAGAACGACAAGTGAAAAAAATGAAGGAACCTGTGAAACGATATACATAAAAAAGTAGCTTTTTTTTATTTTTTTATAATCATGTTCATTTGGGGCGAAGAGAAAGGCTGGGAGGAGATATCAAATGCAGCACAGCTGTGTGTGTATCAGCCAAAGAGGATGACTGGAAGAACAATTTTAGGGTGCTTGTGAAGGTTTGGGATCAGAGCAAGACAACTTGAAGGCTCCTCGGCACAAGAGGAAATTTGGATGAAGAGAAACAAGGGTCGTGGTTCGGGTGAAGGAGCAATAAAAGTGGAAAAAGGAAAGAGAAACATGCTACTAGGAGAAGAATAGTTAAAAGTGCACCTGAGGAATGATCAGTGCAAGCAAAGTTACCTGATCCGGGGTCAGCTGTTCGTAATATATGACAGTTACCGTTCAGAGACAATCTGGCCCTGAACCTGGAGCGGGAAAAACAACGCAGGAGCTACACAAAGTAGGAATGATGTGCAAGGACAGGCAGGGATGCTGAGAGAGGAAACAAGCACAGTCTGTGTGGTTCAGTGATATTTTTTGTCCTAAAAAAGAAAAAAGAAAAAGGGCAGCCAAGAACGAGTTATTTTAAGCACAGAATGTTCTCGGAAGCGCTTCGGTTCAAAACGCAGCAGCGCAACTTCCAATCGCTGCCTTATTCAAAAATAAATAAATAAATAAACTCCTCCAAACTCTAAAGCAGAATTACGTAACCAGCGGTCGTACACAAAGTACGGAAAAGTGTTCGCTTCGGTTCATTTGAGACATAGTGACAGCGACTAAATAAAGAGAAGACGGAGTGTAAAGGTGAAGCAGAGAGAGAGAGAGAGAGAGCACAAAGTAATCGTGAAAAGGACAGAAGAAATGTTTTAAAATGGCTGGAGAGGATTTGGGGGAGCCTGTTGCTAGGAGATGAGAGGAGCGCTGTGCTGCTATTTTGGTCTCAGAGTTTCCAGGGTTTCAGACTCACGGCTATTCTTGGAATCAGAGTCACATTCCCCGCTGAACTATTTCTCTGCTCGAACACGCTCGCACACAAACATACACACACATGAAGAGAGCAGGTGTGAGTCACGGAGGTGGGTCGTGGGGTGACGACAGAGCACAAACAGGTAGGAATGTGTTTGAGTGTGTGTCTGCGAACACTCCCATAAGCGCCAAGCGTGCTTCATCTCTGAAAATCCCGCTTCGTGAATCAAATTACTCTGGCTCTAGTGGAAGATTCCACAGATTCCTCAATCGTCTTTACATCGTTCTCTTAAACGTCTCCCACGTGTCCACAGGCGCTGACGGAAATAAAACCTTCATTTGGTGTCATCTTTCAGTGCTATCGCTGGCTCTGCGACCGGATAGAGCTTGTTATGGTGTTATTTCCACACACTTACGTCTGCTAAAGAGCCCGGCAAATTCCCTGAAATACTCACCGTGAGGTACACCGCGTAATCCGCACTCTATTTTCCCTTTTTGAGCTAATGTGTGATGGATTTAAATACGGGGAAACGTATGTTCAAGGTTTTATTGGTAGCCAGAAAATTAACTGAAATGCTCATCGCGGGGTTTATACTTTTCCATTTTCACACTAATATGTTTAATCCTGAGGGAGGGATTTAAATATGGCCTTATTGGTAGATCAATAAACGATTTAGCAGAGGGTATTCACATTTTTCTGAATGAAATGAAAAATCAGAGACAGTTCATCAATATTCTCACCACGTCAGTCTAAATTCCTTTTCTTTTCTTGGAACCACAAAAGGTGATGCCCAAGATTTTCAAACGTGCATGGTGATCATTAGCTGTCAATGCACTAATTAGATATATTACAGGTCTTCTGAAAACACACACAGACTGAAAAATGGCAATACAGTATATAAGCATAGGCTTGACAGTTATTGTTCACCATCTGCCTTCCTTGTAAGAAAAAGAACAGTTTAAACATTTTGTGCTGAAATCAATTCAGCTCATTTGTGACCCTAAACCACAAAACCAGTCTTAAGTCGCTGGGGTATATTTGTAGCAATAGCCAAAAATACACTGTATGGGTCAAAATAATAGATTTTGCTTTTATGCCAAAAATCATGTGGATATTAAATAAGGATCATGTTTCATGGAGATATTTTGTAAATTTCCAAACATAAATATAGTAAAATTTAATTTTTGATTAGTAATATGAATTAGAGCCTGACCGATTTATCGGCATTTTCCAAACTATCGGTATCGGCATTTGGTTGTTATTGTGTTTTTGTTCAAAGGACTTTAAAGTTTCATATCTAAAGTTTCTATTTTTGTACATTTTATTAATCAGAACTTTAATATATTTCGATGTTCCTCTGTTCCATTGTGACAATAATATTTTAGTGAATACTCAACTACAAAATAGCTATTCTTGTACTAAAACCTGCCTCTGCTGGACTGGAGCTGTTGAGGATTGACTGGTTCAGTACACTATCTCGTATACTGTTAGCAATTTATATTTTACTGTTGTTGTTATTTATCAGAACTTAACAGAATTTGTCTCCAGTCCTAGTCAAAGTTATATTTATGAAGCTCACAAAGTCTTTTAAAACTGGTAACTTTGATTTGGTTGTTGTTGTTGTTACTGTGTTTTTGTTCAAAGTACTTTACGTTTTATATCTTAAGTTTGTATTTTTACACTATTTTTACACTTTTACACATTATCATACTATGCGCGTTTCTGAAAAATAAATAAAATAAAATAAAATAAAATATTGGCCGATATATCGGATTTTAAAACCAACAAAAATTTGTATTGGTATCAGCCTTCAAAATTCGTTATCTGTCGGGCTCTAATATGCATTGCTAAGAACTTAATATGGACTAGCTTTAAAGTTGATTTTCTTAATGTTTTGATTTTTTTTTTTTTTTGCATACTCAGATTCTGGATATTCAAATGGTTGCACCTTATACAAATATAGTCTTATCATAAACTACACATCACTGGAAATCTGGTTTATTCAGCTTGTGTATAAATCTCAATGTAAAAAAAAAAAAAGACTTATGACTGGTTTTGTGGTGCAGGGTCACATTTAGTGTTTAATATGACACTAACAATCAGAAATACATGTATATTGAGTACGTGATGAACTACTCGTTAAAGAATAGAACTCTGATTATTTTTATGTTTTAATCATGTCAGTAAATTGAAACCAATTTTGAGGAGAGTTTGACTAGACTCTGATACTGAAATATAGTTTAATGAAGTGATTTTACACTTACACTTGATTGCACAGACACTATTTAAACAGATCTGAGCATAACAATGACATCACTGAATCAATTATGAACTGACTTTAACTGGAAAATGACTTTTACCATCAACCTCTTTTAATAACGAAACATTATTTTTCTGTTTTATATTCTAAAGCAGCTTTGACACTGTTGTATAAAATGCTATATAAATAAAGCTGACTTAACCGTTCATGTCCTAAACGCACACACACTCATAACCACACATCAACACCTGTGTATGAAAACTACACAATCATGCAATAAAGAAGAGACGCTAAACACACACAGCAGGCACTGACAGATTAGCCAGGGCACAGAGACAGAGTAGTGAAAACTGAGAAGGTACTAAGAAGCCGTGTGCTCATGTCTGGGTCATAGAGGTCAGGAGTTCAACAGATCTTCTTACCTTAACGTCTGCTTTTTTGTTCAACAAGCTCTTGGCTGCTACAATTGGAGGAAATAAGAGAGAGACGTTAAATCAGCAAGACCGTAATACAAAATATCAATTAACCCGGCGAAAGGAGGTTTACCCAAGGCTATATTTCCTAAAATGAAACATAACATGGCAGATATTAAATCATACCTATAATCTTGTAAACCATAACTAGGCACAAGTTTTTTAGGCACACACTTATTTTGGGGGGAGAATTGTATGGAATGGATTTAAAATGTAGAAAAATACGTTAACTCAATTCTCTTACTAGTAAATAATTTAACTAGATAAAAAAGTTTGTTTAGACAAACTTTAAGTTGGCTTGAGAAAGCTGGAGATAGAAGTTTGAAAAAGTTTG
>JAUCMU010000097.1:11072074-11084783 GCA_032275025.1 Enteromius treurensis | reverse complement strand
AATAGTAATGAGGAGGTCTGCTCTGATTGGCTGTTTCTCAGCGTTGCTCATTTCAGTAGCACAAACAGATTTCTACTTCAACCTTATATGTTTGAGCCTGTATCAGACGAAGATTTTGTAGAACAACCTGTTGTTCTGAGATTGCACATCGATCCTTCTGAATGGTAAGTTATGGGCGGGTCTATGCAAATGTGGTGAGCGTAACTATTACGCCTCTAGACTGTTACGTAACAGTCTGTGTTGTGTTGAAATTTGACTGTTTTTTAATCGTCTTTTGCAAACACTTATTTATATAAGAAGTAGGAAACGATGGTGTTTGAGACTCCATGTCCATGTACTAAACTGTTATTATTCAACCATGCCAAGGTAAATTCAGTTTTCCATTCTATGGCACCTTTAAGGATGCAGTTAAATAAAGGAGAATTGACAGAGAGGGAGTGAGACTACATTTGCAGTGAGAATGCACGTTACTTTGTTTTATGCATGATATCTGTGAGGTCAGAGCATGAAAACTGCAACTGGGAGATGGAGAGGAAGAGGTTGTACATAAGGGGTAGAGTAAAAGTATATAGAGAGTGGTCCCAGAAAGTATGTGGACACTTAAACCACACTTTAAAATGTATATGCGTCACATTAGATATTGACACAAGTGGCATTTAGAAGAATCCAAAATCCAAATTTAACCAGTTTACTAACTTGGGTCTTGGTTTTAGGTATCAGTCTAGACAGTCCCACAAGGACATCACATTTATTTTCCTTTTTATTAGTGATTTGTGCATTTAGAATTGCAGAATCTTTCGACAGTAATCTCTTGCAATGTTTATATTTATTATTATTATTACTGTTATGCAAAAAATACAAAGAGATACACAATTACTGTTGTCATTTATAAAACAAGAACAAGGAACCAAACTAATTATTGACATACTAATGTATTAAACATTTTTGTTTGCATGTTTGTTTATCACACTACTGAAAAAAACTGAAGGAACTGTCAAGAATGATTCGTTTCTGGGTGCCATTTGTTTTGATATCTAATGCAACATCATCACACAACTTTAAAGTACAATGTGAAGTCTCTAAATACTTGTTAGGGCCACAAAATTATCAGTTAATTTTATTCAAATACAAAATTTTGACACACGACAGACAACAAAACACATGGAGATAGAGTGGGGATCTAAAAGACACACAGACTATTCCCTGGGGAACAGTAAGAACATATATACAGAACAGAAAACACGCATCTGTCAACTCAGCTGTCAATCAAATTCCATCTGCATCATACCCCGGTAACTTACCAGAGAAGTTCCGTGAAACAAGCATGGTGGTGAGGATGGCCCCCTGTGAGCACAGAGAGGAAATATAACCTCTGTGTGTAAAATTAGAATTGAGTGAGCATGTGTGTGCGTGTGACCATGAAGCGCACCTTGAGTTTCCTCCTGGCGTTAAACTTCTTCAGGCATTCCACAGTCTCTTGTCTGTGCATCATGGAAGCCACAGTTGAGCGTTGCTATGGAAACAAATAGGGAACATTTTTTTATGCATATCTAGTGTTTTGTAGTTTCTGTATAAGTGTTTGTATGTCTGCACGTGAGGGGCGGTGAATACTTACGCAGACCCATGGGTGTTTGAGAGCTTCCTGTGCAGTGATTCTCTTGGCAGGGTTTATGGTTAGCATTTGATTGATGAGATTTTTAGCCTCAGGAGTAACCGTGTCCCATTCTGGAGATGGAAACTGTTTTGAACAAATGTAAAAAAAAATTAATAAATACATTATTGCACAACTACCTCTTTGCTCTGTCAACAAGCACTGTAATGCATCAAACAAAACACCTGTTTTAATAATTAAATTGATAATAAATAAAAAAAAACACTGCATTTCTCTGATCATTTATTTTAAGACATTTTTGGGAAAGATTTTTTTTTTTTTTTAATAAATCTGTTCAATTTCTATAACTCCATTTAACAAACTGTCTTTAAGTGATAAACTTAAACTTACGAAATTCTAAACGTGATGTAGATGTTTTTAAACCTTTATTCGAAATATAGTATCAGCAAAAAAAGAAAGAGAAAGAAAAGATGTTAAACGCACATCATAAGCTCCTGCTTTGATCTGTTGGTAAAGTTTGTGCTGATCCTCGTCCCAGAAAGGTGGATATCCAACCAGCAGAATGTACAGAATCACACCTTAATAAAGGGAATGAAAAAAAAACACAAAAAAAACGCCATCATTTATTTATAATACATGTATTTTATACTAAGCATGCCATACTTCATGGGGAGTTGTGCTGGGTGTAGGTGTCACTAAAACACCAAGCCCCGCCCAACGACTGACAAAACAGTGCGCGGGTGACACATGTGCGCGCGAGGGTTTGATATAAACTCGCGGCCCCGTTTCTTCACATGTACATCTGTTTTCCTCTCACGGAAATTTACCGCGCTCGCCATCATCAGTGGTGCGCTCGCTTATTAATGGCATAGTTTTGCCGCCATAGATTAAGTGTGTTATTCGCGAGCTGGTTGCTGCTGCTGCAGCGGGGTGGAGCATCGCGATGCCGACTCAGTTGTACTTCAGCACTAATTCTGCATAATTAAAGCATATTAAGCACAAAACTAGTTTAACAGACTTTAAGTATACCAGTTTAGTATACTAAATGTACAATTGCAGGGCATTTTTATTAAACACAAACATGTAAACCTTCTAAAACCAGACAACCAGAAGAGTTTGGCCGAGACGCGAGTTCAGCTTTTGATGGACAGCACAGACAACTTTTTCTTTAGAACGAGCATGTGCTTGTCACTGTATTTGAGTTTATTTACCGCAAGCCCAGATGTCCACCGGTTTGCCATATGCTTCCTTCCTCAACACCTCAGGGGACAGGTAACCTGGTGTCCCTGCAAATCCTGTGAAATGCAAGGCAAAATGTGACAATAAAAGCATCAGTAGTAAGTACAAGCAAGTTCTAAAGTGTTTGTGACAAGTCTTATGAGCATCTCTGTATATCAAACTACCGGTTTGCAATGTTTACATACCAAACCATGCCTGCTGGTCTCCCTGCACTTCAATGGCCAGTCCAAAGTCGGCCAGTTTCACAGCGGCGTTCTTGCACTTACTGGCCAAGAGCAGATTCTCTGGCTGAAGGGAGAATGAAGACAACATTTCTCCTGCCTTAACGCACAACTTTACAGCCTCAGACACACTCTCTCACAGTAACAAACACAATTGTGCATGCTGACACACACTTCACAGCAAAAATAGATAGTCAGATGGCTATCACATGGTCTGAGCATGAAACCAGCTCTGTGTAAAATCAATCTCCCAAATCTGATTCTGTGAAATATTAGGTGAAAAACTTTCTGACTGCAGATTGTTTCTAAATGTAGAATGCAGAGGGGGGAAAAAAAAGATGTTTGTCTTCACTGGTAAGTGTGGGTGTGTGTGTGTTTTCCTCCCAACTGACCCAGATTATCCAGCCTCATTATTCTCTGTCACTGATGGATGCTAATAATGTGATATCCCCTCTAGTGCCTCCCGATGTTTCCGCTAGCACACATGACACGATCTTATAAATCATAGTGCTATCAACACTGATCCATAAGAGCAGGCTAACAAACCAAAAATTGTCCCACACACCTCAAGCACTGCACCAGATAGTGAAATCTCGAGCAGCTTTTCCTGCATTGCAGGGTCTGGTGGATCTAGTATTCAGTTCCCCCACAGTCTTATTCGTGTTGGAGACTGCAGCTAAAATAATTAAAGCTGTGGCAAAAATATATACAATACACTTTAAGATATGTTTTTTTTAAGTATCGTATTAAAAATACTTTAATGTTCCTGAAATGGGTTAAATTGATAAAAAGTGACAATAGACATTATTTCTCATTATACATTATTAATTTAAAAATATTTGATCTTAATTAAACAATTTTGTTTAAAAGAAGTTTAAAGAAAGACTTTATCATAATAAATAATAAATAATAATAATAAAAGTTTATATTAAAGCTGCAAGGTTCTGGATAAATTGATAATATACAGTATATATATATATATTTTTAGTTTTAAACAGCAATCACGATTGCCCTACAATTCCAAACCAAGCAATTTACAAGAGGTGGAGACAAAATGTGAATTGCCTCTTTCTATTAAAAGATTTTCCATTAGTTTGACTGGATTATTTAAAAACTTTTTTTTTTTTCAAATAAATTCAGTGACTCTCATACATAAACTACTATACTTGTTCCATTACTCAATGAAACAAATCTCTTGAATGAGTGATTCAATGACTAGGCATTTTTTAACAGTCACTAGTCGCCACCTAGTGGTGAAAATGCAATCAATGTTTCAGTCAACAAATGTTTTTTGTCCAAGGTTTAATAGACATAGGGATCGTCATTTAGTAATAAGATTGCACAGGTGTTTGAATCAAAACGGTGATGTTTTAACGATTAATCATGCAGCTCTAGTTTATATGTATATTTGTTCATATATAATTAGTTCGATGCTTTCATTAGAAAGCAAATTGATTAATAGATATTAATGCATGCAAGTATAGTTGCAGATGCAGATTCAACTTGCTTTCAAGTGCTCACAGGCCAGCTTTGACGCTCCAATTTGGTGGACGGCTTACATACAGTGCTGAAACAGTCGCAGAGGCATTTACATATACATATCTATAAGGGTTGGGCGATGTCGACCAATTTGGCATCGTATGATGTCTAATGTGAAACATCGCGATGGACGATGGCATCGTCGTCGTAAGCGGCGGTTGTTGGGGGGGGTTGTTTAGTTGTAACTAAAACACCAAGCCCCGCCCCACGACTGACAAAAATAACAGTGTTCTCGCGAGCAGTTGAGCGAAGATCGAGCGCATGATCGCGTACGAGTGCTGGAATCGCGCAAGGGTTTGAAAGGAGCTCACGGGCCCCGTTTCTTCGCATGTACCTCCGTTTTCCTCTCGCGGAAATGATTTACTGCACTCGCCAGCATCAGTGGTGCGCTCGCTTATTAATGGCATAGATTTGCCCCCAAAAAAGTGTGTTTTTCAAGAGCTGGTTGCTGCTGCGGCGAAGGGGGGCGGAGCATCGCGCTGCCAGCTCAGCATCATGATGACTATCGGCCATCGGCTATGGGCGATGGCATCGTCTATCGACCCAACCCTAATATCTGTATACCAAATTTGCCTGCTAAATGTTTCACTACTTCTCTACATTGTTATCCCTGTTCCATAATGCACATTATCGCCTAACCACCATCTCTTCATTACAATCTCCTAGATTTGGTCTCAATCCTCAACAGCACTCACATAACATAGTTAATGCAAAGTGCTTCCCAAAAAAAAAAAAAAAAAGGTTAAACATGCGCTCTTCTGAGGGCTGGAACACCAGCAGCTAATCCCAGCATTAAACCTCAGTAGTGGGAGGAATTTTGATGAACAGCACCCTCAGAGAACAAATCCAGCAAAGAAGATCTGCCAAAATCTCTCTCCAACGCTCTTTTACAAACGTATAACCACTACAGTGAAATCCATGACTTGACTTCCTAGCAAAAATCTCATCAGCATGGGCACAGCTATGAATCAAAGCACATACATATGCACACACTGACAAACACAGTCCTGATGCACTGCTTAAATTGGCTCGGGTTGGTTCAGTTTACTTGCTTAGCTCAGTAAAATCCAAAAAGCATGGGTGTTGATAGACGTGTCGTGTGCTATTGTGTCTGTGTGCATGTGCGAGATCGCTGCTCTTTTCTGCAGTGGCCTTCCTGTCATGCCCACTCAGATTCCCGCTGTGGAAGAGCACGTGCCCCGGGCGTCCACTCAAAAGGGCACTCCAGTGTGGGCTGACACTGATAGCGCTGGTACTGTCAGAGTAGAGAGCTGACCGCAGCAATGCTTTTTTTAGCATTTACCTGGTTTCTTATTTTTTTTTCTTTGGAAACTGCTACAGTGAAACTAAAGCTTGAATCTAAATGGATAAAATCTAGAGGTGCACCAAAATTTCTGTGTAAAAATGTAGATAAGCTACAACAGGTAAACATGTCAGCATTATGGACACACTCAACCATGATGAAAAATGATGCTAAAATAGCAATATGCAAAAGTAGTCTAGCTGAAACATCGAGAGGCTGCTTGTTGCTGATGAACTCTACTATGACCGCTTTAATTTATCACCCAAGAACTTGACAATTTTTGGTTTTCTAACATTATTTCTATTGCTGATCTAGATATTCATACATGGAAAAAAACATGGTTGCAGTTGTACTATGGAGGTATTTCAACCGTCCATGTTAAAATATTTGACTAAAACAGCAAAAGAAAAAAGAAAAGAAAAGGGTAACACTTTAGATCAAGTAACACTTGTAAAATATTAGTTATGACTTTTCCCTCAATAAATTCCTAATTTGCTGCTTATTAAGGTAGTTGTTAAGTTTAGGTATTGGGTTCCAGGTAGGTAGAATAAGGCATTAATATGTGCTTAACTAGCACTAATAAATTGCTAATATTGTATTAATATTCATGCTAATAAGCAACTAATAGGTGTAACTGTAAAACAAAGTGTCATCAAAAAACCAATAACAATAATAATACATTTTGAGCTCATTAATCCTTTTACATACACCAGCAAAAAAACCCTGAAACCTTTGGTTTTATATTTCTATGCTAATTAAATCAGGTTATATACATCTGGATGTATCTTTGCTCATGCTCTTTACAGACTCAACACGCCAATAAAAGCGCATGATAAAAAGTGCAACGTTTTCAAAAGGATCTGTGCATTTTGACAAAAAAACCTGCAGATAAATGTATATTTATAAAGTGACATTGCACAATCAAACCACCTTATACATGCACACGAGACAAACAAACAAGCAAACCACATAAAAAACGATTTACAAGATCGACAGATAAACATGCAACATGCTTTCCGGCGGCTTCTCTTCACCGACAAACCGCATAGCCTTAACTATTTGAGATTTTTGGTAGTTTTGATAACCGTCCTAGGCTAATTTCTGGCCAATTCACATTGTAATCTGACTGCAAAGCAAGCCAGGTAGCGTGTCAGACTAACAACCGTTGAATTACGTTAAGGAATAACATTTCCCAGAAGCTCACTGCAGAAAGGAGCAGTCAAATGATGTCTACACTGATCCTGTGTTCAATAAAAGCAATCTCCATAAGAGTTAACTACAATCATAGCTAATTAAATGTGGTCCAATTAAGCGCTAGACACGGATTTCTGCATACCAACGTTTATGAGCACATACAAAAGTTCACACACTCGAAGGAGAGCGATGACATCACAACCGTCACTTACCTTCAGGTCTCGGTGCACCACGCCCATTTGATGGCAGTGAAGCACCGCCTCCAGGATCTGCTGGATGCAGTGACTGCATGCAAACAGCAAGGGGCGCATGTTAGTCTGAGCAGCGCTACAGTCCCGTGCACAGGCCAGGGGTGAGGGGTATTTGGGGCAGGTAAAAATGTAAAAGGGAAGGGGAAGGGTGTGTCTCTCTAGACTCAAGCTTTGCCTCCACGTAGCTAAATAATAGCATACAATAATAACTTGTTAGCACTAATAGTTATTCAATAGTATTTGATTAAATAACTCCGATACATAGCTAAAATTGGGTACATGAGTAACATTTATTTTTTGGAGCCAACGCTT
The DNA here is from genome assembly GCA_032275025.1 of Enteromius treurensis. Classification (NCBI taxonomy): domain Eukaryota; kingdom Metazoa; phylum Chordata; class Actinopteri; order Cypriniformes; family Cyprinidae; genus Enteromius; species Enteromius treurensis. The sequence goes on along the minus strand of JAUCMU010000097.1, from coordinate 11,077,112 downwards.
GGAGTCTTTTGAGAGTTTTATTTTATTTTCTAATGTCAACATATGTAGAACCAATCCAATTAAATTACTTCAAAGTACAACAGCTCCCAATATATATATATATACACACACATGTATATATATATATTTTTGTTATAGAATAATGTAAAAGTGGTCAACAGAGCATAGATTTAAATATTGAAAAGTAAGGTTCCCTATTGCTTTTCCACTGGCGGTGTGTACTTTAATTAGCTTTAGATATTAGTTAAAATTAAAAATTAATTTAAAATGTTCCCATTAACTGCTCATCTAATAAATCAGAGTTTCAACTCAGTCTAAAACGCCCAAAATGCAACAAAATTGCATTTACATACTGTACACCACCAATCAAACGTTTAAAGTCAGTAAGGACATCTTTTTTTTTTTTTTTTTTAAGAAAGAAATGAATACTTTTATCCAGCAAGGACACGATTTCTATTTTAAATAAAATCCTTTTTTTTTTTTTACTTTCTACTATACAGAAAATAAATGTATCTCAGTGGTCAACGCCCATAAAAAAAATGTTTCTTCAGCAGCAAATCCGCTTAAAAGTAATATTTTTGAAGGATCATGTAACAGTGAACACTGCAGTCATGGCTGCTAAAAATTCAGCTTGACATTAACACAGAATAAATAGTTTGTTTTAATTGTAACATTTCATTTGTTCTGGTGAGTTGACCTTCTCAAAAAAAAAAAAAAGTAATCTTACTGGCCTCAAACTTTTGAACAGTAGTGTAAGTATTTCCCTTTCTCTTGCAAAATTTCCCATTATTTTCATGACTTAGACAAAGGTAAATAAGCATAATCAGTATAGTATCATAGATTTAAAGCTGTTTAATACTACACTGCAACATTGTAATATTTCAATTACATAGACGTGCCACTAAGTTTTATCTATTTCATCTACAACATTACGGCAGCTTTCTCTATACCCTCTGGATTCTGCTAATTGCTGCTTGCAGCTCTCCTCCTCTCCTCCTCCCTAGGGCAGTCAAAGAGGGTTTTGTAAATTCAACCTTAAAGTAACTCATACAGAATAACACAGCTGTACATCTATGCAGTCTTTCATAAATATAGCGTTGTGAGTGTGTATAATGCGATTTCGGAGTCGAGGAGCGTAGGATAGCAGCAACACATGCACAAACGCATGTGAGCTGGTTGCCAAGAGACCCCTGCATTTGGCGATACACCAGGAGTGAAAGATGCTTTCGGTATTTAACAGCCCAAACCCAAATGATAACACTCTGAGGGAGACTGAGGTGGAGGAAAAGCGACATCAATCGGGTAAATCAATTAATGCTGTAAATGGCTCTCTAGGTCAAAGCTATTCCAATTTACAGCATATCCCATGAGTCAAATCATTCAGTGCTGGACGAAAAAGATGGGGGCTTGCACTAGCTGTTCTACAATCACACAGCACATGGAGGGTGAACAGTAAGAGGTTTGCATGCTCAAGTGAGAAAGAGTGTGTGTGTGAAGGTCATGTAATATGGTGTAACTGCGAATGACATTAACTGCATAGAAATCGGACTTGTGCTACTGTACAAAAGGTGAGCGAGATTATCTTGTAGGGAAAAAAAGTTAATACTTTGATTCAGCAAGGACACAAAATGTATCAAAAATAACCATAATGATTTCCCATTAGCACTTAATCATGTACATTTTAAGGTGTATCCATATAAATGACCCACCCTGTATATAAAATGATCATATATGCATAGCAGATAATATACTGAAGGCCATCAAATTGAGATGAAAATCATAAAAAAAAATGCATTTAATTTAAATGAATTCCATTTCAAGCAGAAGAAAAAAAGCCCTTCATTTACACATATTAGAGGATGACTGATGTAAATTATTAGATTTACATAAAACTAGAATCCATGTCATGCAATCTAGCCTATATCTGACTATATTATTGTTTTAATACGGCACTTTGAGCATGAACATTACCGATAGGGACAGTGCTGCATAAATAACGTTATAGCTATGATTATTATTATCTATGTGCAGTGTGCGCTGCATGAGTTTACTGGCACGTGTGTAAAGTTCTGGCATGGCAGTAAAGTTCAGGGCTGTAAATTAAAGTGCTGCATTTGCTTTCTAAATGTCTCCCATTAAAAGACCATGGAGCGTGACATATGGTCACGGCAAATGTAAGACAGGCGGTCTCCGAACGAACGCATTTCTCAGAGTGAATCTGTCTGTTTACTCTGCCTTTAAATGTATGAATGCATAGAGAGATATTAAAAACATGTACGGTTTTATGCAGTCATCCTAGCGTGTGCGTGTGTGTTTCTTCACACCTCCCCCAGCGTCAGCTGCTGATCATGGCTGGATTGCAGAAGAAGATGCGTGTATGACTGTGTGATTGTGTAGGGGTGAGACAGGAAGTGTCACTGTGTTTCAGCACAAATTCTCCACTTCAAAGGACTGCTGTGGACATTAAAATGTCTAAAAATGCATTTCTTTAATATCAGCCTTATTCCCTGCACTAACGTCACTAAATATTACAGCATTTGAGTCTCTTCTCAAACCCTTCATGAGAGTGCGAACTCCGGCAAGAATCTTCAATCAGAAGTAAAACTGCAGTTATTTAATTAACTATGTGTACATATTGGTTAGCATTAGGGTTTGGTTTAGGGTACTTGCATGTAATTATGCATCCTTTATTGTTATTACAATAGTAAGTACATGTAACATGCTATAACACAAAGAAAGAAAATGACTGGAAGTTCATAATACATAAACCTACTTAAACTAATAAAACAAGATGATTTGCTATTGCCAAAGCACGCTGACTACCATACGGCCCAATGAGATCCAGATTCCAGAAAGAGCAAATCCATCATAAAATGGAATTGACAGTAAAATGCAGCAACATTTGAATGAATAAATCAAAAGTAGAGATACGCACATTGTGGGCTAGTGTCTGTGAATATTAAACAGCAATAGACTGCTATTGAAATATGAAATTTGCACATACGTTTTGTTAATAATTTGTTCATTTATGAGCATTTTCCACATGAACTTCACCTCCAGAGCTGCTCTGAGAGCTAATTTCCTGAGTATTTCACAAATTCATTTGAAAAACCACAAGACACAATTTATAACTCAAAGTAAAAACAGCAATACAGTTTGCTACAATTATATTTTTAAGGTATAATGTGCAGTCTCACACAATTTATCGCCTATGTTTAAATGTAAGCAATAAACACTTTGTTTTTCCAAAAAAATAAATAAATAAATAAAATGTTCAAATGTCACTACATTTTAGAACTTACATTAAATTAAGTTTTATGCATTCATTTTGATCATCACCATTCTTCATAAGAAATTTGTGTTCAAGTTTAAAACACAAAATCCAGAATAATTAAAACAGACAGCAGTTTCAGGAAATTTTTGTTGTTAAAAACACATTTTGTTAATGAATTCAATTTCCTTTTTGATTAGAATTGACAGTTCGCCCAGCATTTCTGACGCAGAAAACATGGTACAAAATTTACACTCTAACATAAAGTCATTTTTAAACAAAGAACCACTGCAATCTAACCATACGTTCATTTAATTATGATTTAAAGAAAAGTTTATATTATTTAAATCAGCCTTGTATCATTCCAAACCTGTTTGACTTACTTTTTCTGTGGACATGCAAGAACAAACAGTTTTGTAACAACATCAGCATGAGTAAACGAACACAGGATTTTCATTTTTGATTGAACTGTGTCTTTAAACAACAGTAATACATAGTAAGAACGAATAATGAGAACCTAATAAGCAAATATACCAATAACACCTTCTGATCATCTGCACAACGACGTCAAGCTATAGATCAATCACAGGAAGTAAGGATTCAGGAATTTTGGGACGGCAGTCAATGGATTAGGGGAAGCCCACGATGCCATACACAGACAGACGGATAGACAGACGGACAGACAGGAGCAAGCAGGAGCAAACAGACAGGTCACAGACAGGCAGTGTGTGAGCTACATACTGACCTTCAGGTCCCTGTGCACTATGTCATGTTGGTGAATATGATGGACACTGTCTAGAATCTGATGGATACAGTGACTGTGAAGACAAAAACGGAAGAAAAGAAAAAGAAGAGGGGGAGGGAGCGAGGGAGGAAGTGAGAGGTGAGGGGGAGATGTGAAAACAGATACAGTGAAATCAAATGATTGATGGAGTGATGGCAGTGCATTGAACGAAAGGAGCGGAGATGGAGAAAATAAGGTGACGGGTTGAATCGATGGGAGCAGAGACGTGAGGGAGATGGAGGGAGGGGATTAAAAGGAGAGAGGGATGTGGATGATGGAAGTGAAGAAACAGAAACATTTAGACATAAAACACCACTGTCAACAACAAGAACAACATCAGAGAGAGAAGGAAAGAGAGAGTAGATGAGGAGAAACGTAGTGTGTGTGTTAAATTTGAGAATAAATGCTAGTGTGATGTGGGGAGATTTACTATATAAATGCAACGTGTCTCTTAAGGGACAATCTGTCTCACACACAAACACACACACACACACATTTATAACAACATTTTGTTTTGTGGTTCATAATGTTTAACCCATGCTACATTTAAAAATACGGTCCCACTTTATATTAAGTGTCCCGTATACCTGTGTACTTCCGTAGTAGCTAGATGTGAATGTAGTATGTAACCACAGTGTAAGTACACACTGTATCTAGTAGTATCTCCAGCTGTAATATTTCTGTTACTTCACACATGTAACAACCCTCAGAATGGTGTGTGTAAGTACACGTGTAACAGGACATTGGTAACAACACTTTTTGGTAATGAAAGTACAAATGTGTAACAGGACTAATAGCACTTTTTGGTAAATAAAGTGTTACACTCTATATTAAGTAGACAGTTGCTCTGGATTTAGCATGTAATTACTCTGATGTCACACAGCAGCGGGCAGTAAATTAGGCTTGACATATAAATTGTGGTTGGTGTCCAGAATGTTACACTTTATATTAAGTGGGCAGTTCCTGAGGAGTTACCATGTATA
>JAUCMU010000097.1:11059390-11071974 GCA_032275025.1 Enteromius treurensis | reverse complement strand
TTAGTGAAGTGAAAAAAGTGTTGTTACCAATGTCCTGTTACACATTTGTACTTACACACACCATTCTGAGGGTTGTTGCAGGTGTGTATTTACAGAAATATTACAGCTGGAGATACTAAGTAGCAATGTGTACTTACACTGTGGTTACATACTAGACACACATCTAGTTACTATGGAAGTACACAGGTATTAGGGACACTTAATATAAAGTGGGACGAAAAATTCAATAAAAATAGTAATATTATTAGAATTTAAAATATGTTCTCTTTTAATACATTTCAAAATGTAATTTATTTCTGTGATGGCAAAGCATCATTACTCAAGTGTTCAGTGTAACATGATCCTGATATTGCTCAAGAAACCCTTTTATCTGTTCAATATTTTTGGAAACCTTGATTCTTTAATGAATAAAAATACCAAAACAACGGCATCTATTTGAAATAGAAAGTTATTAATAATATATACATAATAAACACCTTTACTGTCAATTGTTCAATAAAAGTTATAATGTATAAAAAAACACAAAAGAATCTTTAAAAAATAACATAAGTGACATAAAAGTAAAAACCGTATCCAAAACTATGTCCTATGTCACAATATGCCAAGTTTTTAGTGACTGAATACGCTGAATACAAAACTGCTACATGATGTGGTATTAACGTATGGTTATGACAGGACTTCAGAGCTGTGAGATTTCACAGTGGGCGGGGCTAACCAGCACAAAGCTACAGAAATAGAAATTAATCAACAGAATGACCTTCTACTCGTCACCTGCCATCCATGCTCATATTTTCATCGATTTCATCACTTGTTTCTTTAACACGCCACATTATGACAATTTATTCATGATATCATATATTTTTCTAAAGCTCAAGGCCGTACACCTGTAGGTGGTAAAATTCTTAACTATAAACACACATGAACTAAGAGGCTGACAAACAAAAGTGCTTTTGACTGATTTAAATCGCTAAAGCTCAGCCCGTTTCCATTCAGAGCAGCTTCAGTTTCACCTCCAACAACAAGACCCACAACACAGTGGAGTAGGTGTCACTGACACTATCACACACAGAACGAGAGAGCTAAAACATCTGAATAAAAGAGAGAAGGCAGACAGAAAGAGAGAGACAGGTGGAGAATGGAGGAGGGGAGAAAGATGAAGCCCTAATTATGTGTGTTAATTGGAGCCCTAGTTTCTCCCTCTCTCTGAGGAGGCAGGGGGCAGCGCACGGCTGCAGGGCTTCACAAGAAGAGGGACATTTAGAGTGAAAGAGAGAACAACAGAGATGGAGAGGAGGAAGAGAAAGAGAGAGAGAAAGAGCAAGAGGAGGGACGGACAGCAGGTGACTAGAAGCAGGTCAGCAGGAGATGAGCACAGGGGAAGAACGGAGATGTTTCCTTGCATCTATTCCAACAAAAGAAACAGGCAAACATTTGATTTTTTCAGTCACAGTTAAACTTCATAAAGATATCGACACAGCAGTGTTGTCACAACTAATAATTCACTTCTATTATTTTAAATATTCACTAGGTGATAGCAAATTTTAAGAGTAACAAATTGCACTTTAAAAAAATCATAAATGTGAATAAATGTCATTATAATTACTATTTTATATAAAAATAATAGAATACATTATCAACAATAAAATATAATAAAATAAACTGCTTCTATTATGATGACAAAGTTGTTAAAAAATGGTTATTTTTTATTATTTTTATTTATCTATATTATTGTTGTTGTGTGTGAAATGCAAGTTGTATAATATAAATTTTGATACCACTTCACTTAAAGCCTTTATACATGATAATTTATGATTAATTATCATTAATTTAAGATTTGTTAAGGAGTATAAAGCATTGTATTTATTTATACATATACATTCTTCTTTTATATTTTTATTTTTATTTATAAAAACATTATATATATATATATATATAAAAATACATGCATACAAACATAAATATAAACATACATACATACATACATATATATATATACACATACATATATACATACAAACATATACATACATATATACACATATACACACATACATATATATATATATATATATATATATATAATTATCTTGTTGCATTTTTTTGTAATAATTCTAACCAAATTTAAAATGCATAGTTTAATAATGAATTGAGAAGTGTTGTAATGCATTAACTGATGATACAATTATTCATGAGGTTGCACAAGGTGCATCATTTAAATATCATTTATAATGCACTCCACACTAAGGCTTTAAGTGAAGTGTTGACGAAACTTCACACTCACAGTTGTGCTGTGATACCCTGCACTTTATTTGACAAGGATATTTAGAGAATAGATGCTAGCACTTGTTTCAAACATAGTTCTTGGCCTATAATTCTATCTCAAGAGGTCAACAACTGCTTCATATATACCTATAATAAAAGCCCCTGTGCAATATACTACAAGTAATCGCAGTAATCAGTGTAAAAGCATTGCGCAAGAGCACGGCAAGAGCTTGAACTGCCCTTTAACAGACGCTCAGCTAAAGTGTAACGTTGTAACTAACAGCTGGGTCATGAGAACAAGAGCACACTGCTCAGCTGTAATAGTGTTGACGAACCAAGACAATGAGGCTCAGTAACTGTGCTTTATACCTGAGACTGATTCTGCACACTTGATAACAATCAGGATCATAATGCAATCTAATCAGGCACTAGTATTAGACACGTGCACAAGTACTTAGCTACTCAAGTACTTATTTATACCAAATTAAATGCAATACTACAATTACAAAAATATTTCTTCTCACTTTAACATAAACATTAAAAAAATTACAGCTATACACTGATCAACACTGATGATTAAAAATGATTTCTGAAGGATCATGACACTGAAAATGCAACGTTGGTATCACAGGAATAAATTGCACTTTAAAAGCAACAGAAAATAGAACTTCAAATTAGCTTATTTCTATTTTTACTGTATTTTGACGTGGAGACACATGTAATGTAATATTGTTACATATACTGAGTAAATTACATATACTGAAATATAATGCCTACTCTATATACTGCTTATAAATTGAGTCAAATGACACACACATATACTTATTTAAAGGAAAAAAAATTGGATAAATGTCAAGGGCAAGTGACAGTTTGTGGATCGTCTCATCTCTAACATTCAGTTAACAGACCAGATACCACGGAACAAGCACTGGGTCAAAAAACCCACAAGAGATGGTCAAAGCGAATGGTGCACACACACACACACAACCACAGGAAGTCAATGCGAGTTATTATGCATATATGGGCTGGACCTCAGAGGTGATAATGCTCAGGACTAACACCTTCGACTGCATACTGTAAACCCTGGTAACAAGCACACACTCACACAAAGTGGAAAGGGATCTGTACAGGACAGCTCAAATGACCTACAGGAAGGCTGTCTGTGTGTGTGTGTGTGTGTATGAGAGGGAAAGAGACATAATGCATGATGAAAGGACAGAGAAAAAAAACAACAACACATAAACATAGAGACTAAAGACAATTGTACATTGTTATACAAAGCACCTAAACTTGCATACAGTTAATTTCCTCAAACAATCAGTGTCCAGTTCTGTCATGCAACCTTTTCAGGCCACGTTTCACTGTAGTGTGTGTGTGTGTGTGTGACGGGGGTAGTGTGAGATTTGAGTGTGGCACTGTGGGAGATGGTATTTCGAACAGTATCTCCAAATGCAAAACAAACTCACAGTGAACGTGTATGTGATGGTGACGGGTGCAACAAGCTAGGGCCAATGAGAGAGGAGAAGAAAGGGGAGAAGAGAGGGACAGAGAGAAACGATAAACAGCAAGAACAGCACTCTTACCTGGCATCTGCTTCGCTGTAGTACTCTCTGGCTACAATGTCTTCAAACAGTTCACCTCCAGTCACCCTAAAACACAGGAAGTTCAGCCTGGCTATCTGCTCATTTAAATCGAATCCCTGTTCTAGTCCCTTCCCGAGAGCTCAGTTTCCATGGAGATGAGAATCCAACGTAAAAAACATTCTCCGTGAAAACATTCGCTGTGAAAACCAAAGGGAAGGTTTTGAAGATGGCATGCTTTTGGGGAGGCATTGAATATTTTTGGTTATCGCCCATTTGATAGCGATGCGTACTAAATATATTATCAACATGTATTAGTTCAGTTTTCACCGATGATAACTCATGAAGCCCATGTGTTCTTAAAGGGATGGTTTGGGAAATATTAAAAATACATTAAATGGCTTTTGAAGACTGAAGACAGCAGTGTTGTTATTCTTAGCTAAAAATAAACTATTAAACACACAACAGCAATTTAAATAAATCTGAAATGAACTTGTTCTAAAATGTCTGAAACTGAAATAAAAACAAGTAAGTATCACATGCTAAATAACACTAAACCTAAAATTAAATTGAAAACTGAAAATATCTAAAAAAAGCTATAACGCTATAAATCCATTTTGCTTAATTTGAATAAAAATGCATGTTTGAATAGCACGTAAAGGAGATCACAGAACCTAATGTTTTGTTTGTTTATTGATCATATACAAAGTAGAAGACGAAAACTAGCATGTCATGTTTATTCAACCGGTAAACCATTTCCAGTGCGTGAAATGGAGCGCTATGATTGGTCGAGCAGATATATCGCGTTCCGAAGAAAAATGAGACTCACGTTTGTCTCGGTTTGGAAAAAAAGGGAGAAAACATGGCGGAATAACACAGCGGATATCGCATTTTGTGCAAATGTAAAAATGTTCTTTTCAATAGTGATCAGATACCATTCAAATTTTGGCAGAAACTAATTTTTGGTAATAATGGCGTTTATCACATTTTGGAACAAAACTCTTCATTTCATATAATATTCAATATTTTTCAATATTCATCAGAAAACAGCAGCCTGCAGGACAGTCTGAAAAATCTTTGTGATGCATGTTGCATGCCGGAATAAAATTAATGTGTTGGTCAATTTTATTGTATGGTGGTATGAGCTTTATCATCTCTAGTTCAATGAAATGAAGAACAAAGGAAAGAGCTTAAGGCGTAGAACGGACATTTTATCAGCATGTTTAGCCAAATTTAGTTTTTAGTCCTATCACTGCATAAACAGGCAAATTTGATCACTGCTCTTCATCACCATCACATAAAACTATATTATAAAATTAACATAAGCAATAATTTGTGCATGTGTGCTCATCTCATAAACACAACCATTCATTTTGCATTCATACAGTGTTGTGAGAGTGAGCAGATGACAGATTTTTTTATTTTTGCATGAACTATCCGTTTAACAGTGCAGAAAATCAGCTGACAAAAGGCTTCAGAGGCACATACTGAAGCATGTGAAGGATGAATCATTTTAAGCTACGCTTTCCTTCACCTCAAAGCTAATTTGATGACAGGAAACGGAGGAATATTCTGACAGGAAGTACACTGACACTTACAAATCAAACAGTAGGTAGTGGAAGCCCTCCTCTGATATACTGTCATGCAGACGAACTAAAACAAAAACAGAGAATAGAGATTAGATTTTACTTTGACTGTGGGCACGAAAATCACACAACATCCACCTGAGCTGAAAGTATGAAAACAATCGACCGTCAACGGGTTTAAATGCCTAAAATACAGTTTAATTATGAACACGGTTTATTTATGATTATAACTGGTGGAGGTAAATAGCTCACCGATATTGGGATGTTTCAGCAAACGGCAGATTCGAGCTTCTCGTTCCAGCTTCTGATGGTCTGAGGGTCAAACACCGAAACACACAGAAAGCGTTAAGAGTACAAATAATAAAATTCCTAATGTTGTGGTATAAGCTGCAGATTAGATTTCTTTTATACAAACAAATAAAATGAAATCAAAATTTTTATTACAATTTTAAGCATGAAACATAGATATTCATTTGATGAATTTTCTAAAATAAAATAAAATAAAATAAAATAAAATAAAATAAAATAAAATAAAATAAAATAAAATAAAATAAAATAAAATAGTAAAATCAGCTTTTAATTAACCGGCTATTTCAAGTAGTAAAAAATGTGAAGAAAATTGCCTACACTATGAATAAACCTTGTTAAAAGTATTTCACATCGCATTAGCCATTACATTGGTCATAGCCCCAATATTGAAGTCACAGGCCTTATTTTACAAACCAGATATGCCATTATGCCTTTTAATTACGCTATCATTATTTCTGTTGTTGAAAGTTGATCATTTGGCTCAAAACATAAGAGGAGGCAGCAACCACAAGCTTGTCACAGTTGCGCTAAATCAACGTCCTAGATCTCATTCAGTCTTAATAAAAGGGTCAGTGCGACTCAAAATTGACAGTGGCTAGAAAGAGACTAGATAGAAACAGTCATCGCAGTCCTCTATGTCTCTATATCTACATCTCATTTATCTATATCTATACAAACAAACCTCTTAATATAGGACATGGTTACTAAAGAGCACCCAACTGGCCCATCTAGACAGAGAACACTGCTTAGGCTGTTAATTACAATAATGATTATGATGATCCTAATGATAACGATGAGCTACTATAAATGTGGAATAAATGCTCCCTTCTTGAAAATCAACAGAGACGGCACTAAAACCCCATCAAACCCAAAATGGATTAGGGCAATATGAAACGTGTCATAAACCTATGATTCACGCTCTAGAAGGCCATCTACTGTTTTACCAAACTGATAGCAGCACAAATAACGCCTTAAGACATATTTGAAACATTAAATCCAATAGCAACACACGCAATTAAAAATCAGCTTTCATTAACTACATACACAGCTGAAGGCGACATCAACGATTTAAGAAGAGCGCACAAAATGAGTCAACACAACTGGAAGTTCAGCTGATTTGAGGCATTTCAGCAGCTGTTAGTGATAGGAACACATTTCAACCAGCAAGGATACAGTCATGAATGTTGTAACATATTTTCATATTTAATGTCCTCATTTAAAATAGCAATTAAATATATATAACATTTACAGAAAAAACTAGGTGGTATATATGGCGGCCCAAAAAATGATCTAGCTTGAGTGTCACTGTGTTAGACACACAACATCAAACCAAGCGGAAAACAAATGATGACTGAAATGAAGAAATAAAAATAAAAAAACAAGCAAGACTTTTCCAAGAAATAATTTTCCTCATTTTTCTGATGATGTTTCCTCTGTTTGACAACCACAAATATACAGTGGCTATTGTTTTCTCTATACAAACTTCCCTTGGAAAGTGTGCCTGTGATGTCTTTAGGATAAATCACACTTGTTTGATCTATTATTTAATTTAAAGACAATAAAAAAAATACAGTTAAGAATACGTGCCTTAAATGTCCATATACTGTACCTATATACACTGTATAACGCAAAACCTCCACTGCGTTGTTAGTTAAATCACAACACTGTATGAAAGCAAATTTATAAATCGCCATCTGACCTCAGCTGACACTTAAGGTCACACAGTGGAGTTTAATGTGAAAAGCCAATTAGCCTGCATTCAGAAAAGTTCTTCTTTATCCATTTGATCACGTTCCAATTTTACCTGTTGTTTAATATTTTAATTGTTCCTATTCTCAGCCTTGCCATATTTTAAGATTTAATGGCTTGGCGCTGCCTCGTCTTACTCCTACTAACCCCTAACACAGAGACAGGCTCCTTGATTGGCTGTTGGCCGGGTCTGGCATCCCGCCCCTTTGTCTGTCGCTGAAGCTGATGTGCGTTGACCTTAAGCTCAGCTGCTGGGCATTCTCTGAGTTATACACATACTCCTGAAGCTGTCGCAACACCAGAGCGCCAACGCTGTCAACCCAGCTATGAAGCTCCGCTCTAGCTAATGAGTTCCCTGCAGAAGCTGTCGCCCTACACCACATTTAAATGATACCCTTAAACCACCACACACTTCAAGATATCAATTTGAAAGCCATGCATTGCTATTTAAAGGTTTCGATGGTTTACGATGTACAAAAACTACAAATTTTCAAACTGAACAAAAGTATTGGTCATGCACCCTATATTCTAAATACATGTTGTTGATCTTTCTTTGAATGATTCGGGCCAATCACTGAGTCTGGCAATTCTGCCTCAACCAACAACTGGGGGCCTAATAGTCTGACTTGTAACTTAAGTTACAATCAGTTTCAGTTTTATAGTTTCATAATTATAGGATACAATGATGATATTTTGTCTTGGATGAATGCACATGTAACTGTGGCATACTAAAAGCAAAAAAGCTGAACATTATTAGTGCAAAAATGTAGATATGCTAGACTAATAAAGGGTTGGATGACTTTTCTAGGACCTATAATTTCAGCGATGCAGAAAACGAAGAGGAATTGTGGAATCTGAAGCTGAATCCACTAAATAATGCAGAATTTAACAGAATTTGCCCAATTCGGAAACATTTATGAAAAGTGGATCATTAAACTGTAAATATTAAGCCTTAAAGACTAAATATGACTCCTGTCTGTCAGATGAATGGGGCAGACACGTGGTTTCGTTCAGCACACATAATGAAGCATGCGTGACGCTCGCAGAGATTTCAACATCTGACGACTAAATGAGGACATAAATAAATAAAATAACACATGAACAACATTTCCAAAACTGTTCTGAGAGTCACTTCCTGAGCATTATACGTTTCATTTGAGTAACTAGTAAAATTTTAGAAAAAGTTTATACAGCAACACGTAAATTTTTTTTTTTTTATATATATTAAAATAGTGTTTATTATTCATTATAATATTAATATTATAATCACAGTATAGTGTGCTAAAACACAGAAATCAGTGACTATAAAACATAAGATAGTGCCCTTTTTTTAAGTTAATAATTCTGTTAAACTGTTCAGGTTTCATGATTTTAAATTAACCATTAAAAAATAAATAAATAAATAAAATTTTAAATCTAGAAATATTTAAATGAAAAAAAAAAAAAGGACGTAGGGAAAAAATGGATTTCATAGGGCCCTACTAGACCAACACTGTGATGCGTAGCTAATGGGTTACTATTAATCATGTCTCATGAACTTATTTGTGCATTTTGCCAGGGTCATGACCATCTCTCTGGGTCAGATGAGAGTCCCGTGCTCCAGGCATGTAACTATGCTTGTTCTCTGCCTCTCTTTCACACACACACACACACACACACACACACACACACAGCTGCCAAGCGCCAAAGGTGCCTTCACTGTCAGCCCTCTCTTTATGCGTCTTTCTCTTAAACAGTCATTCATGATGATTCCTTCTCTCTCTTTCTCTCCCACTCTCTCCCTTTCTGTATATCTAGGTCACATTCCCTCGCTCATGCCCACCCTCCTTCTAACCCCTTGACAGATCATATTGTTTCTCTCTCCTCAGAGTAACTCTCAGGCTAAAGACAGTCACTCCTAATCTACACCACCCACCGCAATGCTAGATTTTGGCAAATAAAAGTCAATTTGAACACTGTACACATTTATCATCCTATATTTGCTTTTAAAACAGTACAATAACACCAAGCTCCAATAAAAGAAAAAGGCTAGGGTTAAGCGCATGAAACCCGAGAAGGTGTCAACACTGAGAATAACGATTTTTTTACCAAATCAACACACGAGAATGATTTCAGAAGGATCATGTGACACTGAAGACTGAGTAATGGCTGCAGAAAATTCAGCTTTGCATCACCGGAATTATTTGTATTTTATATTGGCCTATATATTAAAATAGAAATCATTTCAAATTTGGAACAATATTACCGTTCTCGCTGTATTTTTGATTTTGCTGAGCATGAGAGAATTCAAAAGCATTAAAACATTTTTTTTTTTTAATCAAATTAGACCTTTCAGGGGGTAGTGTATATGAATTCATGTCAAGTGTAAAAGAAAAAAAAAAAAAAAAAACATTTATATATATATATGACCTGGACATAATCTTGACAGGTTTTATAATGGCCAGTCTTGTCTGCCACCAAGAAGATGAACAAATAAAAGACTAATCTCATTATATTCTACATTCCCAAGCTTAATTTGATTTCCTCCGACCACGCAATCAGAAAGCAACGTGTCTCTCCACACGGGCTGTATTTAGAGGGCTGTTGGGCCTATTTTAAAACGGTTTTCAGGACCCGTGGAATCAAATACATGTCAAGTGCTTGTTCTCCACATTACACATTCTCACCACAATGACCACAGCCGAAGGGACATGATGAGGATGACACTTTGGCAAAGCAACTGCTGGCTTCAAGTTTCAAGAGGGAGGACAGAAGGGCGTAAAAAGATTTACACCCCTCAACAGCGGGATGCCGTAAAAACTGAAAATCTTTCTGCCACTTCATTTGTGCGGTTTCTGTCTTATCGCCATGGTTTTGGATCTGCCTTTGGAACTGACAGTAACCATGGAAGCAGATTTAAATATAATGATCAGCATGTTGTGGAACTTTGAGTATTCTGTTATTGAATTTCAGAGCATTAACGCAGGTTTGGGAATTGTACCACGGTGTCTATTGACTTACAGTAAATACTACAGTACAAGGAAATGGGGATTTTTCAGAACCATGTAGTGTTAGGCTTATTAAATTAGTCTTGTGTTAAATATACTTGAGTTTTTATCATGCTAAGTCAACTTTGTCCTGTTTTTGTTGATTCCAGTTTTAGTCGATTAAACGTCTGAGCATTTTAGTCTAGTTATAGTCAATAAAATCTTTTTCATCACGCTGTAGAACCAATTCATTTTAGCCTAAACTGTCATTTGAGAAATGTATTCTTGTATTTCAGTTACTGCACCTTCACCAATTAGCACAAATCAACAGAATGTCTATATCAACTCAAATCAAAGACTTAGATTCTCTGAATAAATTTGAAAAAACTGTGAGCACATTTATTTAGTAAGAACAACCGTAAGCAATATTGTTGAGAGCTCGCGAAGGGACACAGACCGACTAATAGACACTTTCATTTAAGATGAACAGAGATTGCTAAATGCCAGCTTACTTGTTTCTCAGGGTTTTCAAAGCATTGTGTGGTAGTGTGTGCGCATGGTTGCCAGATTGCAAGTATCGAACAGAGAAGCTCTGGTTTGTTTGGGGGATTTGAACTCTTGATATCTGGCAACCGCACACACGAACGTTCACACAGTAGAGATGTGTACAGCAGTCCACACTAATATTTGTCTCAGTTTTGTTTTTTGTTTTTTTAACAAAAATAAAGACAGATTATGGTAAAGTTTTTATTTTTAAAATGAATTTTAGTCTTGTCTTTGATCGTCAAGGATACTGCATGTTAAAACAATGTTTATTGACCTTCCTGTCGCCTCTTGTTTCAGTCATGGAAAAAAAGAAAAATAATTTTGTCATAGTTTTCGTAACTTTACTGTAATTTAGTTTTAAATTACAGTAACACTAGTACCATGCTATTAACATCTATGCTCATAGTAGGGATGTTCCGATCCGGATCGGCCGATCTGTAATGCGTGTTTTGTCAGTAAAGCTGGTCATGCAATCAGCGGTAAATGCCATCAGGTGCGTGACTTCACATTGAGCCGTGTACACACAGCCGTTGTTCACTGACGGGCTGCGCAAAACCATGTTCATTATCAGCGTGGACGGCCGATCCGGTTCGGGACATCCCTAGCTCATAGTGTACTAGGAATGAAATGGAAATTCATCATCCGTTTTTTATATGCATCTTAAAGGTCCAGTATGTAAAACTGACAGCTAGTGGTTGAAACAGGTATTGCAAAAACAAAGGCATTCCGCCCCAAATGTTTTTTCAGTACCTGTTTCAACCACTAGCTGTCAGTCTTTCAACATTTCAAAGTAGAATTACTGGCTATAGCATTATTTTTTAGAGAAACAGCAGAAATACAGTGTTTTCAGAAAGTAGGAAGGACCATACAGATTGTGCAGTATATAAAATTGACAGCTAGTGGTTAAAAAGGATACTGCAATACTGTCCCAGAATCTGCCCGAAACGCACATTTCAGAGTAGAATTATTGGCTTTTTAATTTTTTTATATTTATTATTATTATTATTAAATCACAAATGTTATAACCATCTGATATAACCAAGTTCCCACAATATTTTTTTTTTTCTTTTTAAATAATCTCACTCAGAAGTATGTCACAATAACAAATAAATGATCTTTCATTACTTTGGTTTTAACTTTAAAAGACCAAGTTTCCCGTTGTACGTTAGCTTATTATACTTTTACGAAAAAAAAATGTTAAACATTGGATGTTTCAGAAGATCTTTAGGGATTGACTAACCTCTCGCGGAGAGTTTTTTGGTGTTGATGATTTTGGCGGCGTATTCTTGGCCCGTGCTCAACTTCACACATCGTCGCACCACTGAAAACGCTCCCCTGGGAAAAAAAACACAAATGAACTGAAACTTTAAGTAAAAAGTCATGAGACTATAATAGCAACATAGCCACAGTAGTTTCACACATCGACAGTGAAGTTTCTGTTTTAAAATTAAAATACAAAACGAAAACGTTTTTAACATTTCAGGAGGCAATCAACGTAAGCAAAGAGAGTAAGCTCATGGGGGGGGGGGGGGGGGGGGGGGGGGGGGGGGGGGGGGGGGGGGGGGGGGGGGGGGGGGGGGGGGGGG
>JAUCMU010000097.1:11048518-11059380 GCA_032275025.1 Enteromius treurensis | reverse complement strand
AACATAATGCCCCCCCCCCCCCCCCCCAATGTTAAACACAGTAGATTATTTATTTATCGCAAAGGTCCCTACATCACACCGTGGTGGCTCGACTGTCAAGGCTGATGCCACTAAAACGAGAGCTAATTCTGGAGGCTTGTATTAATAAATTATACTCAACTGGGTTTGTGTTATATGAATAAAACAGTAGAGTAGGTTTGTCATGTTTAATAGGTTTTCGCTACTTATGCAGAGCCAGAAAACCATTATGGCGAGAAAGACGCCAACATCTTTGCTAAATCTGCATTTACCCAATAACGCAAATGCTGTGATGTAGATGTGGTTTGCATGTTTTTACACTCATCTTAGGTTTATCATACACGGGTTGTGATAAAATCCAAATAGGAAGTAATGCACAAATAAGCCAAACCTCTATTAGGTAGGTAGGGCTAAAGGATTTGTAAGGAATATATATATATATATAATTGCTATTTTTTCTGATAGTAACTATGAATTCAATATTAATAACTGTAATAATTAATCAAAAAATTAATTACATAATTACTACAATGGTAATATTTGTATATATATATATATATATATATATATATATGTATGTATATATATATATATATAAAATTATTTTAAGTTAGTAGTAGTAAATAAAAATATTAATTAAATGAGAAGTATTAATATTTTACATAACGGTATATTTAAAATGTAGTATTTAAGAAAAAATACATTCATTTACAGTATTATTTAATGCTTATTTTCACATTTGAATGCATCAAGCTGTAATTTTTGGCATAAAACTCAAAGGAGCCATTAAAGTTTCTCTTTTGTTGACAACAGCCATTATAAGTGCCATATAAGCCACTCTGAGACACTGAAAACACTGGATCATGGGCTGTTAGCGAGTAAATGAACACATTACTGTCACAGTGCTTGACTTTCTTG
The DNA here is from genome assembly GCA_032275025.1 of Enteromius treurensis. Taxonomy (NCBI): domain Eukaryota; kingdom Metazoa; phylum Chordata; class Actinopteri; order Cypriniformes; family Cyprinidae; genus Enteromius; species Enteromius treurensis. The sequence goes on along the minus strand of JAUCMU010000097.1, from coordinate 11,058,444 downwards.
AAACATCCCAGTTCTTAGGGTTGACAATTCATCGGTGGCATCAAAAAATACATAAGTCAACAAAACCCTTGCCAATCATGTCAGGGGTTGTCTCTAGGCAGTATTTAACAAAACACAGTGACTCGTAAGTGCTCTTCAACAGGGCCTGTTTTTGTCAGGCCAGTTAAAGCCCTTAGTGTCTATTAAAGTGATTTATAATAAGTGTGTGTGTGTGTGTGTGTGTGACACAAAGACTCCAGCTCCTCTTCAACAGCCGCCTCTCCCTGCATTACTGAGACGACTAGAGCTACTGGGTAAAAGAAACACACAGGTCACATGCAGTTCTGAACTACAATGTGCTGTCAGAGGTCATATGCAATAATATCTGCATATTTCTGCTGGTTTGCAGAAATATTTACGAAATTTACAGAAGCTCGACATTCAATCCCAGCTCTAAAGCAAACTAAAGAAATGGTCAAATAAAGACAGCTATGCACTTACACGCATATAAAGCACTGACCATCCAAACTCATATTTCTGCACATAAATGATGGGTCTCATGAATACAAAGATATTATTTGGTGGTTCTTACAAAAAATTTATTTCTGGGTACATTTTATATATGATAATTAAGAATATGAAATAGGCTATTACAGAAGTAATATTTCATGAAAGATACCTTTACGCGAGTCTTTTAAACAGTTTAAATGAACCGATAAAAAAATAAAATTAAAATAAATGATTCCATTTGGCCATGACAGCTTGAAATATTAGGAGCTCAAAAACGTTAGGATAATAATAATAGTCATATCTCAGCACTTCCTAAAATCGAAGTGTCTCATGCAAATTTTAATCAAACTCTATTTTCGAATTTGTGACAACACTGTTATACAGTCAAGACGCAAGCAATATTTCTAGTAAGACTTACCACTGAACTGACTGACTGCAACTGAAATAAAGTTATTCACAAATGCATACAAGTTCATTTAAGAGCCTCTCGAACACATTCCGTCAGATTTGTGAACAAATAATTTTGAAGGGGTTTGTGAACCGAATCAACCGAGTCCTTCAAAAGATCCGAATCAACGATTAGTTCACGTTTCGGACTTCCGTGACCCCGGGACCACAAAAACTAGAACTCAAGTTAGTAGAAAAGTCATAAGTAGAAATTATATTTCTAGAAAAACACACAAATACACCGTATGGGTCATAGTGATCGATTTCATGCATGTCAAAAATTATTAGGATATTAAGTAAATATCATGTTCAATAAAGATATTTGAAAATTTCCTACAGTAAATATATAAAAACTTATGAACTTCACATCGATTTTCTCAGTATTTTAATTTTATGGCACCCTCCGATTCCAGCTTTTGTAAATAGTGTATTGTCCTTACAACCCAAACATGAAAGGAAGCTAATTAATTCAGCTTTTAGGTGACGCATACATCTCAATTTCCAAAAATTGACGCTTATGGTTTTGTGGTCCAGGGCCATGCACATGCAGTACATGTAACGTAGTAAGTTACAGATAAAGCGCCGTGTCGTTGAATATGTGGAAATTACAAACGCAACCCCGATGCACGCTACATTTTTGCACTTGCATGTTTACTTTTACATCCGAGCATGAAATAGCAGCTTAAGGGGCGTTGCACTAATCGATATTTGTTGCATCTGCTGTAAGTGAGTTGTTTTGAAATCATTTTAGCGGGTCTGAGCTCTGGTCAGCGGATCTTGGCAGGACTTGAGCGTGTCTATCTCCTCCCTCAGTGACAGCACGCTTATCGGGGCACCACCACACCTCGCGCTTGCTGTCAGTTCGCTTCCCCTGCCCAAATATCATCATGCAACCATCATGCAATCTCCACGCAGGACAGTTCCACACATGCACAACCGACAACCTCGCGAAACTCACTTGCCCAGCTCCTCGTACAGCTGATATTCGTCCGTGAAGCGCGTACATGTAGTCGTGGCCATGTCTTCCCGTCTCGGACTCGGACACGTTTCTTTAAGAATTAAAAACCGTCCTCAAATCGGCGAGCTAGAGCGTCCGGGATATTCACCTCGATTTTGCGCTCAAAAAAAGCCTGATATGCCTTGAAATGACAGGTTAATGGTTGAGTAGGGCAGCGTGTATGCTTGACGGCGGGCGTCCTCACCCCCGCGCTGTGCTCCAATCGCCTGCCTTCAAAATAGACTGCGCGAGCGCCACCTACCGGCGGCAGGCGGAACTAGCGTGCGTGGGCGCGCTGCTGCGTTACTGTTATTGTAACTCCAAATAGGGACAAACCACGAGGGGGGCTATTTGTATTTCGATGAGCTCTTACGTAATCGTGATAGCGTCGTGTACACCAAAAGAAATATAAGTAAAGCATCGATGGTAGACGGAAATAAAATATTGTATGCATGCAAACAAACATCGTGTGTTTAGCATTTCGAAAACTATACAAAATACATGTTTTTTTAAACGTTTTAATTATATTAAGTTTTTTTGCATTTTAAGTGTTGCATTTCTGCTTTTTATTTATTCTGTTGAATAGTCCCGTATGCAGTTATACGCAAGGTCCCAAACAAATAAAGTGTTATTATTCTTTTTATATGCATGACAGGATCATAATGCATGCACAATGATAAATGGAAAGTTTTTTTTTTTTTTTTTTTAAGGAGGTAACTGATGACTGACACGTTTTTGTTGGCTTCCACTGACCTTCCACATTTATATGCAACACAACTAATGTGAAATCAAGTATGATAAAACTGCTTTTTTTATTTCTACACTTAAATGTATGCACTAATTATGATTTTTTTTTTTTAAGGTAATAGTTCCATCATGTTTATATTGCTCATGTACTGTGTGTAAGTTTTCAGCCATTAGATAACGAACATGGACACCCACTCGGATATTTTATATTCAGCTCAATGTCAACATCATTAACCCCAATTACACTAATTAGACCTGGCATGAATCATTAGAAGTGTTTCTCTCTCTCTTTCGGTTCTCTGTGGAGGAGGGGCAGAAATTCACAAGAACATACATTGGAAAGAAGTTCAATTCTAAAGAGATTCATCCGAGAATGATTCAGAGCCAGTCACACATGTAGTTATTTATTCATTTTTGGGGGAAAAAAAGTATTTTTTTCATACAAAAGAAATGTTAAGTAAATGATTAAAACTGTAAAGTGTTAGGTCCACATGCTGATGATGGGCCTTTGAAAAACATCAGGGGTTTTATCAAGACATTAAATATTGAGGCGTAATGAGACCAAAAATTCAATGCATATATTATTGCTGGAAAAATATTAACATGCACACCACTGCCAGTTGGGCAAATTCATGAATTCGATTCAGATTGCAATATTCATGACGCAAGTGCAAACGTTAAATCAAAACCGTGTATAGAACCAAACACACACACACACACTTCAAATAGTGAATCATTAATCACTGAGTCTTTGATGGGAGTTCAAACAGTATTCAGTCATTCTGAGCCCTTGAAAATTAAAGGACTAATCTTAGTATTCAGCATTGCTTCTAAAACAAGCTGGTCACATCAAATTTGCTTTAACTAAAGTTGAAAAATGTAAATATTTCAGAGGTAAATATATGGTGGTAAATCCAGACAGAATTCTTCTCCCTCATACATTTAAGAACAGCAGCAATGGCCATCGAGGAAACTAAACGTAAACTACATCGGGACCGAACTATCACAAAGGACATTACAAATATTCCACAGCCTTGTTTATGAGAAGATACTGTCACACGATAAGACGCAACGCATTGACATGAAGGTGAAAAAGGAAGTCAGCGTATGAAGCTCCGCCGTTAGGACTCTTGTCCTCCACCAGGAGGCGCTGCAGAGACTCCTCACAGTTGTCACCTTCCCGCACCAGTTTTAGCTGAACAAAAAGAAGCAGCACACATTACAATCACTTAAAAAAAAAGGTTCATTCTGTGTCTACATCCTGTCAGCTCCTGAATTAAACATTGTGCAAATGAAGGGTGTGAGTCATTCACCTGAAGAGTAACAGCTGCCGAGGACTGCAGAGAGCATATGAGAGCTCTGGTGCTGACAGAGAGCGAGTTCTCGAGCACTGGAAGTTTGATCTACAGAGAACATACAACACACATAAAGTGGAGTCAAATCACTGTAATACAATAAGTGCTAAACACATTATGAAGAAAACACCTTAAACGGGACATGACACGTGTTTCTCACTGACACACACACACACACATTTATAATATTACAAAAGATTCTATTTCAAATAAATGCTTTCTATTCATTAAAGAATCTTAAAAAATACATGCATCAGTTTCCTTTGATAGTAAAATATAATGATTTTAAGCACTAAGTAATCATATCAGAATAATTTCTAAAGGATCATATGACACCAGTGGAGTAATGGCTGTCGGAAGATCAGCTTTGCCATTATTGAAACAAGTTACACTTTAAAATACATCAAAATAGAAAACAGTTATTTGTACATTGTAATATTGTTTCAAAGCGTTACTATATTTTGAATCAAATAAATGCTGCCTTAGTGAGCTTAACTTCCTTAAAAAACCTCATTCAAATACAAAACTAAATCAAATATTTCATTTAGAATAGTGTCTTGACAATTTAGATACTGTAAATGGTTAAATAACCTATGACAGACAAATCAGATTTCAGTCATCTGGAAGATACATTAATTCTATGACCATCTATGATGATAATGTATCCTATATATAGTCTACGGGCCATCTATTTGTCAATTACCCATTATCTAGTTCTCTATTAGTGCAGAAAACCGATTTAATAGATTGCTTTTGAAAGTTTTTAACCCTCAGATCCTCTCTTAAATGAACTGCTTCTATGAATTCACTTTGTCACTTTGGATAACGTCTGCTAAATACTAATGTAGTGCAACTCAGTGTGTCCCCAACTCACCTCTCCAGATGTGAGGTAGGAGAAGGAGTTGGTGTTGAAAAGCTGGAGAAGAGCATGATGAGGCACACAGCTGCCCACCCAAAGGAGCAGTGCCAGTGGGCAGTAGATCAGATACAGACCCCCTGGATCCAGACTAGAGACAGTACAGCGCACAGCTTCCCCTAATGATGCCATGTTGGCATTATCAGCAGAGACAGTCTGCAGGGGTGAGAAGAGACAGTAAACACAGAGACAGTGGCGTCATCATCCAGTCAGGAGAGAAAGGGTAAATATTTCAGGAAGTTTGCAAGTTGAACTTAAATGGGAAATTTGTCTTGCTCTTTTTTATGTTAGGTGTACTAAAGGTCTGCAAAAACACTTTTAAAAGTACTTCACTGTCCCTTAAAGGTATATTTGCTTGTGGTTTCTACACTAATAATCATTTTTTTTATTACCAACTACTGTAATAAGCTGGTGGTTATTTTCTCGATGGTGAATACCTAAGAAATGGTAAATGAAAGACGACATTTACACTATTTCTATAATTTCTAATATCTAAACAAATTCAGAAACAACTTTAAGAAGAAAACGAACCATTTTAAATTTAGTTAATTTAAATGAAAGTTTGATTAACTTTAGGTAAGCATTATATAACAACAAAATAAAATGTACATGTAAAAATAGACATTAAATATTTTGTATTGTTTGATATATCCAATATTGATCTTATATGTGACCCTGGACCACAAAACAAGTCCTAAGGGTAAGTTTGTTTTTTAATTGAGATTTATGCATCATCTGAAAGCTTTCCATTAATGTAGGATACCACTATTTGACAAACTTGAATCTGAGGGAGCAAAAAAAAATGCCTTTAAAATTGTCAAATGAAGTTTTAATATATTTATGGTAGGAAATTAAAACAATATCTTCATAGAACATGATCTTTACCTAAAATATATGTAGAATTTTTTACCCATTTTTTAAAATTTATTTTTATCCATGTAATGTATTTTTTGCTATTGCTACAAATATACCCTTGCTACTAATGACTGGTTTTGTGCTCCAGGGTCACATACTGATAAATTGGTGCCATAAATCTTTACATAATAAGTAAGAAATAAAACGCTATAAATAGCAAGTGAGAGTACAGTTGATGCATTTATTGCTAGAGCAGTGAAGAATGTGGCATGTCTAAATTCAGCCATGTGCACAACAATCCAACCGAGAATTAGGAGTTCTTACAGACAAGGAAACCGTCTCATTTCAGTGACTAATTTGGATGAACAGAATGTTCTAGATGTCTGTCTCTCACCAGAGGCAGAATAAGTGGGTAGAACTGAGAAGCAGTGCTCAGCGTGTCCATGGAGACAATGAGGCTGCGCAGCTGTAGACGCTGATGTACAGAGCTCCGCAGCCCAGGCAGCAGCACCTCGCTTTTGCGCAGACTATTAATGTAGACAGGTACGGCTTTCAGAAACTGAGGCAGCACCAGCTGACGGAAAGAAAGAAAGACACACAGAGAGATAGAGACATAGAAGAGAATGACACTTGAGACTCTATTATTCAGATTAAACAGGCATCACTTAGAACAGCTTCTTTGTATTATTCTCTGTGCCTGCATCATTAACAGGCTAACGAATCATAAAATGAATTGATATTGGAGTAGCAGTGTATTAAACTGTCTGTCATCTCCTAAAAATACTTTACTCCCCTAACACTAGAAGACTTCAAGGGCCTAAATAGCCTGATTAGGCTTTAATTACACAACTCCTTAATAACTGTCTAGGGCTTTTTGCATAAAAGGCGATTTGACAAAAAGGTGACTATTCATTTAAGCAATTAAAAATTAATTGGACTGAAAACGGTTAGACCATATTTTTTAATTGGTATCACAAAATCATGGTTTTATATTTGTCTAAATTTTTGCATCATCTGAAACGGATAAATCTCTAGAGTTTCTGAGTATTCAAAAGCGCGTGCTGGTCTAGTGCCTTATGAAACGTGTGTGAGATCCTCGTTAAAGAGAGAGAACACACCTGTCCTGGGGACACAGAAGTAGTGCAGCTTTGTTTCCTGAAGCAAGCCAACATCTCAGTAACCTCCGTCTGTAACTCTTCACGCAAGGACTGCAGCGGACTCTCCAGGGCTAATGAATACACTGACTCACACACACACACACACACACACACACACACACACACACACACACACACACACAGACAAAATAAGTCAAGATAACCAAATTTAAGTAAAACAAGGAAGACTGGGTTCAGTGCAATAAAACAACTGATTGTGCACAAAGTGATTATAAAAGTACTATTTTGTATACATATTACTGTATTTATATTACATATTATATGTATATCACCATTAGGGGTGTGACGAGATCTCGAGATGTGACTGGTCTTGTGAGAACTATCCTCGCGATAATGGTATGATGCGGCGCAACAAATCTCAGACAGAAAACTGCTGTCGCGTTCTATTTATGACGTGCTGACACAAATTCCAAATGGTTTTCAATGGTCGCTTTATCATGCCAGTGTAGGCAGACTTAGGGCCGGGGTGTACTTCACTTTCCGCGTTCAGTTACGTCTCGCACACAGCCGCATCTGCACAGCTTTCAAATTATACTTAATCATGGATTAGTGCGGACAAAAGGATGGATACCCGACGGTACCCAACGAGCCGGGCCAGGTTCGGACAGATATTTAGGAAGGATGCTCGGATTCGGGTTGGGCTCGGTCACATCTGTTGACATTTCCGAACGCCTTTTTACAGTTGCTTAAAAGAGAAATTTGTTTTTCTTTATTTATATTGTTTATACTTTTTGTGTAATTACTTTCCTGTCAGTTTCCTTTGCAGAGTTCACATGTTGTTTACTACTGCATGTAATTCATTAAAATAGTTAAATTTTTTAAAACGTTGAATACAAAAGGCACCTAGATTTTTGGAATGATTTTGTTGAATAAAATACTATTTTTCTCAATATATTTTATCATTGAGGATTTAATTTAAAAGTCTAAAAACCTCATCTCATCTCGTTCTCGTGAACCCAGTGTCTCGTCTCGTGAGATAAGTGTATTGTCACCATCACTAATTAACATTAAAAAGTTTACGGAAAGAAAGATTTTTGAAAGACGGCTCTTACCAAGGCTTGATGAAAAATTCAATAAAAATAGTACTGTGAAATACAACCACCTTTTTAAAAAATGTTTTGCATATTAATATATTTTTAAATGCAATTTATTCCTGTGGTGACAAAGCTTTCGGCATCACTACGCCATTGCTCAACATTTATTATAGTTATAAAAAACTGCCTAATATTTTTTAATAGAAACAGTGATTTTTTATTTTTTTATTTTGACGAATAAAAAGTAACAACATTTATTTGAATAGAAGTCATTTGAAACATTATAATGATTTACATATAATAATTTACTGTCACTTTTAAACAGTTCAGTGCATTCTTACTGAATAAAAGTAGTATTTCTCTAAAAAAAATTACCCTGAACTTTCAGTTCACAAAACAGTGAACTTCTCAAAGTGCTGTTCTGGAATGGCACTTTTGAGCTAATTTGCCGTTTAGTAAAAATGGCACTATATATATTTATAAAAAATGTAAATAAGGTCAAATTTGGTTTCATATTGATATATGATTCATATATTAATATTGTTTTATTACTTTTCTTGCAGTAGAACGTGAGGAGTGTCTCGGCCTGGCTGCTTCTAAAGGCGTCTAGCGGTTGATGGGAAGCAGACAGAATAATGGTGTGTATCCTTGTCCTGTTCTCTCCAGACGAGCTACTGTATGACAGCACAAACTACACAAGCAGATGAGAACACATTAAACCAATACACACATCACATCATATTATATCATTCCTATTACTCTCAGATAAGAGTCGTTTAACAAAATTTGAGACTGGCTAATATGATAATTGATAAATGATTTTATATCAAACCAATGACATCACATCAGTACTACCTGTATGGCTATGCCCCTCGTTTCATCCAAAGACTTGTTGTGAGTGAACTCAAACGCCAGAGCCGTGCGCCAATCAAGCGCTGCCATGGCAACACAGCAGGAGTCAGGGCCGGCGATGAAGGAGCCATAGCAACCAGATAAGCGCATCTCTGCAGAAACACAACGATTGAGCTGATAATATATCCACCAGATATTTACAAATAACATCTGACAATCATGCAATGAGTTACAAACAAGTGACTATCCATTCAAGTACTCAAATGATTTGAGTTTTATACAGACTAGGACCTGTGTCTAATTTTAGCTAAACTACAGTCTTACCGTTTAGTTGGCAATAACCTTCTTAGTTCCTCTCTGTTTTAGAATCTGTTTTTTTTTTGACGACCTTTTGGTTACCTTTACTAACAAAAACTCTGAGCTGAACTTTGAAGGCCATCTGCATATTCACACATCTGCTCAGATCAGCTCGAAAGCGTTCCTGTTCCATCTCTGACTGCAAAAGAAAAGCACATGGAAAGATTAAGAATGAAATTATCCAGTTTGTTCACACTACATTAAAAATGGTTGTCACTCTTCTTCTGAGTGCTTAATCCGGTTCTCTTCACACAGCAGGAAGCGGACTTAATAATGTGTGTATCTGTGTCCTAGTTTAGTTATTTATAGTAGATGTGACAACCACATTCTAAATACGTCACTCCTGAAAAATTCCGTCGCACCTGAAAATTTTCCCTCAAGAGGTGTACAGAACCAAACTAAAGGACTAGTTGCTATTGCAGTAACACCACTTTCTTTAAGAATTTGACAGTTTGTTACTAGAAATTCCCCCAAAAGTTGTGATCTGGTTTAGCTTATGAGAAAAAAAGAAACAGAAAAAAACCCAGAAAACAAGACATCTGACAGGCCACTGTGTTACGTATTCTGGGTTTTGTTCTGGGTTTTTCTAGCCTGGGCCCGCCCATACTTCCTTTGACGCTAAATTCTTTTCGCGAGCAAAGTTAGTCTGGCCAAGCTGCCGTTTTAGAGCATTTCAGATTCCCAAAAAAGTGGGAACCA
>JAUCMU010000097.1:10988652-11048418 GCA_032275025.1 Enteromius treurensis | reverse complement strand
GTAAAGACATTTTCCTACTGCTTTATTGAAGCTAGCTACAATTGGTTACGGTGGCTTCAGGTTTCGTCGCTACGCATTCGTCATCGGTATGAGTGGTCTGATTGGTTGTAGATTTGTATTATACAGAGGCATCTGATGGACGCAGGTTAAGCCCGCCTCCCAGAAGGCGGGTAGTAAGGTAGCTTCGCCAGACTAAAGCTCCTATGAGCTTTATAGTCGCGGAAGCCAAGCTAGGGTTTTTCCCCATGTGGTCGCCTTTGCCCATATTTGTGGTTCCTGTCCTCGTTATTAAGATATTAGGTAATTATTCTCCAGTTGTGTTCCCTAGGTGTTTTCAGTTCTGCCATTATGTCCTTTAGTATATTTACCCCGTTTGTGCCAGTCTCCCTTGTTCGGTCCATGTTATCTTGTATGTCTAACTATGTAGAACTGTGTTCTATCCCGTATTCCTGAGTTTAATAATTTTAAAAAACTATCATTTCTACGATCTGCGATTCCACCGTTCTCATTTCCAGCACGACTGTAACAGAAGGACCGACCAAAAAAAAAGGAATGTGATGGAGTTCGCCACCCAGCTCTGCGCCCTGGTCCAGCAGGACCTCTTCTTTTACTGAGGAGTTTTAATGGCTGGCAGAGGAGGTTAAGTTGGATGACGCTACACATACACATACATCCATCCCGGCTTGGGGCCTGTTATCGTCGCCCTTTGGATCTCCCAGACACCACGGGTCTAAGTTGGAGAGAGGATCTACCAGTGTCTGGGAAGCGTCCGGCCCCGAGCCAAAGCCAGCCCACCGCCGACAGACCCGATACTATAGCGCCCCATAGAGATACTATAGAGTCCCGTTCCCAAATCGTGGCCAGGAGGGGCGTTCCAGTTCCCTGCGGATTCCGTTCCGCAATCACGGCCAGGAGAGCCGTTCCAAAGTCCGGCTCCCAAGTCGTGGCCAGGAGAGGCATTCCTGTCCCCCGCAGATTCTACGCCGCAGTCACAGCCAGGAGAGCTGTTCCAGAGTCCCGTTCCCAAATCCCAGACAGGGGAGCCGCGCCAGTTCCCCGTGGATTCCGTTCTGCAGTCACGGCCAGGAGAGCCGTTACCAAATCGCAGCCAGGAGAGCCGTTCCTGTTCCTGAGAATCCAGTCTGCCAGTCACAGTCAGGAGTGCCAATCCCCAACCCTAAGAATCTAGTTCCCAAGTCACGGCCAGGAGAGCTTTCGCTGCAAGAGTGCCCTCCAGAGCTCGCCCTGCAAGAGCCGGCTCCTCCCAAGAGACCGACTGAGCCTGCCCCTCCCGATAGCCCACCAGACCACTATTCCCCTGAGAACCCACACGATTTATGCCCCTTACGGGCTGAAAACTCCCCCAAGAAAAATTTGGGGGGGGCGGGAACTATATAGCCATGGTCAGCGTAGAGGTAGGTGGGTGGGTGGGTTGGAGGCTTGGACATGGCCTCCAATGACTCCTGATCTGTCCTGGAGGTAGTCCATGACTATGCTCCCCCTTCCAGCCTCCAGGGTGCTCACCCTCCCTCCTTTGTTAATTTTGTTGTCACTGCACGAGGAAGCACCTTCCGGAAGGGGGTGTCATGTTACGTATTCTGTGTGTTTTGTTCTTGGTTTTTCCCCCCATTTTTTTCCCCTCAAATTTAGTTTTATTTTTTTACCAAAATTATGTTTTCCATAAATTTTCTGTATTCCATTTTCATTCAATTTTAATAATATTGCATTTTGATTAAGGGGACTGACTTTTTATTAATTCATTTAAAATTTGGCAAATTCTGAGACTTTCCTTGTTTCATAGTAAATTAAATTTTTACATGACTGGATTCTGCGATTCCATCTGAGTTTAGGACCCTAAATATACTACACATTATATGCATTAAAGTAAAAAATAGACTCTTTTAGCGCTGACGTCACAATTACAGTACATCACATCACTAGCTGGAGGCAAAACAAAGCCAATTTCCAATTCAAAACAGTACAGATTCTATGTAGTGGAGGCTTCAATTTGAACCTTTAACGCATACCTAATGCCACTGTCAGACAAAAAAATGACAACAGCTGTGGTATGAGATAACACGAGCGACAATTAAACAATTGTCAAAACTGCTTGCGTTTGCAGACCACACTTCTCACCAGAAAATGTTAAATGATCCTTTGTTGTTATTTGCACATCTGAAGATTTTTTATGCATGCAAGTTAAGTTGTGTATGAAATGATATCTGTGTGCATGTGCGTGAAACAACAAACTGACGATTTATATGCTTCATCATTTGTAAGAGTATATGCTTTGTTGTGATTAATTGTGGCTAGATTAATAATGTAGCTGTAAAAATAGTGGCCTGCTTAATTAGAAATTTATACATCTTCCTGATTAGATAGACACGGTGAGTTTGTCTTAACTATACACGTTAAATGTGAGTTGGCCGATCCGGTCTCACCCGTTAAAGTAAATCAGAACTTCATAGCTATCGTTATTCCACCTAAGCTCCGCCCACAAAAAACGTCACAATGTTTGCTAACAAAAAAAGGGTTTATAATATAATAAAAGAATGCCAATGTAGTATTTGTAGCAAAGAGCTTGATTCTACACATTTCCAGTAAATCTGAATCTTTGATATCTGGTTACCATTTATACTGGTTATCATGGTCGTGTTATTATCTAACAGACCATTTATCATCCATTACTACATTGCTCTAATTGCAGGGACGGCCCTCTCGGGGTAGGTAAGTGGCTTGCTCAGGGGAACTATGTTGGGAAGGCAAACTTTGTAACATTTCCAGTTAATAAGATATCTACAAAAACCTTGTATTAGCAGCAGAGATTTTTAACAAGTACCAACCATTATGACATTCGAAGCTAATTCTCCAGGCAGCCATAGGGTTGTTTTGAATTTTCAAATTTGTGCAGCAGTTTTAAAGTAATTGCGCTCTAAGGTTTTCTTTGTCTGCCATAATAGGACATGAGGGTGTAACTGATGGCGAGTGCAGATGGCATTTATTACCTGTAGACTGTTATAGCAGAAGAGACCACCCCCTGTGAGAAAGGGGATGTGCCCTGGCCACGCCCCGCCTACTTCTTGATGGGAGAACACAAAAATGTGCACGCTGCAGCCTTGATTGACACATCCTTTAGCCAGTGAGATCGAAGAATCTGGTCCTTGGAAGATAGACTAATATGAAACAAAGAGGAAGCAGATAAATAAAACACTTTTAGATCATTAACTTTAAGTACAATATTGTGGAGAAACTGCATGTTCTTTAATTCACCTTTACTTTACTAGAGCTGAAGAAACCAGAGGAGCTATTCTGATCTGAGCCTTCAGAAACAGGTGAGGAATGAAAGATCAATAATTTGCCTGGAGACGCTGCATCCTTTTGAAATGAGACGCAAGAGATTTATAAATCAACAGTTGCAGCACGAGCACTGAATTTTTCAGCAAGGGCATGTGCATGTTTAAAACTCATATTAAGGCTCTTGCCTGAAGAATCTTCAGCCCTACAGACACAGAAAGCTCTTGTGAGCAGGATCTATCCGATTCAGGGTTGAAAAGTGAAATTTCCTGTAGAACTCTACCCAAGAAGAAAGTAATAGTTAATATATACTGTAGTTAACTTCACAGTTAAATATATTGTTGATTATTTTTTACAGTGACAATTATATGTGACCCTGGAGCACAAAACCAGTCATAAGTAGCATGGGCATACAGTATTTGTAGCAATAGCCAACGATACATCATATGAGTAAAAATTATCGTTTTTTTTTTTTCTTCTATGCCAAAAATCATTAGGATATTAAGTAAAGATCATGAAGATACTTTTCTACCTTAAATATATACAATTTTAGTTTTTGATTAGTAATATGCATTGCTAAGAACTTCATTTGGACAACTTTAAAGGGTTAGTTCACCTCAGAATTAAAATGTATTCATCATTTTGATGAAATCAGAGAGCCATCTGATCCTCTTTATAGACAGCAACACAACTAAAATGATCCAGGTCCAGGCCAATTTCAATTGTATTGCTGTCTATGGAGAGTCAGACAGCTTAATTTGTGTTCTGAAGATGAAAGAAGGTCCTATGGTTTTGGAACGACATGAGGGTGAGTAATTAATGACAGAATTTTCATTTTTGGGTGAACTAACCCAAGGTGATTTTCTCAATATTTTATTTTCACCCTCAGACTCTAGATTTCAAAATAGTTTTATCTCCGCCAAATAGTGTCATATCCTAACAAACTAAACTTCTATGTTCTAAATAGCTTTCAGATGAGGTATAAATCTTAAGTTCATAAAATTGACCACTTTTTTTACAACAAATACAATTTCAAAACCTCTCAAGAATGTGTCTGCAGTCTTTCAGTGGCACCAGAAGGCCCTCCACCACAGGAAGCTCCAGCTCCTCACAGTCAGTGATGACCATCATGTGAGGGCGAGACAGTGCTGGACTCAGGTTATACAGATGGATCCGGGTGTCGTAAGTCATCAAACCCACTCGAAGATCTGATCGGTCAGTTTCTTCAGGCCTAAAACAACGAAAGAACATTCACAAGCCATCTGAATTCCAGAATTGGTTTTGAAGATTAGAAATGGACATTACTGTGAAAATTATTTTGATTGTTAACATCTCTTACCCATTTAAAGGTTGCAATTGAGAACAAATCTGCTTACAAATGTGGTCTAGCTGCCCCGTTCTCATTGCACTGGCAGATACATCTACTGCCAGCAGCAACACAGCAGCTTTACCCTGTCAAGTAGATCCCAGTGGAAATCAGAGCTATTTACTGTAACAATTTAAATAAAACTGGCATCAATATAAAAGCTGACTTGGAGTCGGTAAGATATTTTAAAATATGTCTCCTATGCTCACAGAGGCTGCACTTATTTCATTAAGAATTACAGTAGAGAAACAATATTTTAGGACGTAATTAGGTTTTTAATCGACTGCTTTCTTGTTAAAATTAAATTATTCCTGTAATGCAAAGCTGAATTTTCAGGATCATTACTCCAGTCTTCAGTGTCACATGATCCTTAACATGAAATCATTCTCATATGCAGAAAAACTGCTATTTTATCAGTGTTGAAACAGCTTGTGCTGCTTAATGTTTTGTGGAAACCTTGATACTTTCTTTTCTGGACAACAGTACTTCTTTGTAATATCCCTAGTCAAAAAGTAATACCTTTTAAATATATTTATATCATACCATATCTATTAACATATTTACTGACAGATAACTCGAGACCTACTGATATAAAACTTTTTATTAAACTTTATTTATTTTATTTATTTCTTTTGCACAATGCATATTTTTTATAAGCCTAAAATGCGTGTTTATGTCATTTTTAATGAAGATTGCGTAATGTAGCCCAATATTTAAAGTGTACCTAACATATCCTTGCAATAGTTCCACTTTAGCACAAATATAATAAGTATGTCTTTAATTGGACTTCAGCACTTCTTCAGCACAATTAAAGTGCATTAAGTACAAAATAAGTTGTTCCAATTTAGCAGACAATTGCATGGCATTTTATTAAGTACATAAATATCAAAATGTATTTGTAGTATTGTCACGCTCACACAAAGGGGCAGAGTCAATTTTTGGGGATGGTGTGACAAGTATACTAAGCATGAAATAAATGTAATTTAAATACATTCAAGTATATGTAAAAAACATGAGCATGCTTTAAAATAGCCATTTCTATTAACCCCAAATCAGATTTTAATTAAATGCTGATGTGTAATGTACTGTAATCTAATTTAACCCTGCTCACACTGTGCGGTAATAATACAGGCTAAAATCTGTAGTTTTTGATCGTTAGTTTGACATGTTCACTAACAGTGGGTTAATGATCTCCAACGAAATTCTGCAGTTTCAGAAGATTTTGCACATAGTCCTGCAGTGTGACATCTATGACAAACATCAAACTTTCTTAGTTTTTCAAACCATGATCAGAATTAATGCTTGAGATTTCTTCTATATGCCGTAAACTCCTGCACTTTTGCTGGCCAAATTCATCTGATATGTTGCCTTTGCTATGATAAACTCTGGATGTGCCCCTGTTTTATGTTGGTGTGTGGTGCTGCTTATAATATTCTTAAATACGCTGGTTTTGCCTCCGTTCATATACTTTTCATGACGACCATCATTGCGTGCAATAAAGCTCATGGTCACTTAATAAAGTGTGGGTTGATGTAAAATTTTGAACAATATCACTTCTTGACTGTGATACAGTCTGGTTACATATAGTATAAAACAAGAAAAAAATAAAGTAAACAAATCCCTGCAACTCCTGACCTTCTGTTTTTCCAGGATCTCGTATGAGCCAAGACTGAGCTCAGGTTTTTTTTCGCAGTCGACACGGCGACCCTGATTAGTGGGCTGATAGGACTGCCATGGCACTATGAGAAAAAGACATGCTTGAGCAAAGACAGAAGGACACATAGAATAGCTTTAACTGAAAACTGAGAAAGACTGCTGGCCAAGCAAGACTAACCTTCACTGAGTTTGTCGCAGAAAGGGCAGTAGAATCTTTGCCCGCAATCCTGCCAGCTCATAGCAGGGCACATGAAGGCCCCGCAGTGTGCACAGCCCTTAACACAATCTCCCGCCTCACAAACTGGCACATCACGCTGAGGAAATCATTCACATAGCATGTTTATAAGAGCAGGGCAGGCCACAGTAAAACACTGAGGAGTATGTGAAGGTGACTGAGATTTCTGACACAAACCCCACTCAAATAAGACAAATAAAAGGGACTCCTTATATATTATGGACCCCCCAAATCAATGCTTTCTGTTTCTTTTCTATACATACTTCTCCTTTTTCCGGCCTGGCCAGCGGACACACTATTGCACCCAGCGGGAGATGACTCATCTGAGCTGACTGAGCCTCTGCAGGGAAGCTGTAGGACGTGCAGCGGATGAAACGAGGTGTGGCATTACCTGTGATGAACAGTGAACAACAAAAAAGTGATTATCCATTGTGTCGCACAATATTATAATCTTATTCTCACTTATTACAACCGAAGGTTTAGCTAGATTCTCTAGCTACACTCTCTTTTGATTGTTTATTAAGTAACATTTTTGAGAAAGAAAAAGTTAGAAAAAAATTAATTCATAACTGCACTAAACTCCGGTTTTACAGACCAGGCTTAAGTCTGAGCTGTTTTAGATTAAATAAACTTGCAATGACCTTAAAATATATCAGTGTCTTTGTTTTGTCTCAAGATGCACACCAGACATGTTTTGATGTCCTATTTGAACTCTGACCTAATCCTGGTGTAATCTAAGCCCTGTCTATGAAAATGGGCCTAAATGTTTTAAATTTAAGGTTAAGGTTCATTAGTTTACTATATTAGTGAACTATGAACTACGAATGAACACTTTATGAATCATATTTATTCTTAATTTCGGCATTTTCCCTAACCCTAATAATAAAATTACAATTTGTTGTTTGTTAACATCAATAAATGATGAACATGTATTTTTATTAACTAACATTAACAAAGCTTAAAAAACAGTGTAATAATTTAACTGTCCATTACTTGTTCAGGTTAGATCATTTATTAACTAATGTTAACAACCTTATTTTGAAGTTTTACCAAAATTTATTGCAGATTAATGCATGCATGCAGTAGAAGGACAAATTTCTGTTTTAAAAGACTGGAAAAGATCAACTGTGGTGTTACCTTTTGCCAAATGTAAGATCTATAACTTTACATTTTATGAAAAAATTGTTTACTCTTCACAATTTAACCTTTAAATTATTATAGTTAATAATATTATTTATAATAATATTTTAAAAACGGTTTTCCCCATACAAATTCTTTCTCAAAATAAATTTAATAAAATAATTCATATTTAATGCCCATCAATAAAGCACAATGTTTTTAGTGCCAAACAGCACTAATTTTTTAAAAATTATATTATTAATTATTATTATATTAAAAACAGCAACAGCTAAACATCACTAACAATAATAATGATGATAATAATAATAATATTTACTTTATTACTTAAAAAACAGCCCAATTAAAGAAAAACATTGAAGCAGTAATGGAAATGCACAGCAGACTGTGTGTTTGTTCTAGTGTCAGCAGGACTCCACCGTTAATGTGCTGCTGTATTTATGAGACTGAAAAACAGCAGCTGTGTTTGAGATTATCATGATGTCTCATTATAAGAACAACACCTGTCAATATTTCATTACCTTTGTGTGTCTGGCACCATCATTGTTTGAAAGTCAGGTAAAGTCAAAATAATTTCAACAAACGTACCACAAAAGCTGTTGTGATAAGAAAAACCAGGTGCGGTCGCATTTATTTTTCAGGTGAATTTGGTCAAAAGACAATGCAGGGCAGCAGTGACGGTACCTCTGTCCTCCAGGGTGCACTGTGTGGAGGAGAGAGGAGGAACTGAAGAACTGCATTCGGAAACAAACACTTTCCCCTCCCACTGGGTCCTGTCCTCTTTAATCACCTGGACCTGAACATTCAAGAGACATTTAGACACTGAGACAAAGCAACACTGCCATACACATCAGTGCAGATGGAAACATTACAGAATAAGAGCGCTAGTTCATTTACCACACTGGGAAGAAGCTGAGGATCCAGGCCGTACCGAGACTCTGTCTTAGAATTTGACACTGGACTCGTCTGATAACACAGAGAAGGAGAAAGTGATGCTTCGGTAAATTCAATACGGCTCCCGCTTTTATGTATAATACACGAGACTGGGACAATTAAAACACACTGCAAATGTAACAGTCTGAATGTTATGTAAGTCTCTTTAACATCCAAGCTTTTCATCAATCACGTACAAGCCATACTAATGATGCTTAAAAAGCTCATTAAAGTTCACTCTGTCTGGGAAAAAAAAACTATTGTGATTGCAACAGCTTTCTTATTTAGATATCTTTGAATATCCAGAACTTTGCATGTGTTGTGATGTCTTTAACTGTTTTAGACAGAAAGACAGCTGCTTACACTGTCACTTGTAAAAGTTTGTATTTTAAAATATATTTTATTGTATTTTACTTAAAGATTTCTTATATTTTTTATTACAACATAGATCGTAATATTGATGCATGTTAATCTGGGACAGCTTAATGGTTTAATGCCAGATAAAGGAGAAAAAACATTCAAGATTAACATGATATATATAAAAACACAATACAGATGTACTGAGGCAAATTCCTTTCTTATTGAAGTATAACAGGACAGAATGGTTAGATATCAACTAACTTTATATGTTTTCTTGTTTAATTTTATGGACAGCTTTTTGTGGTAATGCTTGGTTGGAGGTCTGGGGCATGTTATAAAGCTGTGTATTTGGGAATGATCGATTTAGATTACAAAAGTATAGGACTTACATTAGTTTAAAAAAAGAATACCTACACTTAAATATACTATATAAAAAGAAAAAAAATAATTAGAATCTCCCCCAGTCTCCCTTACATAGTCATGCCCTCACTTGTAATGAGTAGCTTCTCTGTGGCATTCCTTGATTCGTCCTATTTCTGATCTCAGGAACAGGCTTTAACACCCCTGCGACAAGACAGGATCAAAAATGTTAACATTATCTTCCATCAGAGAGCGAAATTCTCCATAGATTGTGATGTTCTAAGATTTATTTGGCTTACCCTGGTAGCTTTGCTGTGAAGGGTCCCAGTACAGTGACTGAGGCTGATGGCCTGCTGCCGTTCCTGTCGTGTGGATCACCGGGGTCACACTCTGCTGACCTGGGCTCAGGTCTGGATAGTGATATGAAGGAGGCGGACAGCTGGGTGGAGGCACGGTTGGGGTCCAAGGACTCTGTCCGGCCCATGGCTGCGGTGGTGGATGTGTATAGCTCTGGTTTACTGCAGGAAGCTCCATTCTGTGATGAATTCAATCTATCAAAGACAACATTACAGTTGAAAAAAAAATTTTTTTTTATTTGTAACATGCATTGCTCAAAACGAAATCTAGACAATTTTTTTTAAATGCGATTTTTTCAGTATTTTGTTTTTTTGCACCCTTTTTTTTTAAATAGTTGCATTTCGGCCAAATATTATCCTATTTCAATACCATTTATTAAGCTTTTATAAGTATCCATCTCAATTAAAAAAAAAAAAAAAATTATGTTTATGGTTTATGCAAAACACCGATATGCAAAACTGTAGCCTTTTTGGCATGATGTTAATCAATTTTGTATTAAAAGCGTCTTTAAATAACGTTACATAAAAATATAGTGTATTTAGGCTATATGTCAATCATACTGTCAACCAGCTGGTCGTCCATCTCGCCACACCGGTATAAACACGCTCATCCGTCTGAATGTATTTGATTCCACGTAACGTTACTGAGAAAATTAATTTTTACCATGCGATGCTTCATTTTGAGATATTTCAGCAAGAGTCGCCCTGAAATTGAAAGACATAGCTGGTATTAGAACGGAAATACGGGTACTGATGCGGAAAGCGGTCGCCTGGTTACCGTCAGCTCATATTAGTAATGTGTCAGTCTTCAGCTCCGTCACTGCTCAGATGGTAGAAACCTCAAAAACGCATAGAAACATCATACGCACAGCATTAAAATATTTTAAAAATCCGTAATAAAAGCACACCGTCTTCCAAGTCTGTACTGTGCGCACAGTGAATACGTCTCACCCGATTTGTAGTTGCTATATCATTATTATGACCTCAAGGTGGCAGAACTGCGTCGCCAAACACAAGTGGACTTCCGCCCTACGCGAGCAAGTGACAAATACTCAAAAATAGTATTAGTATTATATAGTATTGACGGTCATATAAATACTAGTATTTATACATCTATGTTAACGACATGTAAAAAGAATTGTATAAGTTTCAAAATATTTGCTTAAAATGTGTATAACATCAATCAATCACTTTTATTTATATAGAGCTTTTAACAATACAGATTGTAGCAAAGCACTGAACATTATCACATAGGAGAATAGAGTGATGGTAATGTATAATGACGAGAATTAAACTTTATTTATGAAATGCAGAGACGGCCTCTGTAATCAAAACAACAATAATCACTAGTAATCAGGTGTCCCGAACTAAGCAAGCCAGAGGCGACAGCGGCAAAGAAACAAATCCACATCCATGAGAGAATGGAGAGAGAAAAAAAATCCCTGGGAGAAACCAGGCTTAGTTGGGGCCAGTTCTCCTCAGGCCGGACGCCCAGCACCTAATCTCCAGTTCAATTTTAAGCACATGTCAGATTGTGCAAAGGACTTATACTGTGTACAATTTGCCACTGAATCTATAAATGTAAAATATTATACAAGATTTGAAGATGTTTGTTATTTATTTATTTAGAAACTTCCAGTGCTCAGTCCAGCCCTGTATGCTTTTTTTTTAGGCAAGAACGGAACCAAATTGTAACACCTAAACTCCAGAAACTCATAACCTCGATGCCCAGATGTCTTCAAACTGTTTTGAAAAAGAGAGGAGACGCTACCCCATGGAAAACATGCCCCCGCCCCAAATACTTTTAGACCTGTAGCAGGCATCAAATTTAAAACGAGCCCGTTTTGTGCATTCTCACTTTAAACATTTCTTATGTCATAAAATATGTAAATAAAATATTGGCTCACGCAATTTGAAAGTGTTTTAGTTTTCAATTTATTCAAAATTTAAAACAACGTCCCATCATTTCCAGAATTCGGGTTGTAGCTCAAACCCTTCTACTGTTTACTCTACTTTGATATTCTTCTCATTATTTTCCTAAAGCAGCTACTGAATCAGACGTCTCGCACATTTATAGAAAACAGCTTGCTTCCACGTTGAAAAATCAGTGGGACACCTTGGTAGGCCTACAGTATGTGTTGTTTGTGTTTTAAAATATAAGTGCATTACAGAAGTAATGAATCCTGTACTCCAATTCTTTGCCAAATGCAATACTTGACCAATATATATATATATATATATATATATATAGGCCTATATATTATTTATTGATTTTACAATTTTTTGCATACAGGGCAATTCGTAAACCTAATGCATGTATGAATAATTTGCGAAACATGCATGCTTTTAAGGGTTAATGTGCACATAAAAGCCAGCTGTTTACACGGTGGTTCATCATAGTCAGAACAAACACTTGCCTAAAACAAGAATGGAGGTGGAGGTGGAGGTGCGAGTAAATATTTAATCTACTCTTCTGCATGCCCTCAGTCCACTGATGTAATATTTATGAGGTCAAGAGGGCTGGAATTCACCTGTTTAGCTCATTCACATATGCACACACACATATATGAAATCACACCATTAAGCATAAATATAGACTATTACAGTGGGCTGGACTTACACTTTAAACATTTGGCTAATAAGAGTCTTGAGTTGTCTTTCTTCTGTGCAATTATACACCCAACTGCAAACATTGAAGCCTTCGGCACGCAACACAAAGGCCCAAAGAAGAGTGACCACCATGGTTCTTGTAGTTTTATTACAGCACTTAACCTCCCACCTGCTATTAGAGGACGCATGTCTCAGAGTGAAGCTATTGACTACGTTCTGTCCTCTTCACACACACTCTTCAGAGAGAAGAGGAGGTCTCGGGCATAAATGCCACATGATTTACTGGCATTATAAAAGTAAATGGTGTACAGTAATACCTTGGCCATTACTCCTGAATCTTTCAACAACGGTAAATCTTAGTAGTATACTAGGTCATTTCCTAAAAAGGAACAAGAGCAATTGACTTGCGTACTCGTAACTCTCTTTTATATTATAGCACTAAAATTGTTTTCAGGGTTGCAACAAAAAATTATAGCAGAGGTGACATGGTCAGTCATATGTTCACCTCTACAAAATCCAGATGCTTTAGTTCACTTTAGGTTTACAGTAGATACTACCTTTGAAACTGAAATATAATTAGGATTGGCATTTCTCTTGACTCTTGCATGTCATCTCGGATATACTTGTTTACTGATGCTGCAGAATTACTGTACATTTAGCCTACACAATGTAATTACGACACAGTTATTTTTAACTTAAACTATTCCAATTTGTTGTCATTAATGAAAATAAAATAAAAAGTAAAATATTAGATGAAAATAAGTAACCTAAAAAGTAATAAAAATGTGCAAAAATTACAACATAAAAAAAATAAAAAATAAAAATTGAAAGGACAAAAACTGGTAACAAAATAACAATCACCAAAAAAACAAAACAAAAAACAAACAAACAAACAAAAGACCCTCACAAAAATTAAAATGGTAAGTGAACAGTCTAAAAACACTACTCACTTAGCCCAATGCAACTTTGACTAAAACAAGGTATCGTTATAGGCAGCATTATTATAGTATGTATAATCCTCCATGGCAAATTATATTGAATAGGCTATGTGCAAAGCTATTCATACAATTCCTGGGATTCTTATAAAAAATAAAAAGCAAAAAACAGATGGAGAACAATAAAAAAAGCAACTTCACATCAAATCATTATGGTAAATCTCTCAAATGTAACTGAATAATGCATTAGTGTGCGTTTAGATACAAAGGGAGTTGTAAACAAAGGCCAGCAGTAACACCAGGCGATAACGCTGCTTTTGGGACATCAGTGTTCTCACAGCATTTTTGCAGCATTAACTGTGAATTGAAGTGATTAGGCTTTTATAAAATGATTAAAGTGCTCTAGTGTAGGAAACTAGGTTTCAAGCGCACACTGTGTGACTAAGAACCTACTTTGCAATTAGTGTGAAGTCTTCTTTTTTATAAAAGCTGGAGGGGACGGTTCTAAGGGAGGTGCAGGTGTTTAACCACACTAGCATCCAAACATTTGTGGTCTAACATTTTATGTATCTATTTATTTATTTAAAGTCTCTTATTCTCACCAAGACTCCATTTGATCAAAAGTAAAAGAGCTTTGTGAAATATTCCTACAATTTGAAATAACCGTTTTCTATTTAAATATATTTCACTGTGAAGGCAAATTTCCAGCAGCCGTTATTTCAGGCATCAATGTCACCTGAAATTATCGTAATATGTTGAACTGATTCAAAACATTTCTTGTTATTATCAATTTTGATAAATGTATTATTAGTCAATTTATTATTATCAATCTATCAACAGCTGAGCTGCTTAATGTATTGTAAATCGTGATTCTTTGATGAATAGAAAAGCACTTATTGGAAATATAAAATCATTTGTAATATTTTCTCTCCACTCTGACTTTTGAGCAATTTCATGCATCATTGTTAAACAGATGTACAACAAACTTTTGAATTGATTTAATATTTATATTGTATTAAGAAATTATGTTTAAAAGTCAAAATTGAAATGTCAGCAATCATAAAACTAATATATTTTTAGATTATATTATAAATAACAAAAAGTATTTCAAAAGCACAGTGAATTTCTGTATAAAATTCTGCATGAAATTCTGCGTCTTCATACTAATGCGATTAATCATATCCAAAATAAACGTTTTTGTAATCACTTTTCATCCTGATTCACTGAATTAACCCACAAAAAATTATCCTAGGTTTTTACATTTTTTTACTTATTTTACTCATTTAATTTTTCATATATTTTAATACAGTATGTACAAATCAGAATAAGCTTGTTTTTTTTAATTTTTACATAAAGTGTTACACTGAATGACATTGAAACATTATTTCAGCCATATTTAGACTTTTTGTTCTCCAAAAACTGTAAATTTAAAAATGTAAATTTTTCTACGGATATAAAATCACTTTTGTGAATTTCTTTTGATGCAGACATCTTAACATCTTTGACCCACATGCATGTGAATATTTCCAAAATATAAACTGTATGTGTGTTTGTTTATATATACATAATAATAAATATACACAGTGCACATACATACTATATTATGTAAACAAAAACCTTTATTTTGGATGCACTAATGTGGCAAAATCAGCAAAAAACGCATGATGTCAGATGAAATAAAGGTCTTTAACCACACAGAGGAGTTTGTCGCTCTGTTTGTTTGAAGCTAAGGTGAAGGTAACATAGAGCTATCGTGTTGCGAGAGTTGTCTGGAGAGACATACAGCACGACAGATGCACCAAGCAAACAACAGATTTTACCACGAGGGACCAGGCCACCATCCAGGACCTGACAATTAGATGAACCGGAAAACAGACACAAACACACACTTAAAGTACAACGACACACACACACTGACATGCACTTTCAGTTACATCACATACAAATGCACAGAAAAGACAAACAGAATATGCAAATGGAAGTGAAAAACACGCAGAGGTGCACACACGAGCATAATCAAACACAAACATGCAAACACACTGTCAAAAGACTCATGCTCCGCACATGTGCATGTGATGACAGAGATAGACTCCCTGCTGACTGAGGCGCCTGACAACGGCACAGAGCACGATCCCAGAAGACTGTAGTCTGCATGTAACCTGCTGCGATCTGAGCTCACTCTTTACTGTAACAGAGCAGGGGAGCCCACTGGTCTAACAGTGCAGCTGAGAGCCTCCACCCTAAATAAGCTTCAGAGAGTAACCTACCCTCCATGTTGCTTGCTATTAGTCAGCAAAGCCTATGTGCTTGTGCTTACACTAGCTAAATGCAATGGCAAAGATATTGACTGCAATTAATTTATTAGGAAATATATTTCACAAAATAGATGAGAAATATTCCATTTAGGAGAGATTTACTGTAGGGTAATGGTATATTGGTGAGTGAAGTTATAATATCATTTTGAAAATGCCTGTTCTGAGTGGAAGCAGAAATCGCTGTATTTTAGTAATATTATAATAAGATCCACTTTCTGCATCACAGGGGGGAGTGAAATCTGAGGCTCATTTTTTCACAATTGCAGAAAATGGCTTATCAAAAATGTACTGGGCTGTTTTTTCTGTTTTCTGGGTTTGTGGACGCACCAGGACCCGATTATACTGTAGCACTTAAAACAGAGAACAAATCTGATTTTTAAGATATGTCACATTTGAGAAAATGCCCATCCTATACCAGAGATGCACCTGAGGAAAGTGATGATTTTATGCAAAAAACTTGTGTCATGCTAAAATTTCAGGTCTAAAAATACAATTAATACATGATTGATTTCCAATAAATTAGAAAAATTGATTTGTTTAATGAAAAATTTTATTTCTTCAAATTCCATATTGTTATAACTGATTAAAAGAAAGGCTTTCATTCATTTGAATACATTCATGCATTCTGAATTTTTTTACTGGCTGATTCATGAAAATCCAAATAATGTACTGCAAATAACACTTTGGAATCAGAGAAGATTTATGTAATTTACTGATGCTGTGTTTAAGTAAAACATAAAATTTATTGAATTACATTAGGGTACGACAAAGTCATTTTTAAGTGTCAGTTCACAGCAATTTCTCTTTCACTATGAGTTACTAAGTACCGCTTTCCAATAGTAAAGAATCGACTTCTATCTGGTAGTCACTGTGCAGCTGCCTGTTCCACAGAAACTGAATTGTGTTGTCAGATGCATGCTTGGGACTGGACATGCACATTGATATATACATTTTTTGATGCTATTTGAGCAAAGAAACAAAATTTAAAGGAGATTTACATTTTGTTGCTTTGTTGAGATGTGAGTCCTGGCAAAGCATTTGTATTTCCTCATTCAAGTAGGCATTGCTGCTGGGAGGTGTTGAAATCTGGCTGCCAAGTGAACTGACTTTCCTTGAAAGGGACAAATAAATACTTTGACTTAGCTTGACTGCCCTAAATCACTAGACTGTGACATGTGAGAGTTTTACATTAAATTGATGTAAGGTTTCACCTGTGGGGAGATTTGAGTAATGGCACATCTGGGCCAAGGACAAATCTATTGTTATAAAAGTGAGCACTTCAACAATACATTTGTTCTCTCTCTTTCTCTGTCCTCCAGAGAACATAAGCACCTTTATACTGCTCTACACAATGCAGTTCTTATTTAGTCCTTATAAACCACTCAAGGTCAAGAATTGCGACATTGCAACATTTAGAACTCAGTAGAGTGTTTTGACTGATATGGTTGCTAAAACTCTGATATTGAAAGCACACAGCTGTGCTTTATTTGCATGTTTTAGATGGTTGCTAGGGCATTGCTATGTGGTTGCTAGGTTACTGTGTACCAGAGATCACCGGAAAGTCTCCATGATGTTCTGGCCTCTATATGGCAAAGTGCTATTTTACTATTATTCACCGTCATTGTGGATGCCCATTATGCTGCTTGATATTGCAAACTGGTATTTTTAATAAAATTTCTTCAGCCCAGTCCCACAGCAATTTGTATGTATTTTACGTGGTGGCTAATTCACACAAATTCATAGTATTTTTACTAAATCCTACATATTTATGAGAAGTTGTATAAATTAGCACAAATTTGCCACCTTGTACGAATATGTACGAATTGGTCGTTAGAATGTTGAACTTCGTCATTTCTTATCGTAATTATAAACACTGAGTTATAGTGCAGACATTAATGCATTTTATTTTATTAATTTACCTAGTGCGGTAAGTCTTGCACTTTCACATGAAATAGTTTCGCATTGCAACATGAAATTAATAATTTTGAATGAGCATTTATTTTTAAGTGTTCAGGTTTCAATTTAAGTTTGAGTAAATATTGTGCAGTTTTAAATATATTTTAGTTTCAGTTTTATCAACTTATTTTATTTCTATTAGTTTACAATGCAACGTTGCTCATTTTTTTTAACCAACAACAAAATAATTTTAGTAGTTTCGATTTTAGTTTTTTTGGCAAATAGTGATAGATAGTTAATGAAGCTTTAAATGCTTAACACTCTCTTCTCAAGCCGTGCAGTTTGAGCAATGATTTGTGTACACAGCACAAGCAATGCTATAGAACTTACAGTAAATGTCGATGTTTAGTACTACTGGTTAACAGCCTAAATTAGCTAGCATCACTCAAATGACGTTGTCTTGTTTAGATCACATTTACCCTTGAAACACAAAAAGCTTTTTAAAATGTTGTAAACTACAGCGCATCATTAAGAAAGTACTGTAAGTGCCATTATCGAATGGATTCTTAGGTCAGTTGTAGCATCTGTTTCATCCCAAATCTGGGTCTGTCTCTCTCTCTCTCTTTCCGTTCCTGTAAAGTCTCCTGTCGAAAAAAATGATTGCATGGCTTACACCCCCCACCCCTCCCAGAGCTAATCTTCAAGGGAAGGGTGGTGTATGTGACACATGTTTATATTCCCTAATCGACCAGACTCTCTCTCATTCTCTCTCTGTCTCTTCGTCTGTCTGTCTGTCTTTATTATACACATACATCACCACACACATCCACACAAGCTGTGGGTTGTTTATGTGGTTGCCAGGGATTTCTAAAAACCTTTGATGGTTGGGAGAGAGAATTCATGATTCGGTGACTTGGGGATTGCATTAGCATTTTTTGCTTCAACAACAGTTGTTTTGAGCAGTTGTGTAGCTTCTACTCAGAAAATAAAGATTCAGTGTTACATGTAAAATGGACATTCAGTGTTCTGTATTGAAACGTCTCTTAAATACACATTCACAAATACATACACACAGTGAAAACCTGAACCTTCTAACCGGATTGTAGTATGATGGATCTAATCCCGCCTTTTCCATTACACACACACATACACTCTCTCACACATTTCCCCAGAAGACCTGTACCAGTGCGGGGCCGTGTCCTTGTAGGGGCTCCAAAATGACGTCCATAAGAGGTCTAGGGGCTTCAGTGTGAAGAAACCAGAGAAACAGAGGACTGAGCTGAATGATTTTAACCCAAACACTCAGTCTGCTTATCAAATCTCCTAAATAAAGCAATAAGTTAGATGATTGATGAAATCTCATTAGATATCAGATGTAAGGGGAATGATGCCCATTAGCATTATACAGTGATGCTCTTGACAATTCTCTCTCTTTCATTCCTCCTCTTGCATGCTTTTTTTCCCCTACACACTCATGACTTCCACTTTCCACTTTATAATTCCACTTTATAATTTAACATTATAGTTTCTTGTCATCAGTGTTGTCATTGTTAACAACAAAACTACTTTCTTTAATTGAAATCTGAATATAAATCTGAACAAATCTAAACAAAATAAATATTATTAAACTTTAAAATGTAAAAACGGGAAATGTTGCATGGTGACAATATGTATTAAACTCTAAGGCCTGGTTTCACAAACAGAGAGTAAGCCAGGATTAAGTCAGTTCAATTAGGACATTTAAGTATTTTTTTTTTTAATTTGCTTTAGAAAATAACATTACTAGTGTGCATCTTGAGACAAAACAAAGGCACTGATGCATTTTAAGTTTCTACTGTAAGTGTCTCAGCTCAAACTAGTCTGGGACTATAGGTAGGTATATGTTATATATGAAAAATGCTAAAGTAAGGATTGAAATAAAAATAAAAATTATTAGGTGGTATGTAATTAGTTCTAAAATAACACTGGTTGTCTCACCACAGTGAAAATTGAATTCATTGTTTTATTTATTCATTCATTTGATATAAGATTCTATGAAGGTTCATATTAAAGATGCACAATGCATTAAAACTATTATATAATATCATATTTACAAACAGAAATAACAAATGATGAAGTGAAAAAAAAATGACAACGATTAAAAAAAATGTTGCAAACTATTCAGTTATAATATAATCAGATCAACTTTCCTGTGTGACAACAAGCCCCGGTGACAAGTTCCATTGCATGTGCTATTTTAAAGAAAATCTAATACACCTCCAAACAACTTTGTCATTGTACCACTGTAAAACAATAAAGCAATTCTATGCTTTTGCTTGTGCACGTGTGTATGTACGTATCTGGCAGAAATGATGTCATTGATAGGACGTTGCATGTATCACCTTTTATTGCACCATCCCAGAAATAAAGGCACAGGAAAGCGTGCCGCTCGAGGCCACTTCTGATTGAGGTGATGCCGTGTGACTTGTGGTAATTGTCCAGTGCCCCTGCAGTGCCCCTTGCACCGGCCCCAGTGACAGAGCAGCAGAACACGCGCTTCTCATCGTCCAAATGGCTTTTTTCCTCCTGAGAAAGAAACCACAGACTCTCACACATGCAAGGTAATTAGTCACATCTGCACACAGGTGTGCAAGTCTACCCCCTTCCCTCAGAACAACCTGTTCATTTCTTAACATAAAGGTTCACCGCTTGATAGCAGCATGTGTCTGGTACAGAGGAGAAAAGCTAGACTTTTATATAACTAAAAGTTTTAACTTCTTAAACTGTAAATGGAACCCTTGTTATCTGATGTCTTCTGGCAGAAACTATTAGCCTAGCTTTATTAGCTTCCTATTAGCTTATTGTCCATTGATTGCCCTGGGGCTTGTTCATCTGAGGACCAGCCCTGGGCACTTACCTGCAACTTGATGCAATAACAAGCTCAGCATGTCGTTCTCCAGAGAAGAGATCATGTCAGGTTTACAAACACTGCCGCGGACTTCCTCACCATATATATCGTTAATGAAAACTCACTCAACTGGCATGAAACAATTATACCTGGATGTTTAGACATGTAGGACTGGAATGGAATGAAATGAAAATATCAACGTAGCTATATAGATTTAATTTAGCAATCTCTCAGGGGACATTGTGCAAAAATGCATTTTGCAAGAAAGAACACATTACACCAGCTGAAAAATCAGTGCTGAAAAAACACAATTTGTGGTCATTTCCCTGATAAGCGATTGTGTGAGATGCAGCAGACTGTCCTGGTCTGTACTGTACAGCATCACTGCACCTCTGCAGCCCGGACACCTGAATCAGCTCTTTGATACACCGAATGCCCGCTTGTCTACACTGTGTGCCTGGTTAGAAAACTCTTCATCTTTTGATGAATTACTGCTGCTACGATCAATAGAAAGCATACGCAGACACCTCTTTGAAATTAAATTAGGTTTACCGCCTGCTTTCCATAGCCGTGTTAGAGGACTGTTACAGTAATTGCATCAGGTAAACGGTGCAATAGTGCTGACCTCTTACATAGAAAAATATATGAAAAAGTAAAATTGAAGATTGTTTGCAAACATGCAGCTTTTTTTTCACATGATATTAACTGACAGATTGTGGCATAGATTATTGCAATGTTTTTATCAACTGTGTGGACTCTCACTCTGATGGCTCCTATTCACTGCAGAGGATACAGTAGTAAACTAGTGATGTAAAGCTCAAATCTTCTGATGTTCCGTTTAAGAAGCAAACTTACCTACATCTTGGATTGTCTATTATAAAAAAAGAGTGCAATTTTAAGTGTAAAATATTGTAAAAATGTAAATAAAATGTAACAAAAAAAATGTTCCTGACCTATCCACAAGAAAATAAATGTAAATGATCTAACCAGATATTTCATTTAATTTTAGAGTAAAATGCTGTTAATTGTACAGTTTTTAAAAAGAATAAAATTAAAACAAATTTTGTCAAAAAAACGATATTCCCATAATTCCCTTCTTGACACTCCACATTTGTAAGTAGCTATTTTGTTTATGTCTCTTAATAGTTTTTGTTATGACTTATGTACAGTACATTAGAGTTTTCTGTCACATCTTCTGGTTGTTTATTGAATGTTTGCTGAGTTATTAGTGTTGTGTTACCATGATAGTGTTTTGTGCTTTTGCATGAACGACTGTGTGCACCTTCTGTTTGTTATTATATCTCAGCTTATGATTTTTCACGTGGCCTTCTTTTTTCCCACTTAAAATATTACCGTGGTTGTCAGCATATGTAAAAGATACAAAAGTGTTTTCAGTGCCAGTGTGCATTTGCTGGATTCAATTTTATATATATTATTATAATTATTTATATTATTCTAATTTTTTTTTTATTTAATTTAAATTTTTGGGTGAACTACTCTGGAACCATACGTAACCTGCATAACCTAATTAAACTACATTTAAATTGACATTTAAATCACCGTATGAACCCCCTGAATGAATAAGCCAAACGCTGGGGATTATTTGAGGTAAAATGCAGCATTATCTAGCTTTTAGATGATAGAACATTTCAGCAAATCCTTTTAGAAAGTCTTATAATACCAAATTTTTGTGTTAGTGTGTGCCAATGTTATGCTAATAATGCATTACTGGCATCCTCTGGTCCCATCGGAACAATCAGTGCACTAGCGTGATCCTTACTGAGTCAGCAATCCAGACATTATTGTCCCATTTCTGATACTTCCTTTGAAAAAGAAATTTAAGCACGTTTGCAAGTTTGTTCAGTCATATTATTTATGAGGCCCACTGTCTCGGAGGAAAGTAAACTGTGCCGCATTGAGTATTTTTTTTATTATTGTTGCCCTGCACATTTGGTCGGCAGTGCAATGTAAGCAGAGATTTTACGACTGTCCTGCTAATGCACATACAGCAGGCTGTAAAAGAGCTGCACATCCTTTTTAAATTAAGCAGATACTAGAAATCTCAAGGTGATATGCTATGTATAATGTATGTACGGTAATCATTACAATGCAAGATACCTTTTTACTGTTCCCTTTTGCAGTTCGCCTGCTTTTATTTTTATATGCCATAAATTTCTGTTGACAATGAAAGTAACCATATAACTCTCAAAGAGCTGCTCAACAACACATTAACCATCAATCATACGATCACAATGACACCGAAAACTTCAAAATGGTAGATTTTTATTTAAACAAAACAAAAAAAATGTGTAAAAGGTGATTTTCTTTTAGAACATTTTTCTTGCATGCCACCTTAATATCTAGATATTTCCTCCTTACATTCGTGCTTATATATCTGCTCTTAAAGCTATAAACAAACTGGATGCAAACACATTTGCATTTCATTTGCATTATGTATTTAAAGAACGGTTATTATCAGTCGTGCTTATACAAAAATCAAAAAAGAAAATTCATAAATTTTATGTTTTTCAGCATATGATTATTTGATAGGCTATGCATTAAAGCATTTACCGGGAACACAAGGAATTATGAGGTGTTATCTGTGCTTGAATAACCTTTCTTGGTTATGTGGGCGATGAAGAAGACATGTTGTCTGGAGGTTGTATCCTGACTTGCATTATTAATTCCTTATTTTCACAGTCAACCTGATGTTGACAATCCTACGCCGTCTGGGACCCTGAAGTTACATTCACGCTTGTTCAAACATGAAACGTCAAGAGGTATCACGCTATATTTGACGTCATTCTTATACAAAAAAGAGATTCTCATGTGGTAATAATTTGCCACTAAAGTCTTCGGTCTATCCCTTACACAAAGACTTGAATTACAGTGGCACGGGTTATATGAGCTACTGCTTTGGTGCTTTTTTGGAGCTCGATAGGCTTTGGTCACACTTCACTTAGACTGAAAGAGCAAAATAGCATCCTACTCAATATCTCCTGTAATTCACACAGTTTTGGAACATAATGAGGGTGAATAAATGAATTTCAGAGTTTTTATTTTGGATAAACAGTTGCTTATATTTGCAAAATAAGTTCCCTGAGAGTTTTCTAGAGGAACGTGACCTCAATAGCATCAAAAACTATCATCTTTGTATTGGCATTCTGATTTGAAAAGTTATAATATACTGTATGGATCAAGAGAACTGAATGAAAAGAATAAAACAGACTAAATAGAGTGAAAACTGAACTGACAGCCATGTAATGCTATTTTCAGAACTGGGGCCTGCCTTTTAATCTTCAACCAGCCAGGCCAAGACAAACGTACAAAAGATTCATAAGAGGAACACTGCGGATCTCCACAAACAATGGCTCTGTTTGAAGGCTGAACCTGAAGAGCGGCCACCCTCTGCGAGTCTGTGGTCCGACCCCCCTACGATTCCTCTAAATCCAGCCTACGGAGGAGAAACAAAAAGAAACTTTAATGAAGAAGATGAGTTCAGAATCCATGGAAGATAAGCATCTCGCTGAAAGGGAGAAACCGCAAAGATGAAGATCATGATGTCAGAGAGGAAGACAGAATTCAACACAGTGTTCTCTGTACAGGGAGAAAGACAGATTAAAAAAAAATAAATAAAAGTTGTAGGAATCGTGAAAAAAATATGAAAGGCGACTGTGATCACAGCTGACGCTAGGTTCTATAGAGCGACACCGAAAGTGCAAGAAATAAGTGTGAGACACACAGTGAAAGGGCCAAATCAGACATGCTCACTAACAAGGCTGGGGGTTTGAGGAGCTCTGGATGTCTCAAAGGAGGAAGAGGAAAACGGGAGACAAACTCGCCCCCCTCATGGTGAGACATCACATGGTACCGTGTTTTTTCCCCTCTAACTACCTCCCCCCTCCAGGTCTGGAAGCAGAGATGCAGGAACCCAAATGTGGGGATTGAGGGAAGAGGGGGTGTGCTTTCTGAGATCTTAACCAGCAGGAGGTCTTCATTTAAACTATCAACCCCTTTCCTTCACACTACATTACTGCTCACATGGGTGAGAGAGATAATAAGACTCCGTAGTAATCCATAATCCGAATGAGACCTCAGCGAAAGTGGAGGAAGGTGTAGTCAGACCCGGGCAGAGAGGTAATGCAGTCATTTCAGAGAAAGAATTTTCATTTACATACATATTCATGTTCTTTGCGATCTCAATTAACCCTTTACTGTTACTTATTAATAAGTAGGACGTTCTTTCAGGAAAAAGAATAGATTTCATTTTGACCTTTAGTGAAAAAAATCTCAGCAAGGTTAGAATACTGCGTGATCTGTATGATAGAAACTGTAAATGTAATATTACAGCTCCTGCTCCCCCTTGATATAAAAAAACTCAAAAAGACCCAAACCAACAAGTTTCCTGCAAGAGAACTAGAAAAGCAATTCAATATTAGATTGAAATGTGTAATATTCATGTTCACTTTAAATGTCATACAGTAAATATTCTTGATATATATATTTTTTATAATATTTTGCATTTAAAGGGCAATTTTACACAATCCTCATTAAAGGTGACAAACCCACCTTTTAGGCTTATTAGTAAGAAATAAGTTTTGTGTACAAATAATACTCCAAATAAAGTACAATTGTTAAATCAGTAGGTCTCAAGTTATGTCAATAAATGTGTTAGATTTTAACTATACTTAGTATGAAATAAATATATTTTACAAAAATTACTTTTTTACTAGGGTATATATATATATATATATATATATAGAATACAAGACATGATGACTAGTCACAGAACTTATAATAGTTTATTTATACATGACTAAAAAATTTAACTCGTTATGTCAATCAAAAGATGGTAAAAGACATGGTGAAAGTATCCATGCACTACCAATATTTTCTGCTGCACAAGCTAGGAGAACTGTCAAAAATCCTTTTATGTTTTATTCACAACCACACGAAAAAGCCAAAAAAAATCCAGAAGTACTTTCTGCATCACACACAATTATTATTCCAGCGTGGGTAATGTACCGTTATACAGTGAATGTGTGCTGCGCATTTGGAGATTAACAGACACTCGAGCTATACGTGCTGCCCATCTATTTGTGCCCCGTGTGTTTGTGAGCCAGCACCCTGTAAGTTATTCATGATTTTGGGGATTTTCTGGGGCAAATACATTCCAAAACCCTTGAACAGAAAAACAGAGCTGGAAAAGAAACAGGCTGTTCTGAACGTGGGATATGAGGAGGGAAAAAATGACATTTGGAGACAAAGTGAAGAATGAGTTCATGTATCTGGATGAGAAAAGGCGGATGAAACACAAATCAAACAATATGGAGAAAAGAAAGAGAGAGAGAGAGAGAGAGAGAGAGAGAGAGTCTGGGGGAAGTGGCAGAGCGATAGTATGGATGATAGGAGGGGGCTAGATACAGAGAAAGAGAGAAAGCGAGATGGAGAGAGCAAGGGAGGGAGGAATTTCCCTCAGGGGCGACGTGTTTGTGCTCTCTCTCTCTCTCTCTCTCTCTCTCTCTCTCCGTTGTTCATTCACTCATACACACACTCCACTCCATCCACACGTATTTGACAGACACACACAGCATGTAGGCATTTTGTAATTCATTCACCTCCCTCGCTCACACACTCACAGTTTCTTTTTACAACCTTGAGTCTTATTTTCACTCCTCTCCTGCCTAGAGAGTCTTGGGAAGCAGCTACGCCACCCGAACTTTAAAACTGCCGTCACAGAAAACAGGAGAGAGAAGAGACAGCAGGAACAGAAAAAAAAGAGACTGGAAATTCACTGAAGTGCTCAGAAGCATGGAATAGAGAAGCATGAAAGTCTCAGGACGAAACACACTCTATGAGAGGAACTGACTAAAGGAGACAAAGCTCAGGTAAGCACTTATCCTGTTCTATCACTGGTTTCATCTCCCCTGGTTAACCGGAGTACTTGGTCAGAGCAACTCTTGAATTTAAACTAGAACTTTAAACTGTGGTTAACATGTCTCATGAGTACAGTTACCTGCAGCATGTCAGATTAAAAATGTGCTTTAAGAAGTGAATCCACTTCTTGAGTCAATCATATAGTGCTGTGCACTCTTAAAAATAATGATACGGAGGAGAGGATTTTGCAGCAGTTCTATAAAATAACAATTTGGGTTTTTCAAAGAACCTTTGACCTTAATATAACTACTGTTAAAAAAAAATCTAAAGAACCCTTTTTTGACGTTAAAAAACCTTGGAATGGAAAGGTTCCATAGATATTACAGGTTCTTCATAGAAACATAGATGCAAAATAAATAACCTTCACAGAGACATAGTCTTCCTACAGACCTCACTTGATAAAGAGATGTTTGCTATTGTTCTTAGCAGAGGTACTATAACTTTAGAGACCAATGTAAGATCTATCACGTTTATTCTTCTGGATTTCTTATAATACAAAAGAAATTATTTTAGCAAATGTCTATGCCTGCAAATCACCTGGTAATGGTTAAATGTTATATACAGTACACAACATCTTGGTTCTCCAAAGAAACTTTCAATGAAAAGTTCTTGAAAAGAAAGATTTTTTTCTCCTAGTGTCAGGACTATTGTAATAATCTAATGACTATTATCCCCACTATAAGGACTGATGTGAAAGATTCTTCTGTAAACCATAGGATCCAATAAAGAACCTTTATTTTTAAGAGAGAAAAGTTACTACTGTAGGTACGAATACAAAGCTGTTTCTGTTCTTAAAAGGCAGAAGATTCATCAATGTAATGACACTGTTTATTTCAGTAATAAATATGTGGATTATATTTCAAGTTCTGTAATATAAAAAAAGGCAAGTGTTGACATTCTGTGTATGTGTATGTTTGTTTATGTGAGTCAGTGGTTTCTAGAAGGTTGTGCCATGGGAGTTACAGAAGGATGAATGGATGAGTGAGATAATAGGGTTAATATGTTATGTACTTCACACATGATGCAAAATTTATTGTGTCAAATTAGAAATGCAGCATGTGATGTCGTACAACTCAGATCTGCTCTATGATGAAAAGGGAGTTTAAAATGCAATGATAAAACTCTCTGTTTTTATAGGACATGCCAATATGGTGAAATTTACTTCACTAAATCCCATCCCAGATGTTGATATGAATGTTGTTCAAGCCTTAGGTCTACCCCAAACCGTAAAAATCTGATTGGCTGGAAACAATGTTGTGCCCAGACCAAGGATGTTGATCGAAAAACATGTCCTACTTGGCCAAATCCTTTACATAAACATATTTGATTAAGATGTTGCAAGATGTTGACAATGGAAAGGAGGGAGGAAAAAAAAAAAGATGGATCTGGATTAGATGAATCTCTGTCACCTCTGAGCTGGCATGACTTCGTGGGGGCATACAATGTTGGAGCATTAGTGATAGAGGAAGACGTAAATAATACATATCATATTTTATGAGCGCAGTACTGCTCTACTAAGTGCAATGAACCATACATAAAAAAGAAGAGAGAGGCGTGATGAAAAGAGTCGCCCGTATGCTGTAAAAAAGTTTAGTTAAGAACAAGATCAAACAGGTTCAATCCAAAGCATTACATCAGTACGATTACCTGAAACAAAAGACTCGGCATGGGTGGTCTGCCTTCATCCTAACATGCGCATCTAGAATAAGGAACAAAAATG
The DNA here is from genome assembly GCA_032275025.1 of Enteromius treurensis. Taxonomy (NCBI): domain Eukaryota; kingdom Metazoa; phylum Chordata; class Actinopteri; order Cypriniformes; family Cyprinidae; genus Enteromius; species Enteromius treurensis. The sequence continues at coordinate 11,020,421 of JAUCMU010000097.1, read as the reverse complement.
TAACACATATTGTTAGAAAAACTATATTAAATATGGCTGAATGAGATTAGTGTTAATAACTAGTCGGTATGTAATCGAAATGCTTACAGCCTTTTTTGTTTTTTTAACTCAAATGCAAAATAGGGATTAATAAATTATAAGCACACTGCACGGGGAATAGAGGACAACATAATCTGGACGTCTGTTAGTTGCAGAAAAGAAATAAAAAGCAGAATAAGTCACACACACAAAAACAAACAGTTACAGTACCAAATGGACCCAGTTAACATCAAATTTGACTAACTTGTCCTGTTTTAATGCCCTTTGCCGTGTCTAAATTTATGTTAAACTACAGTTTTGCACTTTAGTCTAGTTTTAATATACTTTTATGCATATACTGTACTTAATTTTGTTCTACACACACGCATGCATTAACATGTACACAAACTCTCTCTCTCTTTCTCTCGAGATAGATATAAATATTAATCTACCTCTCTCTATATATAAAGTATACTATATATACACAGACAGGTATTTAAGCTAACATAAAGGGTCGGTTTCCCAGATAGAAATTAAATCAAGCCAGGATTAAACCTTTGCTAATTTAGGACATTTAAGAATTTTTTAGAAACATGTTTTACAAAAATGCATTATCTGTGAGCATTTTAAGACCAAACAATGGCAATGATGTATTTTAAGATATCTCAGTGCAAGCTTTTTCCAGTTAAGACAGCTCTTAACATTTATTTTAATAGGAGTCTTAAACCCTCTTTGGGAAACTGCACCAAGATGTTTAAAAGTCATCTTAATACAATTTTAGATTCTAGATATTAATAGTCTTTTCTTTTGAGAAATACTCAAACTCAGTGTTGCTAATAAAGTTATAGGTCATCAAACAAATGAAAATTCTGTCTTAATTTACTCACAGGTTACTTACAGGTTTGGAACTAAAGATGACAGAACTTTCATTTTTGGGTGAAATATTCTTTTAAGACATATCTTTGATTAACAGATTGGCAATTAAATATATTACTATATCCTGCAAACAGTTTCTGCAACGACTAAGCCTTTAAATGTTTTTATTTTCCCTATTAACACATTGGCTGATGTATCATCAACGTTTATCTAAATGTGTTACAATTTTAAAGTAAATAGCCTAGGTTGTTTTTGAGGGGACATCTTCCCCTGAATACTTGAAACATTGCTTTCTAAGATGTAGTGAAAGCAAAGAAGAATATTTTTATCAGACGTAAACTCTCGGATGTTTTCGATTGTTTCTTGAGTAGTGTCAGGGATTCAGCTATGATTTTCTGCCTCTCTGCGATGGTACCACGAGGCGCCGCTCAATCACCGACAGCGGGCTTTTGGAGACGCGTAAGAATTAGTGGAGGTAGGAGGGTGCAGAGCACATGGCTGTTTAATAAGGGCAGTTATTCAGGGCGTAATTTTTAAGAGCACCAGTGACAGTTCTGGCACAGTAAAAAAACATTATCTTCCGAGTTAAGTCCTACTTGAACTTAAGTAGCCTACAAATTTTGGACACAAGTAATTCATAGTCGTACTTCTCTGTCGAAACGGGCTACAATTAAACGTTTGGTGCTATCTTTAATGAACCATATGGCGGCCGAGAAACGATGATGCCTCGAAAGGGCTCAATTTCCAACGTATGTCATCCCATATACATAGCCCAAACAAATAAATAAACGCATTTATAAAGTGCTAAATGGATGTATTAGCTATAGAGATTAACAAACATTAACTTCGCGTATGTCTGTGATACTACCTTCAAACACCGTGTAGGCTATCCAAATACTAACACAAATAAGGTGTAGCCTATGTGAAAAATGCTTAAAAGTAGGAAAAACCTACCCAGCTAAATGAGTGCATGATGTTTTTTAACGCTTTGGAGAGGTTTAGTCTAAGAAAATATACGTGTTTGTTAATATACCAGCATTTTTTAAAAAGATGCAAATTCCCAATTATTGCAAACGAAAAAAGAAAAAAAGGAGAGCAATCTTTAAAATGTAAAGTAGCTACTTTGGGCTGCTTGAAACATAAGATATTTTGATAAATGTTTAGATATGTTAAGGTCATGGAATAAAAATAGTTAAATCAAAGACTATAGTCTTAAAGAGACTTCAAGTAGCCTACTTTAGTGACTATGAGTTAAAGAAAAACATTCTGAATGGCTTAATATAACTCTTAGATAACTTTGCTGACTTTTTCCTAGTTAGATATAGGTTGCTTTAATGTTATTATTGTTATTATTATTATTATTATTATTATGCTACTGTTGTCGATGTTGTTTTTAAATAGCCTTCCACTAGGCTCTGGCAGTTGTAAGACATGGCATTTTTGCAAACAAATCTCACCACTTAGCTTAAATGCAGAAACATTCTCCTAGGAAATTACCAGGAAATTTGGCAGCCTCATTGGGTAGCCTATTTACGTGCTTGGAAAACAAAACCATACAAAATATTATTTTTATTTGTACATTATTCCTCCACAACAAAGACGTCAAAATGTTGTTTATTTTAATTAATTTAAGTCACTTTGTGCGCACTTTGGATAGGCCGAACTGAATTAGTTTCTTCTTTACAGAAAATGAGAACACATTACAAAGACCTGTCAGTTATTAAAGTAGGCTAATTTAATGTTCTTAAAAGAAGTTTCGATTAAATAATAATTTAATACCCCCAGCGAGTTTAGATGGAGTTCTGCTGTTACTCAACACCTGCTGGCAAAACACACTGTATCTCTGTAAATAAAAATAGGTGGGCTATATAAATTTACATAGCCTACCAACTTTATAATGATAAAGCGATAAGCAGCTAATAATAAATTATTGCAAGGTGGAAAATTGTAAGTCACGTCTTTTAAAGCTTAGAAGGAAATATAATACGCCTAAAATACTCTCTCGGCTAATGTGTTTTAATGTAGGTAAAGTAAATGAATGGAGTCTGAGAAGTATTGACAATTGTGTGGTGAATGGGTGTGCGTATTCACGTTAAACAGTGCATCTGTTACAAATTCGTTTTCCTTTGCTTGCCCCACGGGGTAGGTTTAGGGTGCGGTTATGGATACTTTCAGTTAAGCAAACAGTAGGCTACTATTTTATACGAATCAGTGTCGTAAAATAGCAGCATCAGCCCCCCGGTGGGGCGCCAGCTTTTCGAAATATCAAAGTTTAGAAATATTATTGTCGTATTATCGATTATAAAACAATATATATATGAAATACAAATGAAGTAGGGGTGTGGCTAGTGAAATAGTGAGTATAGCAGAGTGTGTATGGATTCCGCAACAGGTCACATAATAGGGTGAACAGCTGACTCCGAGGCGTGCTGGCAGATGGTTGGTATAAGCCGGGTGGTGGTGGTGTGTGTTTGGTGGGGGGGCTCACATTCATTGTTTAGTTATTTGAGCCCCACGCACAGACAATAACCCCATCCAGTAGCAAGAAAAGATGGAAAAGCTTCTTCTTACAGAGAGGAAATGGTCTAAAAAAAGTTTCGAAAAATCTCATTGTTTTGGCCGTCTGCTGCTTTTTTCCCGCAGATGTCAGCCGTTCAGACTCATTTAATATGCGTTTTCTTTGTAATAGATGCATTTACTTAATTTTTTTACTCAAATAAATAATCCAAATAATTCAAATAGGCATAATAATTGTTTTAAAATCCTATTTCTATTTATAGGATCATGTAGCCTACCCTATATGTAATTCTTGTTAATCCACTAACAGTTAATTTCCTACTCTCATTTATAGACCTAATTTCGTTTTTAAAGAGGTGTCCTGTGTGTAATTTGGCAAGTGATGGTCTTTAAATAGGCCAGTCCAACAAAACAGACATTTAATGAAAATTACACTGAACAGCCTACGCCAAAATAAAATAAATAAAAAACCTTATTCATTTGCTAAGCGTGTCCTTTGAATATTCCTACAAACAGTCAGTTACTGCAAGAACGTCAAAAAAGGGGGACTTTTCATCATTTCCAAAAACGGATTCGCCCCTCCTCTTTTTTGAGCTCTGGCAGAAAGTGTGGGTCCCAGTAGACTCTCTCAGCATCATCACGTTCTCATGGTTTTAAACGGGTACGATAAGCATCCCTAGCAGTTCAACGCAGTTACAGGGTAATTGGCAGAGCACATAACATCGTGAGAGCACCTTGTGGATGTTTTAATTCCTCTCCTGAGTGGCTTTATTTGTAGCCATATCTGCAGACTTTGTTTGTTAAATGAATGTTGCTCCCATAGAACAGGTGAGCGAGCGGACTACGCACATACAGTTTGAATGGGTCTCGAAGAAGGACAAATCTACGCCAAGATCGCAAGTTTCCAAGAAACTTATAAAAGGAAGCACGGAGTAGCCTACCTCACGGACTTTTTCAGAGAATCTCGGCAATCTAAAATTGGGTTAAATCGTCACATCTTGCCTACTGAGTGATTCGCAGGATATCCAGAATATTTCGACTCTTTTTTATAGTGCTTTTACACAAGAAGTTGCCTTGTCGTTCCAATTTTGTTTTAAATGTTTGGGAATCAAGATCACCCGACAAGAAACATCAGTGGGTTGAAAGTGGGAACTTTTGAAGAAGAAATGGATCCTGTCCGTTCTTGGGTGCGGAATGTCGGCGTTATTGATGCAAACATAGCGGCACAGAGGTAGGCTATTCTGCACTGATGAAGCTACACAAATTATTTTTATTAGGCTAGTCTAAGTCTTTGCATGTAAAAACATCACTGGAAATATTTATTTTTAAACTGTCCAGTTCTTAGCAGAATAAACACACAACACAAAAAACTAGATTTAGGCTAGACTTGGTTACTTAGGCTTAACCATCCAAAAGAACAGGACATGAATTAGAATTAGCCTTAACGAACGTATGAGTTATCAAAATATTTATCTGCCAAATGTAACATGCGCGTTTACTGTTATTATATGTTTATATATAAAGTGTGTTTTGTTTTAGGCTAACATTGCAAAAATGTCTAGCAACAGGTCATGCTCTTCTGTGGCGGAGAACGTAAAATGACACCGGAGATTAGTGGCTTCGGAGCTCAACCTTCAGTGCTCTTGTCAATAGCTTGAGGTGACAGAGTCACGAGCCGAGTGAAAGAGGCAAACAAGGCAATACAATGAAACCCGTTTTGTGTCATGATGATATTACTTAAAACCCTTGAGCACGTCACTTGAACGGCAATTGTTTGTGTTGCTCTTCTTTCCTTTTCATTTCTTGCTCACCTGAAGTGTAGCATAATTTTCTTTAAGCATGTTTAATCCAGTATCAAAGGATTTGGGCTGTACCCCACACAAGCGAATAGTTTTCTTCTGATGAATTAAAAATCCAGTAGGCTCATTAAAAATGGACCGTAGCTAGTGATGATACAACTTAATTAATTATAATATAATTAATTATAACGAATAGCTATGAGTTTTATTAGTTTTTTTACTTCAGGATTTCAAAGTTCTAAAAATGTACCACATTACAGAAACCATTGGAAAACAGCCATATAACTGTTTTTGCATATAAAAGCCAATTCACACCGCACAGACAAACGCCAACAGACTTGTAAAATAAGAGTCATGTTCACACTGAACCAACAGACAATGACCAATTGTCAGTGACTGAAAAAAATGGATGGACAGATGGATCATATATTCACAATTCAAATGTATTCTTATTAATGTATTTGTGTTTCCTTACTCACATGAAAAGACAAAATTAAACAAAAGATGCTGTGGGTGAAGCCGTGGTTGCTGTAATTTGAATGAAAACAAACTTTAACCAACTCCAACCAACATCTGACAGGGGTGCCACACTGATTGTGTTTGTCTGTGCGATGTGAATTGGCCTTAAATCTTCAGGAATAATTTCTTAATTAGAAATGTCATAGGCTATTATTAGAACAATTACAGGGTTGATTTGTTAGCTTCATTTGGGTGTTTAAAAATTGCACACTGTGCTTTTAGTGTTTCCTTATAGGCTACAATATAAAATTTCTGATAGGCTATATCAGATATAGCTGCAAACACATTTGGTCATATTTTTTTTCTTCAAAAATGTAGTCTTTAATAATGTGTAAGAAATTGTAATGGACTTTGGTGAGAGTAAGTGCTAAATTATGAAAACAACAATTCCTAAATTATATAGACTATAATATTTTTTTATAAGTGGAAATGTGGCTCCAAATGTAGACATGTTTTATCTTGTCAGAGACATGCATTAAGAATTGTATTGAGTTTATGTTGAATTTAGTGGATTGTAATATATCACGGTCTGTTATATGGATGATATAAACCATATGAATAAATAAATCATCTGTTTTTATTCTGCAAAACCCTACGTTTATAGTGGATTGGCCTTATCCCGTGCTCACTTTGAAAAGCAGCCTCCCTCCAATCTCAGAAAGTCCAACTTCTTCCATTTTGTTCTGGCACTCTATGACCGCAACGGACAGCCTGTGGAAGTGGAAAGGACAGCGTTTGTTGACTTTGTGGAGCAGGATAAGGTATATTCTTTAACATGATTTACAGGATTGAACATTATTGGATTTGATGGTGCTTTAACATTGATTAGAAAGCTTGAACATGGAAATAGGAAACAAAACTAGAAAAATGAGAAATTTTGTTGCATTTTAGATTACAGTACAACATTTACCTGCATGGTTAAAGTGAACGAGCATAGATGCAAATGAAATATTTGACAGTAATACCACTCACTTCTGTGTCATGAAAAACTATAGTGCATAACCTTTGGTATAGTCGTGATTTATAGACATTACTCATGAACTCCTGTATGCTTGATTAAATGTTAATATTGCGTAATCAAAACTTTGTTCTTTCCATGTCTGTCCTTGCTGTTATTCTAAGGAGCAGACGGGGGAAAAGACCAATAATGGAACTCACTACAAACTCCAGCTCCTCTATAGTAATGGTAAGCTCAACATTTCTCATCACACATATACCTTCTTGTCCACATAGATAATCATTCTTTCTATTGCAACATATAGCATTCAGGATATAGTTTTTGCAGATAATTATGTGATCATATTATGAGTAAAATGGGCATTTAAAAGTTTTATTTTGTTTTCTTATCAAAAAAAGAACCTATTCTACTCCTTCGTACCATTTGATCCAGTGCGGTTCCAAATGTAATTTCTGTACGGCATCAACAATGTTTGATTGTTGTTTTTGTTTGCAGGTGTTCGCACAGAGCAAGACCTTTATGCACGTCTCATTGATTCTGTCACTAAACAGGTAAATAATCATTTTCTTTTTCTGAGGTAAAAACCTTTTAAACACTTAGTTTTGCTCTATAATGTGTTGATGACCTCTTTTTCATTTTGTTTTTTTTCATGATTTAGCCTATATCATATGAGGGACAGAACAAGAATCCAGAAATGTGCCGTGTTCTGCTAACTCATGAGGTCATGTGCAGGTGAGAAGAAAGTAATTAAATGTACTGATCTGCAAGAGCGGTGAATGTTTTTAAGCATTTAAGGTTTTTTGAACTTAAGAAAATATGCAGAAAATTCAGTTTTGTTTTCAGTGACCCATACTTTATATCTGTCTGCCTACATTCTTAATAATGAAGGTTCTTTATTTTCATGAATGGTTCTATGAAGAACCATGAAGAACATCTTTGGAACCAATGTGCAAATGGTTCGTTATAGTTAGAAAAGGTTGCTCAGATTATTAAAGTGAGAAAAAAAATATTAACTGAAATATTATTGTTCTTCTAGAGCATAAGGAATGCTAACATGACTTGCTATTATAGGACAAGGCCACAACCTCATAATTAAGGGAAGGTACTCGCATTTTGGAAATGTATAGATGTACGTAACAACTCTACAAAACATTGAGTTGCATTGATTCATGATTGATTTCAGCCCCTGCAGAAGACATCTGCTTAGAACATCCTCAAATGAATCCACTAAAATGTAGTAATAATACATGCAATCTTGTCTTGAGTAAAGTTAATTATAGCAGTAGGAGCTTATAAGTTTGAATCCCTAGACATTTACACAAAGTACATTTAAATTTAAGCAGCTTTCTGTTTGTCAAATTCATGTGACCAACCACAAACAAAATCTTCATTGGGGAATCTTTTGGCTTTACACAAAATTACCTTTTGAAGTTATTGAATTTTTAAATGAAAATTTACCCAGCAATGATAAAAGCACAGACGATGCAAAATGCTAATCACGAACAAAATGATTGATAATACACATTTTCGATACAAAATAAACACAAGTTAATGTCTATAAAGAGTACATGGTAGCTAAGTTAAGAAAAAAGAGGAACAGCAAGTGTCACAGGAGACAGAGGAGACGGGGGTGTGCGGTGACCTCAGGCTTGAGGACAGCATTAGGGAGGGCAGAGGGGGAGTCAGAATTGGCTCTGCCCCCATTGTGTAGCCAGCAGATGCCCGAGTGGGCGCTCACAGCTGGTTAATAACAGAGCTGATGGGGAAGGGGGTGCAGAGGGCAGGCTACACAGCTGGGGAGTGACTCTGTCTGATGGGGGGGCTGTGGGGTGGGGGAAAGGAGAAAGCATATAGGCAGATGGCCAGGGGTGGGGGGCACTTTTGTTATGCTGGTGGCGTGGTGTATGAGGAGTGGGGGACGTGCCCGTGAACAGACAGGAGGTCCACCGATGGGGTGTGTGTGTGTGTTGTCTGCTCTGTGTAGGGTCGTGTTTGTGTGTGTATGCTTTAGAAGTGGCGATTGAGTTTGATCATTAACAATCAATGTGACAGATTGCTTGCCTGCCTTAATTGTAGTGGTCTTATAGAGCAAGTTTTAAATCATTTATTATCTTCTCTTTTTCATAAGTCGCTGCTGTGAGAAAAAAAGCTGCGGCAATCGTAATGAGACACCATCTGATCCTGTCATCATTGACAGGTAAGTCCGGTTACAAACCTTTTCTTTTTGACTCAAACACGAACATGCTTGAATGATTTATCTGTAAACACAGTCCACAGTATAATAATTTGGAGGGAACTCAATGGAGTTGTGAGTTTTGAGATCCCAGTTGTCAATAAAGACTGATATTCGAACAATAATGGCACATAGTATAGCATATTAAAACTAGGCCCAATAAAGTCTCTTTGGGACAAAACCAGTTCATCTGGATGTAAAGAATGTCAGTAATATATCACTTTTAGATAGTGAGTTGATGAATGAAAAATTCTTTTTAGAAAGGGTCAGTTTCTTGCTTATTATTTTTTTTTCTATACATAAAACAGCTCTTAAATGCCCCATGTAAACTCTCTTGTACATACTGAATCACTCTTTCTCCCACAAGCTGATCTCCCACAATCAGATATGAATAATACAGTTTCCTTTATGCTCAGATATTGCTCGATATCCTGTTCAAGCTAGCATTGTTTATAAAGCGTCTCCGAGGATCTGTGTTGTCTTTCTCAAGTCAAGAGTGGAAAAAATGGACTACCGTCTTAAATTTTCCCAGAATTCCTTAGCACCACAGCTGTTTTTATAATTTTTCTATCTGGTTCTTTTCTCCTCCCTCTATCTGTCCTGTCTGTTCTTTCTACTTTTTTTTTAGAATTCTCCAAACATGGCAAGATTACCCAGAGTTTCAATAAAACAGTGGTTTTAGAGAGCTATGTTTGGTATTGAAGGATTATTTTCCCCCATCTCCCTGTAACTTATATATTGCATCATAGGTGCATCATGGTACTGTACTTCTCAGTTTTGGCAGTAGTAAATAAACATATTAAATAAACATATTACCATTCTGAAAATCATGAACATGGTGGAATAGGTTACTTTTTAACTTTTTCCCTTTTGCTGAAAAATATTATTTGTTGTACAGTGTTTGTATTTAATATCTTTAAATACATTCATTAGATCACATATTCCAGAAGATAGTATTTTCAGTACTAAATTCTACATTGTTTATCCTTCACTCTCTCATTTTCTCATCTTCTTTGTTTTTGCCACCTACAACCTTTTTCCGTAATATTGATATAATTAGTCAGCCTCATCAGGATACCTCCCAATGCACATGGGAATTGTGATCCCAAAGCACCTACACCCCCCTCCTTTTTTAATCTGTGTCCGTTTTGTTTGGACCTGCTGCTCTGTCTGTCTGTCTCTCCACCCCCTTTCTGCCTCCACAACTAATCCAGTTATTAGCAGAAGGGAAGAGAATGGCTCTCAGCTGATCCTGAAGGAGGCTTTTGTCACATTAAGCCCCACATCTCCCCTCGGTTCTTCTTGCTGCCAAAGTTTACGGCCTAGCTTTGTATCATTACCTGTCCATATGTTATATTACATACTAATTTTGGCCACATTTGAAACCTTCATTTATGCTAGTTGGTTTGTCATAATGTCTTATGTGCTTGTGCGTTTGTTCGAATTAAATTGATTTAAAGACCAACTTAGTCAATCCAGCAGTCCATGACTGATCAATACCAACAGTGTGCTTTGGCCACATACTTTCATCTTGTAGATGAAACCTGCTATTTTTAAGATGTCTCATGGAAACTGGCAATAAGAATGATAATGAACATTCTGGCTGGCATATGTTGGTGTACTGACTAAACCAATCAGGAACCAAACCATCCAGTTGATTTGTAAAAGCTAAATATCTATTGTTTAATTGTAAAAATACTTGATGTAAGGTGAGTAGTTTAACTTTTCAGTTAAGTAAATGTGAGTAGAAATGTCCATTTCCTTTTTTTAATAGTTGTTTTAGTGTTAAGAAATTCTTGAATTGGATTAGGAAAAGTTTGTCAAAGTAGAAGCACTAATTAGAAAGATAATACATGTTTCTGAAGTGCCGGTATATCCAACCTTTGTGGTAAATGTACAGCTGTATGACTAACAGCTTGAGGTTTAGCAAGTCAGTACCACACAGGTTCAATAAATGGATGTGTATGACCGGTGGGGGTTGAAAAAGAGCTGTTGAAAAGAAAGAGAGGGTTGAAAGGGGATCAATCCCATAGTGGGTTTTGTGGAAACCAACTTAAATAATCAATATGGTATAATCTTATCAATAGAATAATTAAGGCTGATGGATTGGTATGCTTATTTGTTTGCTTGTTTTCTTTTGTCATAACTGTTTCTTTTCAGATGATTGCTGAAAAGAAGCAAATGATTTAGTCATCTGCAGTATCTCCTCAGAATTTGGATGTATATCAGTCCTCTATTTTAATTCTGAATACTAATGTGGATACTGTACTAACATTACCTTTGAATTAATGAAATCTTGATTTATAAATTTATCAATAATAAAAAAAGTAACAGCAGTGGTTAGATGTTGGCTCAAAAACAATCATTAATACACTTGGGTTTGTTGTTTCAAAGACTGGTATGACTTAACATTTCATTCGCATGCCTTGTTCTCTCTGCAGTGAATATTTGGTTTTTTTGGGGGGTGGGGGGAATGGTACCATCTGTCCGCTCTCGCTTTGCTAATCAAACCCAAGGGAGTGCAAAACTACTGGATCAATAGAAAGACAATTAACTGATCCTGAAGGGAAATTTAAGTTCGCCAGCAGAAACAACACCCAACAAATGCTATTCAATGAAGAACATGTCAAGGGGACGGCAGAATTAAACATAGCTTTGACACTTAAAAATCACTTAAGTCTTTGCTTGACACTTAAAATTTTGCACTGGTTGCATCTATTTCTCTGGATCATATTTTAAGATGTAATGTTTCTCAACTTTGGTTGCAATCCATCTGCTTTGAATACAATAGATTGCGCATGAATTGGAAAGGTGATTTCTGTCACTGCTGTGAGGAACCGTGCTGCCTATGGTGTTAAAATATAATGTCCGTGGCTAATCCATAGCAAATGTGTACACATGCAGACAGGAGAGAGGGGGAAGCGAGAGGGAGGAACTGTGTTGAAGGAGAATGAGAGGCAGAAAATAGTAGAGAGACTGACAGGGCTCACAGCAGGCCTGCTGGGAAGCTGTCAATGGCCCTATCAACCCCGACCTGAGTCCGGACAGAGTCATCACACACACACACACACAGACATATGCACACACATTGTCTGATCTCTGACAAATGCTCGTCAATGATGCAAACTAATTCAGGGCATCTGTCCTGATGAATATATCCCAAAACCTGCAGTACACACACACACACACACACACACACAAACGGAATGCATTTCTGCAGAGAAAGTGGGACGTTGAGGCATAGAGATTTTAGCTTGGAGGATGAGATCTTCTGGATCTCCTCCAGATTGCTGGCGAGCAGACACACACACAAACAAACAGAGGGGCCAGGCTAGCACCAGGGGGCATCATTAACTCATTAGTGAAATTTAAGACAGTCAAGCACTGGTACACACACATACAATAGCTGACATTTATACATCTACCCATGACAGCAAATGATGGCGATTTAATCAGACGGGTATTTATAGGTAAAATATCTCAAGATGAGTTGATGGCAAGGCTGCTAATTAAGATATTTCTCTAATATATGTAATACATTATTTTAGTATCAATATAGTGCATTACAAAAGTATTCTCATATTTATGGCCCTTAAAGTGTCTTGAGGTTTTTTTATTTTATTTTGAAAGCCGCATCACTAAACCCACATCAAGCTGTTCTGTTTGAGATGCTAGTAAAGTGAGTGCTGGCATCCTCCAGTTAATCCCCCCCTCCACACACACACACAACACACTCCCAATTTGGAAACAGATGTTGTTTGTCAGATCCTATCATTACTGGCTAATTAAGCAGACATCTTTTCCTTCTTTTCTCCTATCTGCCACTCTTGTATTCATGCATATTGCCCTGCCTTTGTTTCCCCACAAAGATGAAGGCTTCAGAAATGTCATTTTCTGCATTAGATAAATACATCTGTGCATAAGTAGACATACTAGGGGCAAGTACTGAACATTATAACAAATATATATATTTTTAAACATGTTTTGGACCATAGTGGAAATGTAGGTATGAAACAAAATTTGCTTGTTTGTTAATATATATATATATATATATATATATGTGTACACACACACTCATACATACATGGTTGGGGCTGTAGGGTGATTCATTTTTTGTATTAATCAAATTCAGTGATCTTGTCCCATTGATGGTCATAAAATATAGAAGATTAGCCATCATGTGACTGAAAAAAAAAATGAATAGAACCTTTTTAAAAAGTGTTTTACAAAAAATATATATAAGCATTCTCAAAAACAAAATGTAAAATAAGAAAATAAAAAAACATAATGCAGGAGAATACTAAATGAAAATGCTTAATTGGGGGAAACTCAGCGTTTTTTTATATTTTTTTATAGTCATAGATAGTAAAAGAGTTCTCCCAGCTTACGGCCATAATGACAAAAAACTAAACAAAACAAAGAACCCTTATGTTGTTAAATTAATATAAAATAGTTAAGATTCTGTGAAATAGTTAAGTTCCTAGTCAAATTTGTAACGTGATTATGTGAACTCTTGTTTACAGTTTCAGATTTCCTTGCTTCAATTGAAACACAACACTGTGAAAACATTCATTTTAAGCATTTGCAGTCATAGTGAATATGAAATTATTATTATTAATATTATTTTACTTTTTATCACTAACATTGTCATGGTGACAATAAACTAAATATAAATAATGACATTTTACAAAATTTAAATAGGCTAATGTAAAACAAAAGCTCTTACAAGTTCTGACAAAAATATTTTGCAGAGCAGATAATATAAACAAATAATCTTTTTTCAGTAAAAAGCAAGAGTCCAGACACAACGTGCTGGTTGGTTGCTTTTATTTTTCTTAGTTGCGGAAGCACGTGTGAAAGGTCCTGGTGCGGTATGTGGTGATGGAGGTATTGATTTTTAAAGCCTCTATATGTGCCCTGTTAGTGGGGTCAGAGGTTGGGAACGTGCCCTGTTAACCCCTCGACCAGTCTGGCCCCAAAGTCTGCCAAGGGATTCTGGGAGCCCAGAGTATTTATGACCAGCCCTAGCTAACCTCTGCTCCCCAAAACCCCTCCTAGGCTCCCCCACAATCCTCACCTACAACCCGCAGTTCAACACCAGATTTTACCCCCCTTCTTGTTGTTTGTTTGGTTTTTGGATTGCTTATTTGATGATGAATCCAATAGATACAGAGCAGTAATATATACATATATATATATATACAAAAAACGTGAATATTAGTGCATAATTGCCGTTGTGGTACTTCATCAGTTTGCGTCCTTATTCTTCTTACAATGTTGTTTTGGGTTAAACATGATGTTGTTGTGATATAAATCTGAATCTTTGTGCAGACGAGTGGCTTTTCTCTCAAACATGTGGCATACAGTCGTTGATGTATTGCTGCTCAAACTTTTCAGCATGTCAGTGTTTCGATGCTGCACATCTGGTTTCCTAATTTTCCTTCCCCCCCTCCCTCTATGTCATGACACTGTTTTGTTTTTCTAAGACGGAATAGGAGGGAGGTGAGATAGACTGGGGAAATACTGATGAGTGATGGTTCTGAATATCAACAGTCTCTTTCTCAGCTTTTGTTTCTTTCTGTGGTCAACAGTCTGTCCAGTAATGGATATAACTTGCTATTCAAGTGTTAAATACATCAGAAATACTCAATTTTCTTCTAAAGTGTGACCAGCTTCTAGCCATAAAGACATTTATTTGAGTTAATCCACAGAGAAATGGCAAGATGATGCAAGATTCAAAATGATCAAAATGTAAAATTTGATTCTTTTTAATAGGTATACATTTTTCAAGATAATTACTGTAATACTAATCAAAACTATGCCAGTTGTTTTGAAAAAGACATCTGTATGTATACATCAAAAATATATTTGTAATCAATGTATATATAATCGTCTTAGTGCAAATTATTTAGCAGTGGCCTGCTATGAAGGCTTTACTTTATGTAGATTACATCAGTACAAAACTTGAATTGTTTTTATTAAACTTTTCCATATGACAAAACGAAGATGTGATGAAATGAAGGGGTGTTATGCTGAAGTTGCGAGGTTTTCCAGGAGTCCTAATTAATTATGCAAGATGGGTCTAATTATGATGCAGTGAATGGATACATGGCAGAAGGTGCAAGGCAGTGAGGCTTAGAGATTTGCATGCTAAGTGAGTGGGGGAGTGACTAATGCATGTTAATGTGTGTGTTTCGATGTGCTTTCATTTGCCTGCTTGCAGCTGTGCTCCATGATTTCATTAAGGGCTAAAAAGTTTATCATGTAGTTAAAGTGAAAAGAATGGTACGTGGAGCTTGGGCCCGGCATAAAACAACACACAAAATCATGAGAAGTGTGTTGGAAGAGGGTTGCCAGATAGTGGTTTGGGTGCAGTGTTTATTGGGTCGCAAACTTCACTTCTGGGATTTAAAGTCCCTCCCTCTCCATCTACATTTATAGCCAGAAGCTTGGAGTTGTGATAAGATGACATGCTGAATTTCTCAGGCCACATTGCTAAAATTGCCTGGTCCTGCAGATTTGCTTTATTTAACATCAGGAAGATTAAACCTTTCCTTTCATAACATGAAATACAACCTCTTGTTATGTCCAAGCTGGGCTATTGCAGTGCTCTCTTGACAGGTCTTCCAGCCAGTTCTATCAAACCTTTACAGTTAATACAGAACGTGGCAGCAAGATGAATTTTAATGGGCCGAAAAGAAAGCATGTCACACCTCTGTTCATCAATTTGCACTGGCTACCAATAGCTTCTTGCTCTCCACCCCTTTACCTAAATTCCCTACTTCAGACTTCTGTCTCCTCTAGAAGCTTGCGTACTGCAATGGTGCATTATTGTTCCATCCCAAAGAGGCACAAAATCTCTTTCCTTGACTTTTACATTAATTGACCTGTTCAACTCAAGCCATGCAGCTGAGTCCTTATAGCCATCATCTTCCATTGTACTAATTTGTCACTTTGGATAAAAGCGTCTTCTAAATGACTAAATGTAGGTGTAATTGTTATACTCACCTTCTTGCTTGCAAAAAAACATGTGTGGTTTACATTTTGTTTTGTTTGTTTCTTTGTGTGTGTGTGTGTGTTTCCCACAGATTTTTCTTGAAGTTTTTCCTAAAGTGCAATCAAAATTGTCTGAAGACAGCAGGCAATCCCAGAGACATGAGGAGATTTCAGGTATTGACCATTTATTTGTAAATAAATGCCCTTTTCAAATGTAGAAATGTTATGTTACTAACTTTTTTTCTTTACACTCAAAAAAAAAAAAAAAAAAAAAACATCCTTAAACTAGTTATTCATTTTGCAAGTACATTTAATTCAGACATTACTATTTGTCAGAAAATGTACCTCTTGAATGTATTAATTTTTTAAAGATTGAGATGTTTAATGTCCAAATCTCATTAAGGTCAGAAAACAAGCCAGCTAAAACATAACCAAATCAAGATGCGTTATCTGATTCATCTTAATATCCTAAATTTGTGCAATTTTGCTTCTCCGATACATTTATTTTGTTTAATTTGTTTTCCACTGGAATGTAACATACTAATTAAATATAGGTGCAGTGGTAGCGTTTCTTACATTTCTGATAATGTATACAGCATCTCCAGGGGCCAATCGTATGTAGCTTTGAATAAAAAGAGAGTGTGATAGACAGTGTCTGAATACAAAATCTCATTAGAGACAGAGAGTGGTCAGAGAAACGCAGAGAAGTGTTAGAAGCAAGGATCATCAGGAAATCAGCCAAGGTGCTTCAGGAAGTTGTCAGGATTTGAATGATGGGCTCCAGATGGGGAAGGTCAGGTTCTGTGACCCAGGAAGTGCTCACTGGGGACTGTCCTGCTTTACTTCCTCCCACTTGTCTTTCACTACTGGAGCCACTTTTTGACATTTCATCCCTTACTCTTCTTTCCCTGCTGTCCTTCTTTATACATTGTTGTGCATTTATTTCATTTTTACACCCAGTTAAAACCATATTGGTATGGTTGTATATGTATATATATACTTTTAAATAAGTGTATTTTTTACTGCGATTTTAGCTGTCAAACGAGCTTCTCAGTGTTTTGTTTTATTTATTTTATTTATTTATTTACAATTGGAAGAAATCATGTTATATTCATTGATGCTTATTTGGTCGAAACCAAATAAGATAAATAAACCAAATGGCTCCTAATGATTCAAAAACATGTATAAAATGTTGAATTTTAAAGCTGCTGCAGACATTTCAGTAACACTAAAGAATAGGGAACACTTTGTCTCTATTAACTATGACTTTTCCCTCAGTAACTTCCTTTTTTGCTGCTTATTAATAGTTAATAAGGTAGAAGTTAAGTTTAGGTATTGGATTTAGGGATTAGATAGGATTATTGGTAGGATTAGGGATGTAGAATAATGCATTAATATGTGCTTATTTAGTACTAAAAAATAGCTCATATTAATATCTGCTTATTTAGTACTAATAAATAGCTAATATTCTAGTAATATGTATGCTAATAAGCATCTAGCTAAGAGACCCTAAAATAAGTGTTACAGATGTTTCTAAAGATAACATTGCTAGGATATCATCAATCTTATTTTGAGATAACAAATCAGATTTTTAAATGGCATGATATCTAAAGGTTTTAATGCATCTCCTTTAAATTGTATTATTAATAAGTCTTTCTCTGCATTCCAATAGGTGGTTTTGTCGACTATAGTCAATGTGGATGGTCCTGTGCTAGCCATTTCTGATAATATGTTCGTTCACAACAACTCTAAACATGGACGTCGCTCTCGTAGAACGGATTCAAATGAGACAGTGGAGACTAACATGGAATATGGTGAGATTCAGAAGTGACTTTAAAAAAGCTACATTTCATTGAGTTTTGCATTAAGCCGCAGTCATATACAAGGGAAAGGCGGTTTTAACCATGAGGTTGGAAGGGCAGCTCTAAATTATCTGAAAGAGTAGAAACGAGTACCTCTGTTGTCAAGTAGAACTTACAGAGGGTTATTTCTTAGATCTTGAGTACTCTTTGTATTTGCATCTTTCATGTCAATTTTATCGTAATTTCTCTATTACAGCTACTCCCTGTATCAAAGCCATCAGCCCTAGTGAAGGTTGGACTACAGGCGGGGCTATGGTAATTGTGATTGGGGAAAACTTCTTTGACGGTCTGCAAGTGGTGTTCGGGAGCATGCTCGTGTGGAGTGAGGTATGCACTATCGAAGCAAGCTTTATTAACTTGCTATAGGGTAAACTTTTGTGAGTTGCCTCAAGGATTGAGCACCAGTATTCGGTAACAATTGCTTTTTTTTGTCATTATCCATGCAGTTAATCACTCCTCATGCTATCCGAGTTCAAACTCCTCCTCGACACATACCAGGGGTTGTAGAAGTTACGCTATCTTACAAATCTAAGCAGTTCTGCAAAGGAGCTCCAGGGCGCTTTATATATACAGGTAAATACATCCACACTCAAAAGTGAAAGCATTATGACTTTTGGCACTTTCAGAACACCAGAACATTGTCATGTTTATTTGAGTGGCCCAACTTGTCATCTGATGTTTTACTACTTGTTTAAATGCAAAATAAAAAATGCTTTACCTGTGTCCTATGTAAAATTACATACTGTGCAGACAGTGGAATATGTAGACTAGAGGGACGTTTTAAAGATGAATGGATTCTTACTTAGTGTGGTTGTCTCTAGCGCTGAATGAGCCAACTATTGACTACGGTTTCCAGAGACTTCAAAAGCTGATCCCTCGACATCCTGGTGACCCTGACAAATTGGCAAAGGTTTGTAAATATTGCTATATGCTCACAACTATAATTATATACTGTATAAAGTACACACAAACCTTTTTTTTTGCACTCCAACTGATTTTCTGTCTTTTAGGAAATGTTACTTAAAAGAGCAGCGGACGTTGTGGAATCACTCTATGGAAATGCAACCAGCAATCAGGTAACCACTGAATTGCAGTAGATATAATATTAATTAATTAATAATATTGAATTCATTTGGGATGTCATGTAGTATGCTAATGAAGAATACGTGCTTTATCAGTACAAATAAACAGCCAATGTGTTAATAGTGGGAATTAGTCCCGTTTGGCATGGACTCCACAAGTTTTCTCTGATCATCTCAACATTAATATTATTCAAAATAATATAAAAATGTTCTATAGAGCATGATTAGACTTCAATGGAAGCAAGGAACTTTGGTCAATTAAACAAATTTGCTTATTTGCAAGTACATAGCTACGAATGAATGCCTCCTGTAATTTCTCCATCCAACAGAAATTGAATTTCTTAAAGGGATAGTTCTCCAAAAAATTTAAATTGTTTTCATCGTTTTATTCTTTTGATTACAAATATCAAATTTGATTACAAATTTATGAAATTGAGGATGAGTAAATCATTTTTACATTTTTTATTTTTGGGTAAAGTATCTCTTTAACATGAGTCATGTCACCCAATAGTTTTTCTTTTTGTGTATTGCCTTGAACTTTTCTTTGCTGTTCTGTTGGTGCAGGACATGTTGCTGAAACGGGCAGCAGACATAGCTGAGGCTCTGTACAGTGTGCCACGACCTCACAGTCAGCTGCAGGCCATGCCAAGTTCCCCTGTCCACGGCAGCGTCATGGGCCTTAGCTCTTATCCCACCCAGCTGGGTGTAAGCATTGGAGAACCTGGGCAAACCAGCAGCCAAGGTAAAGACCCTAAAACAATTGCCCTTATATTCAGAAGTTTTTTTCTTATTCATTGTGACAGATTATAATAGATGGTTATGCTTGACCTTTCATATGAATAACAGTGTTTGTAATTTCTTTTGAACAGTGTTAAGGGTTAAATGATTTTCTTTCTGTCATTGGATATGAAAAGTGGTGGACAAAGTGTGAAAATCAAGTGTTTACTTAATCTTTGAATTTACATTTATATATTTTTGTAAGTTTTACCTAGTCGTAACCTCCAGAATTTAATCAGATATTGTTCTTTTTAAATGTTTAATTTCTTCATTATTCACCATCAACCTACTGGCTTTATATTGAGTTTTCTCTTTATTTAAGGTTACACCCGGAATCCAAGCAGTTTGTCACCGCGGGGCTACCCTTCCGCATCGACCCCTCAGCAGTCAGGCTATGGATCCAATGGAGGCATGAGTGCGAGTTACGGAGCAGTGCCCATGAGTAGTCTGGGTGTTTCAGGGTCACCTGGCTTTAACAGTGCCTCACCAAACAGCTCTCCTTATGCTAGTGAGTTTGTTCCTTTTAGTTTTACTCAGATCTTTTGCAACTTTTCCCCCCGCCATTTTTAATTATCCTTTTGCTGAAAATACAGAATTAATTTTGACAACCAAATATATTTTATGATCAAAACTTTTTTTTTTTTTTTTAGTCATGCCATCTAGCCCCTCTGTACCTGGCTCCAGTTCTTCATCCTCCCTTTTGCCCTTTACTTCGTTCCCATCCTCGAACAAACAAAAAAGTGCCTTTGCTCCTGTCCTGAGACCACAGGGTTCACCATCACCTGTTTGCCAAACGTCAGGAGGCTCTAGCTTTAGAGGTACTAGAGATCTTCTTTCCAACTTTACTGAAAATATTTTTGATAAAGGTTCTCTAAGCCCTTAGAGGCAGGAAGAGAAACGTATTATTTCTGGAAACTGTGCTAATTACAGGAATAAGTAACCCAAAATTAAAATCGTACTTGAATTTCTTTCTTTATCGAACAGTTTGTGAGAATTCAGCATCAAATCACTTGCTCATCAATGGATCCTCGGCAGTGAATGGGTGCTGTTAGAATGAGAGTCCAAACTGTTGATAAAAACATCAGAATGCCTGTATAACTGCTTTCAGTGAAATCCATCCCAACTTTAACATTTTAGAATCTTTTTTACTGGAAAAA
Source organism: Enteromius treurensis (assembly GCA_032275025.1). Lineage (NCBI taxonomy): Eukaryota > Metazoa > Chordata > Actinopteri > Cypriniformes > Cyprinidae > Enteromius > Enteromius treurensis. Next base: position 10,999,627 of record JAUCMU010000097.1, on the reverse strand, counting down.
GCAATATTATGGATATATAAGGTTTCAATTTTTGTTTAAAAACAATGTTAAAAACATCAAAAATATGCATGATGAATTTGTTTCTTACAAACACATAGCTTTTCACTTCATAAGACATCTATTGATGGACTGGAGTCTGGATTACTGTGATGCTTTTATCAGCTGTTTGGACTCTCATTCTGACAGCATCCATTCACTGCAAATGATCCATTGTTAAGCAAGTGATGTAATGTTAAAGTAATAAAAGTTCAGCTAAATCTGATTGTCAGTAAATTTCCAGCAAAACAAAATTTTTGGGTTAACTATTTCTTTCAGTGTCATATGTAAACACAAAATTTTGTGTCGATAATTACTCTTTATTTATTTCATGCTTTGACGATATAGGTATAGTGTAATAACTGTTTACTGAATTATCTGATATGGCTATATGTTACTGTTATAACCTCTATTTCTTTTCTTTTTTTTTCATTTCCAGCAATGACAGGTCTTGTGGTTCCCCCAATGTAGTGGATGAGTCTTTTCCAGTCATAAGCTCTACAGTTAGTGGCTAAAAACTGGACTGACATCAATGTTGTCTCTTTCAAGCCACACAGAGTGAACAAGATACAGTTTCTGATCTTCTGATGAAGACCCATCGAGAGTATTAGAGACCACAACGACATCTTCAAAAGATTTTGGGAACCTTCTTAAAACATGTCCACTCTATGCACACCGTTTGCCTCTGATTGTGAGGAGGTTGCCAAAGGGATGGTCTTACTTAAAGGTTCTTCCAGCCACAAAATGCCAAAAGAGGAATAATTTTATCAGAAATCATGAGACTTGAGACTGTTACACATTTCTGACCATATGTTCTTGACACTGGTCAATAGACTTTCACCGCAGTAGATGCCAGTAAAAGGGATGTCAGTTGTGTCAAAACTGTTTTTGTTTTGTTTTTAAACTATATGCCGATAGATCTACATCCCTAAACTGAAATTGTGTTTTTGAAAGCATATATCAGGCTTTTCATTTAGAGAAACAGAAAATGTCTATTTAGGTTTAGGTATATGAACTGATTACCTCATAAATTGACTTATTTAATGACAGAAACTATATAAGTTATATTTTTAGGTTGAGTACTAATATAAGGAACCATAATTGTATTTGCTATTGTTATTATTATCTAATTGTATTTGTTTTTCTGTAAACCTTTTATATGTTGTCATTTTGTTATTCGTATTAAAGTAGTGACTGTGGATTTTTACATGTAAAAGAATTTTGTTGTTAAAAATACAGGGAATATTTTATTCATGTCCAACTTTATTAAGAATGTGTTTGTTGGTGTTGACAAAGTATAGTCTTTCTAAGTCAAGAGTACAGAAACATGAAAGATTAATTATTCTGTTCAAGGAATTGATCACATCATATTAGCACTTTCTGGGATGCACTCAATGCTTTTTTCCTCTTCCACATGGCCATTAATTCCCATCTTTTTTATTTCTTTCAGTAAACATTAGAGCTTATTTTTCGGGTTTTATGTTAATTCAAACAAACCAAAGACAGGGCTGTAGTTAGAAGAATAATTCACCAAAAAATGAAAATGTGTTAAAAATGTATTTCCCCTCAAGCCTGATGTAGTTTTATTCCTCATTGGAACAGATGGGGAACAGATGGGAAAATTTAGCATTTCATCACTTGCTCACCAATGGATCCTCTTGCAGTGAATAAGTGCCGTCAGAATAAGAATCCAAGCAGCTGATAAAAGTCAACAAGTATTAACAATAATGAAAAAGTCATCCAAACGAATTGAAAAGATTAGTTTGTAATAAACAAATCCTTTATTAAAGTGTTGCTAAAGCTATACTTTAATAAGGAGAAAAATGCGCACAGATCAAACACCTTTTAAGAAGTAAAAACAGCTCAAACAAATATGAGAGTGGATTTTGGTTTAATAAAACAGCAAGTGATATACCTTTTCACTAATGGGTTATGGAATGTTTTTTATGGATAGAAGTGATTGTTTAAAGTAAAAATGTCTTGAATGCATCATACAGTGTTAACTGATGAACTGGCCATGTGGATTATTCTAATCCGATTAGCTACTTGTTTTAGCTAGAATTTCTCTCGCTCCCTCTTTTTAAAAAAAAAATATATATATTGGATGGCATGACAGTAAGTATGCTTTGTAGCATTTTCATTTTTGATGGAACTTTTTCTTTATTTAACCATGTATGCCATCAAGTGTATTAAAAGGCAAATTTAAGGATAGAAAGCTTCACTAGCAGGGTTAAAAGGAATATTTCACCCAAAAATTTAATTCTCTCATCATTTTCCTACCCTCAAATAGTTCCAAACCTTTATTTTTGGGTGAACTATTCCTTTAAGCAAACGTGCCCATATATCTTTCTCTGAACAATTTAGAATTGACAAGCAGGACTAGTAAATTAAATTCTATTTTGACCAGTAAATTAATGTTATTCATGAAAACAGCATCTGTTTACAACACAATGCACAAATCAATGCATGTACTATGTGCATGTAATGCTTGATATATTCTGTCTAAAGGCTGCTTTATTGAAATATATTATAACTCTTCCGGATTCACATCTCCTCTCTGTGTGCCCTGGGCAATTGCAGATGGAAAATACAGGAAAAAGTCCCTTGTGTGTTTCTCCAAACAAAAACAGAATGTTTCTCTCACACAAATGCACTCAATACATTTTGGGGTACATTTTCACATGAATCTATTACAGAGAACAATCATTTATTATAAAACTGCCACAATTTTGACAACTATATTAACTTGCTAATTTTTAATATAGAATAACTGGGCCAGTAGCTAATTAGAGAATGGTGTGTATTATAAAGGTAGCTTATGATTTGATTTAATTTTTTTCCCCTTTATAAAATATTCAAATTTCTTATTCACAGGAAAAAGAGATATTGTGTCGTATCCTCAACCCAGTCGCACGGCTAGTCGTGACAATATCACGAAATAGGCATAAAATCTATTGATTCGTGTCAGGGTCACGAAAATTACGTTAAGTCGTTCAAGGCGTATTTAGGCTATGCCAAATAAAAACGAAAGCACCTGGTATTAATACGCAATAATTGAGTTTTTGGCGAGCATAGGGTACGCAGTTTTCGCGTACATTCGCATCTACTCTACAATTCTGATTACTACTACTGCCCATCGCGTAGCATGTACACGCCAAAGCCTATTTCTGCATGTCCGGTTTTTCATTTTTACTTTGCTTACTGTTTATACCCACATTCATGAGATCATGTAGCTACAAACGAGCTAAAAATTAGATAAAGATAGAATACAAAAACAAACAAAAAACAAACAACAACTAAAATACTCCACAATGTCAAATATCTGAAATATGAGAGAGTTCATGCACTGGGATGGATTTGTGTTAACTGACATGTAACTGAAGTCTAAATTATGCTGAGACGGTTGCTGGTTGAATAAAAAATTAAACTCATACCAAGTGGCGGCAGATGGATACCACACAATGCCCAGCAATATAGGGAAAATCCACTAGCTAATTGTCTCGTAGTCTGTTGGGCCATCAATCACCCACAGCTCTAAAGCAGCATTCAGTCTATGGCAGTGACGTAAAAGCATGCCTGCAGTCATATAATATCATTACCTATATGCTTAATTCACCATTCACAGATGAGCATGAGGGAGACAAAAGAGAAAGTGATTGTTGCTCTCACATTTGAGTGATTGGGTTCAATAGCCACATTTGAGATGAAATGATAAGAAAAGGGAGGACGAGGTGACTTTATTAAAAGAAAACGATAGAAGTATGGATATATAGTGATAGTAGAAGCCTATGTAACTCACTATTATGCTGTTGTTTTGTAAGTGCATTACTGGTTTACTTTTAATATACATTCAAGGCTCAATCTTAAACAGGGAATCTGTCATTTATATTGTCCATACTTTGTAAAAACATATGCTTGATGTATTATTAAAACTGCATGGATATGCTATGATGCTTGATAATTGGATCACATAAAAGATTTCTTCAAAAATAAATTCAAACAAACAAAAACCTGATAAATGCATGTGTGATTAAATATGCAAGGGCATATATGATGATTACTCATTAATTAATAGAGGTTGCGGATGTTCTCTCTCATGCATTAATTACACCCTCATTAGCATATCAATTAGATGAATCAGAGATCATGTAATTAAAACCCAAGTAGGAGCACCTGCTGCCTCTGTTTATGTTTGTGTGTGCATATGTTTGTGTATGTGAAAGCATGCCTTTGGTTGAGCATACACTTGTCAATCAATTGCCTTTTTAATATATTTATTAATTTTTTTGCCTCTGATGGAATCTTTTATCTTTAGATATTTTAGAATATGGTTTCGAAACTAACTTGCTTTGTTGTATATATTTAGATTTTTATATGAACATTTTTTTATTATAACATTCTTTAAAGCAATACAATAAATTAATAAATTCAATTCAATAAAATAATTTTGGATTCATATGGTATGCAGCATAGCTTCGCAAAAGAACACATCTTTAACTTGTTTTTGAGTTTAGCCCATGACATAAAAAAATATTTTTACAACGTGGTCAGCAGTCTTCTTGAATGCTTGCTTAATTCAAGCTATTCATCACTTTTGGTATGGGTCCACCTGCTGGCCACAAGATGTTCCAGCAGCCCAGTTCTGATGATGTTCCGTCTGTGAATTACCACATTACACATTGCGACTGCATTTCCGAACGTAACAACTGTATCATATTTTACTGTATCAAGGTTTTTTACAAATCTAAGAACACAAATATGCGCAAAAATCCCTCATAAACAAATAGTCAGCAATCTCTTTGATCATAGTTTAGATCTTTAAAAAAAAATAATATGATCTTACAAATAAGTGGTCAGTTTTAAAAACTCGAAAATTAATCAATCAATCTTTTTTTCAGTTAATGACTTCTCCACAGCATCTGGGTTTTGTCATAATGAATATCACCTCATCAACAAAAATGGACTGCATGTTACAGCAGCATTCAACTAAATCACCTTCTGAAATAATCATTTGGTTAGTTCTTTGTTGAAATTGTTAGTCTGTAGAACAGTACTGTAAATAGCATTACTATTACATACTGTATGTCCAAAAACGAACCGTTCACCACAGTGCAGTAGTTGAACATATTCTGCGCATTTCACTAAAGTATTGTTTCTGATTGACTGATGCCATGTTTCTCTTTGATAACCTGTTTTATTTTGGTCAGCCATATTAAATTTCTTACATTACCTCCAGCCAACTCTGTCAGTCAGTTCACGTGCAATCACTGACAATTCTAAATATGCAGTAAACATTTTACTACTGTGAATGACTAAATGTTTGTGCACCGTTCTATACAGTAATGCCATATTATAAAAGTATTGTGAATACTCTAAAATACTGAATCATGATAGCTGCATAAACAAATGCCATTTCAGCCCAACCAAGCAGGTAGAGCCATCTGCTTATAAGTTTGCGTTGAATGCCATTTCCAGATATTCAGAAGCAGAGCTGACACTGAGAGGAGGGGTTTTGTCACTCTTTCATCTGCTGCAGCCATTGACTTCAGGACCTCCATCACGGCAGTTCTTTCATTCTGATTAGCTTTGTCATGATGTTTCTCAAACCATTTCTTCCTGTCACGATATGGAGACGAGGAGGCGTGCGGATTCAAATGCGAAGCTGTTTATTGTGTAACACAGAGCATGAACAGATAGACAGGGTCACCACCGGCAATCATACGGGGATTTAGATACACATGATAATTGGTTACTGGGTGGAGACATCAATGAAAACCCATAACGACAGACAAGGGTGCAGACCTGTATGAAACACTATGACAACGAACCAGATGGGCGGAGATATGAGAAACCATAACAACAGACAAGTTGGGCGGAGACATGAGTTCATTGAAAAAGGTCCAGATATGAAAACAGAGACAGAAACACAAAGAGTTTGTTTGGCGCTGGAGTGCCATCCAGTATAGCCTGAGCTGGCACATCCAGCTTGATCATTACACTTCCACTAAGGAATTAATGTGTTATTAATTGTGCAGAGATGACCAGTCTGCCACAGCACAAAAGTGATCCATTGAAATATACACTGCTTGGTAGCTGCAGAAACCTTGCTGTGCTCACCAAAGTATATAGTACCAATAATTAATTTATGCCACCGGGATGAGCAGTTCACGTAAATTATCGGAGCCTGGACTGGGCACAATAAATGATGCCTTTCATGCTCTGGGGATTGATATGGTGGAGGAAAGAAGGCTCGGAGTATAAACAACTGAGGTTAGGGTATAAAATAACTTTTACTAGTCTAAGGGCAAAGCCCAAGCAATACGAGGCAAGTAAAAGGGCCTGTAAATCTACTCGTATAAGTGATGTTAATGATAACAACTTTAAGGGTCAGACATTTGTTTGACTCCATGGGCTCAAGTGATATCTGATAGACCTTCTAGTGGTTCCCAATCTTGGTCCCAATTGCACTTTTTTTTTATGTCTCTCTTATTAGACATCTACACGCTTGAGATCTTTGAGTCTAATGAGCTGTTGAGTTAAATCAGATGTGTTTGATTAGAAAGAAATCTAAAATGTGCAGGGTCCTCCAGGACAAGCGTTGGGAACCACTGGACTATAGAAAGATCCCAAAAGGAACTGTTATGGTGCTTTTCCATTGCGGCTCAGTTTGCGTTTCCACTGTAGTTTAGAACCGCTTTAGAGTGGGCGGGATTATTCACGTGTCGTTATAGTTGCGACGCCTCTACTGCCATGACATCATCGTAAACGCGCCACAAACAAACACACTACAATGGAGCATATGGACGGAATGGTTTTCGGCTACCAACAAGAGGAACGTCTGTACTTCCTCAATAGACCACGAAACAGCCATTTTTGGTTAGTACAAAAGGGTGCGTTTCTTTAAACAAAACAGTTGCGTCCGATCCTTCGCTGGCTGTGCTGATTTAAATCTAGCGGGTCTGTTGTGTCTGGTGTCGCAAGTTCAGTGACGCAGTACTGACGATTTTCTCCGGCCAATCAGTGACCAAGCAGAGTTTACACGTTACGTTTCGGTAACGGTTCGGCTCACTTGGAACCTCGGCTGAGGTGGTACTAAAAAAAGGACCAGATACTGTTCCCAGTCGAAAACCCCCCAAAACTGAGCTGTACTGAACCGTGCTGTGCCGTACTATGCAGTGGAAAAGCGCCATTAGTTTGTAGATGAGATGATAGCCTCCCCAGAGATTGTGAGCTAGCAATCTACAATGCTATCGGTCTGGAGTAGGAACCGCTAGTTAAGTGTAGAGCGCATCTAGTTCTTTGTGTTAATGTCAATCAGACCAGACAATGTGTATGTGTACGTGAATCCATAATAAATGAGGGCACAAATGTGTATAATTACATGGGTATTACAATGTAAACATGGTTTATGAGGACACTTCCTGTGTCATCTTAAACCAAATGACTTAAAATACACATTCAACTTTTTTTATTCCATGATTAATTTAAGGTGTGACTGATTATCAGTCCTTAAGTAGGAGTAAAGGAAACAATTTACATTAAATTTATAGAATCTATGAATATGCTAATGTCATTTTTTTCTTGGGATACTTATTCAGGGAATACTAAAAGCCTGCCAGATCCACCTCTGGCACAGCTTGATGTTTAGTGTCTTCAAATTGAAACCAGTGCATTTCAATGGTTTAGCATCTGCATTTCTTCAGTCTTTTTTAATTTACCTCACAGTGGGGGAACTGCTACTGCTTTTAGATTAAACATACATGGTTAAACATACATGCTCCTGCCCTTCGGCTCTGTACATTAAAGACACTCCCTAATCGTACAATTAATACATATACAGGTAATTATTGCCATTGAATTATAACTTTATATCCAGAGAACAATGGTCTTGCTAGTGTAGCCCGTTCTCTCCTAAGTTATCTCTCTAGACCAGAGAGGTTCATAAAAATGGTTGATAAAAAAAAGAGTTTGACAAAACTATGAATCTGTGTTTCTAACATGACAACAATTACATTCTTGTTTTCCCTGTGTTCACTGTTAAAGGCACACAGACAAAGAATAAATGCATGTTGTGCAGTGACACGCTTGCTGCTTCTACAAAAATACTAAAGAATGCTAAATATTCGCCCTCTGTCTACGTACAAAAAAAAATCATCCAATAACACTGGGAGGTGTGGCATTTATTGTTAGACGTGGGGCTTTCTCCTCCCTAAAGTACAGATGGGCCAATAACAAAAGAGCAGACTTCCCGTTGTATCTCGCGATCGAGGCCTTAGAAAAGTCACAGAGCATCTATAAATTCGGTCATTTCAACGGATCTGGCGAACAGCTTTTCTGTACACCCGGTAACATCGCGGAAAAATGAGTGAAACAGCGATTTCATTCGCCAAGGACTTTTTGGCCGGTGGGATCGCCGCTGCTATATCCAAGACTGCTGTTGCCCCTATAGAAAGAGTCAAGCTGCTCCTACAGGTATGTCTGGCACTGCATTGGTGAAAGTGAGACTGCACTGCTGTTTAAAGCTTAACGTTGCTATGCCTGCATTGACAGTGAGTGGTATCACACAAGAAGACCACATACGATCTGTTTTCAAGGCGCTCTCGTTTCTGAATTTCATCTTGCAGTTCAGCTTTCGGTTTAATGTGGGAAGTGTATATATTTTACATTAGATTTATAAGCGGCCTTTAAGCCCTCGAGAAGACGCAACATAAAAGTTCGTTCCAAACGCAAATGTTCAACGCAAGCCTTTAACCCTTTGCTGAAGTATGAAGAGTTCGCTCTCGACGCCTTTAGTATATTAGATGGTTTCTTTAAGGAAGTCATTTTTTTTTTACCGCTTATGATCATGTGACCCAGACTGGGAGAGTGGGCATGACACGTATAAACAGCATAGTTTAAGCAAGTTTTATTAATTAAATGTAACCCTGACTTTAGAAGAATAATGTTTATTTATTTATTTATTTTTTCTTTGTTACAACTGTGCTAACATAAATAAGATATTCTTCATAGCAGCTGGGTGATGAATGCTGCACTGCATTGTCATGGCAACATTCTGAGTGAAGATAATAAGCAAATGACGTTGTCATGTATTACTCCCTTTGCCAAGTGTATTCCAACCAGGCCACAATTACCTTGCTCCTTTCGTAGTCACCCACTTACAATTCTCATCCCTTTGGGGTGAATGGGTAATTAATTAATTCAAAAAGTGTTGGAACCCTGTTGCATCACTCAGTCTGTTAATATTGGGGGGTTATTTGTGAGAATTTGGTGCTATGCACATTCAGTAACATGACCACCCTCTTGTTTTTACAGTGTTAGCTTGGTTTCTATATCTAGTCAGTACAGGACACTAAAAATGTTTACAAAGGTCAGATGCGTCAGTCTGATGCATCTAATAAAACCTGTCAAATGTACCTCTCAGTTATATTGGATAATAGGCCTTGTTTATAATATGTCTTGAGCATTTGAAGGTTTTTTTGGATTTTTGAAAGTTGTGATAGCTGTTAACAACAACTGCACTATTTTATTCTGATTAGCAATCAAACAAAATGTGTTGTAGTTGTAACCAAGGTTGTGGCAAGGAGAATCTATTTACAGGACCAGGCCTGTAGTCCTGTGAAGGGTCACAGCCAAAGACCACCTCTGCTACTAAATATGTTGTGTCCTTGTCAGTGTCTGTTGTCTTTGATTGCATTTATGTACTAATTTTTTTTTTTTTTTTTTTTTAAATATAAGTAGTTCAAATTCAGTCTCTTCTGGGAAAAAAAAAAACTTACCCAAAAAGTTTGACAGATTTTGAAATATTTGTGGCAACTGTTGATTTGAGTCATGCAGAACAATTTAAATAGTTGTGTTTAACGATATGCCGATGTTTTATACTTTTAAATGATTTTTTAAAATACTTAAAATTAAAAATTGTTTTTACAGGTCCAGTATGCCAGCAAGCAAATCACAGTAGACAAACAATACAAAGGTATTATTGACTGTGTAGTACGTATTCCTAAGGAGCAGGGCTTCCTGTCTTTCTGGAGAGGCAACTTGGCCAATGTCATTAGGTACTTCCCAACACAGGCTCTCAACTTCGCTTTCAAAGACAAGTATAAGAAGATTTTTCTGGATGGTGTTGACAAGCATACCCAGTTTTGGAGGTACTTTGCTGGTAACCTCGCCTCTGGTGGTGCTGCTGGAGCCACGTCTCTGTGCTTTGTCTACCCCCTTGACTTTGCCAGAACCCGTTTGGCTGCTGATGTTGGAACGGCTGGTGCAGAGAGAGAATTCACAGGCCTTGGAAACTGTTTAGTAAAGGTCTTCAGGTCTGATGGTCTGAAGGGTTTGTATCAGGGCTTCAACGTGTCTGTGCAAGGCATCATCATCTACAGGGCGGCTTACTTTGGCATCTATGACACTGCGAAAGGTGGGTTTTATTAGAGTAAGCCAGAAAGCAGATTGCAACATCATGGGCTAAGATAAAGTAGCATGTTTTAATATACACACACACACATCCAAAGAATCAAATTTAGAGTTAGTCTAAACAATATTAAAACATATTTGTTGATATGAACAAAGTCAATGTATGCAGGTTTAATGACTTCTATAACAAAAGTAAACAAATCCATTTGACTAATATTACTTGGAGGCATTCGGATCACATGTACAACCAAAACTGTTAAAAATATATTAACAAATAAATAAAAATGAAAAAAAATTTAGTTGCAAAAGGGATGATGGGGAAAGTTACTTTTAAAAGTAATGCATTAGAGTATTGTGTTGTTACTCCCTAAAAAGTAATTAATTGCATACATTTTATTCATATTTTATGGAAAGTAATGTGTTATGTTCATTTTCCATTACTTTATCATTTGGACTGGACTGGACTTGCTTGTCTTTGATATGCACTGTAAAAAAATCTGTAGAATTTACGGTAAAAATTGCAGCTGTG
>JAUCMU010000097.1:10956640-10980667 GCA_032275025.1 Enteromius treurensis | reverse complement strand
ATCAGGAAACAGATAAAATGCTAATACGTGACAGAGCGTCCTTTGATCTCATATCCTGCAGGTCCTCTTTTTGTCTTTTACTAAAGGGCAACACTTTTGTAGTGCGTGCATGTATTTATATACACATCAGCGTGAGTGTGCGAGCTTGTCTTGTGATTGTGTTGATGAATGAGTCTGTACGGCCGCGTGCAGGATTATTGCGCGCTGGAAACAGAAGTGAGACTAAGTTTGCACTAAGCTGAGGAGCCTAAATGCAAAAATGTGTAAGAAAATCAACCGAGGTTTGTGTCTGTGTGTGCGTCGCTGGGCTCTCTTTTGGTGTGCAGTGGCATTCAGGAAAGAGGATTATACTGCACAGTGTGAGGTAACAGCGGAGCGTGTGTATATTAGAGATGTGTTTTTTTTGTTCTCAGCTACTGAATTTATGTGTGTGTGTGTGTGTGTGAGGGAGAGAGAAAGAAGGAGACTAGCTTTGTTTGCTTGAGAGTAAACGAACTGAAAGTCTGTCTTAATCAGTAGGTCTGTGAGCCCCTGATAAAGATGGAACACACACTATAGATCCCTATAAGAAGATTTGTGTGTCTATCAGGAGTGGCTTGCCAACATAGTCTCACGACAATTTGAGTTTTTTTACGATAAGATGAGCTGGTTGCAAATTCATATGAATTTGTATAATCTCATTGGTACAGTTTTGTACTGCTCAAGCCGCCTGATGGATAGGTTTAGTGATGGACCTTCACAATTAAGCTTAACATACAAATCATACATTTTCATACGGATTGTACGAATTGATAAGTAGTTGCCAACATATCTACCTGAATGGGTCAAACTAGTGCAACCAGAACAAACAAATCACTCATCACTTTCATATCATTATTACCCATCAACCTTCAGTCCCATAAAAAACATGATGGTATTGTATGTGGTGCTTATTTAACTGTTTTACAGTTTATGATGCAATTATGTTTTTATTTAACTGTTGTAAATCCATAAAATGTCTCTTTACTCTTTTTATTACTCAGCAATGTTACAATGTCACAAAACTGTTCTATTTTGAACACTGTAAATGCTGTTATTTTGAACTTTTCTTCAAATGAAATGAATTAACAATGTTTAAACATTGAAAATAATACAAAAAAAAAAAAAGTTTGTCTTGAGCATCAGATTACTATATTAGAATGATTTCTGATGGATCATCTGACACAAAAAACTGAAGTTATGACTGTTGATAAATTCAGCTTTGCCAGCACAGGAATAAACTGCTTTTTAAAATATATTAAAATGCAAAACAGTTATTTTAATTTGTGATAATAGTGCAGAATATTACAGAATAAATGCAGCCTTGCTGAGCATATAACAGGTTTCTTTGAAAAAAAAAAACAATATATATATACTTTTTTGCCGGTCACCTAGAACAAAAACTAATATCCCTAGACTCAAAAAAGACACAGCTTTATGCTCTGTTTTTGAAAAACACCAACACCCCATGGCTCACTGTTCATGCACAAAGCACAATCCAGAAAATAGCCCTATAAAGACAGCAATACTGAAAATCTCCTGGTAAATGTATTCTTTTATGATGTTGTGACTACATTTCTCACCACCGACAGATAACATAACCCGAGGAACAGGAGCAGCACATTCTGAGGATTAAAGCTGTGAGATGAGGGAATAAAGCGGGAGATATTAGACAGACACTCAGGCCCGTAATGGTAGAGTTGATGATGCTTAGCAGTAATGATGACGCTGACGCTGAAGCAGGAGTGGCAAGACCACGGGGCACGACACTTACTCCCAACTGTGTAATTATACAATGTACAGAGCAACACTACAGCTCGTTTACAAAGGGTGACTGCTCAAAACTAGATGAGGAGCAAATTAATAACCCGTGACTCCGGCAGCAGCGGGGTACAATAACATCATAACTGCGAGGTGACTAAACATAGCTGAATCATTTTAAAGGACATAAAGGTCAGAAACGATGTGGCTGACTGTCTTGATCAGCCACTTGTATCCGTCTTTTAGATATTTTTACATTCTTTCAAAGATGAAAATTCTTTGTCGTTCCGAACATCTGTGGCTCTCTTTTTTTAACACTGAATGCAAAAAGAGTTTGCCTGAAGTTCACAACTTCCATACAATGAATATGGACCAGAGGCTGTTCAACTCTAAAAAGGACAAAAAAGCAACATAAAATGATGTCTAGACTAGACTAGAGTCAATTGTGATTTATTTTCAGTTTAATGATTATAAGCATTATATTTTAATTTTAAAGAACGATATGTAACCACTGCTTTTTTTTTTTTTATAGCTGTGATGACAAACGAAATCTTTGTTTTCAGTCAGAACATAAAAAATCTGTAAAAAGCTTAATGAACTGTCTTTATTATGTTACATTTAATGTGAGATTTGCAATCAATGGAATACAGCAAATTCTGCTAAATAATTTTACATTTTCAGAGCTTACAACCATTTCTTATTAGATCCTGAGGATAGTAAAAAAAAAAACACCTTTATATCATACTTTTATATTCTTATAATTTATAATATATGATATATTTATATTATTTAATTATTTGTATTTTTTTATTTATTATATTTAGTATTTTTCACCCACTTGCAAAGTTTTTAAAAAAGTAATATATTCTAAATACATTCATTTCATTTGCTTAGTTTAAATTTATTAACATATTTTCTGAAATATTGAACTTAACATAATAATTACAATTAAACTCTATTTGCAGTAATGCATACTATCAGGCTATGCAATACGTATATGCAATATTAAGCCTAAAATGTGTTACTTAATGTCACTTCAGACGAGGATTGTATGAATAATATCAGTTTTTAAATGCAAGATATTTAAAGTGTACCTTCCACTTCAGCACAATCAGCTTCAGCAATACTTCCACACAATTAAAGTGCATTGAGTACAAAATTAGTTGTTTCAGTTTAGTACACTAAAAGTACAATTGCAGGGTATTTTTATTAAGTGCATTAATATGTAAATGTATTTGTTGTACACTCAGCATGAAATAAATGTAATGCATTTTAGTAGGCCTATACTTGTTTTACACAAGGAAGGTATACACTATAAATCAATGACACTTTACAATATGATTGCATGTCTTAATTTTCGACACGAACAATGATACTTTCAATGCTACAATATGCTATTAAAGCATTTATTTCATACTAAGTATAGTTCTATTCTATTAACATATTTACAGACAGACAACTCTAAAACTACTAATATAAACATTTAAATTAAACTTTATTTGGAGTATTACTTGTGCACAATGCATATTTCTTATTAATAAGCCTAAAATGTGCGTTTATATCACTTTTAATGAGGATTGTGTAATATTGCCCATTAAATGCTAAATATTTAAAGTGTATCTATATAGTATACTTGCAATAGTTCCACTTTAGCACAATCAAATATACTAAGTATGTCTTTAATTGGACTTAAACAGCAGTTCTTCCGCACAATTTAAGTGCATTAAGTACAAAATTAGTTCAACTCCATGGCATTTTATTAGGTAGATAAATAGAAAAATGTATTTCAAATACATTCAAGTATATTTATTTTTCACACTAGGGTTATTATGGTGTTACAGTGCATCTTTTTCTTGTTATGTGACTGGTACGACTCATTATTGAGGACTGCTCGAGCAGTGAGCACTAGAGGACAGCAGTGAGGCGGCAGTGGGACTGGGATGAGTAAATTTACCCAGGGAGATTTCTGAGGCAGTCTTGTTCATGAATGTTTAATGTGTTTCTTCTCTGTGTTTTAATAATTCTGTTAATTTAATCACACAGAGGAAGTACACTGCTGCCATGTTGTTTTAACATATGTTTTACATGTATTTGTCATCTTAGTTGCCTAAACACGAACGTATGATATATTTTAGGTTTTTCAGTGCATGACTAATGCTATGAATAATAATGAATATTATCCTGTGGATGTTACTATTTATTTTCTCTCCATATTAACTCATTTCCTTGCACTTCCTTTTCTTGTTTTATTGTCGTAGTTGACTTCAGCTCCAGCTGTACGTGTGTTCGTTTGTGTGCCACCCTTGACCTGACTGGACTGACGCCATGTTTTGGACGCTCCTCCTGGCTTTGATCCTACTGCTGTTGCTCCAGGCACAGCTGCTTGTTTGTCTACACGAACTCCGAGCCTCTCTGACCTCAGTGACTTCAAGGACCCCTTCTGGAGCGTCCAATGCTTCAACTTTGCAACGCCTGCCAGGAGCCATAATCATCGGGGTGCGCAAAGGAGGCACCAGGGCCCTCCTAGAGATGCTCAACCTCCATCCAGATGTGGAAGTTGCCAAGAACGAGGTCCATTACTTCAACCTGGATGAAAACTTTCGCAAGGGTCTCGACTGGTATCGCGCCCAGATGCCAGTCACTCTCCCTGGGCAGCTGACAGTGGAAAAGACCCCTGGCTACTTCACAGCGCCACTGGCCCCAAAGAGGATATGGGCCACCAATCCAGCTGTGAAACTGCTGCTGATCATCCGTGACCCTGCAGAGAGACTTGTATCGGACTACACCCAAGTCCTCCACAACCGAATACAGCAAAACAAGCCATACCAAGCACTTGAAGAGCTGCTGCTGTCTCAAGGGCACATCAACCCCAAATACAAGGCCCTCCAGAGGAGCTTTTACTACCAGCACCTTGCCAGATGGTTGGAGCTTTTTCCCAGAGAGCAGATGCACATAGTGGATGGAGAAGCACTTATCAGGAACCCGTTCCCTGAGCTGCAGAAGGCCGAGACGTTTTTGGAACTTGCACCTCGGATAAAGCCAGACAACTTCTACTTTAACGTCACAAAGGGCTTTTATTGTATGCTGTCTGCGGGACACGACAAGTGCCTGGATGAGTCTAAAGGAAGACCCCATGCACCGCTTAGCAACGAGGCTTTCCAGAAGCTTTGCCGCTACCTGCGAGTTCCCAATCAAATCTTTTTCAGGATGGTGGGACAGAGGTTCGACTGGTGCTAAAGACAAAGTGAAAATGATTGACAGCTCTTATAGAGACTGCGATTGGGATTTTCTCTACTGCTGGGAACCCATTTAGTGAAAATGTTCTAATACTGTCAAAGGAATATGGCAGCAACCAGTCTGCAGGAGGGCTAAGCAAAGAGACTAGCGCCAAAAATAGTTCTGAACACTGTTACAACAACAGTTTGTCTTCTGTGGAAAATAAGAGTAGATCTGCAGGACTTCATATGCTTTAAAAAAAAACCTCTTTGGACCACTTTTAACTTTAAAATGCTCAGTTCAAACAGACTGATCGAAAAAAGATTGGAAATGTCCAAGTACTGAAAACGTGAACATGGAAACTCCAAGAATTGCATATAATCAGAAAAATAAAAACTAAAATGTTACTTCCCGTGGTACTTGAAGCATTTAAGAAAATACTGCTTTGTCAGCTGTAATTATTGTAGTCAAATCATTTAATTCATGTTTAATATACTAATTTGTACTTGAATATTTTATTTTCGTTTTTTGAATAGAAATATCTATTTTTTAAATTAATTGGTTCTTTAAATTAAGGGGATATTTCATAATGTCTTAAGTAAATGCACCACAAACTTCTGTTTTCTATTCAATAAATATATGTACATAAAACATCTCGCATCTATTTATCTAAGACACTGACAAAATTTAACATTTTCAACAAAATGGTCATATCTGTGCCTATATGTGCCTCCGCTAATGTCTGTGTTATTTTATTTATTATGTTTCTAATATTTCAGGAGACCTTTTGACAAAAAGTCATTTTTGTTTATCTTTCTCGGGCTGCTGTACTGATATATCTTATTTGAGCGTTTATGATTTTAAACGTACAGATGTTTTAATTGATTCACTTGATTTAGAGTTTTAATGATTAAAAAAAACTTTTAGGACGTTAACTTACATCTAGCTACATTTTCTGTCACTATAGTACGTTCTATGGTCAATATAACAATAACCACAAATGAAAAATATGTACAGACAAATGTCATATGTTAGAAAAAGAAGTTGCTCGTGGCATGCAACTTACATCAGTACGTCGTGAAAGAGTTTGTCCAGTTGAATCTCTTGTGATGTGAACAAGCAGGTAAGGTCCTGTTGATGTCGTTTATACGCATGTCCAGTAGATGGCAGTGTTTCCTCTGATATTTCTGTTTGTTGGTTTTTACTTAAAATATAACATCTTGTGATATAATGCGTCACACAACGTTAGTAAGAATTAAAAGTACACTAAGTGATTTTTTTTTCTGATTAAAAAAATTTTACATTTACAGAAATGTACAGTTTAAATAATGTTTGAAACTAGCCTATTAAACGTCTAAATCTATTTTTGCATTAATGTAAAATTCTAAAAGAGATAAATGTGTGTAGTTTACAGCTTTTTTTAAACCCTGATTTAATAACGACAGACAAATTAAACAGAAATGTACAGTTAAATAATTAAATAGTTAAACAGATGAATTCTGCTTTAGCCTGAAGGTTTGGATGAATCATGAATTTGTATAAAATGCATAACCAAAGAGAAAGTAATCAGTTCTCATTTACTATATATTATATATTACTGAACATTTGTTCATTTCTAAACTTTTTTTTTTCTCCCAAACTATTAATTTCGAACTATGATAATAAACTGCTATTGACAATCATTGATCTGCTTTTCTTGTGACCCTGGACCAAATAAGGATCAATTTTTAGAAATTGAGAATTACACCTAATTAATAATGTTAGGATATGACCGGACAATGTAATAATCTGGAATCTGAGAGTGAAAAAAGGGAAAATGCCTTTAAAGTTGTCCAACTTAAGTCAAAAAAATACGTTTTTATATATTTACCATAGGAAATGACAAAATAACCTCATAGAACATGATCTTTACTTAATATCCTATTTTTAGCATACAAGAAAAATGTATAAGTTTGACCCATAAAATGTATTGTCAAATAGGTGTCCAACCAACCTACCTATTAATCTGTCTGCGTGTCTTCCCTATACTGACCACTAGATAGCGCCCCGCCCTCTCTAGGCGCACGCATGCGCAGTCGCTCCCTTTCCCGTCCCAATAACAATCATTGAAAACGAACAGCAACCCCGCAGATTGTTACTTCATCAGCCTTTATTTTCAGCAAATCGAGCCGATCATGACAGAATTACGCCACCGAGGAGCGACGGATAAAGAGCTGCAGCATCAAAACTCGGAGGATAAGGTAACGAATGAAGTAAGAGATGTGAAAAGATGCATGTTGTCACGGCTATCATTTGAGCTACATAACGTTACACATGAAGAGAGAGAAAAAAAATCGATTATACGTTAGGTCGTTGTGTTTCTGACCCTCGCCAGCAAGTGTCCTGTCACAGCCAAGCGAGCAGCTTTTAATGCTTTATCTGAATAAATAATTGTATTTTCTAGCGTTCACGAGTGTGTAATGTAGCAGATTTCAGCTAGAGGAGAGTCTGAGCATCATCAGGGCTCTGATGTTCTTCCTGTCCTTCTTCCTCCTCCTCCTCTTCTTCTTCTTCTTGTGTGCTGAAGGTTTCCTCAGTGTGTTCAAACAACAACAACAAAATATAAGGCCTTATTGTATCTCTCGCAGTTGGTATGTTGCTGAAATAAAGTTAAGTGTCATGAACAATCCCTGCTCTGTTCAGTTTAAGAGGTTGAACTCTTAAGGACGAGCTGTGCTTTCAGTATAGTTTGAGGATTTGTGGAGTGCATGGACTGATCTTTATACTGAGTAGATATAAAGAAAGAAATCATGGAGACAGTGGGTGGATGGGTGAGTCAATATTCATGCGTCAAGTGTCATGACCCTGTAGGCATGGGCTCAAACCTTACACAGTATGTAGACAAGTCTCATTGAAATGATTTCTTAATAGCAAAAATGAGTATTTACGTATTTACATATACATCATTTTTGGACTTGGAGAGAAGCTTTTATCAGTAGGATGTGATAATGTTAGTGAAAGAGCTACAGTAAATAATTCTTGTGTAAATTGCCATACGTGCAGTCTTTATCTGTAAGCATACACGGTCAATAGTTTCTGAGAATTTTCTTGGGTCATTTGATTTTGGAGGTTCACCGTATGACTTCCTTATGCATGCTATGTTTTGTCATGAAATTATTTCAAAAGAAAAAAATAAGCACTAGAGCCTCTTCCCTCTTTAGTGTCCGCAACACGCTGGAGCGATGAAGGAATAACCCAAGCGTGTGTAAGTGTAGCTATGCTTGCTAGTATAAAAACAGTGTCCAAATTATGCTGAATATATCACTTTTCATATGACGCACAAAGATGGAATAGAGCTACTTAATCATGCAAATAAAACCTTTTGCTTCCTTCGTTCGGCGGTCAGGCAAATGAACCAAATGTGGTCATGTTCTGACTTTTTTTTTTTTTTGTCTAGTGTCTGTACAATTGGCATTTAAAGACAAAATTAAAGTTTGCTACTCATTTTGCTTCTTTAATCTGATATATATCACAGCAAAAGATAATTTTGAGTATATCTTCTGTCCTTTTTGAATTGGTTGAATCATTGAAACAAGGAATTAAATACAAATTGTTCTTAATTTCCT
Source organism: Enteromius treurensis (assembly GCA_032275025.1). Lineage (NCBI taxonomy): Eukaryota > Metazoa > Chordata > Actinopteri > Cypriniformes > Cyprinidae > Enteromius > Enteromius treurensis. The sequence goes on along the minus strand of JAUCMU010000097.1, from coordinate 10,972,067 downwards.
CTTTCTCAGATTTTTCTTTTGGGGAAAAAAAAAAGAAGATTTTCTTTCTTTTAATGATATATTCAATTCACGTTAAAGGGATATTTTCTCAAAAATGAACATTTTGTCATGTTATTCCAAGCAAATGTTCACCAAACAGTGGAGTTTTAAGATATAACACAGATTTGTATTTATGTTGCTGTTCAAGAATTGTAAGAATTCATTCGTGAGGCGAGAGAGGCATGTTGAGTTTATTACATTAGTCTTAACTATGCCTGTTGTAATGAAATGTAGAAAGACACAGTGTCCCGGTCGAGTTTAGGATGAATGCACCGCATGGCCAAAAGTATGTGGACCCCTCACCCATATGTGCTCGTTTTCAAAACCATGGATGTTAATATTTAATTGACTGCTGTTACAGCTTCCGTTGTTGTTTCACTTTATCTCAGAGGCGTTCATTAATAACATAATACAAAGTTTCAAACATTGGCCGGATTGTATAAGCTGGAAGAAGGGGGATATAGCAGGAAGCAGTTAAGGTCTCATGGAGAAGATGAGTTTGGAATATTGTCAGGGTCTCATCTGGGTTGACTTAGGTCAGGCTAGCCACTGTTCTGCAGAGTTTAGCTCCAACTTGCCTCAACGCAGCTGCCTGGAAGTTTCTAGAAAGACCTTGATAAGCTGGTTCAGGTGTGTTTATTAATTCAGGTTGGAGCTAAACCAAAGCCACGGGAAGGCAAGCCTGCAAACTTTAGCCAAAAAAGCATAACGGCTAATGCATTCCAGTCTTGATGTTACTGAATTTCAAACAGAGCTGTGCAATGGTTAGTGACTGTTTAAAGATACTATAGAAATGAATGAGAAGTGCCATAAACGAAATCATGCCTCTCGCAGAAAATGTACGATTTCTCTATATTCCAACTCTGTTGGAAGGAGATCAGAGACTGCTTTTTTTAATGGTTGTCAGTAAAGAAAGAGGCTTCACTACACTGAATAAACAGGTTTATTGAGGATACAGCTTATCATTTAATGTATCTGCAGCCTTTCACTCTCGTGAACCAGTCGTTTTGGATTTAACTATTTAAGTTGACCAATAAAAAATGCAATTTTATAAGAGAAATCATAGACTTTGTGTGACAGGTAGGATTTAGTTTATGGCACTTCTCATTCATTTCTACATTATCCATAAACAACGACTGACTGTCATTGTGATTGGTTATCAAGTCACACATAATCCAAGTTGATTGTTATGCTTTTTACAATGTTACGTAATACATATCTTCCAATAATAAGGCAATCTCTGGCTAAACTTAGCAGGACAATGGCCCTCTAGGCACAGGGTTAGACACCCCTGGGTTAGGTAAATGCTTGTACCGGATAAGGTTAGGTAAATTATAGCTGACCAAATAATTTTACTAGTGGCATATGATACTGGCACGTTGAAAGTGAGCTCTGTATTAAAGCCCAATCTACTGTAAATATTTGTCTAGGGAGGCTGATTTCACACACCTGTTAAACAAGAATGTAGCTGAAATTAGGAGGAGGATATACAGGTGTGTTATGTATGTGGAAGTTAAACTGCCTACGAACGGCAGGCCAGAAGTAGTTAATGTTCAAAGAAGAGAGTGGGAGCTTTGAGGAGTTATGAATTTTCTGATTTCATAACAAAAAAAAAAGTTAATTGAAACGGTGTGTGACCGCCAGAACAAATGTTGTGTGTTCTTACAAAACCTATGAAATTCATAATAATTAAAAAATATTTATGTTGATTAGTACTAGAAAACCTGCTATGTTTCACTTTCAGTTAATGTGTGTCGATGTATACGGTATTTTAGATTGTTCTGAGGTTAAATACAGATCATAACAGGGTATTGCTATGATGCCAATTATAAAAAAGGTAATTTAAATAAAGCATATATATATATAAACCTTAATAAGAAATAAAAATGGTCAAATAAGAATGTGTGCTATTCTTTGTCCTGAAACATTCATTTTCTCACATTTTAGACATCAATGCAATTTTGGGAAAGAAATCAATTAAATATTCTGAGTAAAATATTCAGATGTAATCCTTTTTAACTGTTAAAATTGTACAAAATTAACTAATTTAGATGGGGTTTTTTTATTGACTGAATCGTATTGCAGTTACATTTAGGCCTGATTTGATATGCTTTTCCTTCCTGAACACCAAATATAGACGTTGTTTTTAATGAAAGTGACAAATTTAACACACGCTGACTTCACTCATCTCTTTTGTAGACTGTCGTTAATGATATATTTGTCGGGGAATTCCACGTTTCCAGATGGTTAATGCTGCCGTCCTCCAATTTCTTCGGAAGTGTGTGGGTCAAACCTGGCAGGAAGACAGAAAACGTCTCTTTTAGGAAGAGTGGGATGTCCTCAGTTCCTGATGAGCTATTTGCGGTCGGTGGAGCATTTGAGAGACAGGGGAGGTGGTGGGAGGTGATATTTTTAACTCTGGCATCTTGAATATCAGGATGTAGTCCGTCTCCATGGAAACTCTGGATCTCTCCGTAGCTCTTGCTGTCTGAGGAGTGTCAGCCGTAAATGCACGTTTGCTTGAGGGTGCTCTTCGTAATCAGATCCAAGTTATCTATGTCAGATGGATAGAAAGAGGTTTCTGGAACCATCCTAATAACAGCTCGACCAACTGGTGCAGCACCATCTGATGATGATGGCCTGTTGCTATGGGGATGAAGGCAGGTCATTTGGAATTGTGCAACAGGCTACTTAGACACACAGGCCTGTTAGAAACAGATGGCTCAGTAATACAGCAGAAACAGTTCTGAAATATAGGTTTAAAATAAGTGCTTTCTGTTTTAATGTTTTAAAATCTAATACATTTCTGTGAATGCAAAGCTGAAGTTTTAGTTTTCGGTGTCACACGATCTTTCAGAAGTCATTGTAATGTGCTAATTCGATGCTTAGAAATGTCATTTTCAATTTTATCATAATATTCCTAAACATCTCATGTAATTTATGAATCAGTGAATTAATTTCTTATATGAAGGATTCAAAGTCATTTTATGAGACCCTTTTCGCCATCTAAAAAAAACCACAATTTTAATTTCACATGAAGTATTTCTGACTTTAAGCGTTCGATTCTGGAGTTGGAATTGATGTTTGTTTCCCAACCCTACTGATCCCGAAATGTTAAGCAGTATTCAGAATTCTTTGCAAATGTACAAATTAGATCTCTTTTGTGCTTATTTTTTCTCTCTAACTCTGTCTCCAGGGCTCTGAAACAGAGGGCAAGGAAAGAGATGGAGCCTCAGACAATGAGACCAAGTCAGACTCTGGGGTTCCTGAGGTTCCTGTTTCTGCCGATGACACACCAGAGGTTCTCAACAAAGCCCTCTCTGGCCTTTCCTCACGGTAAGCATCTCTAAATCTACGATCATGTGACGTGAGACAAAAAATGTGCATAAAGCATCCTGCTCCAGAGCAGATTACTGCCGTGTTGCTGTGAACACCAGATGATTCATTCAATAAAAAGGCCATCGGAGCTTTTAGTCCTTCCATTAGGAAGATTATATTTCCACCCAATATGCTTTGCGTTAATGTGTTTGTCTCTCCTGCAGATGGAAGAACTGGTGGGTGAGGGGCATCCTCACGCTGGCTATGATCTCATTCTTCTTCTTCATTATTTATCTGGGTCCGATGGTGCTGATGATGATTGTAAGTATTTTCCCTTGTTGCTGTAAACACCAACAGACATGTTCACTGAAGACTTAAAAACTACTAAATATTGTCTCTTTGTTGCAATTTTTTTTAATTACTCAGCTGAGCTGGGAATTGTTTATGCTCGGGCAGGCCTGCAGATATTTACGAGACCCCGTTGCAGTCTCTGAATAATCAGTGTCCAGTTTGTTCCATAATTAATGTTTCAGATACTATAGATACTATAATTATTTTCATATTGCAACATGTTTACTAATGAACTAAGGAACACTTTAACTACAATGAAACTATAATTAAATGCAATAATAATCTATAATTAGTGGGCTATTCCAACTAAATGGGTGTCAATTGTATGTTGATACTCTGGTCAGTCTTCATCTTAAGTTGAAAATGAATACATTTTTCTTCGACCTCTTACCAAAACTCTTGTTTTTAAAAAAGCATGTTCATAAATATGCCAGTTCCCTAATTTTCTCTTCAAGCAGATTGTCAGTGTTTAAAATATTTATATTCATCATAAAAAAATCACTAAATAGGGTTTTATAAAACACACAAACCCTTATTTGTGTCCATTTTAAAGGCGACTCAAACCTCAAGTTTATAATTTTTTAGTTTGTTTTATTTTTATTTAATAATAGGATGAAAGACCAAACTTTTTTTTGTTTTTGTTTTTTTTAAAGTGGGTTTTAAGAGAGAGAAAAAAAAAAACAATTTAGTAACAGGAATGAACTTTTAAGAAGAATGTGTAATACTTAAGTAGTGCTCTATTTTAGCACTAGTCGGCAGGACGTAATCTAACACCCCAAAATTGGTGTCCAAACCGTATTATTCAAATTTAATAACAAAATAAAATTTCAAAATGGTGATTAATTTTTAATATTGTCTTATATGAATTTATGTGGTCCTGCTATATCACGCCATCTAAGACGTTTAAAGATCGGATAAGCTTTATCCACTGTCGGTTAGAGCAGCAAAAACACAGCATGGAATCGTGCTTTCGAAATAGCACTTCAGAGTGGAGGTTTTTTTAGGTTTTTTTTTTATTGTTGTCTTATGTTTGTCTTCCACAGGTGCTGTGTGTTCAGATCAAGTGCTTCCATGAGATCATCACAATTGGTTACAGCGTGTATCACTCTTACCACCTGCCCTGGTTCAGAACGCTAAGCTGGTGAGACGGGCGACATGCACCTGCCACCTTCATTTCCACGCTTGATTGTCTCTCCCTCTCTCCCTGTTCTCATTAACTGTCACCCCAGATCTCTCTCTCCCGCTGTGCACTGCCTGTAATTAGAGAGCGGCAGCATCTTTCATCTTATCATAATATGGCTGTCTTGATGTCTTACAAGTTTCATTTTCTGTGTAAAAATGAGTAAATGCTGCACTTGTTTATTCATCCAGCTATACATACTATTACCAGCTGTATAGAGGTATGGAAATTCACTCTGGTTTAGACCACTTCAAAAAAAAAACTGTAGTGTAGTTTGTTTCAGGTGTGAAAGAGAAGATTCACCAGGTTTAAGTAATGTGAAAATCCCACTGAATGCTGTTTAAAGTTTTAGAGTTAACCTATAGCTCTGGTCCACCCCAAAATGACAATTCTGTCATTAATTACTCTCATCTTGTTCCAAACTTGTAAGACCTTCGCTTATCTTCAGAACACAAATTGAGATATTTAGAGGAAATTTTCTCTGCACACAAAAATTATTCTTCTAGTTTCTTAAAATGAAGGTCGAACCACTGATGTCACATGGACATTTCAACAGGGTCATTTTGGGTCTTGAATGTGGTTGTTCAAGACCCCTGCTGACTATGCAGGGACAGAAAGCTCTCAGATTTCCTTAAAAATGTCTTATTTTGTGTTCTTGCAGGTTTGGAACAACATGAGGGCGAGTGATTAATGACACGGTTTTTATTTTTAGGTGAACTAATCCTTTAAACATTTAAAAAATGTCTCTCTATATGCCAAATTTCAATATCTAGAAACTCTGGAGTATGAGTATGAGGAATATGAGGGCCTTCGGGAAGGTTTTCAAAGAACCCTTATAAAGAAATGTCTGCTTGAGGGTGGATCACCAGTAACAGGATTGGGCACCCTCATATTTAGTTATATATAAACATAGCATTCCGTTTCTTAATGCAAAATATTGTCATTCGTTTTCTTGTGTGCAGAGTATGACATTTCCTGATTTACCTTGTTTCATCTGGTGAACTTTTCTTTGAACTTGTTTTTAGGCTTTTCTGGTATAAGTAGAACCATTTCTCTACATTAGTCCTTCTGTGTAGCCCAACATGCCGTTCTTCAGTGTGCTCATAATCGTCTTGAGCTGCTGCTCGGCCACAGTCTGACCATCATTCCCCTACACTTCTTATAGCTAACATTATAACGGCCCATTATAATTACTTTGGCAACCGTTAGAAGCACGTTGATTAAAGAATGAATGTGAAAGGAGTTTGTCACAATGTCTGACTGGCAGTTTTAACGGTTTTTGACAGGTACTTCCTGTTGTGTGTGAACTACTTCTTCTATGGTGAAACAGTGACAGATTATTTCTTCACACTGGTGCAGAGGGAGGAGCCTCTACGCATCCTCAGCAAATACCACCGCTTCATTTCCTTTGCCCTGTACCTCACAGGTTTGAACCTCATTTTTCCTACATGCATGCCACTTTATTTGCCGTTGGTGTTTCTGGCTTTAAGCTCTTTGAGAAGTAACAGTTCTCACAGTCACTGCTCCGTCCAACAACTCCTGCTGCTCTACACAGAATGCTGAAGGCAAACTCTGCTACCAGTTGAAATGCAGACGTAATGATTCAAGTTTTTCGGGGTGTTGGTTTTTTCATAAGCGTGAAGCTAATGTCATCCAGGAAGTGGTTAGGGTTTCTGCCTGTCTGTGCACCCCTCGCTCATTCTCTCTTTCAAAAAGATGCTCAACAGCAGATTTGATCAAAGCTAAATTGGAAGTCGTAATGTTTTTTCTTCTTATTATTATTATTTTGTTAAATATATTAACATTTTATCACAACTACAGTTCAAACAGACAGTTAAACAATGCTTATCGAAGTTAGAAAAAAAGAAAGGAAAAGAAAAGGCAAATTGTGTATGATTAATCTATTATGATGCACCAAACCACAATAAGTAACAAAATTTGCAGTGTGGTCAAAATATGGTATCTAAACATGATAAGAATAGAAAAATTTAAAAGATAATTATCAATTATTATTAACTAAAAGTTTGTATGCATGAAGTGCCAGACAGGAAATAATTATATAAAGTGTGAATATATATATATATATATATATATATATATAAATGTAAATTGTGAATAAATATTTGTAAATCAAAATGTTGTAAGTCTGAATATAAAAATAAAAACTTTTAATGTATAAATATTAATCATGAAACAATAGTTTATGTGAATAAATCATTCAATCAGTGGTTATCATGATTAGATTATTTATATATTCAGAGTCAAATGCTGTCAAATGATTAATCGCGATTAATCGCATCCAAAATAAAACTTTTTCTTTACATAAAATATTTGGATGTACTGTGTATATTTATTAACACAAGTATATATATAAATACAAACACATGCATGTATATATTTAATAAAAATATGTTGTGCTTCTATATTAAATATATTGAAATATAATATCAAATATAAGAAAATAAATGCATTTGCATGTAAGTACTTTCAAATTTATTGTACCTGTGTGTTTTAATATAAACATAATAAATACACACAGCATAAACCCATATGTTATGTAAAGAAAAACTTTTATTTTGGATGCGATTAATCACGATTAATCATTTGACGGCACTAATAGATTTACTTCTGCTGTATACATTCATAATTTATAATTATATATGAAGTTTTCATATTGTTCTCAGTTTGGTGCATCACAGATATCATATTTTGTCATTCATGTGTGGTTCAAGAGTAAGAAACACAGACCAAGTTGCTTGCTGTATGAGTATCTTATTTGAAATTATTAAATTTGCAATTATTCTGGTACATTACATTAATTTTCTGTGTAGCTCGACTCACTGTATATATTTACTATGACTGAGCTGGAATGGAAACCGGTCTGTTTTACAGATAGAATAAAGTGCAACAGCATTGTTTATTGGTGTAAATAAGATCATCCGTTATAAACCATATCATTAATTTAGGCAGACGGATAAAACGTGTTTAAACCTCACAGATTATGTAGTGGTCTTGGTTTGTCTTGGACAAGTTTATTTGGCTACTGACTAGTTCCTGACTAACAGGACATAATTAGTGACAGTGTGACTGGCCTAAAATAGTCCTGTAGACATGTGGGGATGGCATTGGTGGAACCGGAACTGTCTGTTTTATCAGATGTGTGTGTTTTCCAGGGTTTTGCATGTTTGTTCTGAGCCTGGTGAAAAAACACTACCGCCTGCAGTTCTACATGGTGAGTGAGCGTGTTAATGTTGCGTTTAGCCCATAGAACAAGTTTAGTGTAATTTGACAGTGTTTTTGTGGACACACTCTCACAAACATGCATGCATTTGTCACTTTTTCTGGCATTTGGACACAGACCTTACTCTTTTTTTTTTTTTTTTTTTTTTTTTTTTTTTTTTTTTTTTTTTTTTTTTTTACCAGATTTGAAGTCAATAGAGCTAGCTATTCATCCTGTCTTTCTCTCTCCCCAGTTTGGATGGACTCATGTGACCTTGCTGATTGTGGTGACTCAGTCCCACTTAATCATTCACAACCTGTTTGAGGGGATGATCTGGTAAGATGTGCACCACTATCAAAACCCGTATGATATATTACACATTTAATTAGTTCAATCCAGTGTCATTCCACAATGTTAGAAACAGCACAGTTGGTTTCCTGGTGTAGCTGATCTGTTTCTGTGTGCGCAGGTTTATTGTGCCCATCTCCTGTGTTATCTGTAATGACATCATGGCTTACATGTTTGGCTTCTTTTTCGGTCGCACCCCTCTCATCAAGGTTTGTGTTTTTAACACCACAGTTGAATCATATCTTAAAAATCTCAATAAATTAGCTTATATAATATTAACACTACTATTCAAACAATTGATAAACAATTGATTTATGCTCACCAAGGCTGTATTTATTTGATAAAACATACAGTAAAACAGTAATATTATTATGATTTCAAAAATGTTTAAATGTAATCAGTTCCTAATATCAAAGCTTTATTTATAGCCAATACTCCAGGCTTAACTTTCAGAAATTATTCCAACTTACTAATTTGGCACTCAAGAAACATTTTTATTTATATATATATATATATATATATATATATAAAAAAAAGGCGCTGCTTAATACCTGTGTTTTTGTGGAAACTGTAATAATGTTATGCTAGTAAAATAACAAGATTTGAAATAGATTTCAGCTACATTTTACAATAAGGTTCACATTCGTTAATGTGTAATTATTAATTAATGTGCATACTAACACGAACAATACATGCATTACAGTATTAATTAATTTTGTGTTTGTAATAATGCATTTAGTGCCTCTCTATTTAAATCTCTCATACATATTTGAGTGGCTTAACTGTCTAGCTACTTTCTGTGTATTTTTAGTTCATTTTTCTTAATGCTGATTTTTCGTTTCTGCAGTTGTCTCCTAAGAAGACGTGGGAGGGGTTTATCGGTGGTTTCTTCGCCACTGTTGTTTTTGGGATCCTAGTGAGTAATAATAACCCACATCCTGTTCTTTGCTGAATGTTTTTATGTAGATTTGGGAACCTTGGTGACATAAGAAAAAATATTGCCTCGATTGACACCTTGGAAGGGGTTGATCAATTCATTTGATGTGTCTGAATGATCACACATCTCGTTTCGTCTCTTCTTCAGCTGTCCTACGTGATGGCAGGTTACCGCTGCTTTGTGTGTCCTGTGGAGTTTAACAATGACTCCAACAGGTTCACAGTAGACTGTGAGCCGTCTGAGCTCTTCCAGCTTCAGGACTACGGTCTGCCGCCTGTACTTCAGTCCATCACAGGCTGGGTAAAACACACACACACACACACACACACTGTCTGTCAGACACTTACTCCTCCTCATGTCTCTCACTTGGTCTGTCCACTCCTTCTCTCTTTTTGATCATTTTTTGCTCTTTGTGTCTGTGTTTACCAGTTGCCCGGACACAGGCATCTGCTGACTTCCCGCTCTCTGGGAATCTTGAATTTTTGGAAAATGAAAAAAAAATACATTTTATGTATTTTGAAATTGCATGCAAATACAGACAGTTTCTTACACATTTCCACCTCTCTCCCGTTTTACTTTCAGACGACAGTAAAGCTGTACCCATTCCAGATCCACAGCATTGCCCTGTCAGCGTTTGCCTCCATCATGGGACCTTTTGGCGGCTTTTTCGCCAGCGGCTTCAAAAGGGCCTTCAAAATCAAGGTGGGTGTAATTTGAGCACCCACGTATCACCAGATCTGAAAACTGCTTCAGTCTTGGTTTTGCTGTTACCTACAGCATTCTTCACCACAAGGCAGCAAGGCAGTTGTCTCTCTATGCAGTAACAGTGAGAGACAGATTTAGATGTGGCACAGAGCTTCAGTGTAGCTGTGTTTTACACTCTTCTCACTCTTTCTCTCTGATCTCCGTCACTGCAGGACTTTGCGAACACCATTCCAGGTCATGGAGGAATCATGGATCGCTTCGACTGTCAGTACCTTATGGCCACATTTGTAAATGTTTACATTGCCAGCTTTATCAGGTAAGACTGTTATTAATGAATTTCTGGTATGTGTGGGGTTGTAAGACTTCTGATCATAACATACATCACCGTTAATAGTTTGGGGTTGGTTATATAAATGCTCCTATATATATATATTTATATATCCACAAGTTAATGACTCGTCGCTGTTGTCCCCAAACCTTTTAGAGGGCCAAACCCCTCTAAAGTCATCCAGCAGCTTCTTGCTTTGAGACCAGACCAACAGCTCCACATCTTTAACTCGCTCAAGGCTCATCTGACAGAGAAAGGCCTGCTCCCTGCCCTAGAAGAAGCAGCCTAGCTTTTCGGACCACCCCACCAGAGTGGGCTGTGTATGGAGGGAGGACAGAGAGTGCAACGGAAGCAGATCCAGGCATGTATGGGAGATGAGATGAGGATCATAAGAAGGGAAACAACGGAAAACTGCACCACAACCTTGGGTCATTATATTTTCAGTGTGTTTGCGCGAAAGAGAGCGTGTCTGTGCGTCTGTGTGTGTACAAATCAGTGTTTCTGCCTTTTTAAATATTTTTTGGTAAATGTTTTATGTTTATCTCTTACACCACAAAAGAATATTATATATATTAAGATAACGTTGTTGTTACAGTTCTTTGTGAGTTGAGCTGTACATTTCCACTTGTGTACAAATATTCTGTACCTATAGATCGTCTGAATATTTTATAGTGCTTATGTTTTATTTTGTTTTAATGCACTGCTCATCACACTGTCATTTCAACCTCAGGCTAGTCTTTTTTTTTTTTGTTGTTGTTTGAAAACGGGAGTTTCCATAACACATCATAGTTTCAAAAAAGATTGTATTTTCACTGCAGAGTGCCGTAATTCATATGTTTCCACGTTCTTGGGGTTTTGTAACGTTATATTTAAGAGAATTATGGTCATTGATATCAAACCTGTGCCAGTCAGTGATGGCTCTGAGACTGTATATATATATACTGTCCTTCCTGAAGTTGAGGAGAACATTCAGATGTCAATATTCGGTTTTTGAGAGGAAGTTTAGGTCACATCAGACTAGAATGTACGTGGCTTTCATGTTTGTTACATAAAAAAAGGTCCCTGTAAGCCAAACAGGAAGTCACTTTAATTAGACTTAAGTTGCGATTGCTAATAATAATTAGTTGTTACTCCGCACTGAAAAAAGACCATTTGGAGATGTTGACAAACATTTCGCACTGAATGTTTAAAAATGACTGTTTGTGGTCTAAATTATGATTTTATCATTTCTAGTTAGATTTTGTTTTAATGTTCTGTTGTCACTGAGCATTTACTAGCTTATCTTATTCAAGCTTTGTGTGTGTGTGTGTGTGTGTGTGTGTGTGTGTGTGTGTTACGTGTTAAATGGTTAGGATCAGTCTGAGCCATAATATCCCTGTTTTAGTTTAGAACTCATCCAGTTTTGTACCATTTTCCCTGCTTGAGACCACCATGTGTCATTGCATGATTTGTTTTTACCGTCATTGCTGTGTAAACTCAACCAAAAGATGGTCTGAACTGTAGTGTGTTTTCCATAAGCTGTTTTCTTCCCCTATAATATGTTATGTGTCATAGTCACCTGTGCCATAAACCATATTTATTTTAACATAATGGAGCTCTAATGGGTGTCATCGAGCAGCTTTAAAGGAGCAGTGTTATACAGGAAGCTATATGAGGATGTTAACAGGCTCAGGTCACAGTTTGTACATACAGTCCACTGCCATTCACCAATAAAGATCCGTGAGCACATGCTTTCAGACCTGTGTGTATTGACAAGACTGGTCAACTGTATTGATGTAAAATTAGTTTTTAAATCTTAATTATAGGGGTTTTTTTTTTTTATGCCCACGGGTCTTGAAGGATAAACAGGCAACTTGTTACCCGAGTTATCTTTCATTCAACATGCTTTTCTTTATTTACATGAGTTTGATGAACGGATAAAGCCATGGAGCGTGACGTAACAATAATAAACAGCGTCACACCTAGAGAATTATGACCATAATTCCACGTGTAATATCTGCCCCTACTTATTTTCACCATCAACGAAAGTTTTTTTTAATTTTATATTTATTTATGCTTTTTTCGATTCCATAAGCAGACCATCTCCATCTGTGTTAAGTGTTCTAAGATACTTTATTCATTATGACTTTGTGTTATTAGTTCAGGTCAATGTCCTGATTTTAAAGAGAGAATTGCATACATTATATTAGAGTTTAAGAGTATATACTGTATATGTTTGACGTAGAGATTATTCTATTCTTATTCTTTACTGTATTTGATCGATCCTCTAAGCCACTCCGTGCTTTGTGTATGTATAGGCCCCTGTGCTGAAACAGTAGCGTACTGTACAAACTCCAGACGTGAACAGAGCAAATGCAATGATTTTCTAATCAACAGAGAGAGCGAGTTATAAACCCGTCATGTTGCTGGCCAACCACAGATTTTCAGGAGAGCAGGCAGATACGTGCGTTTGAGTGCGGTGACCATAAACATCTGTGTAGAGACACATTTATCAAAGCCTTACATGCATGCAAAAATAAAATATGTTACAGTTTGAACGATTAAATGACGTATCAGGCCTTTAGAATTTTGCGCGTGCCATCCATAACCACTAGAGGGCGCCAAACAGTGTTTTTTTCCCCCGCCAGCGTGGGACATGTTTGTGTGTGGTTAACGAGTTCTAGTAGCCCACAACCAGTACTAACATTGTTCATTAGTGTTTTGGGCGGTTTTTAATGTGATGCATCACTGCTGTTTTCCGCAGACACTGGCATGACGCGTTTTCCTTCTTAGAAAGTACACAATGTCGATGTGGCTCTCCTGAAGTGTTTGAAAGAAACTGACTGCAGTGCAGTTGTGCTTTCCATATTTACATTTAAGGGAAAACACGACCTTAAACCCACTCAGACGTGTTAAGCTCTTTTGGTTTGCCACTGAGAAGAAAAAACTCCTCTCTGTTGAACAAATCAACAACAGCTCAATATGTCTTATTATTAATATTTGTTTTCAAGTATTATGGTTTGCATTTCTGTTGTATTTTGTTTTGTATTTTTTGATATAGCAGATAAATGTGCTTTCCCTGCAGCTTTGTGTACAGTGATTTGCTCATTTGTAAATGGTTAATAAAGAGGAAAGCTCAGTAACTATATTAATAGTTCCTCCTGCTGTTTGAACTTCCTTTTTTATGTCATATGCAGTTTTTTTTAAAAAAAATTTGTATGATGTCAAATGTGTGTCCATTTTAAAACACACCATGGTTTTTACAAAGAAACACCATGGTGCAATGACTATGTCTGAGATGAAACTGGCCCCATTGGTTGAGGAGCATCCTGCACCATTGCAGTCTGCATTTTTCGCCTGTGTAGAAATTCATCATCTCTCTTATTTTTTCTGTGGCTGTCTTGACTCACTTCCTCAGCTCGTGAAGATTGCGGGGGTACGAGTAGTCACAGTGCTGCTCTGCTCTGCTTCTGACAAACATTCTGGATGGAGGAACTTTAGAATAAATTTTGGTTTGCTCACACAAACACTGCAGGCGAGCCGAAGGGCAAGACTGAACGTGTTTGTGAGTGTAAAAAAAAAGAAAAAAGAAGAAGAAGAATCAGATCAGCAGAGGAAGGAGGAAGTTAAAGAGAAGAAGAGGGGCTGACTGGAAAGAATGTACTCTTCGAGTTGACTCGTGTTTTGTGATTGTTTTTGTGTGTTCGTGTGAGCGTGAGAGAATGTGTGTGAGTGTGTTTGTGTGTGTGTAACCCTTTGGTCCGATTTTGAAGAAATGTCTCTGAGACTACCTCGCAACTGGGACTTCAGCACCTTCAGAGCTGAAACAGCCAAGATAGGTGAGTGTCACTGCGTTGTGGTCAAAGGTCAAAGTCTTTTCCGTGTATTAGGAATTTCGCTTGGCCAGGTGGGTAGACTTCTGTGGGATTCTTTGACAAAGCATGCCTCCTGTCACTAGGAACTCAAGGTTTGGTCTTTACTGATGCATGTAATGTGTGGCATTTATATAATGGGAAATGGTTACTATTTGTTTAGTCTAATTTAGAGGAGGGATGAGAACCAGAGAGACGTACAGTAAGTGACATTTCACCAACATTTCACCAACGAGTTAAATTTTTTGTACACTTATGCATGACAGTACTTTTGCCAGTAGAGCTGATTTCATTTGATATGTTTCAATTTCACCAAACATACACCCCTCGGTATAACAGACAAAAGTGCCATAGTGATAGTGGAGGATTCCCCCCGGAGGCTATATAATTTAATTGAGCTCTCTGCTATCTGTTTTTCCTTGTTGAATCCCCGACACACCATTTAATGTTGTATAGTTATTTGTGACGAGATTATTTGTAGCACTTCCTTTGCTAATTTGACTAAATGTTCTCATTAATCTCCAGGCTTTTTCAAAACTCGTAATAAAGTATTACTTCCAGCAGATTTATGGGGCAATCAGGTATAAAGAGAGGCAGGTTTATGGTGGTGTGTGGTGACTCGTGGTGTTTCTGGTCTCGCTGTGCACTGTCTGTTGGAGATGCAAAGCATTAGTGATTTCCTCTGTGTGTAATCTTCACAAGCTGCAGGCAGGAAGACGCTGCGACACTCTGTGAAACATCATTCTCTGCTCAAAATGTCAGCATACTGTTAAATGGTAGATAGTTATCTACTGTGCAACCTGTCACAGGATCTTTGGTTAAGGCTTTCTCAGCAGTGTCCTAAGTTAAGAGAAACAAGCGTTTCTCAGCTTTCTGATGGCTTTCAATTGCTCTTATTATATAGAGTCTATTGTTAGTCCACATTTAGCTGACACAGTTTATTTAAAGTATTGTACAGCCTAGTTTCTTAAAGTCAGCAAAAACACAAAAACAATGTTTATAACTAGCATGGACAGTATTCATACCATATTAGTTATATGTTTTTTTCCCATCATACAAATCAAAGTTTAATATATATATATATATATATATATATATATATATATATATATAGAAACACACACACACACACAAAAATATAAAAAAAAGT
>JAUCMU010000097.1:10935483-10956540 GCA_032275025.1 Enteromius treurensis | reverse complement strand
CAACCAAAAATGATATATCATGATATATATATATATATATATATATATATTATAAATAACACTAGCTTCTCTATAATTTTTCTATTCTATTTGTTATTTATTGTATTTTTTTATACAATTAACCAACACAAAAAAAAGGTCCATAACAATAGCTTGCTCTATTCTTTTCGTATTCTGTTTTTTTTTTTTTTTTAATTTAATATATATTGATTTAAAAAAAACTTGCTTCTTGTGCTGTTAGGCTAACTGAGACTTGTTATAGCACTTTGCTCATTTGTTGATTTTGATTGCTGATTTGATTGTCCTTATTTTAAGTGGCTTTGGATAAAAGTGTTTGAACAAAAGTAAAAAGTAAAACAAAAGTAAAATGCAATGCTGTCTGGGCCTAAAAATACTGCACTATGGCAGACTTTTTGTGCTGCCTTCAATCCAGTCAGAACTTCTGAAGTTGGACTTGCAACTTGGAATAATCTATATCTGACTGTGAAAAAAATAAAGAACTGTCCACTGTGTCAGAAATATATATTATATTTTTATTTCTTTTAAAATCACTTAGGTCAGGTTCAAGGGGTACTGTGTACCGGGCAGCACATTGTGTCTGTGACTGTCACTGTATGAGGAACATGTCTTTGTCTTTTGTCTTTCTTTTACAGTTGTCAACTTTTAGACTTTTTCTTTGCTACTTTTTAGATGCTTTTAGTAAGTCTAGTAAGTGATATAGTACTCTAGTAGAAGTCTAGTATTAGTGATATTAGCCTCAATAACACAGTTACAACCACTATATCGGTTTCACTCTAATTTAAAACAATTAAATATATATTGTGCAATCTTATAAAGATTTATTTTTTAAATTAATCTAATGGTTCTATTCATCAAAAAATCTTGAAAATAATGTATTATCCACAAAATGAGATGATAGCAATAAAACATTTCTTGAGCACCAAAGCATACTGAATGCAATGTATTTAATGTAATTGCTATTTGTGCTTATAGCACACTAATACTGAATCTGCAACCAAGAAGTGAAACCGAACAAAGAATGAGAGAACATTAGAAAGAATAAAATAGAGAAGAGAAAGATTTATATAACTTATTTGAAGGAGGAGTTGAAACAGTGTGTGAAATGCAGGATATAAGGCTGTGCAGTGGCTATAATAGGGTGTATATTAGAGAGTATAAGTGAAGTGTAGTCTATTTCTTTCTTTTGCACTACATCACAGTCCCTTTAAGGAAAGTCAGTTAATTCTGCAGCCACCTTGGGAAATCCTGCCAGCTATTAGCAATCAGGAATGTGTGCTTAAATAGGGAAAGAGCAAAAAAAAAAAAAAAACAAAAAAAAAAAGCTTAGGCGTCATTTACATGTCACCAAAAAATAAAAAAAAAACAAGATCCTTTCAGAGTCAAGAATATTATTATAAGAATATTAAATAAATAAAATTTGCTTTAATGTAGGGTATCAAACAAATTCATGCAATTAAAACTCAAAGCACAATGGTGTTAATAAAAGCTCAGTGTAGCGCCATTATGAGAAATATGCAGAGGCAGAGGTAAGATTAGTACTCTTCATTTTTAGAATGACCCAGGTTCAATTCCAAAGCTGGAATAAATTAATTTATCTTTTAATAAATTAAGAGAGAACACAATCCTGTAGCAGTAGATGAACAACGGGAGTCGGGATCTCATTTAGTTCCATTTTAGTTAACTTGACCTCCGTGATGAATGCTGCATTTGCTGTGACAGCTCCACTTGAATCTAATCGTGTGCTAATTACTACTGTTAACATAACCTAAAAAAAAACAGACTGTTAAGCACAAAGGTGAACACACAAAAATGACTGCATTTTAAGTTTAAGAGCAAGCCTAAATTAATAAGGATTTCTAATTTTACTCTCTTGTTCCGTAAACACCTTACAAAACAATGTGCGATACATGGGCATCTCAGGAAATTTTGAATGGAAAACCACATTGCCTACACTCCTACACCCTGGTCACCCTACACAGAAAACACATTATTCTCAGTCTGCATTCATATGCTGCGTGTGTGTCTGTGTATTACCCTCAGTCTCCGTTCATATGCTGTGTAATTCCCTTTGGCCTGTTCACGTCTTTGTCTCCACTCTATCAGGCTGTTAGCTGGTTCCCCCGGCAACGTGATGTTGCACCTTCCGACTGTGGGATGGACGAGGCCTGATGATGCTCCCGGCAACAGCCCGGATGACACTGTTGGTTCAGTACTGAGAGTAACATCCATCCCGCTGGCATACGTCACCCACAGAGAGCCGTCATCTCTAACGCCGTAAACACTAACAGAGTGAGCTGGACAGACAGAAACAGATTTAAAAGCAATTTATTACAATTAATAGTACAAAAGAACAAATGCTAGATGCTGTACATTGTATATATACTGGCTTCCAGTAACATTTAGGATTGATTTTAAAGTACTCGTTTATAAATCACTCAAATATAAAAAGATATGCTCTCTAAATATAAACCTAACAGAGCACTCAGATCATTAGGATGGAGTCACTTAGAAATACCAAGGGTTCACACAAAAAACAAGGGAAGTCCGTTTTTAGCTATTATGCTGTCTGCCATTGGAAGCAGCTTCTAGAGAAGATCAGACATGCGAACACATCAGCCACATGGTGAGCGTGATTTCACCAAGTACAAGATGTTCCTGGAACAACAGTCCAAACAACCAATCAGAATTGAGGAATCATCTATCTGGAAAGATCTGTTTTAGGCTTATAAGCATGCTTAGGTGCTTTTACACCCTTGCTAATCAGCTATCATTTCCCACTGATTCTAGGCATACATTTTGGGTAGGGATGTGTTTAAGGGTAAGGACTGGGATAAGTTTACATTTTTGGACAGTAAAGTTGATCCAGGGTCAACAAAAGATGTTGATCCAGGATCATGTCTTACTTGCTTTCATTTAAGACTTAAATTACTGCGTTTTTAAGGATATTTGCAAAGACAGGCATTTTTACACATACAAGTGTCTGTATTTAACTATTCAAGGCATAAAGTGACAAAAATAACTCAATACTCCTGCACTCTTCCAGAAAAAGTTTCTACCAGTTAATCATATTTAATGGTATATCGCCTAACCCTACAATGAAGTAATGACAGAATTGTAATTATTTTGTGAACTGCCCCATTAAATGCGGCTGGAGTGTTCAAATACTTTTTTGAGCCACTGTATTGTTACATTATGACAAAAACTAATCTGTAGATTCACACACACAAACACACACACACTCTCTCTCTCACCCTGTCGAAGTGTGTAGATGGTGTTATCCGCAGAGTGGTTTGTAATTATAATAAAGTTTTCTCTGTTCGAGGCAGTGGCTTCCACTCTGACAGCTTTCTCCATGTTTCCATGGAAACTGCTGACCTCTCCAGTCGGCAAGGTCACGTTGATGAGGTGTCCGTCAGAGTTATACCTGCTCATAAACACACGTTCTGTTAGTTTGTGTGTGTGTGTGTGTGTGTGTCTCTGAGTAAGAAAGACTGTATTAAAGTTTAAATGAATGAGTATAAATGCGTGTGCATGTAAGGGACTTTAAAGGGGTCATATCATGCATTTTTTATCATTTTATTGTCCCCCGATGACATTTGAAATGCTAGTCAAGGTTTCGTGTGTCATAATTTAGTTTTTCATGACAATTTTCCATTCTCTCCCTGACCCTAACAACAGCAGTAAACAGGCTGTTTTTTGCTGCCGTGCCTTTAAGACCTCTGTGTAAACGCCCTCTTCGCATGTGAAATGAGAAACAAGGCTTTGCTTCACTTACATGCGGCCTGGCATTGCTGTTGGGTCCAATATAGTTCATGCTGCTGAATTCTTCAATAACGGCCTCTTTGCAAAGACTGAATTACATTGTGACAGGATCATAAAACAATCCACTGAAATGTGCTGAACTGTGAAGGTGGAACTGAGATGATCAGAGACCTTGTTAAAAATAAACTTGAGTCACACTTTCCTGCAGTTACAATCTAAAGGATGTTTTTATTGTTAGTTGTACACAAATTGAATCATCAGCATCTCTATTCTGCTGCTTCATTCTTGTTACAAAAAAAAAAATAATAATAATGTACTAATGACCGATGTTGGGGTAACGCATTACAAGTAATGCAAGTTATCAGACTACTTTTTGGTACCTAATAAGGTAACGCATTACTTCTTAATTTAAAAGGAAAAATCTGAGCTCCTTTTTCAAATAAGTAACGCTTGTAACTTTTTTTTTTACTGACTGACTGCTCTCCCGTTCCCATGTTAAGACAAATATGGAGTAAGTGCGGTGATTTTGTGTGTGCTGTGTGAAAATGTTTAATATTTAGAAAGTAAATTAAAAGTGACGTAACACATTACTTTCCATAAAAAGTAACATAACTAGTGATTTTTAGAGAGCAACAGGTGTTTTTTAAGGACTGTATGTTTTTTGTTCTTTATTGTTAATATTAACAAAATATATATTTTTGGACTGAGAAGGAATTTTGTATTTCTTAAAGTCACAAGTCATATATTTTAATCATATGATGACAACTGTAACACTTGACCTAAGCCTAACCCTTGCAATAAATTATGCTAGTAACTACTAAGAAAAAGCCTAATCATAACACTAACCATATAGTACAGAAATAGGACAAGGTGAAAATCAAAAGTAGATTTACTTTTTTAAAAATGTATTTTAGAGATAAAAGTATTTTCAGATAGCCGAAGTTTATATTTTTTGAGTAAAGTTAAATGAAACACATACTGTAGCTACATAAGTCACAGCCCTCCGGACCGCGCATCCCACGACGAACCCTGCTTTAGACTGCTAACTTATTAACTGCATTTTTTTTTTTTTATATCGATGATGAAGAACAAGCAACAATTTTGTTTAGTTAATGTGCTGTAAAAGAAAATGAACAGCTGGTGACGATGCTGTTTCATGTTCATTCATTCAGTAGCTGTCTCTATTAGCACTAATCATTTGTAAATAAAGGTTTACCATTCTGCAGTTCAATTTTGCTGTGGGTTAATTTTTGAGTTTTTTTAAAACATTTCCAATAAGGAGGAGGCTCATATGCATGTATGTGCAGCGCTGAGTGAAATAGCAGGGCAATTCGATTATGGTAGCCCAATAATTATAGGCCGCTTAATAATAATAATAATAATAATAATAATAATAATGTAAGCGACCAGCACACAGACCAAAGTCATAAAACCGGACCTGCATGAATCTTGGCGCCTCTCGGTCTGATAAACATCCAGAGACCCTAATAACCCTAACCACAACAGGAGAGAAAAAAACACATTTTGCTGTTGAACAAACATGACAACAACTGTTTGATAGCTCCCCTGCTGATTTAAATTCACACACACAGCCCAGCCAACTCATAAACAATGGACCTTAGGACGTCACGGACCCTAATCCAAGCAACACAGGACAGAGAACGTTCGCAGGAGATCAGAAACAGCTGCTCAAAGGGGACCAGTACCCAGCTTAAATCGATAATCAGATAAATCAGATACGGTTTATCTGCGTCTGATTGACACGCTGAGAAACTCTCCAGACCTTCTCAGCATGACCTCCTGCAACCTCGAGTCAGAACGCTTCCAACATCCGCGCATTCTTTAGGAAACGTGGTCTTTGCGCCACGGACAAAGAAACTCTTAAAAGGGACAATAATTTCGCTCATTGCTTTTAGAGCAAATATGTAGCTTTACAAATAATTTCTTGTGTGTATTCTATACATTGTGGTGTTTATGATATTGGGTTATCACCTATCTATGCATAGCCATTGGATAAATAGAGTTTAATTGTTACTCTATGTTTAAATTATAGGCATGTTTGACAACTAATAGAAGCTTGGAATACCTGTAACTCCATGATGGGAAAGAATGTCCGATATTTGAGAATAGACAGAAGTTATAAACCTTATAAACATATCCAACAAACTTCTAAAACATTCCTTCGCAGACCTTGTGTTAATGTATGTTCATTTATGCACAACAAGGAACCACTCAGGGTGAAGACCCGCCCTGCAGCCCTGAACTGACTGGAGGCCCCCGCGTACGGCGGAACAAAGCTCACAGGTTAAAACATGGGCAAAAAAGAACATGTCAATGTCAAGGAGAAAAGGCGACTGCAAACAGGTGGAGGAAAACCAGAGAAGCCGCGGACCCGCTATCCAGCTTTGCCTGTAAGCTCTTTGCCATTGTGTGTTAAATCTGCGCACTTTGCCGTCTGTCAAGAACTCACCGAAACAGCTCATCCTAACTGCTCAAACTCCAAAGCGCAACTCACTTGAGGAAGAACTCAAAAGAATGGCCGACCAGCATCCAGACGCTCCTCTCCTCTCCAAGGCAACACCGATTCACTGGAAGGAAATCCCAAAGACATCAGGAATCAGCCAACCAGCAGTGCCTGGATTCCCTCCGACAAACAATCAACAGCCTTCTCAGCTCGGAGCGGTAACACAAATACCTCCTTTCTCGCTGAATGGTGCAACTGAAAGTTAACGATAAGCTAAACCTCTGCTTGGGGTGAATTATCTCTGGTCGTCATTCTAGAACTAATAGCAAGTACTTTGGACTTTTAGTGAAACAATTGCTTTACTCCTCAGAACCGTGTGTGAATATGTGTGTGTGTGTGTGTGTGTGTGTTTGAGTATTCCCTAGGTTGGTCATGTTATAGTCGAATAGTTCAATAAATTGTGTTTCATTATTAAGAATCGTGTCCTGTGTGTTGTGTTTTGTAAAGCCAAAACTTTGCCCAGATCTTAAAGCTACCCTGCTTTTATACAGGAAGAAAACACTAGAGTTTGTATTAGTTTGATGGCCACGAATTAAGGCAAAACATGTAAAATACACTAAATTGTGCTAAACTCTGAACAGATTGGTCAATAAGACTGTATTCCTTATTTGGAATCATAATAATAATATCAACTCGAATCCTTTTAGATTCATTTACCTAGATAAAACAAACAAAAAAAAACAATATCCCTGACTTCTTACAATAATAATAGTTTTATACATTAATAGAAGAACGAGCCTATCGACAAAGACATCCGGTATGTCTGACTATCGGCACAACCCTACCGCATGACCATATTCCACACCTCTAATTATAATTATAATGTAAATGTACATTCTCACTGCTGTGACAATTCTCTAGTATCCCACTAACCCTGAACTCCACCTCTGCACCCATTCATTCATTAGTAACTTCATTATTAAGTAGTCCGAGGGTTCTTAAGGGCTTTATTAGTCTCAGGCTGCAGTCCCGTCTTTGACAGCAAGCCAAATCTGTTTACCTTCATTATACACCGGGATTAGAGAACCCAAGAACACTGTGCTAAGCACACAGGACACAGTCCTATCCAACCGTAGTTTCCTTTGATGGACTTTTTACTTTATCTGCATTTTAAAGAAAGCTGAGACTGAAATCACCTACAAACACGGCAGCTTAAACAGCTTATTAAATACAGTAAATGACAATCACATAAAGGTTAGGACAGAAATAATCATTAACTCTGTCTAAAAGTCAATGCAAAATGACAATGACAAATGCGTGGGAAGTGAGATACATTATAAAGGTGAATGTTAAAATCTGCTGATGACCCACAGAGGAACAGATGACTTGACCTCTGAATCTGTGTGGACAGGGAGTCATGTGCTGTAACGAGTGGGTGAAGTACTTCTGACATGTTTCATTTCTCTTTCTCCGTTTCTAGAGTAGTTTTTAGAACTAAACAGCTCCAGCTCATCTTCTCTGCCCCTAATTTATTTATGTCTTATCAATGTCGCTTGCAATTTATTTCATATACTTGCGTCTGGCCACCCACACCGATGTGCAAGAATAAAAGCTTTTCGTTTGATGAAGCTCTTGAGCTTTCAAAGGCCTCCAGTTTAGATCAAGAGACATCAGCCATCGTCTTCTCCTCTGTACTCCAAATGTTGAGTCTGCCTAAAATGCCGGTTTCTTCCTCATCTACTTAAACATCTTAAGGCCTTTTTCCGTCCTTTCCTCGCTCACTTGGGGGTTGTAAGCCACTATTTTTCCTTTTATCTTCTTTTATTTTTCTATTTTCTCTAAAGCTGCTTTGGAACAATGTGTATTACACAAAGCGCTATACAAATAAATCAGATTTGAAAAGGGACTAAATGGATTGACTGTGCAGGGATAAGCACCTAATCCACAGGGTTTAAGTTACTGGATTCTCATTAAAAACTCTACTGTAATTTTGTTCTGAAACTATTTCTGCATTTTCTGAAGAAAAGTGCACACGAGCGGAGCGGTTACTATGCGGTTGCTAAGGTGTTCTGAGTGGTAGGAGCAACAGTGATAGTGTTGCTCACCTTAGCAAGCACAACTAATACGGCTATGTGTCAAAACTTTAATGAGCTGCCTACCTAGACGCATTTTTGGGAGTCATAGGTGCATTTGAACGTTAGAATCGATCATTCCAACGCCTTCGTCTCGCCTCACTGGTTGCCAGACTCTTTCACCAAGACACTAATGCACGCATACTGAGCAGCCTCTCACTTTTGCAAATCAAATCAACAGGCGCAAAATCACTTTCCCAAAATTTCACTATTCCTCAGTGATGGAATGATCTTCTGAGCCCCCTCAAGTGTTCACATTCAAAAGGGATTAGGGATCTCAAATTCAAAACGATTTTCAGGTAGAGGGCCAGTTGGTTTTTACAACCCTATATTTTTAGTAAAGCTACTCATCTTTTCCTTACACCTAGCATAGATGTGCATATTTAGCTGACTAATGACGCTTAAGATTGTATTCCTGAGATTTCCTGTTTACAGATCAGTCTGGTACAATACACGGCCTGTTAATAGACCAGACCAAACTCTGTAAAAAAATGGCTAGATTTTTTTTACTCTAAATTGCAGTACTTCTCATGCCGTCAATCGTTTTTGCTGTACTCCTTATTTGTAAAGCACTCTGAATAGTGGCTAAACACACACCTGCAAAAAGGTAAAATGCCTTTAAAAAATTTAAAATCCCCAAAAGAAAGATAGGATAGGCAGCTAGGTTTTGAAACACAGCCAATCTGATCAGAGCAATAAAAAAAACTTCTTTTTTTTTCATCTCAAGTCATTGCTGCATGCATATCAGATCTAAGAAATTTCCCTGTACCAGGGGCGCTTGTTGACGAGTTTGCAACACCTACATTAGCGCATATTCTGCTTTGAGGTATGTTTCTGAAATATTCAGTACTTATTACTTCTGGATGAGGGAACTGATCAAAGTCAACACTCCATTTCCGCTAATTCCTTCAGTGTTGTGTGCAAAACAGAATGTTGCAACATCATTAAAATAAGCTTCCCCACTGTTGCCGAAGAAGCTACAGGCTTACAGAATCACATATGAAGCAAAAATTAACAAGCGAAAAAACACTCTACAATAAAATTTAATAAATCAACAAGATATTACATTTTGTTAACAGTATCATGAACAAAAAACACTATTTTAACTTATTTTAGTTTAATGTTAATTTCTATATGTACAAATACATTTTCAGTAATGCAATATAATATAATATAATAATACAGCACGCAGGTTCCAGTTTTGTCTCTTTTTGAAATAATTAATAATTCTGTTAAAATGTATTGTTTATTGTTACCTGATGCATTAACTTATAGTAACAAATAGTAATTGTAAATAGTTATCACCCCAATAATTGCTTTCTGTAATTATCATTTGCAATTGCTCTTAATTTAATATATTAACATAAACTGACAAAAACTGTATTTTTCCTGTGTTTATGATCGTAGGTTAAAGTTACCTTTTACATACATCATACCAATTATAACACATGTAATGCATTTGAATAAGTTAGTAATAACATTTATTAAAACATGTTGTTAAAAATGTTTGCTTATTGTTATCTATTATCTACAGTTTTGTTATCGAATGAATGAACTAAGGTTAGCGTATTACCATGTATTGAATGGACTATGTTAAAGTACTACCATGGCAAAAAAATATAATTATTAAGCTTTACGGGACAAGTATTAGACGGAGCTATGATTTCTGTGCTTCTCCCGTGAACCACAAGATCAGTGCAAGGCTCAAGTATGCACCAGCAGGGGGCAGTGTCTCACAACAGACTGAACACAGGGAGCCAGGCATGTGATCTGCCTCGACACTACACCATGAGCTGCATGAGAACGTGTAGATGTGTGTGTATGTGTGTGTAAACACAGTGTGTGAAAGGTCACCGAGTTGATCAAACAAAAAGGAGAGAAGGAGAGAGAGGAAAAGAAGCCCCTGACATTTTCACACTAAATTAGAACTTGCAGCTCAGTCTCACAAATCCCTGAAAATGCCCATGCAAACAGTTTACACACACGCGCGCGCACACACACGCACACTCGCAGGTACCCGGGCTCTTTCATAGTGAAATCAGAAGAGGATACAGAGTTCTTTTCTTTATTGGATAGATTAAGGCTGAGTGATTTTCATTGCAGCAGAAAAACACACGGCTTGAGAAATCGAACAGCTCCACTCCTTCAAACGATCTCAGGTAACACTGTCGATCAGACCGTATTAGATTATTTTCCTACTGATAAATTCTGATAAAGCGTGATTAGATTAGACGCAGCTAAAGATTAATCTATGCTGGGAGGGAGTATACAGTACAGCAGAAACTTGCTACTCTTCCTGCTAATAAAACAGCTTTAGACTATCAGAGTGTACGAGTGAGGCTGCTTGGAAGGCGAAATAGACTCGAAAGGAAGCAACGACAGGATATGACACACCAAAACGAAGACAGATCGCACTATCATGCGCGCCTATAAATCAAGCAAAGAAGTGCACTCTCCTGATGAGAGAGAGGGACAGACAAAGGGAGAGTAAAAGAAGGGCATCACTTACTCGTAGACTGTGGTCCAGCCATTCTCGTTGCTGATGGTGGCAAGGAGCCCTGTGTTGCCGTAGTAACTGAGCTGCGCGAGGTCGTGCGCTAGAGCCGAGATGCGCTTCAGCATTCCTGCGTTGCTGATGGTCAGCCAGTAAACCTGACCACCCGGGGCCACGAGCCACAGGGGCACGCCATTAGCATCCCGCCGCAACTGCGCTATTGTGCCCTCCCTGTTTGCTATGCTGCTTAGGTGGCCCTCGGGGGTGTATGTGAAGTTAAGCAGGTAGTCTCCCGTCACCAAGCTACGGGTGAACAGGTGAGTACCGTTTGGACTGAAAAGATAGAGCTCTTGGTCCGCGACCGAGGTGAGCTCGTACAGCCCCTCGGGAGAGAGCTGAGGATGGTTAGCCGCGAGCCGGCGTATCCGCATGTTCCCGAGGTCGGCGATGTAGAGGGAGCCATTAGGAGAAACCGCCAGGGACGAGGGAGACTTCAGCTTGGCGTCACGAGCGTAACCTCCGTCACCTGGGGACACATTTGTGGAGAGAATAAGAAAGAGGAACAGAAAGTAATGCAAGTCTAGTTTATTAGGCATTCAGCGTTGAGCTTAACGATTAACCCTCAGAGACCCTCTGCATTAAAATCGCAACACTTGTCTACAGTAGTTAAAAAATAACGATTTTTCAATAATTAAACCTGCGCTCTACAGCAGCTCAGAGTCTTACATGTGTCATAGCAACACATTTGGCAGGGAGATATGTACAAATTGAATCTCCCAGCATGCTACAGTCGCACAACAAGCTGCCTACTGACACACTGCTGACTGGCTTGGATCAAAAATGTAATTGGACCCCAAAAAAGAAGCACTAGACTTGTAATATATAGAACTTATATGTCACTTATTTATTTCACAATTGAATGGAATAAAAAGAGAAATACACTAGTTATACTCCCTTTAGTTTTGATTTTTTCTAATGATTTGAATGAACTGTAAAAACAGTATAGTGAAATGTAAATGTTATACAACTGTTTTCTTAAAATGTCACTTATTCCTGTGAATATTTTCAGCTTTACTGTCTTAAAATAATTTCCCTTAGAAATTATTCTAATTCTAATTTTAGAAATGTGCTAGACTGTTCATTAGAGACTTTTTTATAAATAGAAAACTTTTGCAATACCATCATTATAAATGTCTTTGCCACTTTTGATCAATTAATAATTTCCTTCAAAAGAAAGAACCCTTAAAATTCTGAACGGCAGTCTCCAAAGGAAAATATGTCATTATGCTTTACACACTGTAGACAGCATCTGTCCCACTTTATAATTGGTGGCCTTGACTACAATATACTTACTTTTAAATAAATCATTTGATATAGAGCACTTATTGTGTACAGACATTTTTACATTTTTACACAGTCAAAAACTTTTTGTATTTTTGTATCATATTTATAACTATATTGTTTACCCATTACTTACACTTAAACCTACCCATACCACCTGTCCCTAACCTTACCTTTACCCCACCTCAATAAGAGCAAAAGTGTTTTGTAATAGAATATGAATAACACAATAAGTAAATTGTACTTTTTTTTGATGTAAGTCCATAGTTGTTAAGGCCACCTAACATAAAGTGTGACCCCACATTATTTTTCCAATATATAATTAATTACATAAATGAAAAATATAACATAATATGAGAACACAAAATATGTATATAGAGAGAGAATCGAGTAAATTACAGATAAACTATTCTTAATGATTTTCAACATAGGCAAGTAAACCATTAGAGAGTGTAAGAGGGCCGCTCTCAGACGAACATACTCAAGTTTCAGCTATCTAGCTTACTGGAAAGGCTTTTACAGAAGTCAATGCAACTGCACTGTAGGCTTGTATGCATTCGAAAGCAATTCTTCCAGGATTATGAAATTTTAGAGAGTGTCAGGGGATTGCTCTGAAATTAACATATCTGAATTTCAGCCTCCTAGCTTGCTGGGAAGGTAGCTCAAGACAGCCAATTTGTATACTTTATTATAACAGGGGTGAAATTTTGCTACCTTCAACTCCCAGCGTTGCAATTTTTCAAAACTCACCCAAGACAAAATCTGCAGTAGAAATTCATCATTTTTATAACCAGTGGCTTATTAAAAAAGGTCTGACATGGAAAAATAACACCAAATTAATATGAATAACTCCCTGTGTTTAGCAGTTCTGGTGCACATTTATCTCACCTGAGAAGCACTCGCAGTTGGGGTCAATCTTACAATCACATTCGCTGGTCGCACCCGCGATTATGACCATTTCTCCATTTGTGGACACCTCTTGCACGCGGCTGTGTTTCCGGTCATCGGTTTCGGCGATGTACAGAGCCCCCTGGTGGCTGACAGCGATAGCTTTCGCTCCCTCCAGCACAGAACGCACTGCTGTTTTCCCCAGAAGAACCGGTTCAATACTGGCCATAGGGCAATGGATGGGTCGTCCAGCAACCACACGCACCTGCTGGGACTCACTCACCTGGAGCACAAGGTTATTATCCAGAACATAGAGAGAGTTATCCAGCGGACTCACTGCCAGGTCTGTGGGCCACTCTAAACGCACCTGTGGATACACAAATGTATATTATTAACTGCTATGATTGTGAAAAGTGTGATTTTCATCATGACAGATTTCACAACCACTCTCATCTGCTCATGGCCCATTCAGATGTACTCTCTCCAGCTGACATAAAGGACTGCGAGTTATCTCATTTTGACTATCATTACACCAATTTACATGTAACATCAGCGGGCAGAACTGTTTTACATTATATATACAGGGAAGAGATGAAACGGAGGAATGTGAAAGTACAAAACAAGTGAAGAACTGACATCATACTGTGTCTTGTATTGTGTGGACATGGTTTGAATTTGCAAAATCTGAGAGCGAGCGGGAAAATATTCTCTGCAAACTGTGTCACTCGCTGGTCATCTGGAGGTGGAAACACCAAAGCTACTTTGCACCACTGGAGGTGGAAAAACCTCTTTTACCAACAAATAAGTGAAGTATGCTAAACTATTGCAGCCAAAAGATGCACCCTGCCTCCACTGATCCATTTAGCAACTGCTTTGTTTCTTTTGTTTTGAAATCTAGTGATACATAATAAGCACTTTTGCACTGACATATTTGTTATAACTATACATTAAAATATAAAGAAATGTATTATATATATCGAACAATACAATGAGCATTTATGTGTAAGTATCTTATTCTAAATTACATTATGAATAATTCACAACATTATATACAATATTACATACACACTTACACAGTAACACATACATATTTTCTGATGTGCACCAAAATACACAGAGCAAATAATCCAATAAGATGCAGTACCTTTCATTCATATTGATATTAAGTTATTATTAACACACGGTTAGTTAATATATACCTAAGTGAGTATGTAAGGACAACTGTGAACTTAACAGCAGCAATTCATACACATAAAACATATGAAGTTATGTGAGTGAATATTTAGAAAAAGTACGCTATAAATATTTTTTTGGTTGCTTAAAACCATGCAAAAAGAAATGCAGTCACTCACAGTAAGTCTATGGTCTACTGTTGTTAAAATAACCATGTAGACTGTAGTCTAATCACATAACGCAAGGGCAGGGAGCAGTAGCACTGTTAGAATCTGGAGAAAAAAATATCCTCTAGGCTATCTACACCCATGATATTAACCATTTTACTGTTAAATTTTCTGTAGAAATAACTACATTGTGCTATATACCATTACAGTGATAATATTTTAGTCATAGCACCCAGCCCTAATGTGCAGCCAGGTGCACAAACCACATCTTGGTTGTGTGTGTGTATGTGTGTGTGTGACCACAGCTGCCCGACAGCCGGACAGTATTGAGTGTGAAGTGTGTCATATCCCAGGCATGCTGGGAATTATGCAGATTTCAGTGCTTCTTTTACCCAGTGGCCTGCGGCACCTCATTTCCCCTTCTCTCTCTCTCTCTCCCTCTCTCTCTACCTCTCCTCACTGTCTGATTCTTATTCACACACAACACACCCCGCCGGATGAACTGTGAAGAAGTGCAGCGTGTGTGTGTGTGTGTAGATGGCAGTGAGAGAGGGCAAGAAAGAGAGAGCGAGAGAGAATGAAAGAGAACTCAAGGGCCAGTCTGCCAAAAACCGATGCTATTCAGAAGCGGGAAGAATTGTGTCTGACTTTGAAGGGAGAGCGGTC
Source organism: Enteromius treurensis (assembly GCA_032275025.1). Classification (NCBI taxonomy): domain Eukaryota; kingdom Metazoa; phylum Chordata; class Actinopteri; order Cypriniformes; family Cyprinidae; genus Enteromius; species Enteromius treurensis. The sequence continues at coordinate 10,941,432 of JAUCMU010000097.1, read as the reverse complement.
CTGCAGATTTAATGAGGACACACTAAGTTAAACTGCAGAGGGGGAGAGAGACAGAATGAGAAAGTAAAATAGATTTTTAAGAGCACTTTAAAAGAAAGACGTGGAATTGCCTTATGTTTGAGAAAGGCTTTACGATTTTAGTGTTCGAAATGGATGGAAAAGAAAAAGGCGGAAACCTCAAAGGATGGAGAGAGAAAGAGAGAGGAGGAGAGATAAAAGAAAAGTAAGGATGTTGCTGCAAGCTGTATAATGTAACTCTGTAGCACCAGAGAGACCTTCGGTATCAGCACTTTCTCACTCTTGAGGTGAACAGTGAAAAGTGTGTGTGCGTGAATCCTGTGGAGCTGAAGGAAAAGGTTGAAAGAAAGAGAGCGAGAAGGGGTTGGACGAGACTCTCGCTGTGTGGGGTGTATATGAAGGGTTTCCTTCATCTTTCTGTGTGCTGTTATTCACTTCATTTGAGCGAACGTCTGAGAAGACATACTGACAGATCATTTTTCTGATGTCTGCACGCAAACAGAAAGTTAAAAGCGTGTGTGACTGCCTTTAACAAGTAAAGCGGTTATTAAACTGACAGAGGTAGGCCAAATCTAAGGAATATCTGAAGCGCACACAAATGATGCGTGCAAAAAAATGTACAGGACTGGGTAGAAGTATTGATTTTTATCAAGCCTAATTTAAACATTCCCATTTTGATTCACAAAATCAACAACATTGCCTTTTTAGTGTTTGTTGTATTTGAAGGACATCCTAAAAAAAATCATATTTGTATTGCATTCTGTTCAAATAACTTAAAAAAAAAATAAAAAAAGCATAGTTTGGGCCCTGTTGTCATATTTTGAAATAAATATTTTCCCTGTAGCTTGTTTTGCACTGCTTTTCAGCTGTGGTGTCTTTCCTGACTTGTGAACATGACTTCGCAGTCTGTTTTGAATGTGCTGCAACAAAAACAATATGTGAACGACAGCAAGAAAGTGTCCTTCTGGGGCAAAAACAGACATACAGTACAATATGATCAGTGTAGCCTGATTCACAAACGTAATGGTTATTTTTAAGTGAATGAACAATATATAGTAGGGCTGCACGATTTGTGAAAAATTGTGAAAATTGTGCAATTGCGATTATTAAGGACAAAATTGCGATTTGCGATACGATACGATGTATAAGTGGTTGGACTCAACTTGCCTTTTTATTAAGGAAAATGCACACACAGATGACTAAAAATGCTGAAATCTGTATTTCTCAATGGAGATACAGTATACAGTGAAATCTAGCAACAACACATTAAAACTAAATTGTACAAAATTAAATACCAGTAACATCTTTACATTACTGAATTAAATTACATTCAATTAACATTCAAAATTAAAAAGTGAAAAGTACAGATAAACAAAACAAATACCCATTTTAATATCTTTACAAGTTGTCCCAAAACATTTTAGCAGGATGTAACATATTTCTTTTGGTATCTCTTGTCCAGTGTGCTTTTCTCAAATCCCTCTTTGCTAAAATTGCGTTCACACCTGAAGTGACTTGGACAAATATATCTCGCTATTCGCGTGTAGTTGGACGCTTGAACATGTCGAGTTTACGCCGGTTTCACACTGCACGCGTCAGCAGGGCGCAAGCAGCGTGTATTTATTTCGGCGCTGGGGTGGCGCAGAAGCGCGTAACAGGTGCAGACAAATTACATAAATCAAAGCACATGGCACACAGTGTTCGGAGAAGAACGACAGAAAGATGCTTGTCTATAGCCGGCTGCAGTACAAGCTGCCGGTACAAAAGCACAATTGGCAAGCACTGATCATGCTCTGCATACGCGCCGCTTCCGCGCTGCTTATGCGTGCAGTAAAACCGGCCTGTTTAACGTGCTGCAGGATGTCTAATTGTGTCTTTGCATTGACTTAACATGTAAATCACTCGAGCTTAACGCTTCATTCGTGTCTGGTGTGAACGCAAGAATGAATGTCTTGTTCCATCCACGAATGTATTTGTTTATTTCATTTTATCGCGACATTTGCTGTAATGTAATCGCATAGGCTGACATCACGATTGCGATATGATTAATCGCGCAGCCCTAATTTAATAGTCGTGTTTTTGCACTCACCGGTATAAGTCAGGTAAATGACAGTAAGGAAAACCACCCCCGCTGCCAGAGAAACGCCCAGAAAGAACAGTGTCTGGAACTCCTGCTTGGTCAGTCTGTCCTTCAGATACTGCAGAAAGGCGTAAGCCTGAAGCAGTGCAAATACACCTGCAAAACACACACACGCACCATTAATCCACATACTCGACTTTGTCAGACACTTTCCCAACGGTCATGAATTCCTGTCGCTAGTCTAATGACATGTATGTCATGACATCATCACTCTCATGGCAAGTTTATAGATTTGAGTTGTGTCAGAAATAAACAGTTGAAGATGACCAAAGGCAAACCAGTCTTACCTGCAGCAGCCATGTGCTCGCTCGTCCTGATGGGCTGGAAACCAACAAACGGGATCTGCATGGACAGCACCAACCCCACTATATAAAAAGTGCTGTAGGCTGAGAAAAAGACAAGCAGAGTAAGCAATCAAGATTTATCTGACGTAAACATGTCTACCAGAACTATCAAACTTAGTGTCGCTAAATGCCATTGTGTGCTGTGACTTGGGCACTTTGTTTCTTGACCTATTTTAGTTTTCCTATGGCTGTAGCAGATTTGAAATACAGAGCATCAAGCCCAATTAAAATAAAGGCACAGAGAAACAATATTACTGGAATCACAATCGCGGTGGACTCCATCGTGCTCAGCGAGAGTGGCGCTCTTCCCGTTTATCCTGAAACAGTCGCGCCATGATGGCGCAAGCTTGCTCAGGCATGAATGCTGAAACCCTATGTCAGTGCAGGCCAGAGGGGGAGTGGGAAGTGGGGACAATCATACTCGGGGCCCAGTTCATGGCAACCATGCCTAGTGTGAGTAAACCCTAAACGTACCACTGAAAGAATGAATGAATGACGCATTTATATAGCGCTTTACTGTGTATTGCCATACACCCAAAGCGCTTTAAAGAGTTATCAAAGGTTTTTCTCTATCATATTCATAATTTTCATCATTAATCAATCGTGCATTAAATTAGTCCAAAGAGACAGTAAAAGATATTGACAATGTTACATGACAGTTTGATTTAAATAAATCCAATTTTTTTTTAACTTACTATACATAAATGAATCATGAAAAAAAAATGACCATGGTTTTCAAAATATTTCCACTGTTCTGTACCACTTTGCGCCCTCTCAAAACCTGCACTGAGGCTATCTTAATATTGTTAGTTCCCTGTGATTAATGGCCTGTGCATTTCTCCCCATTTGCAAATTGCTGTGGATAATAGTCTGCTAAGTAAATGAATGAAAAGAGTCTCTTTAAAGCACCACCACAATTTGCAAAGTATGACTGCTATCTAATATGAAGCTATTGAGTTCACTCCAGTTTTGTTCTGGAGTTACATTTGTCCAATGGCATGCAGTGGAATGTGGGTCTGCCTGAAGCAGAACGGGGTTGTGTAGGGCGACTAGGGGCCTCAGATGTCCCCGAATGCGGTCTAATCTGGGCTCCTGTCCCAGCATTACAAAAGCAGTTGAGTAAGAGTCAAACAACACGGCAAAAAATGTACTTGAAGATCCACACTCTTTTTTTGGATCAAGAAACCCCCACGTAGAAAGATACAAGCTATTTTAGTACACAATATACATATATTCCAGATATCAGAGTTTCCTACCTGTCTTTTCTTATGAGCCAAAAAAATGACAAAGACTGCACAATAAAACAAAATGGAGACAAAAAAAAACAACACGCCAGTTACGAAGAGCATTCATTCCTAGAAGAATGACAGCCGTAACAGTCTGTCACCTGTGCAACACTTGACTGACAGATTGGTGAAGTGGACCCCTACCTGAGAGACAGGTGTTGACAGCCTGTCAGAAGAGAGGTCCAAAACACACCGGTGCGAGTGTGCGTACATGAGAGATGGTGATACAGCTGCGCAGCAGAGGAAACCTAAGCCGCTTGTGACAGAGCAACTGTATAAGCTGTCAACCTTTGAGAAGCATCAATTAAGGGCCAAACTAGACCATCTTCACTTTTAAACAGGATGCTCTAATAAGACAATACACACCTAAGACTCCAGACACTCAAAAAACAAAAACTATAGCATTTCCTCATCTGGACAGCTGACAGATGGCTTTGTGAAAGCAACTCTCAAAAAGGAACTTTAGGAACGATTAAGAGAATTAAAAAGATTTAGCTAGATTTCTGAAAATCTAGTTCTGGTACCAACTACCTGGAAGTGGAACTACACACTTTTCCTTTTGCATTGACAACTACAATGTAAACCCTGTGGTGACGCAATCTAGTTGTGTCATTTCTGTGCACCACACAATAGCAGCAACAACAAAGGACAACGATGGAGGATGCCAGGATTGGAGCTGCGCTTTTGTTACTCTTCGGATGCTGTTGGTTTTATGTTGTTAACATGAGGGATGGAAAGGAGACATGCAAATCTGAGACAATAGAAAGAACAAAGCATATTTTGACAACTCCAAATCTCTCTGGATGTCGTCTATGCGAGTTCAGAATTTCAGAACTATTCTGACAAGTTGGACAACTTCTACAGTTCCTGAAACATACATTACTTCCTGCAGTGGGAAGCAGCTAATATAAGCAATAATATCTGACTAAAATCTGGTCTACATTTGAAGCTACGTCCAGTACCACAGAAATTATCAGACAGCATGCAAAAACAAAAAAACTGAGACTGCTCAGCAGCATTACATGACAGGGACAGACAGGTTTATCTTAAAGGGATAGAACATGAAAATTTTCATAAATTACTCATGTTGTTCCAAACCCATAAGACCTTTGCTCATCATGCCTTTTCGTTCAGATTGAAGCATAAACAATGTAGAACACATATCCGTGTGACGCTGCAGACAGAACAGCACTCAATGCTTACAAGCAGTGGATACTCTTCAAAATGGCACCAGGGTAGGGGTGTGCGTTATGACGATTTTTGATCGTGTATGATATGATATTTTAAGGAATATCATAGTACCGTGCTATTTTATCATCTCCGTCTCAATATGCTGCACAACATGACATACATTCACAGTGTTAACTCCGTGGTAGAATCACAATCACCGGACACTGCACTTTTTCGCAATCAAAAAAGTACATTATTCACTTTAAAGTAGGGGCCGCACGATTAATCGTATTTTTATCGAGATAATTATGACCCATGATCAGTTATTAAATATCGTCGCGGTTTTACAATATAAACACCAAACTGTTTTATGGGCGGAGTTTACGCATTGGACTGCGTCACTATGATGTTACTGCGTCTAGATTGCAAGCGCTTTCTGAAGCAGTAGAAGAATAGCGGAGGGCTGCAAGATAATCATCACGCGATATTTAATGCGCATCTTGTCAGTAAAGCCTGTAACCAGGTGTGTCCATCAGGTGCGTGATCTTACATTGAGCCGCATTCACGACGCGGAGCCGTTATTCTCTGACGAGCTGTGCAAAATCACGCTGATAATGAACCCGAATTTGCGTAGCTCATCAGTGAATAACGGCTCTGCGTAGTGAATGCGGCTCAATGTAAGATCACACACCTGATGGAATTTACCGCTGATTACAGAACCGGATTTACTTACTGAGGAAGGAAGGAAGGTGCGTTAGTTACAAGTTGATGTAAAAGAGGCAGTTTAATTTTATTGATTTACACAGCTATTAGGGATGCTCATTTTAACCGGTTAACCGTTAACTGACCGATTAGAATTTTGACCGATTAATACATTCAGTTAAACGGTTTAAAAGTTAATTTTATTTATTTATTTCAGTATTTTACCTACTCATTTAAATCTCATTTTATTGGCCACATTCACACAGCAGCAGAACACAGTTGTTGAGTC
>JAUCMU010000097.1:10912841-10931322 GCA_032275025.1 Enteromius treurensis | reverse complement strand
AGACGTGTTACACAGCTAATGCTCGTCTCTGCCCAGAAACCAGTCCAGAGACGGCAGACGAACATGATTTAGCATAGCCGTATTCACATTCATTCATTTTTACTTTATTTGATGCACTTTTTATTAGTTTTAGTTTTTTTACTATTCAAATTTATTCATTTTTCAAAAACATTTGGAATAACTTCACAATTATCATAAGATTTAGTTTTAGTTAGCAATTTCAAATCTTTCACTCAAAATAATTATTTTCATATTTAATAGTAATATATACATTTATTTTGTTCAGTTCCTACTTTAGTTTAGTTTAAGTGTTTGTTTAAGGGATTATTTTCATTTTTATTTGTTTCCAATAATGCTTCAATTTCTAATATTTTTTTATATTTTAATTTTCTTCAGTTTCTAATTTACTAATTACATTTTTTTATTCTAATATTTATAATTTATATTCTTTCAGCTTTATGTAGTTGAACAAAAATGTTTTAAATATTTTTAGTTTAGTTGGTAGTATTTCTGTTGTATGCTTTTGTCATGTTTATTCATTTTAGCTTTTAAATTTTTTTAAATATATATATATATATATATATATATATATAGTTTAATTTGAGCAGTATTTCAGTAAACAGCCCAGTTTGACTAGTCTGATTTCTCAGGGCGATGATGGCGTGTGACGGAGCTCCTCGTCTTCGAGGACGGCCTGCTATTCTGAAGAAAGAGCTGAAAGAGGAGCCTCTGACGCCGCCGCTCCTCGGGAAGAGACCTGGCGTACCCAGCAGGTGAGGGTTTGATAGGAGAGCACAATATTACAGAATCTGGAATCTGAGGGTGAAAATAATTTTAATATCCTGATGATTTTTGGAATAAAAGAGAAATGTATAATGTTGGCCTATACAGTGTATTTCTACAGATACAGCTGTGCTCCAGAGACTGATATTACAGATAGACTTTAGTTTAATGTCATTTTTGGTTTGTTTAAATGTGATGTTTCAGCAGTGCAGTGGTGTAAAGCTTCAGAAAGCACACTGCTCTTAGAAGTCAGTTTTCTAACGTTTTGTATTTTATTGTCTAATAGGTCTTCAATATTAAATATTCTAAAAGGTTTGATAGAAAGAGGTGTTAAATGGAAAAACTGAAATAGTTTAATAGCCTAATATGATTTTAGTATTAGTATTATTAACCAAAATCCATAAAATAAACATCAAAATGAAATGAACTTAAATATATCTTTGTACATGAATGTTTTGAGTAAAACATTAAACCTACTCTTATAAACGCACCTAAATTCATAAATTTATCTGATATACAAGATATATTTGATGCTGTATGGGTTCGTTCGAAACTGTTATGCAGTGTTTTTAACAGTCGTGCAGAAACTGCTGTAAAAGCATCATACGTGTGACAGAACAGTGATTATGAGCTGAAATACATGTTTAATAACGGCTCAGAATGTGATGTGTGTCTCGTTAGCGTTGTCACGTCTCACACACACACACACACAGCAGAACCTGTCACCTGAACACACACACACACACACACTACCCTTGTTTCAGAAATTCTATCTGCCTCAATAAGCCTGTTTACAAATGCATCTTGTTATGGGTGCTAATTACAAGGCATATTACCCACTTAATGAGCATAACGAGCTTAATTATTTATTCTGCCTTCAGAGGGGCATACCTCCCTCTTCCCTTCAAAGGGTCCTGAGGACACAGAGAGACCCCTAGGTCCAGAACTCTCTTTTCTGACTTATCTTCTAAAAGGCAAAATGCTGGTTAGACTGAAAATGATCAGAGAAGCAGCTAATCGTCACACACATATACAATTCAAAACAGACCACATTCATTTAGACTTCAGGAGTTTTTCTCTTCTCTAAGCCTAGTGGACTCACACTGAATGGAGTATTCCTGTCTGTTCATTCTTTGCCTCTCTCTCTCTATTTCTCTTAAACTCTCGGCTGGCATCAGACCAGACAGCGAGCACCCTATACTACAGGGACCTGTGAATTAATGTGCCCTTTTCTCCTTCTATCTCTCTCCACCCCGAATCCAAGACTTCAGTGAATCACAGAGAGCTGCATCTGTACCAGACACCCACGCACATTCTGAGCTTCTACAGCACATACACACAGCACATGCTGACACTAACATGCAGTATGGACACACACATGAATCCCAGAGTAGTTGCTCAGGATACTTAATGGAGTAGCATACTTAAGGGATTACAATGTTTTAACTATCTGATTACTAATGAAACCGAGACAAAGACAAAGACTGATAATGCACTTATGCACAAGGCACATTTCTTAATTTTAAGTCTAAAATGTGTTGTAATGTCACTACTGATAGGTATTGCATGATCTTAGCATAAAACTAGTCTTTAAATTAATGCTAGTTAAAGTATACCTGACGTATACTTGCAGTAGTTCCACTTCAGCTCAATCAAATATACTTCAGTATATGTTTAGTTGGACTTTAGCAAATGGAAACGTCTTGAAAACGCCTTAAAAAGTAAACCCTGGACTTGGTATCTGAGCAACAAATACAGGGGTGGTAAAATCATTTTTTACAGTCATTAAACTGCTCAAAAATCATTATTTACAGATGCTGAAAATGTCAATCCTGCCCGTATATTTTCCTGTAATGTTCCATGAAATCTCCTGAAAATGAAATCTCCTTTTGAAAACATACAGGGTATTTTAAAAGATCTCGATTATGATTTTAGTTTGGCTTGTTTACTGGCTCTCTGCATGAAGCTCTGGTCCTTTGGTAGATGAAGCTAGCCGAAGACTATCAGTTTTTACCACACTAAAGAGATCATAGTCACGGAAGATGCTGCCGTGGTGCAGAGATCAATACTGCATCACTCTGAGTTTCTATGTGTATAAAGAGATATTGATTATAAAAACATTCTGTATATTGAGATTAATTGAATCAACAGCAAGCCAAAGTCGAGCCACACACCAACGTACAGAACTGTCAAACTCGTATGTAAGTGACACATTTCTGCATTATGGGGGAGTCTAGCAGAGCTAAACAGAAAAAAATGGCCATGCAGAGATGTTAATGCTCTGGTTGCAGTCTATTTGTATGGACCCCCTCATGGCCCGAGAACATAGAAGGTCGGATTGCAGTTATTGAAGCTCTCAGCATTTTGGTCAGAGCCTGTTATAGATAATAGACTTCAGTAAAAACACTTTAACAAAGGGAGAAACGGGTATTCCACACCGACGCGCACAACGGAAGGCTTTTATCCAGCAGCTTGCTTGAAAAAAAAAGGCATATGGATCGTTGAAGTGAGTGTAAAAAGGCTTAAATCTGTTTTAAATGTGATTTACAGTTTGATCTGAAACACAGCCCTTCGCAGAGCAGTCCGAAATCAAAGCGCACACACGCATACATAACATTCCTGCTCTGGGATTCTTTATGAATTCTATCCTCAGGGGTTTACAAGTAAGTGGAGGCTTTTAACTGCGACAGTTGAGTGAGTGAGTTTCTGTGTGAGAGAGAGGGAGTGCACAATGAGGCTTGAAGGATAAGAGAACATACGTGCCCCTTAGCCACGCCCCCGTCTGTCCGTCACCCTAACTGACGGCTTTAAAGAGACAGTGGCAGTGATGGATAGGCGGGACTAATAGCCGCTCCGCCTGATTTAGCAAAGAGGGAAGGCATCTTTCATTTATCTTACTTTTTCTAGTTTTCCTATTTCTCTGGCTGAAACATGCCGCTATTTTTCAATAACCACTCCACTTGCTCACTCGCGTTTTCTCTTTGACTTGGGAAACGCAGCGTGTGTGTGCACTGGATTCTCACCCCTGGGGTTACTGAGCGCCGCTTCAGTGGCCTTGCCTCCATCGCCGCACTGGTTCGGGTGGAAGGGTGTGCACTGCTCCCCGCTGCCAGCCACCACCTCCACGTTCCTGCTGAGATCTTTGGGTTCAGTCAGAGTCTTCAGGCGGTACAGCTTCCCGCTGCTGGTATCCGACAGGTAGAGCGACTCACGCACAGGATCCATAGACAAGTAGTACTTATGAGCCGGGCTGGAGCTGGAGAAACAGAATTTTAACAAGGCTTTATGATGAAGCAGGGCTACTACACACATATCGGCAACATTCTTATGCTTTAACTATTTCATAAAGCCGGAATCTGTGCCAAAAAACAGCCGCACACAAAAGGTTAGAGTAAAAAAAACAAAAACCCTCCGGTCTCAGCACCGTGCAGAAATTTCAATCATTCTGAATTCAAGCCTCGATCAAAACTTCCAGCCCTTCTGTGCTTTGGACCCCTGTCAGTCTATAATCTTCCTTTCCTTCCATCCGCATCTACCCTAAGAGCAAATCTACCTGCTGCCTCTTTCTCAGCTGTTCCTTAGGCTGAATGAAAGAGAGGAAAAAAAACTGGAATTCCAAAAAGGGCAAAACACTGTCCCACACAAAAACTGATGAGGGCTTTTTCTGTCTTTTGACAGCAGGAACATGTTTTTGAGGTTGTGCTCTCTTTGTCAAGGCAAAGCAAGTCCTCTGGCACAACACCTGTGGCGTCTGAGTTTGGTGCTTTAAGATTACGAGGCGTTCTGCTGCTCTGACATTTGAGGGAAGTAGAATCACTCTTTTGGGTTTAAGGATTAGAATTGTGCAGGGGCTCAGAGGTCAGGGTACAGGGGAGTAGTGCATGTTGCAAGTGTACATCTGACTCACAAATCTAAAGTTTGCAAAAATAGTTCACAAAGCCCTCAGACAAATTCAAATCAATGCTGAAATAGTAAAAAGATTCATATTTCTCTAAAAGCACTTCTTGTTATAATAATAATAAAGGGGGAGAGTTTCTGTATAGCTTAACTGCTAACAACATCAATCCTGGGTTCAGTTCCTAAAAATGCATACAGTAGACTGACAAAGTGTGCACGTGCCTTCGTTAACAGTCTCACAAATGCAAATAGTTACTTCACAAAGCAGTTAACCAAATTTAAATCAAAACATTAATATTTATTTCAATATATCTGTTTTCGTTCTGTAGTTCAAAGGTCATGGGTTCGATTCCCTGGCAAGGTACAGACTTTTCATGCAAAATGGTGCGTGAATCTAAATTCACAACAATACTGAAACGGTAAAGAGATGCACATTTCTCTCAAAGCTGTTTTGCGATATACAGGAATAATGGGGAAAAGCCGCCCTGTAAAGCCGTCTGTGTTTACTGACAGATTGATGAAATTGAAAATGTTAATACTATAAGGTCCTTTTGAGTCTTTGCGAGTTCGAATCAGACTTTGGTTTGATCAGGAGCGTTATCTCCAAAAGAAGGCTGAAGGTAGGATTTCCCCCTTGCTGTGGATGTAATACTGTGTGCAAACACACATGCGCGCGCAAAGATAAAGGATTACAGTGCGCTTGTCAGTGTTAGTCTGTAGGGCAGAGGTCTATCCCGCACTCTAACTCCCTCTCTGTGGGGGGCGCAGTTTCTAAATTCACATGAAACGAGGAAGATCCAGACGATAAACGGGAGACTGCGGTGTGATGCTGCCAGCGGTTTGCTGAGAAAAGCTGTTAGCGTTCAATCCATCGACCAGAAAAATGCCTCATATGGATTCCTGACCACACATTAAAGATTACAGGCAACAGTTGCCACTGTGTGGCTTCGTAACACACGCCGACGCAAAAACATGTCCACAAATACACACACAATACAAAAATCTGACAATTACAAACACACACACATTGAATTAGCATGGACATGACAAAATATGGTCTTTACTGGAAGAAAATAAAATGTGGTATGCTCAATTAAAAGGTAAACTATAAATGAATGAAATGGATAAAGGTTTAAGGAAAATAAACAAGCCATGCAATAAAGGAGGGGAAAATCAAAGAAATGAAATTGCAGTTAAAAGGGTTGGAAGGAAAAGGCTGTAGTCATTAAAGTTACAGACTGAAGTTTTGGGGTTACTAGTATTTTTGTTACTAATGCTATTGTGCATAGGGATGTTTAGGTTTAGAGCATTAGTGTAGTGTATCAATATTATTAAACACAAATTTTATTTAAAGCTTTCCCAAGAGAAAAGATTCAGTTTTGAGAATTTGATTCTGCTGACTTACTGTACTATAGGGGCTGCTGCCTCTAAATGAGTTGTTTTGCATTTGAGACTCGAGTCACTTAACCTCTATAGCTCCTCCAAGGTTGATGCATGGATGAACGGAGATTCAAAATAAAAATAATGAATTCAAGCACAGGTGCAGTGTAAAAATGATTGAAAGACTAAATGGTGATATCGGCTTTGAAAAGAAACATACCTGTGTCTAATATCACGATTTCTGGATGCGTAACATGGAAAAAAAATGTAAGTCATCAATTAAAAACGGATGATTTTCACAATTGTAAAATAGTTTGAAGCTTATATACTAATTAAATCATTTTCATTTGTTCAATTTAGTTGTCAACATAGTGATTTGATTTATTTAGGTATTTTAAGATGGTATATGATTTAATAATAATAATCTTATTTAATAATAAACAAAAACATAAAATTGCTTGAATAAAAAATAATTAAACTTTGTATAAATTAAACAACATAAAAAAAAAAAAAAACATTCATAAGTTATCCAATGCTTAAAAATTCCTTAATAAGCAAATCAAAAAATATACAACACTGTTCAGAAATGACTGATAATTTGCAGACCTGAGCTCCAGGATGCTGATGGCGAATCCGTTGGGCAGAATCCTGCGGATGTAGTTGAAATCACCTACATACACACTTCCATCCGAACCACATGCCAGAGCGATGGGAGCAAACAGCTTCTGCTCCACGGCCGGGCCGTTGCAGTTTGGACAGGGGATTGCACGGACCGCCCCTGTCCCCATCACTGTAGAGATGACCAGAGGCTGCTGGGAAATATAGACATTCTCTCCATTACCTTTATGAAGGATACCTGCAGAAGAGAAAAGAAATTGAATATTAGATTGAAGCCTTTATATATCAGTGATGAAATGTTATGGTGCTTTAAGACCCCGTAGAAACAAACCGAAGAAAGGAATGATACAAACTGCCATCTAGGGAGCTCTCAAGAGCAAACAAGATTTATTGACCGGGAGGATGTTAGATTTAAACGTGCACTACATTGGGCATCTTTTTGGTAAACATTGCGGTGCTGCTGTCTGAGGGTCATAGTTTACACTCATTTTTCCTAGAGCACATGAAGGTCCAAGGGATCAACTTTTCATTTTAAAACTGTGTTGGAAACATTCTACTATTTTGGTTTTATGAATAGATTCGTTTGGCTTTTAAGCTCTATATCTGTAGACAGAAAATTGAAAACAATTCTTCAAAGACTACATAATTCTATGTTAATGTAAAATAGACATGTGTTTGTGAAAATGGCTTGTTACACAAACGATTTCTCATTTACCCTGCACCGCACTGACAACATTTGATCAAAACTATGTATTTAGTTACAAATCAGACAGCTGTGTTGACAAAAAGCATGCTGAAAAATTAAGCTCATATTTTATGTATCATCTCTTATTAAGCTGTCATTTTGTTATTTGAAAATATACTGTAGCCTGCCATTTTATTCAAAAACATTTCAAATTAAATTTACCTAATTCCCACCACAAATTGAATATTGATTTGAGATATGGTGGAAATATATACATTTGGACATTTTATAAGGCAAAATAAATGAACTAATGATTTTAAAAAGTGTTTTCATTTTTTTAATTACACAGGGCCAAAAAGGCCCATAGTTGAAGAAAGCACCCTTGTGCATGAGTGTGTGTGTGATAATCCCTCACCACTCTCCAGATTGAGGACATGGTGGTGGTTCAGTGTCCATCCGCCCAGATTTGATGGCATCAGCTCAAAGCCCTGCAGCTGAGCAACTCTCTTCTCCCAAAGCACAACGTCCAGACAGGATTCGTACTCGTATCCAACAGAGACTGTCATTAATTCACACACACATACACACACACCAGTGTAAGTGTCAGACTTAGCCCATTAAGTACCACCATCATCATCAAAATCCAAAAGAGACAAACCATCATCAGAAAACACAAATTCACCTACTCGTGCACAATATCACTGGCGATTCTTATAATTTTAATGCATAAATTACCCAGTAAAACCAATAATAAATATTAATTAGACTGATGTGAACTAATAGATAAAATCTTAATGCTGCTTATAATTTAAAAATGTATCTAACGGAATAACATCTACAAATACCTTACTCTACATAACCGCATCCCAGTTAAAGTGAGCAGCAGGTTGCTATGTGGATAAATTCTATTTGCTTCAGTTACAGTTGTGTTGCCATGGTATTACGGTGAACTTAATTAGACAGGTGGTTCAAAATAGCAACACTTGAGCTGTAGCCAACATAAACAGAGTTAGTAGGATGAATAATAACTATTAACCAATAATTATATTTGCGTATTTGCAGGGCAGAGATCCTGAGTCATGAGGATTTTTTTATTTATTGTCTTTCTACCTTTTAATAATATGTTACTGTCAAAATGTTACAAGGTTATATTATAGATATATAGATAGATAGATATATTAGCATCCTATAATTTGTGGTTAAATCATTTATATTTGTTGGGGGAAAAAACAGCTGTTCAAGCATATTTCACACATTTGTTTATTGTGACTATGAACTGTTTTTGCTTAATTGTTTCTAATTATCACTTGAAAACAGGAGTTAATTTCTTTCATAATAGCCAGTAATTTCGAATTTTTAGCCATTATTCAGTAGGTGCGCAAGCGTGCCATAAAACAGAATGCTTTTCAATGAGAAAAAGATGATGGATTCAGACTCTTGGCAGTGTCTGATTGCTGTCATTGTGATGGATCTGGAAATAATGGACAGGGAGATAGCAAGAAAGAGGAGCTGCAATCATACAACAGAAGTATACAGTTGTCAGTCCTGTTTGGAGCCCTAAATATGGTTGTTCATACAAAATTTAGTTACAAAAGAGAGTGACAATCGCATTCAAGTTAGTTCCTTACATTTTCCAGAGGTCACAACTAAATTTTAAGAGCGAGTTCGATCGACTTGTGCCGTTTGAATGGAACCACTCTTGACAAACAGTTGTCATACACATCATTGATATACCCAGGACATAAGTGTGAGCTTTGTAGGCTATTTTCTTGCTGTCAATCATTAATATTAGCTAGCTGTTAATCCGAGCTTATGAAAAATGACAGAAAAGGGGGTGTTGTGAGGTAGAATACAGTTGTCAGTCCTAAATACAGTCATTCAGTTTAATTATGGAAGAGAATAAACAGCTGCGCCTCTTGCATGTTATTAAGTACCTTCAATCCATTTGCTCCATTTAATCTTCACACGCCTCTTGACATTTTGTTTCATGTGTAATGGTTATAATACTATTTAAAAGTTTAGGCTCGATAAGAGTCTGATACTATTACAATTGCATTATATTTTAAAATGTCATTTATTCTTGCAATGAATTTTCGGCATCAATGCTCCGGTTTTCAGTGCCACATGATACTGCAGAAATCACATTGAAAACAGTATGCTGCGCAATATTTTTTTTGGTAATGTGATGCCTTTTTTTAAGGATTCTTTGAAGAATAGAAAGTTAAAAATAACAGTATTTATTTAAAACAATCTTTAGAAACGGATCGAATCAATGCGTCCTTGCTCTATTATTCAGTAAAAAACTGACCTTTCGAATCATAGTGTAAAAACTGAATAAAGGCTTATCTTCAAAAAGAAAGAAAAGTTTGCTTTCACACACACGCACAGAGACCCTCACCATGTGCCTGCACCAGCCCCGTGACCTGCTGGCCGTAGATGTCGGTTTTATTCCAGGAGAAAACGTATATGAGGTTCGGAGCTGCAGGAAATGATTTCAGAAGCTGCCGACCCTGGACGGCCACAGATAGATGGACTTTGGCCAAACCCAGCGGGAGGGAGGAATGGGTCAGAACCACCCTCAGGAGAGAGCGATAGCCTGGAGCTCTGGAAGAGAGGTAGCTTAACTTCAGAATAGTAGCAGGGATAACCACCTCCTCCTGGACCGCCTACAGAGAGAAAGAGAAAAAAGCAGACGTGCAGACACAAAGAACAAGGACAAATTAGGCAGAGGCACAGTTAGAGTGAGAGAAATTAATTGTATTTCTATTTACTGCATGCACTTTCCATACGGAACAAAACCCAAGCCAATGACCGTAATGCTGCCAAATAAATGTCCCATAAACACAGGTTGCAGTTCTTACAGCCTACAGACACACACACACACACACAAGCTTCGTTCCAAAACTGAGTGAGCTGTCTCGCTGTCTACTGCCTACATAGGATACTGCCCTCCAAGACAGCATCTTAACTGAAATGAATTCTCACAGGGGACTGATTTGAAACGCTCTACATAAGCAGAAGGACTGCATGCAAATTACAAAAATCCCTTGATTTCCCTTGATATCACAATCACGATTATTAATACTAGAAGTAAAAATAGCGATTTTGTGTGGTCAACTCAACTTTGCATTGTTACTGTGGGCTAATACACATAGAAATGTAGCCGAAAACTGTGTTCCTGAATTACTTGCTGTTTTATTCATCAGTCAACTTCAGAGAGACTGTTTTCTTCAAACGCTGAGTAAATTATACGCTCAAAGTGAGCAACGCATCAATATTAGAACGTTCTCATTACATTACAATCAACAAAGGTGTCAAGTTTACACAGTTTTGGACTCTTGAAAATGCTCACTTTATAATTTAAAAAATGTCAACAGTGCAAAAATCATATTTTTACGCTGTGTTTATGCCATGTTGATTATAATAGGAACATTCTTCTTTCTCTAGCACCGGCTCGCAGTGTATATCAGGTATTACACGTCTAACACTGCAAGCGAGCAGTTTCATGTGTCACATAAATAGAGTTGAAGTATACAAGAGACTTGAGTAACATTGATTCTGGTACAGTCTCATAGCATGTGGCTAGGATATTGCACCCAGTGTTTTTCTCAGAATGAATGTGTCTCGCACCTGTAGTTCAGGTACGACAGTTCCTCTGTCCTCACAGTCAGCGGCAAATCGCGGGAGAGGAGCGGACAGAACCACGGCGTGTGGACTGATCAGGTTTTTCAGGTCACAGACAGGTGGTGTGGACTCGGCTCTTTCCATAAAAACACGGTCCAGGACCATGAACTGGTTCCATGGAAGCCAGACAGAGCGAAACTGGGACAAAAACGGGGCACGCTGGAACAACAGACTCACAGAGATTCCACCCACTGCTAGAAGATCAAAGCTGGTAGGAACAAAAAAATAAAAAATACAAACGCACTTAAAAACTAAAAAGTTTACATAAATTTACATAAAATTCATGTATAAAAGATTGTGGCTGTTCAAATGTATTAATTATGTTAAAAGAAGTCATCAAAAACACAATCTTAGGTGTGAAATAATCGTTAGAATGTTTTGTGGAACCCATCATATTTTTTCAGGTGTCTTGCAAAAATGACTCGTAATACAGCATTTATTTGAACAGAGATATTTTGTAACAGTCTTTACTGTCACTTCTGAGCAAATGTAGCCTTATTAAGCATTCAGTATTAATTTCTCAAAACAATCTTACATGAACAAACTGTATGTGTTTGTGGCAGAATGGTATATTTATGTGTGCATTTTTGTGTTTGCATGCTTTAAATATCTGAGATTTAAAATAGCATTTTAATATGTATTTTATATATATAATATACAAAAGCAAAGAAACATTAAGCCATAAAATGAAAAAAATTATAATTAAGATCACTGTTTAAATAACAGAATGTTATGTAAAGAATCATTAGGTTTTGCTCAAACTTGTGGTGTTCACGCTGTTTGAGTGCAGCTGTTAGTAAATCGGTGGATAAACACTAAGCAGGTCATGTCAAAAAATATTTTTTTCTATTAAGCTAGCAGTATGAAACTTTTGCCTCCCACTGAATGTAGAGTACACCGAATACAGGCTTCCCTTTCAGTCGGTCACTCCGAGTCACATCGGATATGACCGACGAAATTAAGATCTTGCTTTAAGAGACCAATCCACTTCGAGTGTATTTAAACAAGCCAATGAACATTGGCATGGGCTGATTGCATCCAGCTGCAGCTTAACACAGTGTGAGTATAAATAAGCATATTCCGCTTTTCGCTTCTGAGCCGAGCGTGCACAATGCTCAACTCCCTCTCCTGCTTCGAGAAATAGTGGGTGGTGTGACGGCGTCGTCAGCGGTGGCCATTCCTGTCTCGAGTGGGTTGCCACATCAGGTTGCACTACCCCCCTGTTGTGTGCAAGCGGCAAATCTCCACTGTTCGCCTGAGCACACTAAAAGCGCTTTCTAAAAGTAGCGTACGGGTTTTCAAGATGCCCTTCCACTCATGCGTTTCTGGATGCGCCAGGTGATGGTCGCGATCGCTGCCTCACATACCTAGGCTTAAAGCACGCTGAGGTAGCTTTTGTGGATGAGTCATTGTGGGAAGGTGACCATTGTGGAGTTGAGGACCAGACTCCTCACAAAGGGGCGAGGTACCCGTTTCTCTGCCCAGATCTAGCTACTTCTGGCAGGGGTGGACTGGTCTCACAGTGACAGAGGGGATTTCGCCTGGTGCTCCGCAGCCAGTGAAGCTGCCATTGGGACAGTCTGGACTTTCTCAAGGGGTACCAGCTGTTTCCTTTGGCATTCCCCCCATTAATCGAATGTCGATCACTGCATCAGAAGGTGAGTCAGAAGGTTCTGGGAGTTAAGTTCCGGCCAGCGCGGAATCCACTGCTCTCATGTCCCAGACCGGCCTCTTTGGCGACGCAGTGGAGAATTTTGCCCAGCAGTTCTCTGCTGCCCAGAAGCAGACAGAGGGCATTAAAAACATCCTGCCTCGGCGTGCAGCTGCTGCCCCCATAGATGGGAGGTCCGATGGTAAGCATGACCTGATCCTCAGGTTCCTCAGGGGGGGCCAGAAGGTTGAAGGCCCCATTTGAGCCATTGAGTGTGGCATCGTCCTGGGTGCTGGCACGTGGCACCTCGCTGGCAGATATTTGTAGAGCTGCGGGCTGGACGACCCCTAACTCGTTCACTAGATTCTATAGCCTATGTGTGAAACTGGTATCCTCCTGTGTTCTCACCTCAAATGGGTAGAGGCACTGAAAGGCCCGGTTTCGGGTCGGCTTGTTAACTTGTCCAGAGTGTCCATTCAGTAGACCCTGTTGAGTTCCCCCGTCCCCTCAGCAGTCGGATGAGGCTCCTGGCGCCAGGAGCTCTTGAGAACCGGTAAAGGGCTAGGGTCCATGTGAAGTACCTGAAAGGACTCCATGTGTGTATTCCACGGTTAAGACCTAGAGCTCGTGTTTCCCCGGTAGACCTTCTGCTACCTTAATTTTACATATGCACTGAAATACTGTCCATATAAGTATACGTGCTAAGACCTCCTAAGGGAAGGCTTGGACAGTCTTACTGAAAGCGGTAGTGCTTTAATAACAGTAGCTGGCCTCTTGTGGTGAGCCCCGGCCTACGCCAGACAGAGGGGGCTTGGGAGACTCCCGCAGGACACTGGAAGTGGCAGCATCTATGGCGTTTTGGTAGGGATCCCAATTTCGCCAATTTGAGACTTTGTGACCGACTGAAAGGGAATGTCTCGGTTACACATGTAACCCTAGTTCCCTTAAGAAGGGAACAGAGACGTCACGTCTTGTCGCCAATGGTGCTGTACCACTGCTGAGCGGCCGGTTCACCAGCTCGGCTTCTCAGCAAAAACCTTAATATGCACTGCACCAGCTGCTTATTTATACTCAAGCTGTGATCAGCTGCAGCTGGATGCAATCAGCGCATGCCAATGTTCTTTGGCTTGTTTTAATACACTCAAAGTGGATTAGTCTGTCGAGATCCCAATTTCGGTGGTCATATCCGACGTGACGTCTCCATTCCCTTCTTCAGGGAACGAGGGTTACATAAGTAATCGAGACGTTCTATACAAGTAGAACATACACAATACACTTCATATATAAATGAAATATATAGGAGAGGTTAATACAATGTTTACAGTGTGTATTAATGCAAGTTCCATTACATTTCTTTCTTTACAAAGCATTAAAGTGTGTGTGTTACCTGCCGTCCTGTCTGCTGAGCGTGTATCCATATTCAGGGTTATGCTGAAACGTGACGTTCACACCAACGAGAGGAGTTCCATCAGAGGCCAAAACCTGACCTCGAATTACACACACTCGACTGCACCGAGAAAAAGAGAGTGAGGGAGAGAGAGAGAGTCACTGCAAGAGAAACCAGCGGATCCGTCAGGGGAGATCGAAACTGGGAGAGAAGCACTCTCTTTTCAGTAATCAGAGAAAAATACAATACATGCTTCAATCGATTTTAAACTTCCTCAAACTAGACGATGACGGCAAAAATCATTTTAGGAGATTATTTTTGGTTTGAGTCACTGCTCATAGCAGCTAGCTGTTACTGTATAAGCATATGAGAAGCATGAGGAACAGTTCATGAAATGCTTGAACACGTTAATCTGTGTATTGACATATTTTTGGATTTTTGCATCACCAGCATCAACACTTTTTGGATAATTAAAGATTCATTATTGCATCTCATGTAATTTCAGACTGTTTACTTGTTTTAAACACATATATTTGCTCTAGTCCTGAGACAGCAAGCATTTTTTCATTAATGGTCATTTTTAATCACTGCACCATACAGTGGTGGCCAAAATTGTTAGAATACTTGCATTTAAGAGGTTTTAGTTGTTTGTGTTGAATTGGCCACACACCCATAAAAGAGCTATTGCTGAAACTACCTGCAATGAAAGGAATCTGCTGAATATTGGAAATGATGGACTGGCCCCCTCAAATTTCAGACCTCAAACCCTCGAGCAAATTTGGGGCAAGTTGGAAAATTAACTGGACAGATCTATTGTACATTCAGAGAAAAGCTTTTGCCTTGAGTTGCAGAAGGCATTGGATGACATTAGTGTTAAAGTTCTAAGGAAATATACTGACACTGTGCCCAGAGTGTTGTGCTGCTGTAATTGCTGCAAAAGGTGGACCTACCAAGTATTAAAGTTATAGAGGATAAAACAGTATGACTTCATCTGATATTTGCTGTGCTCAGAGTAACCATCTGCATACTTTCTGAAAAAGTCCCGAAACGGTTTTAACAATAATGCCTGCTTTAAAATTCTTCATTCATTTTATCTTTTAAATGCGTAAAACAATTCATAGAATTAACTATGCCCTTGTTTCTGAGAGAAAAAGGATATAAATTTAATATGCAAAAAAATATTTTAGAAATCAGAATTACCTGCATAAATTACCTCATGCAATTACATTATGATTGAACTATCAAAGTTATTTTGAATAAGCAGTCCATGACCTCTTACACCTAAATTACTCCAGGTATTCTGACCTTGTTTTTCCTCCTTTTCCAACCAAAACATTGGCAACATTGGCATGCAAGGACATGCTTGAGTTTGTGCAGCATCACTTCAATTTTGCATGTGAATGAGGATGTCAGAATGGATGCGGGCTGGTGGCTCAAACAGCCAGTCAACGCTGTCAATCGTGACCAAAGTCTGAACTAAGATGTCTATTGCAGTCTGACAAAAAAGACAGATGACGTTGCACAGTCTGCCATTATTTCTGCCCAAAATTGATGTGTATATAAATACGATCGTGAATCTTAGAGTACCTGGGATAGATCATGTTCAAGTGCTGTTTTCCCTGTAATAAGATTACGTGTGCATGTGTTTTGGCTGAGCGTGTTTGTGCTAATATTTACAGGTGTGTGTTTATCACCTGCTGTCAAATGGCAGGTCTCCTGGCAGTATGTGTGTGCTGTCCCGTCCAATGAGGAATCGTACACGGTTGAAGAACTGCCGGGAAGGGCGTGTCTCAAAAGGGGCGTGGCTCTGCTGGATGATGTCACGTGGGTCAGGCGAGCCTTGGCACAGCGGGGCGCTTACACACACCTGCTGACTACAACAGTCTGGGTCGACACAGTCCGTGAGACCATCTGAAACACACACACACACACTTTACATGCAGAGACATGTAGCCTTGATGCAGCTTGCCCTTGCTCTGCGTGTGTCTGTGTGCGCGTGATCTCATTTGTCAGCTCCATTAAAGGGGATCTGTGTTTTTAACCTCCCACAGGAGAAAGTCTCAGAGAGAATAACCCAGAAATCTCTCTCTCTCACACACACACACACACACACTCACACATATGTTTAAACAGACGCCTTAAAGAGAACATGCGTATTTTAGACTTCTATTGTTTTAATATAAAGCTAATGTTAATCACTACAGACTCTAATTGTTTCTTTTTTTTGCATTTTTTCAGTTTGCACTTTTACAATTTTGTAAAAATATATTAATATGTACTTTTTTTTTTTTTTGGTCAGATTTAGCTAACTTATGTACAGTGTAGTAGTAGTAGTGTAGTACTAGACTATATTTATGCACTAAAAATATAGCTAACTAAACACACTCACACATTTTGATACATTTTCTATTATACATTATTTAATTTTTGCACATATACTGTAATACCATTCAAATTTTTAGGATTTTTCCAAACCAAGTCTCTTATGCTCACAAAGCCTGCATTTATATGATCTAAAATGCAGTAAAATGATGAAACATTACACCAGTTTAAAACAGTTATTTTCTATTTTGATATTTAGAATCCTGTGATGGGAAAGCTAAATGTATGGCAGCCAATACTCCATAACTCAGATCATGTCAGATGATCTGTCAGGAATAATTATACTGTATCATGCAGATTCGGTGCTCAAGAAATATTACTTATAATTACCAATGTTGAAAATTGATTTGATGCTTAATATATTTTAACACATACTTTTTTTAAAAGGTTTTTGGTTAATATAAAGCTCAACAAAACAGCATTTATCTCACATGGAAATTTTTATAACCAACATTATAAACGTCACCTTTGATCAACTGAATGCTGAATAAAATAAGGAATTTATATAAAGAAATCTAATCTAAAATCTACGCTTTTGAACAGCAGTGTTGCTATTCATGGCTAAAACATTACCTTTTCAGAGTATGTGCCTGTTAACGCTAAAGCTAAATTCTTCCGTGCTATATCTGTCATCTTCTATAGGGTTCTTTACCGCTGTCATTATCTTTACTGTCATTGCAATCGGTTTCCATGACGACATTACAGCCTGGACCGCTCCATCCTGACTGGCACACACAATGCCAACCGCTCTGCTCCAGTGTACAGCGTCCATTACCGTTACACAACCCTGGACACGCATCTAAGGGAGAGAAAGACAGCACATCTATAATCACAGCATTCTTTCTTCAGACCTTGAGTAAAATTGTTCATACAAAAGACATCACAAAGTCATCTATTCGTTCCTTCATTCACTCTATCACACATACACTTACCTTTATCAAACAGATCCAGGTAATGTGCTGCTGAAAGAGTTACAAAATGAAAGACAGGGAGAACAAAGAGGAGAAATCACATTAGAGACATACTTTAGAGAAGCTCTGTGTGTGAGTTTATGTGCAATGCAGTTTTTTTTTTTTTTTGTAAGTGTCCCTGTCGTTTGCTGCCTTGAGCGTATATTTGTCCCCTGAGTTTCACAGACTGTTCTCATCATGAGCGCCACAATTAAAGGAAAGCGCTTTGACTTGAAGGAGGAAAAAAGACGGAAAAAAGGGAGACGGGCGGTAAGAGAGAGAGACTGTTTAGTTTATACATCATCTGCAAGGCAAAAACACGGCTCCATGTTGGTTCAGCGTCAGTTGATTTACATGTTTCATAAAAAATGCACAAAGCTTGTCAAATTACTGCTGAAAAATGGCTGAAAAGGCAAATAATCATCAAGATATGATATTTGCACTGTGTCTAGAGCATGATTTCAAAAGACAGCCAGTAAGAAAGAAGATTGCTTTTATGCTAACGTGTTAATCAAATGTGACACCCCGCTGTCAAAGGTTTGGCGAAATGTCAAGTAAATATCAAGACTGAAATAAGATGTTGCTAAAAAAAAAGAAGGTGTTAAGGCCTATTCACACAAAGAACAATGCAAAAACATATTGTGCAACACAAACAACTTTGCACATTAAAACTATTCACAGAGTGTAAAGCAACCGGTTTCACTGATTCTACATGCAACCGAACTGCTTTACATTTTTGGAATAATGAACATACATTTTATAGTGTGTGTGTGTGTGTGTGTGTGTGTGTGTATATAAATATAGTTTGGTGTTGGGGAATAAAAGGTCAGGCAATTAAATGTATCTGCAGTTAAAATAGTAGTATTTCATTAATATTACATTTTATATATATTATATATTTTAAAATGTCACTTATTAAGTGCTTAAGAGACAGTATTTTTTTTATCTAAAATCTTTTGTAGGTTTTAAATGTCTTTATTATTTATTTCTGTCACAGTCTCAGCCTGTTTGTCTGTCTCTGTCTCCCCATTTCATGTACCGGACTCCATTCCCCAGAATGCACC
>JAUCMU010000097.1:10896425-10912741 GCA_032275025.1 Enteromius treurensis | reverse complement strand
GCCTGGACTCTGACTACTCTCCCGTCTTGCCCCTGCCATTCCTGTTTGCCGGTGATACTTAGCCTGTCTATGTTTACTCTGTCTCTTCAATAAACACTTTGCATATGAATTCAAACGCCTCGTCGTCTCTCAGCCATCGTAACAATTTCAAAATAAAACAAAAAAATCATACTGACTTCAAATTTTTGAATTTATATATATATATTGAAAATAATATATATATATATATATATATATATATATATATATATACATTTATTGTGTTTTTCTTTTATTTTGAATATATATATATTCAAAATAAAACAAAAAAATCATACTGACTTCAAACCTTTAAAATATATGTATTCAGTATATATTTATAATAGTTTGTAATAAAGTCATGTAACAGTATAATATAAGTAGTGTCATTGTGACTTACCAATCGTGCAGTGCTCTCCTTCCCAACCGGGCTGACAGACACACTGTCCATCTCTGCACTCTCCATGCTCTTCACAGATTGGATGGCACGCCTGTTTGTCACAGGTGGTCCCCTCCCACCCCTCCTCACATTGGCAACGCCCTGCAACACACACACTATGGGTGCTGCAGGGAACGGGGCACACCTCTGAAATAAATGAAAGGAAAAAGACATTTGTTACCATTCATTGCAATGGAAACAATAAAATCTAAAAAAAGTTTTTGTTAACCCTGCTGCTTCTTTTTCTTCTTGGATTTTACATACTGAATTCAAGAAGTTCACTAACTTTTTCTCCTTCACATCACATCTTATCTTTTGTTTTCCTCCATGTCTTACTAAACATACAGTATATGGACGTTCTTGAAATCAATCCAAGGATTTTCTGTGTGTTGTTGGTGGATCATGCTGGTTCACAGCTGGCTGCTGCACTGCACCATGACTGCCGAGAGCTCACTTCCCGCTGTGGTTATATCTTGAACGGAGGAATTTAGTGGTGTGGTCATGTGTTCACACTCTGCACTTGACGTCCCAAGCATTTTTGCCTCGATCTGTGGCACGGATGCTGCTGGTCGTCATGGTTTGTTTCACCGCTCCAGTAGGGACTGCTTATTTGGAGTTTTTCACTCATTCAGTTTGGACTGTCTGGGGCATTGCAAACAATCTGAGCACACTGGCTTAAAGTACTATATATACAGCATACTACAGTATATACACAATATCTCATAGTTTGCCATATATGCATGCCTTTTTCTAGAAGACGTTTGACCCAAAATTAAAATTCTGTAATTAATTACTCACCCTCATGTCGTTCCAAACCAGTAAGACCTTCATTCATCTTTGGAACACAAAGACCTAGGAACATTTCAGTTGTGTTGCTGTATATGCAGGGTCAGATAAGTCTTAATTTGTGTTCCGAAGATGAACAAAGGTCTTATGGATTTGGAACGACATGAGGGTGAGTAATTAATGACAGAACTTTTGTTTTGGGTGAACTAACCCTTTAGCTTTTTTTAAACGAGTGCATCTTTGATTGTGAAAAAACGAGTGTAAAAAAGAGCAGATATTCACACACATCCTCCTCTGCCTATCTACAGCCTGCTTTTCACACCAGCCTACAGTGTCCGAATATTACCGTGGTTCTGAATTCAAGACAGAGTTTAGCACGGTTTCATGACAAAAACAATTTCCTTGAACGAGTAAGATATCTCTGCTCTCTGGCCCTCTGACAGAATGGCTTTGTCGTCACGCGTACTTACAGGATTCGTGACGGGTCAAAGCAAGATGACAGTTTTTCATATCTTAAAAGTCACTTAAAATCAGCTGCCACATTTCTCTCCTCTGTAAATGCAGCAGTGAGCGTTGAGTTTGGACAGCCTCTCCTCTGTCTTTCTCACTCCTATCGCCCTCCATGTCGCGTACCGTTCAAAACAAATTATCCTTGCTGTTCCATAAAGCACATGAGATGAGAGCTCTTCCTCTCAATCACACACAAGATATAAATGTCTGGAAATGACAGCAAGGGCATTAAACCGGAATGTTTATTAATATACACATTATCAATTTAACTGCTCTGCCGTGGAAACCACCAGTTTCAAGCTGTAATATTCATGCATTTTGATAAATATTGCATTTTGATTATCTAATATTTAATAAATGCTTTCATATTCTAGCCAGTGGCTAAAAGGCAATGAGTTACAAAATCCTGTCAATTTTCCCGAAGAGCAATCTCTTTGCAATAAAAACCTGTTCTTATTTAAATATCATCATTGTTAACCAGGAAATGATGAAACTGGCTGCACGCTCTGTGAACAGGGTACAAAATAAGGCCTGAATCTCTCACAACAGGAAGGTCCATTTTTCTAACAAATGGAACAGCGAAAGGAGCAGTGCAAACTTCAGCATACATCGATCATCAACCTCAGGTGAGGTCGGACTAAATACTACGAAAGTTGTCCAACACCCAGCTAGTTAGTCCACACCCATGAACCCATGAAACGTGTGTCTCATAAATTAAACAACATTTTTTTGGTTACATGGTTGTGCCTGACAAATGCAGTCAGCATGGGAATACATTAAAAAAAATCATAATTAAAAACAGGGATTTAAGCCTCTAAAGGTTTTAAAATAATAATGAGAAACCAAAGTGTACTGCATTTGTTAAAAGTGCCCAGTACAGTATATATCATGCATTTTACAGCAAACCTCTTCCTCCATCTGTAAAACAGGAAATTCCACAGTCCAGCAGGTTTCATTTACGAGATGCACAATCAATCAGACAATAAGAACGAATCCGTTTTCCCTCGATTAAAGAAAGTACATTCCCCTTTTGCGATGTATATCACATTACAATTAAGAACCGATCCATACACCTGCACACAGGGCCCTGCTTTACTCTGTCAGACAGGAGCGGAACTAGATTTGGAGTTTGGGGGTCAATGGTAACTGAATCAAACTAAAATCAGAAACTTCTGAGTGAGAGACGCATGACCGAATGATGAAGAAGCACTTTCAAGACTATGATTATAAATGATATGATGAAAGGAAAAAGCTCCCACATTTGTATGTCTCTGTGTTTTTTGGACCGATACTCACCGACGGAACATTCGTCACCGCTCCATCCCGGTTCACACACACACCCCCCTGTCTGGGCTTGGTACGTTCCATGACCTGAACATTGTTCTTTACAGGCAGGAAGTGCCGTCTCACAGCTCTCACCTCCCCAGCCTGCCGAACACACACACTCACCGCGCACACACACACCGTGACCTGAGCACAAGGGGTCCACGCAATCCACTATAGACACACACACACACACACACACACACACACACACACACACACAGAAATAACAGGTTTGTCCATTTAATTACAGGTGCATGTAGAATGTATGTGCACACAAAGCCATATGCAGACAGAACTACTTTTCCCAGAGGTAGTTATGAAAATTGGAGCTTCACCAATGTACTTCATGATTTTAATCCTGTTCGAATCGAGTTTTTCTTTAAACTAACTCAGATAGAAATTGCTGTGCAAATTACCTCTGAGACATCTAATCCCATCCGGATCGGAAAGTGTGTGATTGCAGTATATTATTGTTTTCGCTACGCATCTTCTCTTATTTTTTGACCTACATCAAACACTGTAATTACATCTGAATTTCTTGTGCTGTCTAGTGCTTCAGCATTACGGATCTGGACCATTTTGCACTTGATCTGGGTAGAGCAGTTGAGTTTAGCATAATGGTTGTAGTGTAGTGTAATGTAAATATTACATTGTGTGTGCAAATAATAATTGTATTTAATTTGGTAAAGATTAAGTTTAGCACTGTTATTAAATTATTACTGTTTTGTAACGGAGCACAAAATGATGACCAAGATACACAGAAGAGGCTCTATCAAATATACAATATCAGTTCACATGTACCCTATATATATCACATGCCAAAAACATTTTAGAAGTATAAAATATGCATGTCATTTATTTATTTTCAGTGCCCAATTATTAATGTGTTCTTATTGCTATCAATGTTTAAACAGTTTTTGCTGCTGAATACGTTTGTAGAAACAGTAATCTAATTTGTTCCTAAATATTTAGAATATATAAAATAATAAATGCTTTACTGTCGCTTTTCATCAATTTAATGCTTTATTAAATACAACTATTAGTCTTACCACACACATTTGAAAGATAACGTATTATGACATCTGCAAGAATATTTAACAGCAAAAACAATACTAATAAGAATAATGATAATATTTAAGGTTTTTTTTTGCACTAGAAAAGCATATTAATATAAACACTTAAGATCAATGCAACGGCTACAGACAATTCAGACGTGCAATCACAGGAATAATTTACTATGAATAAATTTACACAATTTACTAATTTGTTCCATGCCACGTACTAATTCATTCTATAATTTAGCTTCACTAAATCAAGGAAATGAACCAGTAAATCACTGCCATTATTAAATTACAACAAGGTAACCAATTAGTAAATTGTGGCCATGATATATCTTTTATTTCTCACATTGATGGGGCTCTGTATTTATTTATTGTACATCCCTCAAAGCAATGATTGCTTGTGAAATGTTTAATCTTCTAAATGAATAAATGTAAGAAGCAGGGATTAACTTAAATGTTTCCCTTAATAATCTTACTCAAATGTCATTTAGAAAACTAATTCTGCCTGAACAGTGCTTAAGACATAGGCAGAGAAGGTAAAACATGAAAACAGCACAGTCAGAGAGAGTGCACAACCAAAAAGAACAAGATACAAATACATGTAAAATTCCAATTACAACTGCAACATTGTGTTCACTTCAATGAATATGTGTGTGTGTGTGTAGATGAGGAAGGTGTCTGATGGAAAAGCTAATTTGGTGGATGGATCTACATGGGATTAAATTGAGTCTCTCTCTCTCTAACTCTCCCTGTCTCTCTCTCTATCACTGAAATGGCGGCAATGAATTTTCAGCTTAATGGTTAGGGGAGAAAGTGTGTTTAAAATCCAATTACAGGACATTCATCATAAACAAGCCGTGGAGATAGACTAGTAGCTCTGCTCACACACACGCGCGCTCGCTCGCATGCATCATGATGGTCATGTTGCAGATGAGGGCTATTTGTGCTTCTAACTCAATCTTTCTATCTAAATATGAATCTAGTCCATCGAAAGCTGAAAATGTTTTAATGAAAGTGTTGGGGGGGGGGGTGACGGAGAGCTGTACCTTGCTCACAGTTATCGCCCTTGAAAGCAGGAGCACACACACAGATTCCGTTGACACATTCTCCATTGTTGGAACAGGTGGGATCGATACACTGGCCTTCCTCCACCTCACACTCCGCCCCCTTCCATCCAGCGTGACACACACACACACCTTTCTCGTAATCGCCGTTACCACTACACAGCACTGGACAAGAGTCTAAAATATAGGGACAAAATATCGGATCATTGTATACTGTGTGAAACCCAAGAATGATAAATATTAAGATAAGATTATTGTCCACACCATTCCACAATAACGTTCCGTTTATTCGAAGAGTTATATGATGGTTTCTGAATGGCTATCAATGTTTTTGTCGCTTATAAGCTTCATAAACAATTGTTCTGTAAGTAATTCCAACTATGCAGGAACATTCCCCTGTGCTGTTATAGTTGTGGTGTGTTTTTTTTTCTATTTTTAAAACTACATTTATTGTTATAGTTATTGGCGTGTATGCGCCTTTAGGTTTATAATCCGAATATAATGTTGTTGGATGGCTTTACTGTACAGATAAAATGTTGATTATGCCATTGTGTATTTGCGCAAAACTGTGTTCATTGTGTGTATAATTATATTAGGTGTTACTATGTGATTATGTATATTACTGCAATAATATTGTGTGGTTATGGTGATGTGTATTATTGCTTTCGGTTGTACCTTTTGAACAATCTGGCCCCAGAAAGCCAGTGAAACAGTGACAGTGTCCAGCGACACACTCTCCGTTACCATTACAGTTAGTGGAGCAGCCATCTATTGTTTCTGAACACACAGACAAAACAATACAATTCAATAATTCTGAATTACACATTATTTTGTGCATTGTTAGCTATTTTATACTCCAAAAAACAAGATGTAATACGCTTGCTTGTATTAAAAAGACAAAAAACCGAATTGTTGTTGGTCTCTCACCTATGGGTGTGCTGTACACCACCACCTGTTCCATCTTGCGGCCGTCATTATAGAAGGCCAGGTACCAGGTGCCCACATCAAGGTATTCCACGAAGCCCGTCTCCTGCAGAGCAGACATCAGCAGACTTCGCGGAGGAGGGTTCGGGATTTTGACATTCCGGGAATCCTGCTTAATCATCTGTCTCCCATCCAGCAACTTCACAAAGTCAAACTGGAGAAAAAGGACATACAGTTACTTGTGTATCTAATCTAAATTGTGGTAAAAAGAACATAGCGCAGACCGACAGTTGAATTCATGCCCTTGGCACTGACTGTCCGTAACTTGGTGCTCTGTGTCTCAGCATCGCTCTGTACTCTACCCTGTCCCTGATGTTGATGCTGCCAACATTGGCATAGTCTCCGAGGAAAACAAGCTCCTATTTATATGTCCAATGCTTGCCAAAACATGCATCCTACAGAACTGGAAAAAGTAAATCAAGTATATCCACCCAACACTGGAAACAACCACGCTGCATTGCATTCATCTAGGGAATGTGTCTGACAAACCCTCTGAATGCCTCAATGTCTGACAAACTATTGTTAGTCGCATTCATTTAAAAGCACGACTCCAAACATATTCATTATCTGCACCTGCAGGAAGTCTCCACAGGGTTAATGCATGGCACCTCATATATCTGTTTGTTCTTTTAATGAGAAAAAACCCCCCAAAAAAACAAACAGAAAGTGTGAGCGAGTAATAAAAAGATTTTAACTAAATAAAAACCCAAGGAAGTATAAAAAATTTAAAAAAAGCTGGGTAAACAAATACTAGTAGCGATAAATTATTGCAATGCAAAATTGAATAAAACCAAGTTCAAATAAACAAGAATTATTAAGAAGTCAAATAAAACATCAGTAGTGCAATAAATATCAAAAACAAATGCTATGAACAAAATTATTAGTACTGTGAAATAAAATACAAACACAGCAAACCAAGAAAGCAGTGGCAGCAA
Organism: Enteromius treurensis; assembly: GCA_032275025.1. Taxonomy (NCBI): domain Eukaryota; kingdom Metazoa; phylum Chordata; class Actinopteri; order Cypriniformes; family Cyprinidae; genus Enteromius; species Enteromius treurensis. Next base: position 10,905,618 of record JAUCMU010000097.1, on the reverse strand, counting down.
AGAAGTAATACGTTTAACAATGTCAAATGAGGTAAAACAAATAAACAAAATCAGATGAAGTGTGTGTAGTGCAAAACCAAATGAAATACAGCAACAGTGCAGAGTAAACTAAGAAAGTAACGACTAACCTCGTTAAATTTTAAAAAAAGAATAAATTATTTGATGTTTATAAACAAATTTGGGGAGACGCCTCGTTCCCCAATCAGCCTATTATCTGATTCCCCCATCTCCGGTATCTCATTCTTTGCATCCCTCCGCCTTCCCTTACTCCGCCTTTAACCTCACCTTCCTCCCAGAGGGGAGGGCACTCTGGGTTTCGGGCTGGACGCCAAGCTCTGTCCAACCCTTGACACCAAGGGGTTAAAATCCCTAGGGCTCGGTGTCCGCCGTCTCCCCGGACACCACGCCAAACACGCTTAGTCTATTCCATTATTAATGAGGAAGTGTGAACTCCTGAAATAATGTACTGTGAAGACATAAAATAGTCTGAAGTGGAAAAAAGTTAATATAGACTTAGAGGGTAAGAAATAAAAAAGGTTCAATTAAAGAAGTAATAAAACAGGTAATTAAGAAAGATAAACTAGTAATGAAAAATTAAACTTGACTTGGCTGAAGGGCACAGTGGGTAACATTTCCAATAAAATGACGGAAAAACTCTTCCGCTGTTAATGCTTATTAAGCATGAGCATCTTCCGCTCATCTGCTCCCCATCGTTACTGACATGTGTTACTGATGGGGATAAACTAAGAACCATCTTCCCGACGCTACAGCATCCACACATACATACACAGGCCTGCAGTTTGAGCAAAAACGACCAGACACGCTGACATTCACACACACAGAGTCCAGATCAAGACTAGGGTTGCTGCAAATGCGAGACGTAACATCCAGCCGTTTACAGCTCACCATCTGCGCTCGTTTGACTCAGCCTGCGATCGGTATATCTGTGTTCGGTGTCTGTCTCATCACCTAGCACCACTGTGTCACTTCAATCCCTATCTCTAAGGAAACTGGAAAAGATACGTGGCGTGTGTGTCTGTCTGTCTGTATTTGGAGGGGATTGCCAGTGTTTAGACAGAGCTGTTACAAACATCAGAAACATCAATGAGCGGCGTTCTCGGAGGCACTACAGAACCCTCTGGCTATAATGAGTCCCTCTCCTCCTCCGGAGTCACTCTGGAAGCAGTGGAGGCACTGAAGCCCTATCGACTGTAATGACTCTCACGCTGACAGGCAGGAGCCAGCAGGGCAGCAGTTGCACCAGAGCCCCACTGCTTTTAATGACAGCCAGAGAAACTGAGGAACGATCGTGGGAGCCGCAATGGAGTTGACAGTCTCAGTGCAGTAGCGATCTGTCAGGCCTCAGTGAACACACACACACATATGAGCACGCCAACTTTCACTTGCGAGCACCAGAGTAGACCCGCGGAAGCTGTGGCTGTGCAAACATCTCTATTCTGACATGCACGCACAAAAGAAGGCTTTTCATTAAGCAGGAACAATTAACCAGTCTTCTTGCTTTGCCTCCGCCTACATATGCGAGCGTGTATGTAAATTAGGCGAAAACGAGAAGCCTTCAATTGAATTACACCGGGCTCTAATTTCTTGAGCAAAGTGAACAGTTAATCTCGGATGATATCCTGAATAATGAGATGTAATTAGCATGTTGGGGTCGTCTGAAGTACCTCGTTAGATATGCTCCTGATCCTCCTTGTTATCTGCCAGTCATAACAATATGTACTTAGAAAACGTGTACCAACACGAGCAATCATGACCAAACCTGAGCACGGATAACACACTCTCCCATTCTGTCTTGCACATATTTATTTATATTACTTAAATATAAAAAAAAAAATAGTTTTTACTATGTAGCACAAAATAATAAAAACACAGAGGTCTCGAGATACAAGTTGAACCACTTTTAAACTTCACACGGCTCATGGTGTGAGATGCAGGTGATTCATGTTTAATAATCTGTAAATAAAATAAATAATATTTTGAAAGCCAAAATAGGGAATATATTTCATATTTTTTCTCACTCATTTGCCACAGCAATGCCATGTCAAGTCACAAATCATTTCAAAGCAGCTTCGCATTAATAAACACTGAAAATAACACTGTTAGCATTGTAAAATTCATCAATTATGAAACAAATTCAATTACAGACGTAAAGCAGCTCTACGGAAGAAAACAGTGTCATCGTTCAGCTCAGTTTAGTTCAGTGTTGTTTCAATTCAGGTCAAAAACTGTTGATGTTGCAAAGTTCATCAATTATTAAATAAATTCAGTTCAGCTACACAGAAGGCAACAGTGTAATTATCCAGCTCAACTCAAGTATTGCTCTCATCCTGTCAGTGCAGTAAAATCGATAATATTATTTAATCTTAATTGCCTTTTAAACCTTAAATGAGTAAGCCAAAGGCAACAATGGCAAAGGGGCTCTTTAAATTATCTTCAATTATAGGGCTTTTCATTATGTGATTGTAATTCATTTTACATATTTTTTTTAATACATTCACAGACATGTTAGAAATATATAACACGTGAAACAATGTGCAACACTCATAAGGAAAGGTCTTGTGTTATATTTTCTGTGTTTGTGTTTGCATGTGTTTACCTGCGTGTGAGTAGGTGGTATATTCCTCCTGCCGTAAATGCCCAGCAGAGCATCCCGCGTGAGTGAGATGTTGAACTTCACATACTCGGGGTGGTGAACCGTAATGTGAAACCTCCAGAAGAGTCCAGGAGGAATCGCCTGGACCAGCTGTGTCCCGACAGCCACCTCTCCCCTCTCTATCACCCTGCCTCGCTGAATCACCTCTTTATCTGTCAAGCAAAGCGAAAATTTCCAATTTTCTTGATTTATCCAAAGGAACAAACAAAAAAAGGAAGGATGAATGGACTAAGCTTTTGCCATTTGAATCTGTACCATAAGCTTTAAGGTACCGGTTTACACCATGTACTCATGTCATTCCAGACCTGACTTTGGTTCTTCTGGGAAATACAAAAGGAGTGTTTTTCAAAGATATTCTGGTTGCTCTTTTGAATGAATTTACAATGAATAGACTACTTTCAGGCTTCAAAAAGCACAAAAGCACCAACTATTAAAGGAGTCCATATGACTCGTTTCATAATATTCCAAGTCTTACATTCCATATGATGTGAGAAATAGACTGAAATATTGAATTGATTTTTATGGTGCTTTTTTACTCTAATTTACATATCAGATTATTCTTTATAAATATAGGATTTAGACTGTATAGAAGCTAGAAAGTCAGAGAGGTTTGGAACAACATGAACTATTCATTTAAATTGATGTGATCAAGTAAAAACACAAACACACACACACACAAAAAGTCCTCTTTAATCAGCTAGATGAAAAAGGGTTCCATTTAATTTCAGCTATAGGTCCATATTTGTTAAAAATGAAAATGATGCAACCAAGCTTAGTTTCTCTGATGGATGGTCACAGAAGGGCTGAAGATGTGAAAAGTACATAAAACTGTGCCCGAGGGCTTCTGAACCAGTCCTGCCTCTGACGCTATCAACACAGACGTCTCCACATCTTCTTTAGTGTCAAAAAGAATGATGTATTTTTCAGAGGTTCAGTTGATGTGAATCAGAAGTGATCATCTGTAGGACTCTTTGAAAAGCTCTGCTGTCTAGAGTCAAATTCAGGTGACGGCAGAGATGAAACGCCACCTGCTGTATCGAAACACTGCTTTAGTTACGGGATTGAAACGCTCTCAGGTGTGAGGTTATTTACATTAGCTTTGATAGAACAGGCACACCTGTGCATTTATATACACATACACTAGTGCAGCCTAGTGGTCAAACATCTGGACAAACAAAAAAACTGCATGTCTGATCCCTGCAAAGGCAACTCTTGAACTACGATCACTGTGCCCTTGAGCAAGACTCTAAACACCTGAGGTAAGTTGCTCCAGGGGGAACATGCTTGCATCATAAGATGAAGAAATCAGGTAGAAGTCGCTGAAACAATGGGGGCTAAAGTGCTAATATACGAATAACAAGAAACTGACTATATTTTATTTCATTAAATACTGATGGAACAACATAAGGTGTAAAAACAAATAGTAAAACGGCTATATTATACAGTGATACAGTGAAGATTTAGAGGATTTACAACAGTAAGTGAAGACTAGAAATTAGTTAAAATTTACATTTTACTACAGCAATAAATAAACAAATAAACAATGCTGTTCTATTGAATTAAATATTAAGCAACACAAATCAAGTTTTAATGATTGATAATTATAATAAGAGGGCCAAATTAGCATATTAGAATGATTTCTGAAGGACCATGCGACACTGAAGACTAGGTCATTGCAATTAAAGGAATAAAGGACATTTTAAAATATATAAATATGATACTTTAAAACACAATTATTGCAATAATAACTTGTACTTAGAATAACCACTTTATGACTTCAGGACTACTTTTGGAATTTCATAACCTTCTGTAATATTTATATTTTAGTATACTTGGAGCTGCGATGTAAGCACAGGCATAATTCCCATGTAGATACTCTGCCCTACCGCTTGATCGAGGTTGTGTAGATAAATATTCTATTCTACTTGATTCTATTCAATGGATACAGCAAGACAAACTCTTCTTTAATTTGCACTTTATCAAATTATACAGATACAAACACACCGCACGCTTGAAAAATGACCTCATAGTCTCAGCGGTTATCTAAAAGAAAATAATTTACTGTTGTGTACTTCCATTAATTAAACAGCAAATAAACTCTGAATGAATACTCACCCATACACACACACACAAACTCTGCCTTAGGCAGAGACCTGACATGTGGACACATTGTGTGAAACACTGAATTGATATATCACACTGTATGGAAACCTTATGTTTAAATGACTTCAGTAGTACACACACACACACACACACCTGGCTGTGTGGTATTGAGTCCTGGCAGGTGGACAGGAGTGAAGGTGAAATCGGCTCCCGGTAGAGGCTGATCATCTTTACTCATACCATTCTCATAAAGCTCTCCTTCCACTCGCTTCAGATGCCACGGCAACCCCAGCAGATGAACGACTGCAAAACAACAGAATGATAGATACATGAAATGACAGACAGACAGATAGATAGATAGATAGATAGATAGATAGATAGGATGAATGATTCCTTACACAGACAAAATTGCATGTTAATTGCGCAAAATTAAAATATAGTATTACACATTATATAATATATTACTTACTTGTCTCTAGCTATGATTTTTTTACCTTTATGTGAACAAGTGTGTGCGCACACATACATTTAAGGTCTTCTCTTATCCCCTCATCTCCTGAATGTGTGTGAAACGCTGCAGAGGATTCTGGGAGTGGAATATAAATCGCTCAGGTGGCATTTTATGATCTCCCAGCAGTGAAAGGCCTTTGGCGCATGGTAATGACCTCATCCTAATTACAGCCAATAAAAAGGACAAACTCTCATTCTGCTCACCTCAGGGCCCCCGATACCAGCTATCTCATCACGCAGTTTCCTCAGTTTCCCTCTCTCTCTTTCTCTCCCAAAGCGCGTGTGTGGGATTTCAGTCGATCAGGGAAATGAGGTGAGAAGATATACTGACGACAAGTTCTGGAACGGCGAGTGAAAATCAGGTTATTCTCCCTCTCATTCCCTGCCGTTCCTCAGGCGTATAGGAAGTCGCGTGTGGGTGCGTGTGCGCGTGTGCACGGCGAGCTCTGCCGTGAGGAGGCGTCTTTACGAGCCATAAAGAGGGATTGGTGTCTCAGCGGGGAGCTGGATCTACATGATCCTCTCCTTTATCTCCCCCTATTCGCCCTCATCTCTCTGCTCACACATACACACAGTATCTGCCATTGGCTAAATGACAGATCACCCCAAGCACTGCGGATGAGCTTTAACACAGAAACTCACAGGGTCCAGAGTTCAGTGTGAGAATGGACACCAGATATTACTTTATGGTCACGTTCACATTTAGAATTGACATGTTTCTTGAGATCACCACAGCACTCGAAAACATTGTGATTGGTGCCATTTTTAGAGGCGGTCACAACTTACTGTAACTAATACAGATGTTGCACAATAAATAACTGTCCGCTCCGATTGCCTGGGATGTAATTTGTTGTGGTTTAATCCTTCTAAAAAATATTATAGCGCTTTGTATCTTTAATGTGACATTGATATCATAACTTCTGTGGTAAAAGCCCTTACTTACCAGGCGCTGTGTTGTACTTTTTTCTTTTTATTCTCAAAATGAGAAAAAGACAACAGATACCGCACTCTTGCGATCTGCTCTCCCAATTTAATGAACAATATTCCATGAATTATTTCTCTGAACTCCACTCAGAATCACTTGTTTCTCTCCTCAGATCCTTACTCAAGTCTCTCGCCTGGTTGCAAGTGCGCTTTTTTCTTCCCCTTTCTTCACTAGTAATCTCTGTTTAACATCCTGAAGTGTGGAAATGTTTCTGAAGTATAACAGCGCATATACATTCATCACTGGTGAATTCTGTCATGTTTCCTTTTGTGTGAAAGTAATAGAAATTCTCGTTTTCACCAGCTCAAATTAAGTTCTCGGTTTGATAGCAGTCAGTGTGGTGCAACTGACAACACAACATAAACGAATAAGTAAATAAAGATTTGATCAGTACCATTTTTATGTGGGATTTACAAATTCTGAGTATTTAAAAACATGGTAAAAGCCGTTATAGATTTCAAAACATGTATTATTTACCGGGTTTATTATAAGCAAAGATTTTTTTACTTCCAAAAATGTACAAATGTATAATTTTATAAATGTGAAATTGATGAAATACTGTAATATTCACACTGTTCAGATCATCCCATTTCAGAGATTTATATATTTTAAGAATAAAAGTCTTGGTCTTTGGCAAGGGTTAACCATTTAAACACGGTAGGAGTTTTTGTGTCATTCATAAAGGCATGTTTAAAAAAAAAACAGGGACAAAAGGTTAAACAAACATGCATTGTTAAGACGTTAATAAAAACTGATTATTTACCCAATTTATCAGAGTTTACTTCTCTGTTCAGAAAAAAAAAAAGAACAGACCATCACACAGGACAAGAAAAAGGAGGTGGGTGAGACTGACAGAAGAGAAATTGATAGACGGACAGATCGATGACATCACAAAGTTTTTTATAGGTGTGCTCGTGTGTGCGAGCGAGACCTGTCCTGTGTGCATGTGTGTGTACGGGATCACAAAGCTCTTTAAAGGTGCACGTCTGGAAGGTCTCATAAATTCCACGGAGGCCACATTTCTTTCCTCCGCAGGACTCTAGAGCCTTGAACGGCAAACATCGATCCCTTAAAACCTCTAACCTCTTCGCTAGTCTTCTCTTTACAACCGCTAATGAAGAGAAAAATCTCTGTCTCTCCCCTTCTCTCTCTCTGCCATTTTTCTCTCTGACCCTTCTCTCCCACTTTTCTTTCGACAAGACGGACTACTGAAAGGGATTCAGCACACTTGAAAGTGAGCGAGAAATAGAAAGCAAGAAGGACACCATTCATCAAGGCTTTTGTTAAATCAACAGATTTTAACGTGATTTGTAGAGCGCCCGACAGAGCTGGAAACATACAACATTGACTGCGAGACGTGCCGCTCGTGTGTGAGCTCGCATGGGGAACAAGAGAGAGGGAGACAAATAGAAAGACAAAGAGGCGCATTTCACAGGAAAGGACTGAGAGCTGTTCGCTAGACAAAAGTCCCACATACATCAAAGCCGGCTTTAACCTTGATGCTGAATAGCAGACTGCCCTGAGACTGAGAAATGGTTAAGCTCACTGAGTTTACTGTCACCCCACAGTTTGTTAATATCCTCGGATAGGAAGCTGGCCTAAAAGAAATGGATTCGTTTATTGTGTGTCCTGGCTATCGGTCAATGAGAACAATGAGCTTTTGTGGGCTGGCCGTTGTGGCGGGGAGTCAATGTTGAAAAAGGCACAAGCTCCGCATCCGGGCAAAAACCCGATCCCCCTCAGGACAGAATGGTCTGGAGGATATTGAATTAGGGGATGTAACGGGCAGAAGGTGGACATCTTCGCATCCAGCTGCTGTTCTGAGATGATGGAAATGTTGTTTAGATGAGTAATGCTGTAGACGGGTGGTTAAGGTTAAATTTAATAGAGCAGTTATGAGGCTGGGCGGACAGCCTCTGAGGGAGGGGCTTACTGCCAATGACAGGAGAGGAGAGTTTGCGTGAATTAATCGTCGCTTGTTGAGATGATGCGAGAGTGCTTCGCATAAACATTCCCACTGGGTCGTATTTCCAGAGGACGCCACCGTAGCCTGACCTCGACACTTTGCCCAACGGAGATAACTCCTTGACTTTAAAGAGAAGACACAAGACAAATGTTTTAAGGAGAAGATAAGGCCTTTCTCCTCCAGAGGAGAAGATAAACCCTCCCTTTAAGTAAGGATAGAACATACAGTAGATGCCTCTTCCTTGAAGAAAAAGAAAATAAAAAAAAATCCTATCTTTAAGGACTGAGATGATTGCCAGTATAACTGAATTATAACTGAGTGACTGAATTTAAAAAAAGAAAGGACAATCTTTGATGCCAGGAAAGACTGTCAATCAAATTTCTCTTGCTGTCAGACAATCAGCTTTTAGCCCTCTTCCTTTTCTTATGTAAGACAGCTTCACTAAATCATTGAAAAGTATAAATAAACATGGAAAGAAGAAAAAAAACAAATGTTAAATAGATTTAAAAAAATGCATCTGTCATCATTGTAACCTGGTTAAAAATGGTTGTTAAACATTACAACAATCATGCACTGAGAAAAAAGCACTTACTATCTTAAACTGAAAACGACCTCACAGACCTCAGACCTCAGGCTAACACTCATTTAAATTAGGGTTTTAAGCAGAGGAACGGAAAATCAAAACCCGAAATCACAAAACATCTACTTACCAAACATGATCCCAAAACAATCAATAACAACAATGTAAATAAAACGGGCAAACAAATGCAATTATATCAATTATTTCTTGGACTTCGAAAGATTTTACAAGCGACCAGTCTTACCTCCAATAAGCTGGCCGGCTGGATTGAAACGGTGAACAAGCACGTGCTAGCTGTTAGCACTCAGACTGTGGCTATGGACCGCAAATTGGAAAACATCTCGGCTATGGACCGCAAATTGGAAAACATCTCGG
>JAUCMU010000097.1:10886228-10896325 GCA_032275025.1 Enteromius treurensis | reverse complement strand
TGTTTGTGTATGGTCGGAGGGGTCCCATTTCACTGCATGTAACAGTGTTGTGACAAATAAAGGCTTATCATCATCATTATTTATGCATATCCCAGTGCATGCTGGGAAGAGGGCAAATGGGCAAACCACAAAACCCTTTTCCCGTGTAGGCCTACTCTAGTGTTACAGTTTTAGGAGGGGCTCAGCCCTCCACCCGATAATGAGCTGAACTGGTTCAGAAGAAAACATCTGTGTAAAGTGTGAGAAATCACAAGTTAAGACCTTTTTTGACTGAAAGCTTAAAAACAAAAAAAAACAAAAAATGAAAGTACATCTGTGAGTCAATTTACAGTGAGTATACTGTAGCAGTGACTGTGGTACATCTTTTTTGTGATTTCACTGGAACGGAGAGCATGTCGATTTTTAGAGAAATGAAATGTCTTGTAAAGACTACAGTATATGAGGCTGAACATCATCCTACTGTATGTCCCTTAGGAACAGGAAGGATAATACTTCAGTGCTTCCGTTTTATTATTCAAAAACAACTTTAATGTTTTTCTAAACAACCGTTAAAGGGATTAAATAGATGAATGCGAATATTTTCCGTAAACGTGGAAAGCGTACAGATGTGTGTGTGTTTCTCTTTTCAAATGCTCTTTACTCCAGTGACATTTTCGGTTACAGTGACATCATAACAATTCATGATGTATTTTGCATAAAGATGTTTATAAGCATCTTCTGCATTTATATAAATCAGTAATGATATAAATAGTATATTGTGATAGAAAAACTGCATCAAGACGCATTACTTTAGCAAAAATCAATACAAACTGCAATAATTTATTAAATCTCTGGTCATTACTTGTCAGCACCTATCCCAGCAACATTAATGTCTCTGCTCGGCCCCGGATGATTTCTTAACAGGAGTAGAAACAGCTTTGTATTTTTTTGTATTTAATTATCAGAGCCAGAAACACAGCCATCTAAACCCAGTGTGAGAAGCAAAGCACAGGAGAGATCCTAAACTGTGGGTTTCTTTGGCAGGGCTGTTTGTGCACCCAGAGCACTGTACATCGCCCTGGTTCAAAGGAGCCTGCTAAATGACAAGTGACTGCTCCTGATAAAAGCTGACTGCGAACTGACGAATGCAAATGAAGTTGAATTAATCTGCAAACGCATACACTCATTCATTTCAACACACATCGTGCAGAAACTGGCAGATAAAAGGGGAAAATATGGAAAACGGGGATGAGATGGCTGTCAAAAGGTGCATCAAAAGATGATGCTTGTCATTATTTTTGATGCTAAAACACCTTCAGTCCCGGCTTGATCTACAGATTCCATAAATAATAATTCAATTATTATGCAGGATTTACACACTTCACTCTCGAGTAAAACTTATAAGCAAAAATTACATATGAAACCTCTTTAAATTAGACCCTTTCCTATTCAGGCATGCAGCACAGCTCCTCGCCAAAGCTCACTTGACCGCACTACTGTAATGCTCTTTCAGCCACAATCAAACCTCTGCGAGTGATTCAGAATGCGGCAGTGCATCTGGTTTTCAATGAACCCAAGAGATCACATGTTATGTCTCTCTTTGTCTAACTCCACAAGCTGTCAGCTGCTGCCTGCATCAAGTTCAAGACTCGCTCCGGATCTGCACCTTCCTACCTCTACTCGCTTCTGTAAATCAATGTTCCCTCCAGAAATCTGCAGTCCATGCAGAAGATCTCTCGAACATCACATTCAATATACCTCGATGATGGAATGATATTCTCCATCTGACACCATCAGAAGAACTGAATCCCTCTCTGCCTTCAAAGAAACAACACACAACAGTTAATGGAAAAAAACCCTCTCCATTTTCTACCGTCTTACTTATATCGCTGTATTAGCTTGTACTTTGTACTCTTCTGAGAAATTTCTAAACTTTTTATTGTGGCACTTTTCAATTACAGTACTGCTAGGATGAATTGCTTTTGTTTAAGTATTCCTCATTTGAGAATCGCTTTGGATAAAAGCATCTACTAAATGAATAAATGCAAATCTCAATTGTTTCTCCTAGAAGCAATTAGATTAAATGGAAAGTGAAATGACAAAGAGAGATTTTTCTTCTGAGACAAAGTCAAAAGTAGCCTCGCAATCTCTTACGTCTCTCCTCTAGAGATCTCAACTACATCTCACTCGAGGCTCAGATTCACCAAGATCCCAAAGACTGCAATTAAAAGTCAATAAGAAACGTAATCTAAATCTTCCAAATTTTCTGAGCTATGCAATTCAACAATTTTTTTTTCATTTGCTATTTTGTCATAGTCATACACTCTATATATATATATATATATATATATATATATATATATATAAGATGACAGTAAGATAGTAACTAAGGTCATCTAAAACTATAAATAAGGGGAAATGAGCATGCAATATACACTGGGTGAACAATATAATATTGCAATATTGTTTGTCCCTAGTAAAAAGGTAAAGAAGAACATCTGGCATTAAGTTTGCAGGGATAAAGCTTTGTCTTATGAAGCTCCTCTCATCTTGTTTTCTCACACAGACTAACATAATAAAGTAATCTAATCACTCTAATGAGCTGTAACCAAAGGACCTTAAAACAGCTTCACCTCTCAACCTGTTTAATTGTTTTAAGCGCAGGCTTTAGAAACGCTGGTTTATCTGGATAGATCTCGGTGACAACTGGCATTTTACACACAAAGACAATCACATATACAAATGCAAGGGTATACATGTTCTCTGAACAACTATCAGTCAGTTAAAACCCCCCATTGCTTAGCCTAAGGTTGTGTCTTTTCCCTCTGGAAACAACATGCAAACATACACAGATACACTAAAAAAAGCAAGTGTTTGATTTCTTCCCTTTTAAGGGAAATGGCAAAAAGCTGCTCTGCTTAGTGGGGGCTTGTGGGTTCCAGAGGGGTTTTTTCATTGATCCTGTGTTTTGATCATAAAAGACACATTATGATCCACGAACAGGCATCTATTTTCAGCTGCTGTTGAAGCCATAAATTGCTTTTCACATCTTCAAATTAGTAAAATTAAGAAATATCATTAGTGTGTGTGTGTTTGAAAACTAGGAAAATCGCTAATTATTCAAATTATTTGTATATATCTGAATTTGCTGTGAAAATCCTTTAAAGAATGATTAAGATACATTATGTTATTATGAAAGCACTGATATCACTGAAGCATTCAATTGAGACTGACAACTAATGTACATATGTGTCTGCGCATATAGATCACATATGTGGCTGCTGTATTATGCATGTGTCAGGTAGAAGGAAACATCAGCGATAGCATGTGTGTATATAGCAAAATGAATAATACAGCAGATGCTAGATTCACCAGAGTGAGAACTACTCCCACGCTCATGCTCATATGTCTACTGCTTCCTACCGCATGTCATTTTTTGCTTTTAATGTTGAGTATGCCCTGCCCCGCCTTTTCCTGTCGAAGCTTGCCACGCCCACCTCCTTCTGTCCTACTAAGCTCCATCAACTCCAATCCTGCACTGCTTCATCATTAACCAGTGGATTTTTATCACAATTGTCTTCGGTATGTCCAGATCCATTAAAAAGAATTTGTGGAATAAATTAGTTCGCCCAGTTCATCTCTAAAGCCCAACGTTTAGTCACATAAGCCAGGGGGTTTTCAGAGTTTGATTCCAATGACCCTTTTGGAGAATCAAGTGGAGTAGAGTTCCCTTTTTTTCCCTCTATTGTTTATTTGGTGAAGCAAGTTTAAAGGACCAAATTTTCCTTCATCTCTCGGAATCAGAGTTCAATGCCCTGTAATAAAATAATAAAGAAACTTTTCAACTCAAAACTTCCTCCGCAGTTCAAAAATATCATGTATTGAAATTCAGCGATAACAACGGCTCATCCTGAAATCCCTGGATGTGATGGCAGAAACATTAACATATAACCACCCACCTTTGTCAGCAATGCCTATAAGTGTATATACAGTATATGCCAAATGAAAATCTTTAGAAAAACAAGATCTTCTCATCTCTTTCTGTCATGTCACAGTGTAATGTAGACTCACACACACACACACACACACACACACACACACACACACATTTGAAACCACAATATTATCTTTGATTTCTGACATTTTGACAGATTTTGAAGCCACTTTAGCACAATAAATCAGGATAATTAAAGCCTGGCTCGTGTGGCTGTACATTTTACCTTTTGTGCTGACATTCTTAGTTTGGATAGATGGAGGTTCTTCTCGCAGAAACCATCTTACTTAGTCCCCTGGATCCTATCAGCTATCTGGGTCATTGCACTCATACAAAAACACCTCCCATTTATCCCTCTGAAGCGAGAAACGCACACCCACAGACACCTACCTTTGACACACACCCAAGAAAACCTCACACACGTAATAAAACCTTTGGTGTACCGCTCTGTTATTATGGGCCAACTTATCATGACGTTCAAAAAATAAGTATAATGTCTAAAACCAGCACGAACACAGACACACACACACACACGCGCAGATTCACTCAATGCCTTTGATACATTTTCATCAACAATTATTGATTGCCTCTCTCTCTCTGTCCCTGCAGGGTCCTTGACTCAATTAGGGCCTAACAAAAACACACACACATTCACACCCTACTTAATGTCTTAGTGTGGAAGTCTGGTAGCTAACGTGTGCTTGTTAAAATAAAAATTGTGGTGGGGCCAGATGATACAGCCTCATTAAATTCATTCAATTAAATATACACACAGACCAATTAAAACCCTTCTCTTAGGATAAACACTCTATTAAAACATCTGACCTTAATCTAAACGTGAACTCGATACTACACCTTATTCTTTCCTTAATGATAATTATATACTCACACCTGGACAGAATTCAGCAAAAAGCTAGTGATTTAACTTCCTTTTAGAAGCCCATCATCCATAAAATAACACACGTCACACCCTGACTTTTTTATAATAAGACTATTTTGACAATGCTTTTAGTTTACGAATATTAGACTAACAACTTGTACTGTATTTAAAGAAATACTGGTTCCCCTTCAGTCGGGTCACTCCGGTGTTACATATGGGATGTAGCACTACAACAAAACATAGATTTTAAAAAATATATTATTTTCATTTATGCTGTCAAATGATTAATCACGATTGATCACATCCCAAATAAAAGTTATTGTTTATATAATATAAGTGTGTATACTGTGTATATTTATTATGTATATAAAACATAAGAATATAAATAAATAATATCAAAATTTGTGTGCATTTATATATATATATACATTTTCCCCAACAATCAACGTAGAAAGCCATAGTGGATTTCGGCTTACAAACTGAAGATTTAGTGGAGAATTATATTGCCCTGATTCTAACCTTAAACCAGGCCTAACATTAACCTAAAAGACAATGGGACATTTCAGATAGTGTATTTACGATATGCCCACTGGCCAATTAAATTAGACTTCAGCACCTGCTCACAACACAGTCACGTTTTCAGTTATCATGTTTTATGGATCCTTTTCTTCTCATCGTTGATGCTTTTACTCAACAGGACAAAAGTTTTTGTTCAGTATGTGAAGATAATGCAGATTCGTTCGTTCTTTATGTTTCTCTTTATCTTTATTCCCTTTATCCCTTTGCTTCCCTTCATTTGCCCAGAAAATGAACTGAGAACACATTTAGATTGTGAGATAAGAATGAAAGCCAAGAGACAAAGCAGACGGATCGCATCTGTTTAGACAGGGTGCCACTAACGATGGGGTGAAAGACGGCCATACGATCATTAACGGCACATCTCCAGAGCGCACGCACACACATCTAGCAAACTGTTTCTCTGGCATAATTAATGGAATAGTCCACCCAAATATTAAAATGTGCCATCTTGAGGCTAAAGTTGTCATGACAAAAAATATTAAAAGCTGTGAATAACATATGACTCATTTGCCATTATTCATAAACAAATTACATGATTTAAAAAAATTTACATCGTCTGCAGAATGCAGGCAAACCCAAATTCACTTAAAAGCGCTGTGTTCGATATTCATCTGCTGAACTGCAGTGCAATAACAAAATAATAACAAAAATACACATTACTCCAAAATTTTGTGGTTTTTTTTGAGAAATTGCAACAATGATGCAACACAGATGCATCAAACGTATCAAATTATAATGCTACAAGACCTTTCTGTTTTAAATAAATGCATTTTTTTTTATTAAGAAATTCTAATGGTTTCACAAACATATTAGTTAGTACAACTGTTTTTTATGTTATTATTATTTTCAGCACTTATATTAATAATAATTCCCTTTGCGCTCTGTTATTGTATATGAAAAAAAAAGAAGAGTGGTTCTGTCGGAAGCCATGATTCCAAATGGAATGTGTTCAGAACAGATATACGCACTGTAGAACAGAAATGAACACCACAAATGTCAGATTCTCAAGAAGTCATTATAACGTGTTTGGGAATTGCAGAGGTCCTCGTTTCATTAGCGAGAAACACACTCCCAGACACATGATTAGTGTTTAAGAGGCTGCCGTGTGAACTTCTGACCAGAAACTTTATTAACTGCAGCCTTTCAAGCGTTAATGGATGAAACCTTTTACCCTAATGTTTTTCTGTAAAACACACATCATTTTTTAGTGAGCTTTTCAAGAGAAATGCCTGTGAGAGGAAGAAAGCGGGAGAAAATTAAGTCAGTACGCTAAGGTGCATAAGCGCCTCTCATTCTCACACACACATACGGGTGACTTGGCTAAACAAAACTTTAACACCATTAACCTCTGAACGGCCTTGTGGGATATTTACTCTTTCATCTCTCGTTCTCCCTTATCCCTCGTTCATAAATATTCATCTCTCTAATAGAGTATTTCACAGTGTGAGTTCTGCTAATTCCATATGACCCCAACCAGCACGACAGCAGCCAGAGATGGACGGAGCGAAGGAGCGGGAGAGAGAGAACGAGAAAGAGAGACATAGAGGCGGAGAGATAAGACACTCACCGATGATGTACGTCAGCAGAAGAGCGAGAGTCAGCGTAATTGCGCTGGCGCTCAAAGCCGTACATTTCCAGTTACAGCAGCGGTAGGGCTTGCTGAACGAGAAGAGAGGTCGGGAGAGGGTGGTTCTGGGTAGAGGCCTCGGAGGCGGCGAATACACCGTGCTGGATCTCAGAGGGTAATTCTGATTGGCCGCATTGAAAATGGCAGACGAACCGGAACTATGCTTGAACAGGAAGTGCCTGGAAAAAGGAAAGAAATTTGATCTGTCAATCTATTTTATTACAAATACCTTAAAAAACACATCAGAGACAGCAAGATGGAATGGGAAAAAAAGAGGGAGCGTGTGATCGCTCTCGCTTGTTTTGGTTAGTACGTAATTGGAGTCATTTGCTCTCACGTGCATTTAATTACAGATATTTAGCACCAGAGATTAATGAGCCATTATTAATAGATAACATCCTTTAGATTAATTATGATATTAATTACACAGAGGAGTCCATTCTCAGAGTAATTAAAAGGTGCCTACTTAAAAACAATTTACTATGAGATGCACAGTCCTGGTGATGTCTTGTAACAATGGTGGGCAATGAGTGATATTTTGCCTATTAGGTGTACATTGTAAGTTCTCTCGACCTTTTTGTTTTTTGAAATTCACTGAAACATTCCTATGTTTAAAAAAACAAAAACAAAAAAACACGATTTAGAAATATATATTATAAGATAATATGTTAATTAACGTGTTTATAAATAACGCATGGACAATAATCAGGGGGGAAAGCATCTTAAAGAAGTTTAAGATGAAGTTCAGGACACTGCTGTCACCGCTCAACATGTCATGTCTGCTACCCGAGTTCTTAAAGCCCTTGTAGTTATTCTTTCATTTTCAAATCAAATGTTACCTTTTTTATCCTGACATGCAGCTACAGTAGATGGGTTAGTCTGCGAGGCACATGGGCGCAGATACATGGCCGTTTAGTCGTGTCATCACGATGACAGACAGATTGACAGATAGCCATGGGGAAATTGGTTACAGCTTTTAGGTTAAAAGCCCAAAGGCAACAGAAGACAGATCTTCAAATTCCCAAGGTACACATGGATTCTCAACAGCAATTGATCTCTGCAACATCAGCTAGAGCTGGACCGGGTTAAACGTGTGCAACTCTTCCAAAGACACAAAGGGTCAATCGATAAAAAGGACCAAAATCATTGAAAGGTAGATCAGTCTAAACACATTTACAAGTTCATATGCTGATGAGACAAAAAACAAAACAACAACAAAAAAAAAAACCACGATGACATCGATACGGACTGCAGACGATAATGAAAAACTAAACACGCACACACATCTCTGTTTATATTATAATGGAGACCCATCTGTTGTTCTTTAAATTAAGTTAATTACTACCCCCAAAACAAAACCGTGCCCCTAACACACAGCATTTTCCGATTTTTATTGAAACACTGTTTAGTCCATTTATGGCATTGTTTTCATTGCTGTGTCTTCCCAAAGGTCCCCACAAAATAGGTTGTTTCAGGTTTACTGTATTTCTGGAGACGTTTGGGCCCTACAAAGTTAGCAAAACCTGACGGCGCTTACAAAACCAGTGCACATAAAAACACAATTATGGCTTATAGCAGATGAACAAATTTGATCCAGTTCAACACATTATGTGCAGATGGGATAATTAATTGGAGAAAAAAATGGATATATAAATTAATTTGATATATAAACATTTAATGGGAATATAATAATAACAAATATTAGAGGGAAATGTGTTGTCTGTTTTTTCCATATTAGTCTGCTAAGCAGTTTGTCACTTTTTAAAACACACTATATGCAATCAGCTGTATGAAATGCATTAATCTAAAAACGTTTCTGCCAAAAAAATACAAATGCAAAGTCCAGATACTGTTTCAGGGCCAAATACAAGTCAAGTACTAAAGGAGAGAACACACCTAGAATCACACAAGCATGTCTTACAGGGATGCTGTACAAAGCCCTGAAAGGAGCGTTTAAATGAGCATGCAATGGTAAAATGAGGCTTGAGACTGAGAGAAAAATTACAGTTTACCTCAGCCATTAAAAAGAGAAAGTTAATTTCACACTTAGACACGCAGAACTAATCCTGTCTTTATTTACTGTAGAATAAATAAATAACAATTAACACTCAGAAAACAAAGGGAAAGGGTGAGGAGAAGGTAAAAAGGCAAAAAGAGAAAGAAAAGAGCAGGTGTGAACATGGGGATCACAGTTTTACAAATCAGATTTCTACAGTCTCAAAATAAATTCTATTCCGCTGAAATCTCAGAGCTGGAATTTACATGGCCATGCAGCACGGGGCTCATTTTTTAAACCAAACACTCCTGAAAAACTCAGTTTGAAATACATCTGTGGTGATAACATGGCTAATGCAAGGTAAGGTACAATTATTTTTGTATTTTTAATTGATTAGCATACTTTACATCTCCATTGAATGAAAAAAGTGGCTTCAACTTCAAAAATAAATTTTTCAATATACCTATATAAATACTATATAAATATAACATATTAAACATATCATAAAGCTGCGCACATCCCAAACTAAGCTGGGTACAAGTGTAGGACATGTATTTAGAAAAATAATATTTCATACTGTATATAACAGATTTTTGGTTTAAGCCAAAAATCCATAGGTTATTAAGTAAAGATCATGTTCCATGAAGATTTTTTGTAAATTTCCTACCATGAATATATCAAAACTTAATTTCTGACTTGTGAAATGCATTGCTAAGAACTTCATTTGCACCACTTTAAAAGCCATTTTCTCAATATTTAGATTTGTTTCTTTTTTGCATCAATGCAAAGCTTATTTATTCAGCTTTCAGATTATGTATACATCTCAATTAAAACTGACCATGGTTTTGCTGCCCATTGTCACATGTGTGTAGGTCCATGTAATAACAGATTTCAAGTGTTCTGAACCACACTAAGCACCGTAGCACCTTTTCTAATCTCTCCACAAGCAGCAGGCAGAAATGGAATGTTTATACTTGTGGCTGTTAGAGGAATGCTGGGTAATTTAGCCCTTCCGTATTTTCCCAGCAGCCCCAGTGCTGTT
>JAUCMU010000097.1:10821305-10847474 GCA_032275025.1 Enteromius treurensis | reverse complement strand
AGCAATGTAAACAGTGATAAAAAAGCTAGATGTAGTTCTGCTTTTGACGTACATCACAATGTTACTCTTGACAAAAGTAAGAATGTAAATAATACTGAGTAAGGGGTTCAAACAAAGATACAGGTTGTTGAGGAAGGGTCAGGAGATGAGTTTGATGGCATGTCACAATGTACTGATGACAGTGTGAGAGATGATGAACAGTGGTCTGAAGAATATGAGTTGGCTAAGGTTAATAAAGCAGATCTGTACACTGTGGAACAAATTAATGTGTTGAGCTGAGTGATTTCTTTCCAGACTTATACAAGTTTGTGGTCTCTGTGATGTGGGCAAGGAAAGTAAGTACTGATAAAGAGCTTTCACAGCAGAAGAGTTATAGATTGAAGAAAAATATTACTTTTATACGAAAGGGGAAAGGGAAAGGGAAAGGGAAGGGGAGGCCGAAAAGGAGGAAAAATTACTAATGACTATGGGTAATTTTTTTCCTGACTTTTTTCTTTCTTATCTTTCTTTTCCCTGTGAAGATTTTTCAGGTGGGATCTCTTAATGTAAAGGGGATGAGGGAAAGGAAGAAAGCTGACACAATCTTAGAACTTATCAAATTGAAGCGTTTAGATGTGATATTTTTGCAAGAGATCAATAGTGATTTTAAAAATGAGACTGATTGGAATTTATGGTGGAGAAATTGTGCATTTTTAATTCATGGATCTAATCTGAGTGCAGGGGTTGGCATTCTTTTTTCACCATTAATTAAGGCAAAGGGTCTATTTAATCTAATGAGAAAATTCCCATGTTAATATGATCATACAAGGCTAGATCAATAACATCCCGCATCAAATAAAGATGATCAGTAATATATCTGCCTTTTATACAGTATGATTTATCCTTGATTACAATACTATTTTACACTTTATTTAATCTTGTAGAAAGACTTTTTTGATAAAATGTTATATTCTGGACACAATAACGCAACTGGTCTCCAATTCTTCAATAATGTGAGATCTCCTTTCTTTGGCAGCAAAGTTAAAATTGCTCATTGACAACTCCTGGGTAGAAAACCCTCACTAAGACCTTTTTAAAGTACCTCAAACATATCCACCGCAATTTTATTCCAAAAGTGTTTATAAAATTCACTAGGAAGTGCGTCTATCCCAGGAGTACGCCTTGAAGAAAGTCCCATCACTGCAGCGCTTACTTCTTCAAATGAAAGTCCAGAGTCTAGATTTTCTTTTTGTTCAGAAGTTAAGCAGGGAAGACTCTGATCATCTGTTTTCTCAGCAGCAACAAGCTGAGAATAACAGTCCATGGCTATCCTACGCATCTCCACAGGATCAGTCGTAACAAGTCCATCACAATTTTTTTAACGTAGAATTTGTTTTTCCTGTACTGTTTTACATTCCAAGAGGTGGGACCATCCATATCTCTCCATGTTAAAAATCGTTTTTTCACCTGAGCACTTTTAACCCTTTCATTTAGAATAACATTCAATCTTTGTTTCCATCCATTCTTGTGCATTAACATCCTTTTCCATTATATTATTTTCAGTCACAAAAATTTCTTTCTCAAGCTCATCAAGAGTCCATTTCAAACATGTAACTGAATACGGTGTATATTGCTGACAAAATTCCCTTATACGAGCTTTACCAATTTCCCACCATAAAAAAAACATTTTCTCCATGTCTCCCAGAAATATTTAAAATTCTCACAAAACATTACAATGCCAGTAAACACTTTTTTTATCTTCTCAGTGCTAATAAAACATCAATAGTCACTAATTTCTGATCAGTACTTGGTGTGAGGACAACAGCTGTGTGCACAACTCTATTTCTCATGCTCTTTGATAAATACGAGACTCTGTCAGCATTCATCTTCACTCAAGTGTATTGCCTTATTATGGGATTATTTTCTCTCCACATATCTGTTAAATTATATCTTTTAACAATACTACTGTAGATAGGAGACATGAAGACTGAATACATGGTTCCTCGCCATTCCTATCAACATTAAAATCAAGAGTGCTATTCCAATCTCCTCCAATAATGAATAAATCATCATCTTTCAGTTATTTCAAAAAATGCTGCAATTTATTAAAAAAATGTATTCTACCAGATCCCCCATTAGTTGCTTATATATGAATAAAAACAAAACAAAGATCATTCATTTCAATTCTTACAGTTAGTAATCTCCCTGGCTCAATTTCTTTCTTAAAGGGAAAGCTTTTGACAGAACTGATCACAAATATCTTTTTAGTGTCGTGAAGGCTTTTATATTTGGTGATAATTTTATTTCAATGGCAAAGTTACTTTATAAAGACGCAACATGTATGATAAAAATGGCAGGTGGCCTTAGTGTCCCAGTTAAAGTTTAGAGGGGTATAAGACAGGGTTGTCCAATATCAGGGCAACTATATACTTTAGCTATTGAACTCCTTCTTTGTAAATTGAGGACAGAATTAATGGACTTTGCAGATTGCTCCAAATTCAAATATAAATGTAAAAGTTTCAGCATATGCTGAGGACATTATAAGACATGATAAAGACGTTCAGATGCTGAAAAGAGTTTTGGAGTGTTATAACAAAGGATCATCTGGCAAGGTTAACTGGGGAATGATGCTCTGTGGTGTGGTGTAGAACATAAGAGACCTTTACTTCCAGGCAAACTGCAGTGGGGAAGATCTGGTTTTAAATGTTTAGGGGTCTATGTAGGAAAGGAGGAATATAGAAGACAGACATCGCTGTGATGGACATGGAAATGTTACAATCACAATGGGTGAGGGATGCTTCAAGGAATGCAGGAATTCTCAGAATTGGAGACCTGGTCACAGCAGAAGGATGGATGTTAGCTGAGAGACTGGCGACTAAGATGGGTGTCAGGTCTATTCGAGTCTTGTTGATTCATTCCTGGCGGACTTTATACAGTATCTCTTCTAAATCGAATGGAGGATGAGAAGGAACTATCTTTCCCAGGGCTTGAAGTTGCAATTGCTGTTGATGAATTTCAAGAGCAAGAGGGGAGTTTACTTACTTTCAGGACTCCTCAACTTGAACTTTTCAGTAACACTAAGAAACGAGCGCTATATAAACAAGTTCATGTTTTAATACATTTTTTGTTTGGACAAGCCAAAATGGCAATATGGCTGTCACATAAAAGTAAACTCAGTGGTATGGGGTCAACCGATTTTAAAGGATTTAATACAATCAAGATTGCAAATAGAATGTTTTTTTACAATTTGTTGGAAGATTTGGAAACTTTTAAAAATCTTTGGGGAGTAAATCAGTGTATTTGTGGAATTGATGATGATGGACCTCTTAAGATACATATTTAAAGATATGACTTTTTTTTTCTCTCCCTTGTGTACTCATGGCATTGATTGATGTATGATGGTTTTGTATTTTGGTGGCTTGCAAGGTCTCTCTCTCTCTCTCTCTCTCTCTCTCTCTCTCTCTCACTAATGGTATTCTATACTCTTGTGTATCTAAATGCTTTTTGTCACCTCACCACCCCATCTCTCTCTCTTTCTATCCTGTTAGGCTAAAGTATCTGGGTGTGCTCATTCTGGAGGGCTTTTCTGAAGTGTTTCTAATTCTGGCCTGCGACTCAAGTGAAAACACTCCGTCACACACACACACACACACACACACACTGCAGTGGCTCACAGCCCCATTTAGCTGATGTGCGTGTGTGTGAGTGAGTGATATGAGAGCTAAAAGCTTGTCCTTCAAAAACTGTCAGCTCTGCTCAAGCTCAAAACAAATGTTTCTCTTTCTAAGTGTGTGTGTTTGTGTGTGTAAGAGAGAGAGTTTATCAAAACCGGTTTCATTATTCCTATTTTTACATAATAAATTGTTATTGCATAGTTGTTTTTGGGCAAAAACTACTCCAGTGTTCCAATGACATTGCAAAAATGTTCAATAAAGCCTGAACTAAAATAAATTGATATCCAGTAGGGAGTGAGCTGAACACAGATGAAGAGTGTAGGTCTATGAGTTTGCTGAGCATGAGGGTTAATCACAATTGTAGAGAGAGAAGCAGAGAGTGAGACAAAAGAGAGAGAGAAGGACAGCAGGCAGTAAGACAGGTTTTTAAATACAAAAGAAAGGTCCCTTCACAGTGAGTGATGCCGCTAACCGAGATTATGAATTATGAATCCCATAACCTGACAAAAGCATCAAGTGAAAGCGCACACACACACACACACACACACACACATGCACACAAAGAAAGATGGAAAAGGACAGTTAACACATAAATATAAGAAAAGAAAACAATACAGATTGTTTTGTCCTGTAACGAATGTCAAGTCAGAACATCTCAATTTCACATGGTTGCTGAAATAATGACCTTCTAATATTTAGTTCTTCCAGAGAAAACCCTAAATAAATACAGTTTAACACATTTAATCTATTTACACCACTATACCCATTTACTATGATTTATTTGAATTTTAAATGTTTACATCTTTTAAACACATACACAGGTCCTTATTGCACACACGCTCCAGAAAAGGCTGTAAAAGCTCTTTGCGACAAGGCATTTACTTGATCAAAATACAGTAAAAATAGTAGTCAAATATTAATACAATTGTAATGAAGTTACTTTTATATTTTATCATTATAAATGATTATTAACGTAATTGGTTCAATTACTTACAATGAAATCAGTTAATTAAAAAAAAGGTACAGACATACTGTAAACACACACAAACACACACACACACACACGCCTGGCCAGTTGAGGCGCATCTGTTTGTTTGGCTACTGTTAAATCACTTATCATTAATCAAACACACACACACATCCACACAAAGACATGCATATAAACACACCCCCTACAGGACTAATCCTGTAGACGGAGAATCAAGCATTCATCACCGGCCAAACATTATGATCAGAACTAGGCCAACACAAGATGTGTGTTTGTGTGTGTGTGCGCGCCTGCCTAGTAGCCTATAATATATTCTGGCATCATTATTTTTGAATTAGAATAAATAATGAGCGGGGAAAACATTTTATACTGTCTCTGAGTGTGTGTGTGTGTGTGTGTGTTTGTAGCAGCAAGGGAGAGCGCAGAAAGAGAAAAATATGTCTGAATGGTATGTACATTTGTATGTGTGTATGTTTGGAGGGCAGGCTTCTATGGCGTTGTGCGACTGGCTTTCATTTCTGGTCAGAGGGACACACGGATCCATTTGTGCCACATTCCCCTTCAATCACCGGATGCCGGCCTCTGATCATTTCCGAAGGCAGTCACGCCGATTTACACATGAAAGGGATTTAATGTCTCATGCACGCACACACACAAACCCACAGACATATAAAGAGATAGGGTCCCCTGATGAGCAACAGACAAATCGGATTTTTTGCTTCCAATTGTGAAATTGCTGACAAGGTAAAAAACGTGGAAGTCTATGCTCAAACACACACACACATACACATGGCCCTCGGTTTAGACAGCTCCAATGGCAACATCTAAAGAATGCAAATTTGTTAAAGCTAACAAAAGAAAGCCACGGAGAGTGATGAAGTGACAGAGAGAGTGTGTGTTGATGTGTGTGAGTCATTCACACTGGAGACAGTCGCACACTTTTTGATCACTAAGAGACTTAATTAGACTCTATTCTTGCTGTCTGTCTCTCTGTGGGCTGAACGTAACACTCCAGTGCTGATAAGGAGCATGACGAGAAAATCATTCTCTCCCCCTTCACTTGTTTTCTCCTCTCTCTTCCTGTGAGTACGAACTGAGAGAGTTTGCAGGTGTCTCTACTAATGACATAAATCTGTAAAACTTTGCAATAATAAAAAGCCAATTTCCTTCATTGGCCCGCTGATAATGTTCGAGAGTAAATAAGCACAAAACATGCAAATCTCATTTCCACTTGAGAACCGATCGCGTCACTTGTGCCAAACTGATACTAAGCGGTAAGCAAATAGCTATCGCAATCCAGACCTAGAATTATTGGAGCACTCCAGACTAATGAGACAATGCTTCTGCCCTGTTTGCATCAGAGTGGCCTCATATTTAAAAGGCAGGTGGAGACGTGCACCTGCAGTCAGAGGATGCTGAGAGGAAACTCTCCTGCTCCCTGGGGTTGAGTTTTGCACATTATTATTAAATGTCGCAGGGGTGTGATCTCCATCTTTACACTCTCATCCAGCAGGTGTGTATGTCAACAGAGTGATTTACTAAAACAACTGAGCCTGCAGCACTCTGATTGGTTAGAAATCCCACAAAATGGCATGAAAAAAAAAAACACACAATAAAAATAAAACAACAATAATACGCATCACAATAAAAATGTAATTCTTTACTAAAAGCCTAGTAAAAATTAATTGCCAAGTCATGATTCAATCTTGAAAAAGATTTATGAATGTACGCATTGCATTTATGATTGAAAAAGCATTATAAATGTAGAATATTTATAGTCACAATTATTTATGGTAAAATAAAATCTGTTTAAAAAAATGGCTCGGACATTTACTATATTTACAACAAAACAGTTGTTTTTAATGCCATAAATGTATAAAAGGTTATTGCTAAAATAGTAATAATATTAATAATAATAACAGTAATAAAAGTGTCCATATATTGTGATTAACTATAATAATATTATGCACAATAAAACTGTGTACATATTTTTTAAAACAGCATTTACATTAATGTATAATGTAGATCATACAAAGCCATTTTGAAATGTGTAAAATACCACATGGGAACATGATGATGTAAATGAATAAAGGAATTATTTTGAAAGGATTATTTTAAACAGTAATGTTGAGTCATGACAAAAGGACTGGATGTGACAAAAAACCCACTGGCATTGAATTTCAAATGGTTATTAAATTAAATAAGAAACACATTACAAAATTGCTGTAATATTCCTGACACTGCAACATTTCATATTGCAAAAAAAAGAAAAAGAAAAATCCATTATATATATCCAGATGCATCAAAATGCATACATAGCTTGAAGCTTAAAGTACTTATTATTTCTACTTACTTATTATTACTAAAAGGTAGTATTTCCCGAAAGATCAGATTAAATAGGTTTTAAACAGGCAGGCTTGTCTAACTGTTAAAAAACAGTCTGAGTTTTGACCCAGAGCCAAATCCTTCTCTTCCTGTGTGTTCAGCGTCTCTGTGCACTAAGTTCCTCTCCCTCGCTTGAGCGAGCACCAGACACGGCCATAATCGACAAGCATAACAAGCCACAAACACTGGAAAACGGTCCAAATCTGTATGTGTGTTGAAAGAGATTGACCTGCGGCCTATGTGCTTTGCCCTTAAACTTTTCTCAATACCTGTTTTCACTGGGAGCCTTCAAGACAAAAGAGCGACTAAAGTCATACACACCTGACCCGTGATGATGAATATCAGTCCCAACACCACACACACACACACACTTTTCTCTCTAGGGTTTGGATTCTATCATTATCTCTCACCTTGTCACGGTCAACCTGAAAAGCTTTCTCTCTCTCTTTCCTTCTCTCTCCATTTGATGCTCTGGCTTTCTCTCAGATCGTCCGTTCTTGCCATTTCTGTGCCAATGCCTTTTCATTTCTTTCTCAATTGTTCTTTTATTACTTGTTTTGATTTGACTCTCACCAAGACTAGAGAACAGAGGAGTGCAGCAATAACGTCTTTGTCTTTGCTGAGTAATTAAAGGACGGTGTGACATATACATCACATCTGCCTTCTCTGGAAAACCATCCTTCAAACTGGTTTCTCCTTCATGAGATGAGGAATCTGAGGTGACCGTTATGCTTGGGGACAGACTGGGACAGCCTCTTTCGGTCTGGCATTTATTCAGCTATGAACTCCTGCTCTGCGCTCTGAAATACTCAATCAATCGTCCTAATGAAACTCCGCCCCAAAACTGCTACCTTTCAAAAAACCCAATAAAATAGACCCTGGCACAGAGTGGTGAATTTTTTAAAACCAGAGTAAACAGAACCCAAAATGCTACTGTGGAGTGATTTTCCGTGTTGGAAAATAAAGTGTATCTTCGGCCTGGGGGAAGTCTGCTTTTGTAAAACTTTCAATGCGTCAATAAAACAAAAAAAAAACAGCTAACATAGCGAGGTCTCTGCGGCGTTTGAAAGTCATTCTCATTACCAGATGTCTCAATTTTACTGATCTCAGACCAGCGTTTATCCCCTCTCCCCGAGAAGCCATTTCTCCCTCCTACGCATCCACGCTGACAGAACCAAAGAACGAGCAGGGAATAAATTAGCATTTCAGAAAAAGGGAGAGAGAGAGAAACAGTGAAACAAGGGAGAGATGAGCGATCAAGTTATTCTCAGGAGATTGGTTAAGAGGAGCAAAAACAGTAGGGGGTTTCATACATACCTAGACAAACAATCCCAACCACCAAATGTAAAAACGGCATCAACATGAGAATACAAACGTATAAAATTAGGAATCTTTAGTGAAGAATGCAGAACACAGGAAGTGCATTCGCCTCCTCTGTGCACCAAGTGTAGAGAACAAACTTGCACCATTGTTTTGTTTAGTGAAGCATCAAAGATTTTTACCCAGAGTGGGATTCTCAGTTGCATTGCTCCTGTCAGACCATCTACCTGGACCATTAACTGGAGGTTTTTAATCCGAAGTGACAGTACACTAATTGCAGGGACAGTGCCTCTTGGAGTTTCCCAGGGTTCGGTGTCCTGCTCAAGGGCTTGATGGTAATAGAGCAGCACTGTGATCTCAGTAACTCTCCAGTTCATGGATCACACTCACTTGGGACCGAACCTTCATTCGCCACATTACCGGTGCGGATCGGTACCCACTAAGCTAATCACCAGCCCAATCGTGCTAGACCTGCATACTAATGTCGCAACCTGAGCACCTCCTCCGAGCGGCGTATCTCTACGAGCTGGTGGACAGGAATAAATAAACCCGGCTGCAGCTGAGTCCGTTTATCTGAGAGCAACAGCATTCTGGCGAACTAATGGAATGTTTAGAATCCAGAGCCCGTGGGGACGTTCCGATTCAAATTCCAAATGCGTTTATTAATTCCGCTCATAAATGAAGTTCCCCTCCTCGCGGCGTATCGCAAATGAGATCCCTTTCCATAATTTGTCTTTGTTGAGTTTCACAGTTCTGCATTGATCTAAAGACCCTGCGACAAAAGTCACTGACAGAGGCAGGAAGATGAGGGACCTCACATTTCTAATGCGTAAATCACCTTTGGAAACGCTCCTGTTTGACACCTTGGACGTTTTCAAATGTTTGAATACAAGCTGCATTTACCACCGCCTGCAGCAAATCGCACATTTTTTTTTTCTCCCTTTTCATATGTACTTCTACTCGTATGATGGACTGGAAACCATCTACAACCTCCACAAATCAGAGGCTTAGACATTTCGCTCTAGAAATCTGGCAGTAAACGCTTTCATAAATTCAGCCGTTCATGTGTTACTGAGAAGCCAGAGGTTTCTGAATGAGAGTGGTTCAAGTTTAAGCGTTTTTAACCTTCCAAACATTTGGAAGCCAGTTCATACTGCTTCACATTTGTGAATAACTTCTTTCCTCATGTAAAATAATGTTGCTGAATTTCGCATAATGAGCCAATTCAATTAAGATTGAATTTCCGATCTAACTTACAGCACTGTCCTCTCAGCCTTGATCTCATGAGGTTCGAAAATAAATATGTCGATAATTTCATAAGCTGGAGCAAGTTTATGATGCAAGTGTGGAAACCAAATTGAGCTTAGAGTCATTTTGGAGAAATATAATTTTCATCTCTGTTTGTATCCCAGTGGACACTTTGAGGAAAAAAAAAAACTCAATGTAAAATAATATGATGAAACACATTTAAAACTAAATGCTGTAGACAGTTAAATTTGTATAAAAAGCTCATGTCAGCCTAAAAAGCTCTCTCAGTGTGAGTCTAAATTTGCTTTCTCTCTCATTTTCCCTTTAGCATTTTCTCATTTTAAAAAAGATGAACATTTTCATTCCCAAACTCTTTATTTCTAGGAATGCACCAATTTAAATTGAATTCTGGCTGAAAAGCTACTAATTTTTTTATGTTTTGGTGAATAAACGGTTAATATTAAAATGATATACCGTTAAATGCAACTAGTGAATTTAGGCATTACAACGTTATATTGTACAGTAGAGTTGGGTTAGAGGTGGATTTGTGCTCAAAATTGACATGG
Organism: Enteromius treurensis; assembly: GCA_032275025.1. Lineage (NCBI taxonomy): Eukaryota > Metazoa > Chordata > Actinopteri > Cypriniformes > Cyprinidae > Enteromius > Enteromius treurensis. The sequence goes on along the minus strand of JAUCMU010000097.1, from coordinate 10,837,314 downwards.
ACTGATTTTTCTGAATACAGTCAAATCAACATCATGTGTATCATGAAGGTTTTGTATGTAGAATTAGGTATTGCAGTCCACATTCAAAAGGCTGCAAAAAGACTTGATGCACACACAGGTTGCTAGATTGACCACACCAACAGAGAAGAGCACACATGAAGATGAATTAAATGAAATATGCTGTATTTTCCACCAACTGGCAACCAGGGGTGGCAAAATACAATTGGGTAAGCTGGCATTGGATGGGTTTCACAAACCAAAACAGAGACAGGCGTTCTGGCCCAGAACACACATTTTCAAAGGACAATGACTGACTGCAGTTTTTTTTGGGGGGATGGTAAAATTAAACATTTAATCTGTAATATCACCTAATAAATAATTCTGTTCAAACCTAGTTGTTTTATGCAATGCTACTCACACTGTAGTCAGAAGAAAGTCATGTTAAAGCAAGCCCTCTGTGCACCAATCAGGACACACACTCCATTAGCACCTTGGACAGCACCACAACACATAGCTGAACAAGACTGAAGACGCAGCACAGCTGGAGTCGATTCATGCTTACCAGGCTAAGACTACACAAGACGACAAGTAATGCCGCTCTCGTACTCTCCTCCAATCTAACAGAAACGGATGAGGTCTAAGATGAAGCGCCCAAATAGACGGTCTCTCTGAGACACTCCAAATTCATGTTCCGCCTCCTCAACCCCCATCTCCTGGAGAACTCCAGACGAGTGTACAGACACACAAGGAGCTCCCGTAGAGCACTATCAGTGCACTCTGGCACGATAGCGACTGACCCATCGGCTACTCCAAAACCTCTTCAGTCTGATCGGCCTCTTAGTACTAAATAAACACCTCTCTGCAGCGTTTCCACCGTGACCCCAATGTGCTTGTCTTCATACCCGGCACACATTCGTAATAATCTCTACAACAACAAAAACACTTAATGTCAAGCATGCAAACGGTGGCTCTGACAAAAATTCATAGGCTAATAGAATTTCACAACGTGATATTTCAACGCTGCCACATTCCTCCAAAATAATCAGGCTGGATGAAGACAAAAAGAGCACTGCTTCATTAATTATGCAGCAGAATGTGAAAATATATATCTATTAAATAATATAAAATATTAAATTTAAATGAGCAGCTTTATGAGATCAGAGACAAAATCAAGCGAACAATGTTTCAGCGAGATGGTTTTATATTTTCTCTTACAAAGACCCCTCATTCTTCATGTGTTTTCCCCCCAGATGAAAAACACTTTTCATTGACGACCCCTCTGATTCTGTGCGGTGAGATGACTTGTTGAATTATTCAGCTGTTTGCATTTACTCAGCTTGATCACTGTGACATCGCTACCGATGTCATTGCCATAGAAACCGAGGGAGTCATTTTGGTGAGGTCACGTCAATTCAAAGAGACCCAAGTACAGAAGTGTCTTTAAAATAAAGGCTTTGCATTAAGCATCCAGTGGCAATGCAAATTTCTGAGAAGGAATACAAAAATCTCCAAACAGAGATTTGTGAGTGCATTGGGAAAACTGACTTTAGCTTGAGTAATTGAAGCAAATTAAATAAAAAGAACTGTAATAAAATATTTCTTATGGTCCAGAAGGCTTTATCTCCGGTGCAGGGCTAAGCTTTCTTAACAGAATCCATGTCAGAAGCATTGAAGGGAAACAGAAAGGCAGTGGAATCAGATCAGGTCTACAGGGCTTTGGATCTCACACACAAATCAGTCACAGATCTTTGGCTAAGCAGTTACAGGTGATTAGGTGAATGCTTCACAGGCTTAAGGCTTCTTTAAACACACACACACACACTTATCATACTTACCCCTAATCATTCCACAACAGGTGGCTGGTTGGAGTCCGGCCTTGAGGTGAACCGTTCAAGTGCCCTTATTATAGGTTAACAAAGCACCTGCAGTGGCACAGATGAGTGCCTGACAGGGCCCGTTTTAAAGGCTGTCTCACTGATAGCAAACTCTTTCCCAAACGCCTAATCATCTCAACGCACTAAAACCCAATCATACTTAAATTACAGCTTGGCTCAAGAACTTCAGATTAGAGGACTGTGTTGTGACAAAAACTCTGCCCATGTGCTTGATTAATCACTCAATGGGCTTCATCAATGGAGCCAGAGAGCTTTCTTTAAGAAATGGTTGTTAAAGCAAATGCTCTGCATTAGAGAACGACAAGTGTGAGCATCAGCTAAGAGAATCATCAAGGATTTTAATATTTAGAATCACAGTGATAAATTACTGCAATATCACCTTAGTTACGCACACTAAACCTGATTTCAAAAGTGTGTGTAAAGCATCTGCAGCTTCTTAAAATTAACTTTGTTTAGCTTCTCATTTACTCACCTGCATGTTATTCCAAATCTGTAGGCATTTCTTTCTTTGGAGCACAAAAATACTTATTATTTCTATAAAAGATGCTAGTAATAAAAGTTTTGGAACAAAATGAGGGTGAAAAAGTGACAGCTTCTTTATTTTAGGCTGAACTGTTTCACAATCCCTATTTTATATACAGTATGAGTTGAAACAATACTTGGCAGACCCCTTGCGGTGCCATCAAGGACCCCTAGGGGTCACAGACCCCCTGTTGAAAACTCCTGGTGTTTCGTTAACTGAAGTGATTGTCAGAGATACAGCACTACCTGTAGGGCTCAATCCAGCTTTTGTCAGTTCCAGACACAATCCACCCACTTCTTCCTATGATTTCCCATCACCTCTCCACTGTGCTGGACAACCTGCTTACTGTACATGGGCTGCAAGTTCACACCTCAGCAGGGGACAGCTTCACTCCGGAAAGTTACTGTGACCCACCGTCAATGTGGTGCCCTTGAGCAGGACACCCGACCCCAGGTCGCTACAGAAATTAGCGTACTGTATGCAGCTTTGGATAAAAGCGTCTGCTAAATGACAAGTAACCAACCCCGGCACCCTGCTGTATGGTGTTTCTTACTTTGCAAATGAGTCTGCTGATTAGAATAAGAATATATTCCAAAATGTCTCATCAGTATGTTAATTGGCCTAAACCTGCAATGTAAGATGTGTCATTAAATCAAGCTGTACGGCCATGTCTGCTGGGCACCGTTACGGGTGCTCGAGCTGGACAATGCATCTCTCTCACCCATTGTGCTGAAAGGCAGCATAACCTTTTTAAAATGGATGGAAATGTGTGGCCTGACCTATGGAGTGAGAGGATGCTTTTTTGCTAACATACTATGCCTTTTCAGTCCTTTTGAAATGTGTAATTGAACAGAAGTAGATAGAGAGGTACATTACTGTTTCCAATTTGCCAACTATCAAAAACAGAGCGCACAATACAAAATGCAATACATTCACATAGTAAGGTTAAAACGCACAGAAGGTTAAACCAATAGAAAAGGCATTTTTACAGTCAGCTGTGACATATGCTAAATATCATTCACACATAATATGTTTGTGCTGGAGGATAAAGCAGCGTAGACAGAGAATATTTGCTTTCCATCACGTAAAATAAAATGTGTTGAGGTTTTTCATGCATATCAAATATCTAGGAGTGAAAAATCAAAAAAACATGAATATAATCATTTGACTGAGCGCGGCCGCTCGGTCAATCTGGTCATCGCTGAGACATGTTCTACATGCTCAATCTTACTCACATTATTCACGTATTGAAGAAAGACAATGAGAATGATGAGGGTCCATGCTTCTCAAACACACATATCGGAGACTTAATGAGGGTGCCTCAGAAACCTCATTTATCACAAACTTCTAGGGCTTATTTTTAGAGGAAGACAGTTCCTATAATGAATTAGTCAAATTGAACAAGATATGTAATGTTCTCTTTAAAAACATCAATGCATAAAAAAAGAAACTTAAATTGAGATTGTGTGTTCTGGAATTGCGTGTTACATATTTCATGTCGTTTAAAATGTCACACTCTACACCACTGACATTAGGGAAACACAATATTAAAACGCTAATTATAGTTTCATGTTGTGGCTAATGAATAAAAAATACAAATAAAAAAAACATTGTTAAATTACATTGTAATCTTGTAGTAATTTCAAAATCATTTAAATTTTTTCAATGTTATTCAACTACTAAAAAGTTTTTTACATCTAAATGTAAAAAATGGATTAAGCAAATAATTATTTACAGTATCATCAACCATACAGACAAATAAACAAATGTCAAATTTAATATGCAATATGTTAGTCATATATCATGTATGCCTACTATAGAAAACGCTATGAAAACAGATGGAAGTGGTTGGAGTACATTACATTTTCTCAATGTTTACTTGTATAAACAACATTATCATAATAGTATCATAATGGCAGTAGCAGTCACATATCTAGCTTATACACACGCACAACTGCCTAGTAAAAGAGCTCAATTAAGCTGAATAAAACATTGAGTGGTTCAAAGATGAAGCAAAGAACCTAATGTGTGAGTATTCCAGTGTGAAGTCACATACTGATGTACGAATCTTTGATATACTGTTAGTAGTGTCCTTTGGAAGAAACATACACACCAGCTACAATGTCAAGTGATATCTCACTTACGTTGTTAAGATTAACAGCCTGTGTAGTCCAGTTCACAGGGCACTACCGAGCGATTGGAACGTATCCAGTGATTAACAGTCACCACCGAAGCCAAGCCACAAAATTGTATGATAAAACACTTTGCATCTATTCTGACATCGCGGTGTTAAGGGATAATATCAGTCCCAAGCAACAGTATAATGCTGAGAACTATAATGAAAAGAGAAAAAAGACAGACAGAAGAGGCATATGAAGAAACGCAGAAAATAAGGCTGGAACTAAGATGTGGGATGACTTTTAGCTCACCGATATATAAAAAATGAGTGCGTTTGGGGAGGGGTAAGAGGGGTGGTCAAGACTGTGAAAATTACCACCTTCCTAAGAAAGACTACAATCTATCTGAATGGCATAAAAGCCGGGGGGCTTACACAAGTAAAAAGGGTATGAGGGGAAGTAAAGAGGGAGTGAGATCCACACTGGGACTGATAAGAGGATAAGAAAAAAAGAATGGGGGGGAACAGAAATATAATTAACCAAGAGCAGAGCTTGGAGTCCCAGCATGCATCTATATTTAAAAAAGGGCTACTGTACATACTGTGCTTCTTCATTTTCTACTAACAGTAAATAGTGTTTTCTTGTTAACACTGCTCCGCAAACCTCATCATTTTTAACATATATTTCAAAGACAGTTTGAATGTGCAAAAAAGCTTTGAAGCCACAATGATGTCTTTGCTAAAGTTTTGAATCAAATACTAATTTATCCTTTCAACATACAATTACAAGCAAATAAACATCTTGCTGTAGCAAATTCCTCTTCTAAAGAGCTATTAGTGTAATAACAGGTTACACCCTATTATTATAGCCAGAATTTCCACTCCTCTGTGCTGAATACATTGCCTTTTCTAACCTTAATAAAGTCTGAATAACCTTGAAGTATTTAGATATATGCAGCAAAACACACAGGCGATTGGTCCCCTGGTTATTGCTCATCAGCGCTTTAAACTGCACTGAAGTATTAAGCAAAAGACACTCTGCTGGTATAATTACCGGCTGTGTGACTGGCAGATCTGGGTTGGGTAAGTGCTGCTTAATCCCCTGTTTCCAGTACAGTATTAATCCAGACATGAGGGAGTAGTGCTAACATGCTAATGTCAAAGCTGAGGCCAGTTGACAACGGTGGCTAATCTGTAATGAGGTCCAATATATTCCCCCTTGTGACACTACATCACTTGATAAAGCCTTATGTGAGTTTGTGACGGTCAGAGGGCAGTACTGTGGTATTCACTGGTATAATTACATAGTTGCAGCTATCCAAACAAACTAATAACTAAATGCTAAATGAACACAGCTTGCTTAATGAACATAGCTTATGAAGAACAGAGAGATTAAATGTTTAATGAACGTAGCTTACCTAACCTGTCTACTAGTGAGAGAGGTCATTTGCAAGAACAGCATATGATGGTTCAATGTCCTTAAACAAGCACCAGGGATTTTCTCACATATTTCTCTTGTCATAAACACTATCCACTGCTAAAATAAAGCCACCATAATCCAAATGGAAAGACAATATATATATATATATTTTCACTCAAAGAAAGGCTTTATAAAGAAAACGCAGAACACGAAAATGATTTATAAACTTATAATATTGTTGTCTTAATGAATTTGGCATCTTTTTTGACAAGAAAAAGTTGACTAGCACGTTTTAGTAAAATAAAAAGCTGGCAATGTTTTGGTTGCAAATAGCAGCTGAGGTCATCTTTTGTTGCTATAACAACATAGTTTCAGGTGCAGAAATGTTGAGAAAGTTGGCGCTTGCATTGGCTTTTGAAGTTAACAGGGAGGAATATCTTATAACAACTTGTGTGTACGATCTTTACCATCTATCTTCTCCATTTTTTGTTGTTGTTGATTTTGTCATTATGTAAATGACTCACTACTTGCTTGTCATTGGTCAGCTGTCATAGGCCTTTCTTTTTTTTTTTTTTCGTTTTGAGCTGAAGAAAAGATGCCAATGGTGGTATGGTAAACAGCACCATTTTTTTTGCAAACACGGTTTACTCCATGTGATTTTAATGTAAAACAGACGGTGGAAGCATCAAAAAGACAGCAAGTGTAAACATACAGTAGCCTAGGCTTTGTTCAGATTTTTCTATATAACTGTTTTCTATGGAAGAGAATAATTTATGCAAAGATATGGTGGCAGCAACATTGTGATTAAGCTCAAATTGGTTTTATTTTTGAAAAACTTTTACATTTCATAAAAACAGAAATGCATTCATTAAAAGTGATAAAAATTTAAATCAAAGTACTGACGGTAAACTAATAAAGACAAAATATGGGCGTCCTTGTGTGTCTGCACATATGCACAATACTTGCCATGGCGATATATGGGTAAACTACTACTACCCACACCTCAAAAACTGATTTAAAATATGTATACAGCATTGTTTAGGTAAAGGTTATTTTCAGCAGAAATGAATTGATTACTACTGCAACAAGTAGGGTTTTTTTTTCTAAAATTGTCGGTTAATAAATGTTAAACGTCGAACAATAGTACCCCTGGGCTGCACTAGCTGCAAGCCTATGATGTATTAGCCTCCCAAGCCGGTGGAGCCTGTCAGAAAGCTAAGAACTCTCAGAATTCGCTCTCTCCCAGTGAGTGTGGCGTTAATGAAAGCTGAACGCAGTACTGTAGCATTTGCTGAGAGTGGGAGAGCAGGCAGGAACCCCTCCGGGTCTTTACCTCTATTGTTAGAAGAGGGTGAGGAATAGCAGGGGGTTAATGCCGGCGTGGGTAGCTACCATCCCTGCTAAACCTCGACATCATGAGGAGAAAGAGACAAAGAAGACAGGGGACAGAGGGAAGGGTAAAATAAAGGTGTACTGTAGCAAATATTTTTAGACATACTGTAGATACGTATATGAATAACACAAACATGCAATGCCAAATATGCCATTGCATTAAGGTCTAAATGAGCCATCAACAGATATGTCAATAAATCTAAAATGTTCTGGGCTGATGATGCCAATCCCAACAGTCCACACAAAATAAAGGAATTAGCTACCAGTACAGAATGCAAGACCTTCGAGCCAAAGTCGGACCCTTAATATCTGTTATTATCGCTGTTATCCCTTGTAATGGAAATTCCTAAAATATGGGACATGCACACATATTAATTAAAAGGTCAGGAGAGAACAGCAGCCAAGTAATAAGGCATTTTACATTCAATTCAGTGGCATTTCCTAATAAAGTAGGCGGTGTCAGGTTTTGCATTTCAGAGATTTTTTTTTTTGCATAATAACAAGACAGACAAAAAATTTCAGGCTAATTCACCTACGGCAGACTGACATATTAAACACACACGCGCTCACCATTTTCTAGCACATAAATACTGCATGTTCAGAGTTGCCATTTAGCACTTGCTTTTCACAACTTACTGTTAATCACTTGCTGAGATTAATGTGCCTGGAGCAACCTGGGGTGTCTTACTTGACGGCACATTAGTGGACTGTGATTTCTGCAACCCAAACTTGTATTTGTGTCGTAATAAATAAAAAACTCATATCTACTAATCCACTGGAACCAAGCTAAATATTACATATTTTGCCTCCATCTCACCGGCATGGATACTGGCAGACCTGAACCTCAAATGCTACTCTCTCTGCTCAACCATATAGTGTGCCCTGTTGCTCTCACTAGACATAGAGTGTTAGTACCACCAGCAAAAGACCATTAGTATTACATTCAATGTACTTAATCTGTTCAAGATCCCTCAGTTCAGAAAAGGAATCGGCCATCTGATCGACATATTAAATCACCAATCACACACGCCTGATTTTATGTGACATTCAGGGATGGGCAATATAAGCAAACATATCTTGTTTACTTCCGACTGCAGCAAACAAATTGTTAGAAAATCTTAAAAATATAGGAACATCAGTTTCACTCAGCAAGCAAATAAGAGAACAATATACATAAAGTAGTAAAATTGAACCAATTAATCATGTTTTTTGAGATTATTTGAGCAATGTCTTCTGTGTGCTGAAGTCTGCCTCTAACTATGCATAAAAATGTACGTCCTTAATGCAGTGACGTTTAAAGAATGCAATTCCTTTTTAAGGAAAGACATAAAATTATGTTTAAATAAACAGCTACATTAATTTTTATATGCAAATAAATGCATATTTTTTGAGTGTGGTTTCCTGAAACTGAGTGTGTGGGACAAATTTCTGAAAAATATTTCAAAATGAGATTTTCATTTGCAGAGGGATACAAGCTGTAAAATTACAAGCAAAATAAATATGAACAAATAGCAAAAAATATTTTAATAAGTATTATTTAAATCACATTAAAATTATTTGTAATTCATTATAATAATAGAATATATATAAATATGCAAATAAGGGGAGTGCCCTGGTATTTTTGCTTATAACGTCAAGAACACTAAATTATTCAGTTCTAAGTACTACAGTACAAACACTCAATCTTGTTTCCATCGTTCTCCTCTGGTATAATCATAAAAATTCAATCAAAAGCATGGCCATTTAAACTCTCGACCAACTCTCCCAGTGTTACCAGAGGTTTCTCTCTAAGGGGACCTGGGTGAATAATGCACAGATGTGTCGCAGAACCCTCACGCACACTGACGGAGAACAACACATGAATAACCGGATTCTAGCAGCCGGTGGGATGGTCTGTATTCACTGCTAAAACGGAGAAAATCCCGTGAAATTTAAATATTTACCAGTTCAATTGCCGAGACGTGCTGGTGACCCAGTGGTGCGCGAGACCGTGGGCATAGACTATTTCTCGGTGAAATCACACTCATTCAGACCCGTCTGTTGTATTCTCCAACATAACTCGTTGAAATATATATCACAATTAAAGAGCAAAGGACCGTAAAGGTCGCATTCAGTCAGTCAAGTTCACAAGCAGCGGGTAATTGGTGTCTCGTGCCCAGTCGATACTGTCAAGAATGATCTGCGCGCGGTGACGGCGGGAAAGCTCGCCTCTAAAAAACGAGAAAGTCTCACGGCGGATGGATGGGAACCCAAGCCATTTAACGGCTGCCTGTTTGTGGATGTCTGTGCTGGGAGAGCCTCGGATCAGTTACACAGATGTGCTGCGCAGGGAAAAACGACCGAGCTTCTTCTCAGCCGCCTAATAACGGTTTCTCTGTTTCTTAACGGTCGCCTTAAAGAAAAGGAGATGCGTTTCTCATAACGTTACGCAGTCATTCGTTTGAGAAACCGAATTCACGTCTGAATTCAGCGTCTACGAGCAAAACACCCACAAACACACGCAGTTATGGAGAACCGGTTATGTTGACCGGGGTTCTGCTGCTTACCTTCGTCAACGCTGAGCATGATTCAGTGTAAAATCCACACTTAATCTCGGGTAGATATGCGGGGAAAGGCTCCGGCACTGAATCCTGGCGTTTATCCTTCAGAAAGCAGAGCGCCTCGGTCGGAGACGCGGTGGCTCCGGCAAGGCGGTGGGAGCGCGGTGCTCGGTTACCGGGAAACGCGCGAGAGCGGATGCTGAGTGAAACGGGATGCGGCAGCTCATATACACAAGCGCACTCGCACGCGGAGGGAGCGTCGTATTCTGAACGGTTAGGATTCAATTTCAAGTCTTCACGGATTTTTCACTGTCTGACACGTTCGGCATCACCGGGACGTACCATTCAGCGCTCGTGAGAAAGGGGGTGTGGCAGCAGGAACGGGGAACGGGTGGCGCGTGTCTACCGGCGCGAGCGGCCGACGCTGCGAGCACACAATATCTCAGTCCGACCAGAACGCGCGCCGAGGAAACATCCACAGAGTGTGACTGATTTCCTAATAACACCGCTGCCGCTGTGGATAAACACTGCCAATAATCGGTTAGGAACATGTTTTGCGGCCTAGCTAGATAAACATCTACAATAATACACGTGTTATTGGAAAAGTACCTCTAGTTATTTAAAAAACATATTGCAGTTATTGAGGGGGAGAGATTTGCTTCATGCGTTTTGGTGTGCTTCAGCGGTTAGTATCAGGGCCCTCACTTTTCTCATAGTGTCAGGGACCATATAGCTATTTCCCCACAAGCATAGTTAAACTCAAAACCGCCTCCTATGTGGCTACCAGTCAGCGCACAAGAAAGTGATTAATAACATAGCCTACTAAATAATTATGTTAATAAAAATGCCAAACTGCAGAAAGGTTCAAGGTCAGGTTGGGACGCACAATATAATTAGTTTTGTATAAAAACAATGTCAATACAACGTCTCCACCATGAAACAATGTGTGCGTGTGTATTCAATTTCATATAGTACCTGTACATGAATAATTGGAATTTGATGATATTAGTGTGTGTGTGTGTGTTTGCACTGGGAGATCAATATGCTCTAAGACTTAATGGAAACAAATCTGTTGTGTTTGGACATCAATACGTGTATCAATGACTCAACGAGAGCATGCTGTGATCAGCCAAGGTCAGAGTAAATCATATACATAAACGCATTTTCCAGAGTGTTGCATCTTTTTCAAGGTTCCAAGTGCATCATTATACAAAATCTTTGAAGCCAAAAGTAATATCCCTCAAGCCTCATTCACACAACCAATGACAGCCACAAAGTGACCTGAGCTCATTCATGTTCAATAAGAGCAGAATAAAAACTGATTTGATTTCAAACAGAACAGCATCAACCTAATTATCGACACCTAAGATGCTCTTTTTTACTGTAACTATTACTAGTGCACCAGGGAAGTAGGAATGCAGCAACAAACCAGTGTAATAAGTAGTGACAATGCATTGCTGACTTTATGCACTGTTACATATTAATGTAGCTGACTTACAGAGCCTATTTCTGACCATTTCAGCACCCTAGGCTAGATTCACATTGGTGTTGTTTTGCTGACATGTCGTTCATTTAAAAACGAGTTCTAAAATTTCAGTATTGTCTACACATTTGTATTTCTGGTCATATTCTAATATTCAGCTACTTAAATCTGTGTTTGAAAAGTGTTATTAAGTTAAGATGATAAAGGGGCATTGAGTTGTTCATTGGCGTCCTCCAGTATTGGAAATGTGCTTTGGGTACCTGTTACCTCATTGCAAAACTTCTTCAGATGATCACATGAAAAGAGAAATGAACACATTTTCATTTATTTGCAAAATTATTATTACTATTATTATAGTAAAATTACTATTATTTTCATATTATGGCCGATCACTAACAAATGAAAAATATTACATTGAGTACTTAGAAAGGATGAAAGATGTAGAAATATATCTTTCTCTCAAAGTGTTAATCTTTGCTATAATCATCATTATCACTTTAAAGAACAGTTCACCTCATAAATAAATACAATTTCCTTATAAGAAATATAAGAAAGAATAAGAGTTCAAATAGCTGATATAAACATTACAATTTTCCACAAGAAAACCACATAACTCCAATCCATCAGTTAACATCTTGTGAAGTAGACAGCAACGTTTGTAAGAAGAAACAAATCCATAATTAAAGAGCGGGTTATATGCTTTTGTTTAATAATATGATATTTGCAGTTTGTTATATAGCTGTCCTTCAATGTAAACAGTCTGCAGAGTTATTAATCTAAAACGTGCATGAACAAGAAAGTTATTGTCTCTCAAAACAAAGAGTCGACTCAGAATCGCCTTAACTCATCGTTTCATTTTCAAATCTTCTTTCTGTTACCGATGTACGTCACTAGATTACATTATTTTCAAAATCCCCACCTTCCCGGGAAATCTGACCTGCCCACAAACACTTCCTTTAGTCGGTCAAGAAGACACTGGGTTCTGCGATGTGAAAGCAAGTGTGTTTTGTTTTCATTGCCCAAGGATGATGATGTAAAGAATCACTTAATTTTTTTCTCAATACCAAAGCAGTACAACAACAAAACTTCTGTTGTGCGCTCGTCATTTTACCAATGTCTGTTTTTCTAATCTTGGAGAGTTCAAGACTCCAAGACCTTTTCCATACCTTCTTTATTTGGACCAACAAGCATCTCCAAACCACAGCCTATAAGTGTGATGAATATGTTATGTAGTGGACGGCCTAGTGCAGCTTTAGGTGTCCAGGTAAAGAATTACTAAAGTAACATAAGTTCTGATAAAGCGCTTTGAATCCACTATTTATTAAGAATATTTCAAATAATGTAGATTTTTTTTCCTGATCACTTTGTGCAGTAATAAAGAATGTAGTCACTGGGCATTCTGACACAGTTCCCACTCGTGCACCTCAAATAAGTAAATAACAATCATGAATGCAATAAATTGCTGTCACATTACGCAAAGCATACAAAGTTTAAACCTACCACTGAGTAACATCCTAATCAAGTTGTGCTTGCGATGGAGTTTCCGGTTGAGCGACCACGTCAGTATCATGCTCATCCTCTGACTCTGGCTCAAATCAATAAGGTAAAATCGATGCCATTTTTTGCAACTGATTCAAACGAACAGCATCAAAGTCATCACAAAACGACTCCTATATTAAATGCATATCTTGAGAAAATTACAATGTTTTGTGACCTTAGATGCATTGACCTGTTGTAGCGGACTCCAGCACAATATTAGGACACTTTAGTATCCTAAGTACTGCCATTCTTTTTCCCTCATTTGTCACTTCTCGTATCGACTACTGTAATTCTTTTTGTTTGGTTAACCACAAAAGCTACTCCAAAAATGAAAACTGATTTAGAATTCTGCTGCTCGCATCATAACCCAGACTTCACTTACAGTATACAACACGTTAGCCTGATACTTCAACGGCTTCATTGGCTCCCCATTAAATTTCGCACTGAATTTAAAATTCTTTTTTTTTTTTTTATGTAAAAAAACTCAATGTAAAAATAACCTTACTCCAATTTATCTTTCAGATCTCATTCAACCCTACACTCCTTCTCGAACCCTTCGTTCTTCCTCACTGGGTCTTCTTAATACACCCACGGCTCGTTTAACCACCATGGGTCATAGAGCCATGTCTTTGGTATACTCTTCCAGCTAACATTCGCAACTTAGAGTTGTTATCGCAATTTCAAACTAAGCTCAAAAATGACTTATTCAGAAAAGCTTATCTTACATGATTAATATCTGGACTGGCCTCTTCTCTTCTCTCCATTCTCGCTAATTAGACTGTTTCTCTTGCAAACGGCACTTGATCTGTGCTTATTTCTCTCCTGATTCAGACAAGATTACTGAAGAAAGCAATATTATGGATAGAAGACTCATAACAACTTGTTTGAAGTTGCTATTACAAAAAAACAGCAGAGAAGTGTGGATTACTATCAGCTGTTTGGACACTCTTGGACACTCATTCTGACAGCCCCCATACATTAAAAGTCATCAGAGGAAGCAGAGTGATTGTTCTTTTAATGCCTTTCTGTCATTTTGCATGCCTATACTAAATAGTATGTTAACAAAAAATAAACCACTTGTTAATATGGTTACTAGTTGACAGGTGCAAGGTAAATGCTGTGGCAAGCCAAAATTAATGAATAATTTAACAGCACTTTCAGTATCCATCAAGAGGCATTTTCAGTCAACTTTCAGTGAAGTTGTTAGCACCTTGTGATGCCTTTAGTTGCCTCTTATTTGTGACTGAATGCCTTCGACCATGTTTGTAATTTTATGCAGACGAGGACATTTCATGCATAGGGTAGAGTGCTTTAACAAGGGTTAAATGCATTTAGCAGTAACTCACATGTGTGCCCCTTAAAATGCCCCCCTGAAAAAATGTGCATGTGCAAGATATTGTAAAATGCTTTTTTTTTTTCATTGTTTATTGTGTTTTTCCATGATGTGTATGCATGTGTGTGTGCTTGCTAAATGGTCTAGGGGGAATAAGTTAACATTAGCATCTAAAAGAGTGAATCTGCGGCACTCTGAACACTTAGATCCATTATTTATGACAGGAAAATAACAGATGATTAGACTTCAGCCTGAAGATTTGAAGGCTGTGTGTGTATGTGTGTGTGTGCTGGCTTGTGCTCTGATAACATGTAGTTGGTCTCTTAACTGATTGTATAGATCTCCCAGCATGCACCTGTTCCTCTCTGATCTGCCAGTCAGTTTCTTGGGAGTGTTTATCTGTGTGTGGCTTGAGTGTCCATATAATGAGAAAGACATCTATATTTTGGTTCTGGCCCGAGTCTCATCTTTGTTAGTATCTCTGCAGCAGAAAACAACAATAATGATTCAAAGCCATTCTTGATGCAGTGTCTACAGATATGTGTAGAGTGGCATGCTACTTTTTTACTACTATACACAAGGTATACAAAAAAAATCATCCTACAGTATATATTTTTAAAAGCATATTATTGATGTTATGGTGAAAGATTAACCCACTGTAAATGATTAAGGGATTTCCCCACCTTTCCCCATGATTTTAAATGTCTAGGTGAAACCCTATATTTCTTCATTTACGCTGGACTACTCCATCATTTTGTCCACAAAAACCCTTTCGCAGAATTTCAGATTAGCCTTTTTCCAATCAACAATCAATGAACTGAACAAAGTCCCTGCCCTCCATTTTTTTCATTTTCAATAATCCGTTTCACTCAGAGAAATGTCACAATATGATTACTGCTCATGCGACATTGCAACTCCAACACAGATAGCGACCAAATTAAAACTGCAATTCAGATTCAAAAGAATTAGCAGTAAGGTGTCTCTCTGGTATCTACTGTAGCTTGAAGCAGGTTGTACCAAATAGCACATAGGAGAAGGTTGCCCTGCAACCTTTAAAGTTCACACTTTAAGTGCTCGGCTGTCTGTGTAAGAATGGCACAGTGATGGTCAGTTTTAAATCAAATTCAGTGTATCGGTGCACTGGTGCAACCTAAAAAAAAACTCTACTGAACTTTAATTTAAAAGAATGAATAGTTTATATTAATTTACATTTTAAGGTTATTAAACAAACAAACAAAAAATCTCTTTAAACTAAAATACAACAATCTGCTAATGAGTGTCATACTGTATAAACAAGTCTGTGAAGATACGGCTCTATGAGCACTTGACATCCACCACAACTACTCCAATCAAATGCACTTGCTATAAATAAATTCTATTTAAAAAAAAACTCTTTTATTTTTATGCATTCTTACTTCTGCTCTAGATTCTGTTCTACTTTGTGCTCCTTAGCATAACAGCACTTCAGGAACCTTACAGAACCTTGGCATCGTGATACTACAAGTAAAACATACAATACATAAAATACATATTTTCTTGCTATATTTTTTTCACAGTATACAATCTCATCTAATTTAATTTGGACCACATGTTCATCATTCAAGTTTATTCAAGTTATTACTTTTTCCCCTGTTATTTAGTAATTCATTTTTTTAAATATTCAAACATAGCACTGTCATTAAATCACTGTGCAGGAAACGTCTAGGTTACTATCGTAACCCACGTTCCCTGAAGGAGGGAACGGAGACGTTACATATGGGAACTCGCC
>JAUCMU010000097.1:10805477-10818016 GCA_032275025.1 Enteromius treurensis | reverse complement strand
GTCAAATTAAGCACTTGTACTGCCCTAAACTGCCTAGTCAAACTCAGTTGTCTTTTAAAACCTGTTTAAGGTCATGAGCTGTTTCAGGAATAGTAGCACTCAAGTAAAAAGTATTGCAGTAGTTAAATAATCAAATGTTAAGAAACACTGCATAATCTTCACTGTATGAATGAAAACTGTATCACAAATACATTGATTATTATTAAATTACCAAAGTGATTCCATGAAGAGCAATGATAGATTTTCTCTTTTTCTTTTGCTGTTTGATTAACAACAAATGACAGTGACACCAGCAGATTTATAAAACTGTAGTCACTTTAAAGGGGTCAAGAACTGCATTTGTTGTTGTTGTTTTTAACTTTATTTAATTTTGTACTCTTCTCCGAGCTCCACTTATAATGTTATCATGATTTTTACATCAAAAAAACATAGGCTATAGGCTATTTTCAGTCCTGTTTTTGTCCCTCCTCATCAAAACACTCTGTTTGGATAGGTGTAATAATAAAAAAAAGTTCATCCACTCTTTTCTAAAGTTGTGATCAGAAGGAAGGCAATGCAAAGACTCGTAAAGGCTATCACACTACATGCATGAATCAGTGGGCGGGGCTAAACAGGTAGCATTGTAGAGGTGTTGATCTTCTGCGGAGGTGGTGCTTATCCACTCTATAACACTATATTACACTATTACTGTTTTTAGACTAATGAGAAAGTTATGAGCTCTGAAACTTACAAAAGGACACATACTTACTAAAACAAACTAAAATACTAAATAAAAGGTCAGTTCAGATATAAATAAATACTATATTAGTTCAAAATACTAAAATAACACATGACCAATTCTACTAAGTAAATATGAATTAGTTAAATACAGATGTTTATACTGGGCTTTGCTAAACAACACAGTAACTTGCATGAATACAGTATGCTTGGTTATGGAAGAGCTTTAAACATGGTTCGTGGCATCTGTGGGAACTGCTCATTTTATATTAATTAAATCCAAGTCTGTAATGTCCTAAAAGATTGGATTACTACTTTTCCTGAAACAATGAATACATATTGTGTGCATATTAAAGCTCATTTTAGACCGGGAAAAAAGTTAATTCAGTTAATTAAAATAGAGTTCTGAATAATACATAAGCACGTAGAAAAACTCAGTAACCTCACAATCTATCTCCTCATCTAGCAGCTTATCGGCAAGGACCTTACTCCATTTTTGTTGTAATTCTGCACACATTCAGACTGCTAAAAATGACATGACAGACAGACCTAGAGAAAAAGAGTTTGCTGTTGAACACAAGTGTAGATGTGTAGAAGCATGTGATTTCACTGCTCTGACGCGTGCGTTTGTGTGCTGCGTATACGCAAGTACTTCCTCATCGCATGTAAAACAGTCCCTATTATGTAGCCAGGAGAGATGTTCAATGCCAGCTCTAAGTGTGTGTGTGTGTGTGTGTGTAAGTGTTGATCTAAGCATGATCCCAGGAGAATATCAGGCAGAGAGTGTTTGTTAATCTCAATTCAAAGACATGCTCGTGTTTATGCAGGACCAGAACTCTCAGCTCCAGAAAGGCTCCTTCTCCGGAGAGACTTCCTGCATGAGAACTTGCACACATAAAGATGACTCTCTTTGCTTTGCAATGTTCTACTGATGTGAACAAGGAGCTCTGAGAGAATGTGTACAGTGTGTGTGTGTGTGTCTTTTGTAAGAGATAGCATTTCTCAACAATAGCACGGTGCCCTTGAAGGCGCGGGGTTCATTCTTTCAAAAGAACATGAGCCCGGCAGCAGATAAAGACAGACCTTTCTTTCAGCTCTTTCTCTCTCTTTTCCGACTTTCATTTTCCAAAGTCTCTTTCTCTTTTCCTATGCATTACTCTATGTGTGTTAGAAATTGTAAAAAGGGAAGATCAGACTAAACATCAAAGCATTCATATTACGTTCCTGTTTCCTCACCGGCTGACTAATACACACACAGACACGACACAGCATCCATCAGAAATCAGCTCCCAAATCTCTCAAATGCTCTTTTAGCCTTTCATTTTTTAAAAGAACGTCTCTTTCTCTTCCTCCTGTGCATGACTGAGTTAGATTGTAAAGTAAACATCAAAGCATTTAGATTATGTTTGTTTCATCTCTAGCTGTCAAACACACTCGTATACCAGGGGTGTTTTCTATGTTTTCTCTAAGGAGGCAAAAACAAATCAACTATATGAAAAAAAAAAAAAATTAAAAAAGTGAAATCATTATTTTTTTTAATTAAAATTTTAGTTTAAAATAAATTACAATATCAGAAAAATTTACCTCGCTGTGATTGGCCGCTTGTAGTGTAAATGCAACAATTCATGCTCGTTAATCTTCATGATCAGTGAGCTAAATAGCCTGAATGGGTCAAACTGGTGAAAAAGGACACACTAATTACCTTCAGACATCACGTTCGGTCATGTCTGAACTTAAAACGGTGTAAATCTGTAAGCGAGTCAATGTTTAACCAGAACTGAGCTCGGTTAAATTAAAGCGTCACCTCCGTGTCTGTGATCATCATGACACCTGCTGTGTTCACAGAGGATTTGATGACTAATGGTCTGAAAAGAAGGTGAATATTAACAAAGTCAAAAAAAAAGAAAAAAGTTAGAAAGTCACAGATTTTTTTTCTGCACTTTTTTTTGGAAGTTAACCAAATTGAAGACTAAAAAAAAAACACCTACATTTGCAGAAATATTTTCAGACCACATATTTATATTCACATATTTGGGTATCATACACTGCCCTTCAAACCTTTGGAAACACTCTAGAAAAGTGGGGTTTTGGACAATATTGGTATGAATCCTTTTCAACGCAAACTACGAAACAAACAACACAAACCACACCTGGCCGGGGGTGTTTCCAAACTTTTGAAGGGCAGTGTGCATACATTAAAAAAAACTTCCAATAAAATGTCCAAAATGTGCATTTAATACAATATCGAGGCTCCCTTGAAATAGATACATTTTTGGTCATTGTATTAAACAATAATAATACATCCATGCAAATTTACCACAGAAATATCTAAATGCGTATTCAAAATTCAGTCTAAAAAAATAAATTTAAAAAATCAATTTATGCAAAATTCTTATCACAAATATAATTCACAACGTGGATGGAAACATGGCTTTTGAAGGAATCTGATTAGAGTAAATAGTATGTTTCTAATATAAAAACATAGAAAAGCATTGGTTGCTTGTTGGTAAGTGAAAGGAATGCTTTTCCTTCAACCTACTAACTGTGCATTTCCATTTATGCATTTGCTTGCTTTTATCCACACAGTGTACATTTTACCTGGTAATGCATTTCCTGGGGATTGAAATCATTACCTTGGTATTGCTTGAGCCACTCTACACTGTTTGAACTGCAGGAATGCGTATAAACATCAAACCAGAATATGCCCATGTGCACTGGACTGAAAAAGCCAAAGCCAGAGAGAGGACCATGCCTCCATATATGACCACAAGCCACTGACATACATATATATATATACACAGCCAGCATCATAAAAGAGTTCCCAAATGCTAAAGACATCTGAGTGTTTTAGAGTGACTCCTGCCTCATTCTTGTCTTTCCTACCTCTCGCTCACCCGTCTTCCTTTCATTCTTTTCCTAAGGTGTATTTCATTGAATTTCAAACAGCAGCTTGTCACTGCACCATATCGGAGTCAAAGGAACAGGTGCATATGTGCGTATGACTCTAAAATTTCAATTGCTTTTTTCATTTTGTTTGTTTCTCACCCCACTGCGATGCTGTGTTTGAATAGCCGCATGCAGCACATTGCTCAGGTTTGTAGCCTTCAGAGAGCCCCGTGCCTCCACTTCTGCTCTGTATTCCACCGCTGCCGTCCCCTGCTCTCCTCATGCTCCACTGAGAGAGATGGATCATTAAGGTCTGGCCGAGGAAAATCTCATTTATGAGAAGACACGGTTTCTTTGATCTGCGCGTGCACGTATGAGTGCACGGAGCTCGGCATTCACGGCCGGATACAAATAGTACGTGTTTGTCTGTTTTAAAGTCTCACATCATTTAAGGATTCTTCTTGAAAACAACTCAAAGTCACTGTGTTACTCTGATGTCATACATATTTAAAAGAATCAATCAAAAAGGAACATCTGCTTTCTTCTGTGCAACATAAAATGAGATATTTCTATAGAATGAAAGCATGTTTTAGCTTCCAGTCGATTTGCGAGACGGAGTGCTACAGCCATGAAAACCTGGATTCCTTGGAGATTTTATCTCTTGTGGATTTTGGTTGCAGCACTCTATTTGAAAACCACGCAGCATGCCACTGTGCTACACAAATTAGATTTATTGACTCAAATAAGTCTAAACTGTCTTTTACTCACATCAAGCAGTCTCAATAGTTCAGAAGATTTAGCATGTTTCCTTCTTTGGGGATATAAAAAGTCTCAGTATCTTCATTTGTCCTCCATTTATGACAACCAGAGTGAAAACCATCCAATGAAGGGCACACTGTGACGCTTAGGTTATTTCTGATGACACCGCATGTTGGTGTCTGTGTTGTGTTTGCATGTGATTCAGTGTGTTTAGGACTTTGTACAGCCTGGAAGAATTGTCACACAGGATAAAAATGATTAGCCATTAGTATGGTGTATGTGTGTGTGTGAGATTCATAATTATTGAGCTTGGGATAATGGCTGAAAATGCTAAAAGCATATTTTAGACAAGCAGAGTTGCAGAGCGAGAGCGAGTGTCAGACAGAGAAAAATGCCGAGCTCTGGGTTCATTTTAACACAAAATGACAGTAAAAACAAAGGGACCATGAGATCCAATAGTGGCAGAATATTTGGAGAGAGCAGCACACTGCAGATAATGAAGGTCGGCAGGTTTATCACGATTTTGTTTAGCTTGAAACTTGGTTTGCCGTAACTTTATAGAGAATGAGGAGGTTTTATGGCATAGAGAAGAGTGACATTACAGTGTCACAATCCTGGTGTGTGAAAGACTGCTGCACCTCATCCATCTCTCTCTCTTTCGCCTCTTTCTTTTTCACCTTTCGTGTCAACACAATTTCCTCTCACACAATCCTCCTTCAGGCTTTTCTTCTCTCCGAGAGAATGGGCAATCTTTCCTCTTCCCTCTTAATGATTATCTCACAGTAATTTTAAGCTTAATAGTTTCCTGTCAGAATAAAGAAAATGCATGACTTTTAACCATAACAAGATACAGGTTTTGTCATGATTATTCATAAACCTACTCGTTCCATTTTTCATTTGCATTTCAGATTGGCTCTGAGATTCAGAGATGCATCAGAAGCAATTTTTTACAGCCGATTAGCTATTTATAGTCCATTTGTCCTGCATCCATTTAAGTACATGTATAGTCCATGTATGCTGTGTCTTTATTGATTTAAGAATAGCCTCTTCCACAGAATTACTCCCTAACCTTTCAAATATACCACATATTCTGGTAATCCCATTTTCTATTTATTGATCCAGCCATCTGTTCATCCTCTTGCTGGATGTTACGTAAAGATATTCAGGTTATATATCAAACGCTCTGTACTAGATCACAACACGCTCCCGTTAGAATCAAAATTCAACATTAATGTTATTCAGATGTCACGTTATTACAGTCTAAGGCACTAAAGAATTCTAGCAATAGTAAAGTAAATCAAAACATACTAGGGATGCACTATACAGGTCTGGCTGGTAACAATGAGCCATTAATTTGATCAAATAAATCAAATAAGATGATATATCATTTGGTCTAAATAAGTGTACAAAAAATAATAAAACACCACAAACAATCATTTTACATGACGCAAGTGAATTTAGGGAACACATTGTACAGAATGAAAATGGATAATAATTTTTGTGATTTGATAAATATTACATTTAACACTGATTCCATGTTAAACGAATAGTTTTTAAGTGAGCATTGAATGACAGGTATTTAAAATAAAATGTCCACTATTTGGTCTATATTGAATATATCCAATATTTATTTTTTAACCAGTCAATAACCATGGTATCGATATGAAATGCATGTCTAAATCTTTCATTTGCACTCATACATAGTCCATATGCATGCATGAAGCATGATTAAGCAAAGAATAAGTGGTGCTACAATCCAGCTATTGTGTTTATGTAGCAACATTGCACATCCCTTCAGAAAAACTTAAAATTTAAGGTCACCTAAAAGAGTTTTTTTTTTTTTTTTAACCTTGAAAAAAAACAAACATAAAAAAAAAACTAGAAAAGTATAGTATTAATAAAAGTGCAGTACTTTTCTTCTTCTTTTTTTCCTCATCTATTCTACGTACCTATTTTATTCCTACTGTGTTGTTACATTACCTCCTATGGTTAAAACTACAGCATTTATTTTTCATATAAAACCACCACCAACTGGAGAACACAAAGAGCCTTGCAGTATTCATTTTTTATAGACTCTAAATCCTGATCAACACAAGCAGAATTATAAAACATCTCATATCAGCTTCCTAACCTCTTGACACACATACAAATAAACTTGACACAAGCACGCACTGTTCTCCTAGCATGTCAGGCGTGTAATCTCAAACTCCTCCATCTAATTAAAGACCATTAAGGCTGCTGCAGTTTGTGTTTCAGCTGATTCACACACATACACACTCACTCACTCAGAACTAATGGTAATGTGTGTGAGTGAGAGAGACAGCGAGAGAGAGGACATTGCAAGGGTTGATCAACAGTAGCATTAGGCAAAATTCTAAATGGACACCGGCTTTAAATTAAACTTTGCAAGTGATGCCCTCCGCCTGCATGAGAGACACCAAACACATCTGAGAAATTTACAACGTATGTGTGTGTGCGCTAAGGGTATAATTTTGATGGAGTGAATAAACTGGAAGCCTGTCTGTGCCTTTTACATTTGGCCCACAGAAGAAATTCAACATCTCATCTTAAATGTCAGACCATGTTTAAATCATCTTCTATGGTGGAACAGGAGAAGAGGGCGAGAATCTAAAGAAATTAAAGAAAGAGAAGACACAGATATTAAATTTACCCTAGTGAGAGGCTGGAAATAACTCTAGCACATGGCATATAACTGGAAAGGTTTAAGCCATCTGATCAGAAAAATGAGAAAAAGATAGTAAGAAGGGCATGCAACAACATGTCAGTGGTGGAAAGAGTAAACTTTGATAAATGTCTAGTAATGCAAAAATAGTTTGAACATCTAATATTGACTTCACATTACCCTTCAAACATGGCACGTGCCCTGCACAGGCAAACACCTGTTTTTAACATTATGTACAGCCAACTTATCACAGTGTATAATATATCATATAACAATGTTTTAAACTTGCATTTACTATTTTATTGTTATTGTTATACTTTATTGTATCTGTCTTTTTTTAAGCTAGTCAAGTAGTATGTTTGCACCAATATTTTTGCCCACTGTGACCTCTGTTTTTAGAGTGTACATTTATATTTGGCAACACACATTATTTTCCCCACTCGTTACTATATACTACATGATATATTTAGTTATTTTCACTTGTTTGAAAACTTTGATTGTTAGTAATAACAAGTTTGTTATTACCAGACTTGAAGAATATCATGTAATGACTTCAAAACAATATTAATATTCTGGCAAATGTGAAAACTGCTACTTTTGAACATTAGCATCACACATATCCAGCTTCATATCTGTGGGTTTTCATAAATGGTTTCTTCGGTAACTCACAGAGTACAGAGATGTAATTAAGGACTCAGGAGCCTTGGTTTAAATCCTGTGTATCTGTGGTTCGACAAGACCGTAGTAAAAGGAAGTTGAAAGGGCATGCTTGCATCAACAAATGTGTTTTTATATCAGTTGCATTTGTTAACACTAGCGGGTATAGCTTTAGGGTTGGATTTGGTGTAGGGTGTATTTCCAAAATGATAGAACATTAACTTTTGAATTTGAATTCTGAACCACCGCATTAAGTACCTAAAACACAGTAGCAAAAATACAACAATAAGTACCTATATCAATGTAATAAAATGTGCCAGGGTTCATGTATTGAACCTGTGTTTTAGCGCCACTTAGTGGACATTTCTCTTTGAAACTGCAATGAAACGTGCAGTAAGGTACGTAAAAATGGTGATGCACAACATTGTAAAAATACTATACTTACTTTCCACCACTGAATGTGTTGTTGGTCATTTATGTTTGTTCACAGCACATCAATTGTAATTAATTCATGAACGGTTAAAAATGTCAAATTAAAAAAATCAAGACATACCAGCATTAATTAAGTACGTTCAAGCTGTTGGTAGAGGGCCAGTCACACTACCAAATGCGAATTTCTCTGCGCTCTGAAGTTTTGTCAACTCTCACCTTTGAATTTTTATTATGTCCTCGTGACATGGCTGTAATTTACAGTCAATGCCGAGACAGCAATCATGCGCACAACAACATGATAAAATAATCATTAAATAAAAGGTATTTGAGACCAGATTCAAATTCTGGTTTTATATAAGGTTTGTGTCTCAAATAAAGGCACAGCACAGATTTTATACCGTGACACATTCTGTGGATATATTCAGAAACCTGAAGTTGAGTATGCTGTGAGAAATCTCCCGGCAATTCTCTTTGGAATATGCACCTGTTGATGGCTTTCCTAGCAAGTTTCATAGGACTTTCTAGATAACAACAAGACCTGGCCTACACAATGGTTTAATGGTTTATGTAAGTGCCACACAACAGCTGCACTAAAGCAGTGACTACAAAAAGAAAGGCAATCTTGAGCACTTGAAGGAATGGAGGTCATTGGCTTTACTCTGGGTTGATTATAACATACTTTCAGCATCACTCCAATACACTGCAACCATGGACAGGGTTTCATTCAGTGGTAAAGCTGCAGAAACCAAGGACAAAAACCTGTCTAGACAACTGCAGAGTTTGACTATAGAGCTTCTATCATGTGGGAGGTTTGATTGATCTGTACAGCCAGGTCAAGGTTTTCTGATTACTGTCTGCTCAGCAACTGTTAATAGTCACAGACTGTTATAGACAGTGACAGTCTGTGTCTTCCTAAGAACTTTGGCTTTGATGAAAATTTGTTCTTGTTGAAGATCAATGAGGTAATTATCTACCTATATTTTGCAGTGGATAAAAGAAATCGTGTTCTTTTGCAGTACTATGACTAATAATACATAAAAAAGTAATGTATGCATTACAATGATCCCACAGAATCAGCACCGATAGATGAGGATAAACTCCTGTATAAAAATCTCTAATTGAAACTGTCAATCTCCAGGGCAGAATCAATCATTGATCACATTTAGAATCAACCACATCTGTTTGATGTGAGGTTTTAGTATGTAGCTGTGGTAGAGAAAGCAATTTTTACAGACTAAGAAGTAAATAGGGCCAGTTGCAGGAAAAAGTATATAAACCCTTAGATTTCTACAGATTTTTTAATTAAATTTGATTTGATCTTTAATAAAACAATGGACAAATTATACACTCTTCACCGAACACACCATGTAAACATTCACAGTGCAGGGCAGAAAAGGAGGGAAGAATCTCTTGGCTAATGACTTGTCCAAAAGCTAATTGGTGTCAGGAGTCAGCTAACCTGAGTCCAATCAATGAGACAAGACTGAAGATGTTAGTCACCCTGCCCCCATACAAAAAATAAAATATAGCACTGCCTGAAAATGAAACATCTCAAACAGAGATCTACTAATATTGGCCGGCATTTTTAAGGTAGACAAAACATCCTCCACATTATAAATAAATCCATTTATCAATCTTTTGAAGGGGATATTGGGGATTTATGATGTCAAAAGGGCAAACAGATTTGCATATGTCTACCTCCAGAGCAAGAGATCAACGAATTATTAAACATCATCACAACATAGGCCCCACCCACTGCCGTTCAGTCACTTACAGCGTTGCCAGATTGAGCGGGCTCCCGTCTAGCTGGGTTTCAGGTTGGACCAGATAAAAATGTGTTGGGCAGGTGGACAAAAAGTGGGCTCCTTTTTGTGATTCACTACATCTAAATGAGTATATTTACAAAAGAAAGGGTTACAAAAGAATCTCTGAATGACTTGATGTTCAGTCTACGCTAAGACAAATGATGTATAAATGGATGAAGTTCAGTGCTGTTGCTAATCTCCCTAGGAGTGGGCGTCTTGCAAAAAGCACAGTGCAGAATGCTCAATCGTGTTGGGAGGAATCTTTAAATGTCAGTCAAAGGCTTCAAATCTCATAATCTCTGTTGACGAGTCGGCAAAATGTAAAGCAATGTAAACAAGCATAGTTCATGGAGCAAAATGTTGTCCAAAAAACAACACTACAGCATGTCAGAAGTAAGCAAAACAGCATCCGGATGTCCCTGAGCACTACTGGCAAAGCATTCTGTGGACAGAAGAACAGTTTAGTTGTTTGGAGAGAGAAATGCTATATATAGACGGGGGGAAAAAGGCACAAAATACCAACATTCAAACTTCACTATCGCTGGAGAGGCGCTCATGGAGGTGATCTTGCTATCATTGACAAAAAAATGAATTCCCTTGTTTATCTGGCCATTGGTGGCCATCTGTCCACCAATTGAAGCTCAACAGATGTTTGGTGATGCAACGGGACAAACACAGGAGTAAATCAGCAATAGAATAACTTAAAAAAAAAGGTAATATGCCTTCTGCTAATGCGCAGTCAAAGCCTTGACCTCCCCCTGAGTGAGATGCTTTTAGCCATTTACAACTGGCATCCCAATAAAGAGCATTACAAAAAAGAATGGTACAAAAGTCTGATCCATAGTTACAGGAACGATTCGTGGAGGTTACTGCTGCCTAAGAAGGGTTGACCAGTTATTACAGTATATCCAGAAATTATGAAAAAGTCTTATTTACAGTGTTTTGTAAGCACTTGTTGATCAAATTTTAATTTACAGCGTTATACTTTTTTCTGCAACTATAATTCGTTTTTAAAGAAGTTTTAAACACTTCCTTTAAGTCCATTAGGCACAATTCTATTCTTAAATTAAAAATCATTCATCTGAACCAGGTGTTTTTATGGTCTCTGATGCATGTATGTTTAGATAAAAAAACAACTCTGAAAATGTACTCAACCCAAGCCACCAGACATTTCACAAACATATCTATGCATCACGCTCACTGCTGGTTTCTAATGATAATAGCTGATTACTTAGTGGTATCCTGGGAGAGATGTTTAAGCACTGCAGATTGAGTATTGAGAAAAATGATAGCTGATGTGTTAATAATAACGTATAAAGCAGCATGATCTAAAAATGTTGCAGTATATTTGCAAAAATTGGGAAAGAAAGAGGAAAAGCAAGAGACAGACAGAGATAAATGGGCCAAGTGGCCATTACTGTTCCTGACATATAATTAGTTCTCTTATCACAACTGGTTGGCCTGTTTTTGACTGTGCGCACACGTGTGTGTCTGGACGACGTCTTTTCAGATAAGTTGGTGTTTCTCCTGCCTTTAGCCCTGTCATGGCCTTCATCTTGATTATAATGATGGTTCTGTCATGTAGGGTCTCATTAACAAATTGTGAGGCTCAACGTTCCCGGTGTTTTGCCATCCCATTAAAGCACTTTCTTCCTGTACAATGTGGCAAGAATCACTCTTTTATTACCTGCAGTCAAACAATCCTTTGCTTCAAAACTCATTTCTTCTCAAGTAAAGATGTTATGGTTTTTTAAAACATCGGAACAGTCTGTTTCTTCCCGAGCTTGTCTTTTCTTTCTATGCTAATCAAAAGATTGGAGATTTCACTGTTGCTATGGCTAACAAAATTAGCATTTTCATATTTGCATAATCAAAACTACGCCTTTTAAAAAGGTTGTGTTAATCCAAAGCTGAAGATATCTAACCCTCGAGCAATACCAGAGAAAGGAAATTCGAGCACTTTTTGAATGACTTGGTCATGCTAACTTCTAAACTGGTCTCTGAGATGTTTCTTGCTACAGACAATATTAAATATTTATCTGTGCATTACCTCATAATTTTTACATTTAGACTAAGTAGACATATAGATTTAAAGAGCACAAAACTAATAACACTATTAAATGTCATCTATAGCAAATCATTTAAATATATGTATTTTTTACATAAACAAATAAATATTTATTAATTTATTAAACTTTTCGGAATAAAAATTTCGGAATTTTGTTTATATTAAAAAAACTTTTTTTCCAACTGTTATATATTTTTATATATGTATAAAATATATATTCTATATATTTTCAATTTATCATATATATTTATATATATATAAAAAAACAATTCTGACTTTTTTTTTGTGTAATCCTGTTGAAAAAATTCACCAATTTGGGCTTGTGAAATTTCTCTGAAATGTTTAAATATAAACTCTACAAATTATTAATTTTTTAATTTTTAATTATGTAAAAATTCAGTTTTTTTTTAAGATTACACCTTTATTTAAAGATTTATTCTGTGGTGTTGTAACGTAATGGACAGAGTCAGGTATGTAAAAGTTCACAGGGTGTTTATTTTCAGGAGATCGTAACAAAGGTGAGTAAACATAA
>JAUCMU010000097.1:10778322-10791140 GCA_032275025.1 Enteromius treurensis | reverse complement strand
ATACCTGGACTCCATTCCCCAGAATGCACCTCTCCTTCACAGCTGTTCCGAATTAGGTTCAATGATTCAATCAGTACCACCTGTAAATATACCAGTCTGTTTGTTTGTCTATCGCGGTTCATTTACACTGTCAACCCAGTCCTTGCCATTCGTGTTCCTGTGATTTTGTATGTTTCTATGTTTGGATTTCTTCGCTGTCGACCTCTGTTTTCCACGGACCTTCGCCTAGTCTTCTAATTAGGACTCTGTTTACATGGTAATCGACCCTTTGCTTTGGATTTACATTTACGAAACTGTCTTTGCCTACGCTGTTTCTGTCTGCCGGTGATTTGATGTTGTCTGTCCTGACCCTGAGCTTAATAAACCCTTTTTGCACGTGAACTCACACGCTTCCCTGGCTCGATTCGTAACAATAGCAAAATGAGATACACTGTCGGGGCTTATTTCTGCGATAACTACCGGCTGCCTGTGCATTATCCCTTACTTGTACACTAAGTTTATATGCTATTATACAGTAAGTTATCAAATGCTATATGAGAGAAAACGCAGTAAGTTTTAGTCGAATGTGCTACAAATTATCTAGCATTTTCAGGGAAAAGGAAATCCTCTCTGGATCAAAATGACCAGAAAATAACATGAGGGTTAAAGTCAGCACGACATAAAAATCATGACAGTCTCTTATTCCTTCCTGTGTTGTGCATCCAACTGAAGCAGCGTCTCGAACAGAAAAAAATATGTAAGATGGGAGTTGACTTTGTCTGTTGAGTATTGATTGGATCGCTGGATTGTTGTATGGTGATTGACAGGTGGAGAGGAGGGATTTACTCTCCTGGTGCACGTTTCATAAGAGCTGTCACTCTCAGGGGGAGGTTGATGCTTTTGATTGAAACAACAATGAATGAATTTAATTTATAAGATATGCAAGGACGAACCATTTAAAATAAGCACTTCGATAGAATTGTCCATTTTGATTTCACGGCGACTTCAAGCTCGATATAGCTGAAGACGTTCCGTGTAGCATAAATAGCTCTGTGGTCTCACTTCGCACAGGATTAGGGATGTGGGTATTCCCAGTTAGGATTCCAGCTGTCAGGAGAAAGACATGAAGAGAATCTCACTCAAAGCAAACCAACCAAAAGACTGATCAGGGTACGTTCCACTGGAGCCACTCTGGTACATGACTAATTCAGCTTATCCACAGAATAACCCGTATAAACTCCCCAGATTGTTCCGTATGCAGCGTGCCGCTGGAGATGGAAAAGCAGGAGAGAGTGAATGTTTGAAAGAGAGACAGGGGTATAGAAAGACTTCCTTTCTACATTTGTGAGTGTGTGAGAGAGAGAAAGAGAGTAAATCGTTTGTTTAGACTTGAGGATTAGAGGAGCTCTCAATGTAAAAATCATTAAATTCTCGGTTCGCCTGCAAATGGCATGCACACACACGTATATTTCTGAGAGAAAGACGGTCTGTCATTTGCTGTAATTCAGAAGTGATGAGCAGCAGCAGAAAGACACTACAAATGCATTAGTGCTCCTCAAATATACATGAAAGAAAAGGAGGGAAAAGAGAGAGAGAGCAGTCTGCCATTTGTTTCTAAATACATTTAACTCCTCAAAAACATTTATTAGAAGCCACAATGTGTGCGTGTGCCCTGAATTTTAAGTCAGGAAGTATCATATGTTACACCCCATGGGGAGGATGGGTACACAGATATACGGGCTAATGTGAACATGCAGTCCTAGTAACCCTGTAGCGATGCAATATTTATTGCAAATATTAAATATGTATTGCATCCTTTGCTACCTAAACTAGAAGACTGGGAGTTCATTTATACAAACACACTTGTTCAAGGATATCCATTGCTGGTAATCACTGCCATCACAATATTGTTTGTCTGCATATGAATCCGATGTGCTAACAAACTGTCTGTGACCTCTGGCCTGGCACTGGTTCTGAATGCTGAGCTGTGCGTTGTGGTTAGTTAGGCTCAGGCGAGGAATACAGTCCTGTATATGAATATACTGCTGTGCTTACATATATTAAACGGCTATAGACAACAAGCATGCACACAGTAAGCAGCACTTTACCATTGCCAGTCTGATTTGGTGTGATAAATATGCCATGAAATAGATTCTGTATTCTATAAACAAAGTCATTTTTTTACCTTTCAAGAATATGAATGTTTTAAATTAAATTATATGGCATGATGTTTCACAAGTTATGTGTTGCACACACATATGGGTCAAAGACGTCAAGATATTCGAAAGAAATTCACGAAAGTGATTTTATGTCCAAAGAATGCACATTAAATATCAGTAAAGTGTCTACTTTTAATGTCATGATTTGTTGAAATAATAATTTTCATTCAGCGCCGCACAATATTTTTGTAAAACTTTTTGCAAACAACATGCTTATTCTGACTTGTACATTTTAAAATATATAACATATAAAAGAATAAGAAAGCACATTAAATTTCAGTAAGAAAACCTTTCTGACAAATTGGCAAAACCTACTGTAGGATAGTGGTAAACAACAAAATTACAAAATTACCAATTACAATTAGTATTCGGGGTGAAAGTAACAATTTTTAAAATCTATCATAAATGTATTGTTTTGTTGTAAATATGCCTGACAAGATTGAATGACATTTTATTGGGTAAATCAGGGAAAAATGTGTGATATTTATGTTTGGTTAAGAAAAACAAAAACAAAATTGCAATAAATTTAAACAACAACACTTTAACGCAGTATTACACTTGTTGTTTTTAAGGTTAAACCCTATATGTGTGTGTAGGCGACAGACATTGTTAACCGGTTTATGCACATCTGTCTGCTGTGTTTACAGGACAACCTGAGTCACACCTGTTAGTAAATACACACATCAAGCAGTCAGAAAATAGCTTTGACACACAAGAATAGAATACAATAGAATCTAATAAAATAGAATATTTTCATATCGCCACCAGCCTCCACCAGTACCACAGAGAATAAAGAAAGGACTCATTCAGCTTTAGATGACTGACCTCTGAGAGATATGCAATACATATTCTTCCACACTGAAGAAACAGGTGCGTGTGTGTGTGTGTGTGTATTTCTCACCATGCATGTGTAACGGGATGATCAGAGGCTCTCACGATGAGATTTTTAATGATTTGAGTCATTCACCCTCCAGCATGCCTGCTACGACAGTGAATGCGCCATGAATGTGTAGCCCTTTAGTTTGAAAGTGACTTTAAAAAATTGCCCTTAAATGTTCAACTTTGTCTGACCCGAAAACAAAGCAATTCCTGTGACAGGCACTTTTGTATTACTAGATAACACTGTATTGAGAGCAAATGTAAGAAACCCATGGTTTACTCTCAGTAGTTGAATACAAAAGAAAATAGTATTCAGTTCGTGATACGTGGTACATGCAACAGATGAGCTCCTTGATTGACCTGTGAGTTGAATTTAGGGACATTAAGAAGGTTCAATTTGACCGTGATTAAGAATGTTGAACACAAAATATCAGACGAGCTAGTGGTTTCAGCGTAAACAGTGAGAAATTAATGGTTAATGGATACACATGCGGGGTGAGGCATCATGAACTGTTTTGATCTGTATAAGTATGGATTCGTCTCTTATAGAAACGTGCAGTTAGAGTTAAGGGTTTGTGATTACTTATTTACATGTTAAGACGTCATTTAGCGTGGCTCTGTCGGTCATTACATATTAAAGAATATTCATGAAGTACAGTTAATAAGAATTCTACTCAGATTCAATGGTAAAATGCTTTTATTTATAATTGTGTGAGATTTATGGGAAACACGGTTATCAAGTTCAAATTTCATCAAAGTAGATCAGTTCATTAGCATATTTTATAGAGGATTAAAACTGATTAAGAAAGAGTGTTGATATAGCTTCAGAGAGTTATCAGTGCTGGAGTTATATGAACGTACAACACAGTCTCACGACCAAGTCGTACATATTCGTACAAGGTGCCAAATTTGTGCCAATTCCTACCAATTCGTACCTCACTCAGATTTGTCTAAAACCACGTGATGGGTAGGTTTAGGGGCGGGGTTACGTTTAGGTCATTTGTACAAATTCATACAAATTGGCATCTCGTAAAATACGTACGATTTAGAATTAATCGTATGAATTCATACGAGTGAGGACGTACAAATTCGTATGAATTAGCCACCTCGTAAATATGTACGAGTTGCCGTGAGATCAGGTTGGGATGTGAAGTAATTACACATCCTCATCATCATAGTCACTCGTATTCATGTTAAAAGTCTTTTGTAATGTTTAAATATCATTTGTCATTGGTACAGAACACAATAATTTCATGATAATGTTTGAGTTATGAAAGATACTTCTTGCGAATTGAGTGTGGTTTATATAGTGTGTCCAGTGCCACATATTTGCATAGAGCACTCAAAGATATGTTATTGTGTATGGTTTTCCGTTAAGGTGTCTGACACGAAATAAGGAAATAGTATTCACTACGTGATAAGCTTCGTGGTACACGCAACATATGAGCTTCTTGACTGACCTCTGATTTATTATCTATTTCAACAGAAAATAAATTTATTGCCGTAGGAACGGATGTCGCATTCCTGTTTGTGCGTGGTTCATGCATCAATACCTCAGCAGACTCAATCAGCATCACCGACCGAACGTAAGGAAACCAATTATGTTTATATCAGCGCATGTACATGAAAGAGAGAGAATGAAATCCAATGTCTAAGAGCACAGGAGTGAGTCACAGCATGTCTAAATGTGTCCACATATGTATAACGAAGGAGGTTTTTAGCCCTGCTAGAATGCCTTATGGTGTCTCGTGAGAGTGATTCTAAGCTAATTCGTACTCACATTTAGATAAAACCAAAGTAGATTTTTTGTCTTACAAGATTTTGGAAAAATTGTGTTTTGTTTATCAAAATACTCCATTTAATTTTTAATTGCATTATCAGAGGAGCGACTTGTTGCTGCCGGCATGAATAACTGATTATAGCTCATGTGAAGACAAGCCTTCTGTGTACCAATCAGCGTCACAGTGCTTCTCACACCACATGGATCTCAGACGGGCCGAAACACAAGCACGTGGGCAGCAGGTGACACGGGAGAAAAAAACACATCTGACACAGATTTCAGTTCATCAGCAAAAAAGATGCTGGTGCCCCAGTTTTGTGTGGAAACCTCTCAAGTCTCTCTCTCTCTCTCTCCCTAGACACTAGCTAAGCAGACACAGGCCACACAGCAACTCTCAAACGCCGCCGACTTCTGCTCCACTCCCTCAGTGTGAGATAACCTCAAAGAGCCTCACCCCTCTTCCACCTCCATGATCACGGACAGCCTCTCTCTCCCTCCCTCCCTCCCTTCAGTCAGCAGTGCACCGTCAATTATGGGCACCAGAGCGCTGCCACAATACTAGCTCCTGCCAGTTAGTAGCTGCCAGGTAGCTGTTGCTTTTCCAAGAACTGAAAGATAGAGTTTGTTTGTTGTTTCGTTTGAGAAATTCAGTTTTCCCTCACTTTGAAACACATTCACAGATTTCACATTCACAATATGTTTCTCAAGGTCAGCTTGTTGCCGTTCTGATCCTGTGAGCACACCTCGGCTACCGACTAGCAAGCTCTCATTGAAAGCATTTCACTTGCATTCTGCCGTGTGTCGAACTTAACCAGTCAAGCAGCCCAAAAAATTGGCTCACAGGGGAGGCGAATGAGGAGCCCCGGGCTAGTGGCCATTTTGAATTCGAGATGTTGGTGCGCTAAAAAAAAAAAAAAAAGTACATGACCTCAGGCGTATATATTGATTCCGTTAATGTTGTCTTGCTTGCTAGCTAGAGAAAGTTGGAAAGGCACATACAGTATGAGTTCACATCTTGATGTCAGTAATTTTTAGTCTCTTTTAAAGTAAATCTGTACATTGGCAGTAATATGCCGAGTTTACAGGCTAGAGGGATGTTCAAGGCACTATATATGATGATCTTACTACTGAGTTTCATAAAAAAAAAAAAAAGGGAAAAAATTCAGTTTTAAGGCCTTTAAGGAATGCTCTGGGTTCAAACATTGTGACATTTTTCACTTGGAAAAACTGGGCTGTTTTCTATGTAACATCGTATTATTTTTAGGTCCCCGATAACGAGAACATTGGCTTTCTCCCTCAGTTTGTAAAAACAAGCAAAAAATCAGGTTTACATTAATCCACTTACAGTACAATAGGAGTCTATGAGGAAAGGCACTCTGGAATGCTAAAAAGCAGAAAAGTGCAGCACACATTTTTGGTAAAAGCTCTTACATGAATTCATCCGTCCAAAAATATGTGCTATTTGTGCTGTAATATTGCCATTTTAGTGGTGTCATCACCGTTCTAGGCAGATTAACTTCTGTTATGCATTACCGATGTAATTCCTGTGGGTGGATTGTTCTGTAAACAAGTCCTTTCCTTGTGTATTATGCAAACGTTACATGGTGATGACTGGAGAAACTGGATGTAACTTTGCACAGATAAAGCAAGTAAGTGAGTTGGTCATACTAGTCATGTTAACAAGTACATGTACTGCGGGTGTTTTATGTCAGTGGCTTGTTCTAGGAACTTACACTAATAGTGCGATGTGCACATTTTGTCCATTTTTACATATCATCGAAATTATTCTCTGCAATATTTAACAGCATGTTCCACTGCACCTCAGAAATAATGATATTACATAACACGACATAAACGCAAAAAAGTGAAAGTTGCTTTAACTGCTGTACAAAAACCATTTGACAAAACTTTGATTATCTTTTATGCAAATTGCTGATATTTTATTCGTCATTTTGTGGATACATTAAGCCTCCCACTGCCTTCAATTATGTCACAAACATGCTTGTTCCCAATTACCTGTCACTCTCTTTATAAGAAAAGACTTTATCATAACAAAATTCATCAACACCACGTTTAACGCCTCGATGGGGTTGACACGCGTTTTTCCCCAGGACAGATTTTTTACAGACAAGACAACAAGAGATATTCTAACAGACGACTGACTTTTGCTTGCAGTGTGGGCAGCAGTGCTTTCAGCTAACATCTGTTCTCATCTACTGAGACATTTCACTTTTTCCAGCAAAAATATTTTCCAATTTGCCAGGTAACAGTTTTACAAGTGCATACCAGATGGAGAAATAGGTAACACTTTACAATAAGATTCATTAGTCAACATTGGTTAACAACATTATTAAACATGAACTAAAAATGAACAATACTTTCAGAATTTATAATGCATTAATAAAAGTTGTGTTTGCTTATATCAGTTAATGCACTGTGAACTAGCATGAATAAACAACTGTTTTATTAACTAACATTAACAAAGATTAATAAAGACTTGAGATCTCTAGACACCAAAAATTAAAACTTATTTACTCACCCTCATGTTATCACAAACCTGTTTGATTTTCTCTGACAATCTGAAATCATGACAGAAAGCACTACTATATATATATGCACACACATATTCAAATCTATGAGAGAAGAAAGCACATCTTTCAGGTTTAGAATTATCTGAAGGTGGGACAATGATGTCAGTTTTATTTTTTTAGTACACTATCATCATCCAATTGACGTGTGCAGAAGTAAATCATCATGCTGTAAGGAGAAAATTACTCTGCCCCAACACTTGAAGACATCTTGTATGTATACTCACACACTGACTCGCATATACTGTAGGGTATGACCTCCAGCCAAAGCATACTTGATAAAACTCTCATACAGCCTTATACGCACATGCTCCTAGCACATACACACACACACTCATAAAAGAAACCCTCGGCAGGGGTTCAAGACTACAAGTTGTCAATCAGAGTTAGCTGCCAAACAGACATGGCAGCTGTGCAGTTAAAATGACAGATCTGGACCAAACAGAGCAAAAATATCAACATCTTACAGCTAAAAGCTTTAGAAAACAACCTCAATTTAAACTCGATGGTTTCATAAAAAACAAAGAAAGATATCCCTCGGTTGTTTACGTCATGCTACTATGATTCTGTCACAGATGTAGGCTAGCTCTACAATATAAAACAAGTAGAAATCTTAAAGGAAAATTTCATTTAAAAAAAACAACAACATTTACACACCCGCCATGCCCCTCAAAGCCTGAATACTGTCTTTACGCAACACAAAAGAAGATGTACTGTAGTAGACAATCAATAAAGTCAAACCAGTGGAATGATAAGAGAGCAAATAGATATTCTTATTTTTTTGTTTGTTTGTTCATTTTTTCATTGTTTTTACTGGGGTAGTCTAAATAATTCTTAAACCACTGTAGACTGTATGGCTATTTAGTGAGAAGGTGCTTACATATTTTACATCCTTTTTGGTTAGTGTGTGTTGTATTTTTCTATAGGTACTGTATGCCTATTTGACAAGTGTATTTCAAGTAAAATCTCTCATGGCACTGTATTTGTGTGGCCCAGTCAACGACTGAACTTCAAAAACTGAGACAAGTGTGTCCCAATGCAGGAGGATTAATTAATCCGAAATGCACAAAGGAAAAGATAAAAGTTTTAAAAATGTGTGTTTATCTTTTGGCATTTGTGAAGATGAGTATTGGGCAGCAGCGTTGCTTTTTTTAAGATATTTTTAAATCACGCTGTTATGATGAAGCCCATTTATGCAGGACAGCTGACAAGACTGTACAGTTGTACTTGGCTAAAAAAAAACATTAGTGTGTGTATTTGGTGCAATGCAATGTGTTTATGCGGTTTAAGGTTCCAAAAACATACCGTGCATTTTTGTTTCTCATCTACACTGTAAAAAAGCCTCATGCAAAGCATTTCTGGGAACCAATAAAACCAAAAAAAAAAAGGTTGATGATGATTTCTGGTTCCCAGAATGCTTTGCATGAGGCTGTTTTTAATAGTTTTATTCTGTATAAAACAGGGTAATAAAATTTACATTTGTTTCCAGGTAGCTATTTATTTTATATAATTAAAAAAGCAGCAAAACGATCACATCTTGCGCGAACAGAGAAAAACTTAACAAAGCTATACAGTATATATACATGTATATACAGTACAGGCCAAACGTTTGGACATAACTTCTCATTTAATGTGTTTTCTTTATTTTCATGACCATTTACATTGGTAGGTTCTCACTGAAGATATCAAAACTATGAATGAACACATGTGGAGTTATGTACTTTACAAAAAAAGGTGAAATAACTAAAAACATATTTTATAATCTAGTTTCTTCAAAATAGCCATCCTTTGCTCTGATTACTGCTTTGCACACTCATTCTCTTGATGAGCTTCGAGAGGTAGTCACCTGAAGTGGTTTTCCAACAGTCTTGAAGGAGTTCCCAGAGGTGTTTAGCACTTGTTGGCCCTTTTACCTTCACTCTGTGGTCCAGCTCACCCCAAACCATCTCGAATTGGGTTCAGGACTGTGGAGGCCAGGTCATCTGCCGCAGCACTCCAGTAAATTATAAATATCGAAAATTTCTACTTAAGTAAGGTAACAAAGTATTTTTACTCTGGTATTTGACACCTCTGCTAACAGTAGCATTTAAAGTACAATGCCTTGCCATTACTTTTGTAAATGTACCAGTTTCCTTGAAGTATAGGTACATTGAAGCTTACCATGTAAATACTTCAAAGAAGCATCGACCTTTTAGGTAATGAGCACCACTTCTGATGGCCTCATTAGTGGACTTTCAGCATGTTTCATGTATTTGTGAGGACATTTTTAATGTATTGTTCTCCATTTATAGCAAAAGCCACATGTTCACAGCAACTGGTTGTGAATTCCATCAACAACTTTAAATTTCTGCTTTCTATAAAAAAAATAGTTTCTGCTTGTTTTTGAGTAGTTTGTACCTTTGATGGCTTCATTTGAGTACTGTGTAAGAGTGTTTACATGTCTTCTTTGAAAAGAATACTTTGTCTTGCAAAACAAAGCCTGGTCTTCTAAAACAGAGTCTTGCAATTTTTCAGCTGTTACAGAAACTTTTATATTTTCTAAGCTTTTTCCTTCTTCTCTCTCACACGAACACCATCTCTTTTTCTCAAAGGAATAAAGTACATTCATTTTTTTATTCGGGTTTGTTATTGCACCATTAGACTAATGATTATTGAAATAGACTCAAACGAGATAGAACGGTTCAACCAATACAGTCTCACGACCAATTTGTACGTTTTCGTATAAGATGCAAAATTCGAGCTAATTTTTTTGTACGATTTTGTACGATTTGTCTAAAACCCCTTCACAGGTACATTTAGGGGCGGGGCTAGGTGCATTTGTACAAATCCATACGAATTGGTAACTCAAAAAATACATATGATTGAGAACAAAGGTGTGAGGTCGTACAAATTTGCACGAATTAGCCACCTCGTAAAATATGTACAAATTGCCGTGAGATCAGGTTGGTCCAACAGCATCCTGTTCTCCTCTGTCCTCCCAGATGCGTTTAGTTTCATGAGCTTAACAAATTCTCAGCCCT
This sequence comes from Enteromius treurensis, assembly GCA_032275025.1. Taxonomy (NCBI): domain Eukaryota; kingdom Metazoa; phylum Chordata; class Actinopteri; order Cypriniformes; family Cyprinidae; genus Enteromius; species Enteromius treurensis. Next base: position 10,780,675 of record JAUCMU010000097.1, on the reverse strand, counting down.
CAGCACAGACAAACTGTCTCATGAAGAGAGAATGTCATGCTGCACTCAGCCCCTCACTGAGATCCTATTCAATAAAGTCTCCAAACGCACGTTTCATAAGCAGGGATTTTGTACAGACAGTTATATAAGACTCACACACATCCACACACTCCCTCTCTCTCTCCATTATAACAATAGACATTGAGACTGTTTCCCATAGCAACGTGGCACAGACGTGAGAATAGTCTAAACTCTTTAGAGACTGACACTCTGCCTCACACACACTCGCACATTAACCACCAAATATTTGCATGCTATCTGAATCAGCTTTAAATATGCACTAAATGTGTCTCTATCTGTCCTTTTTTCTTTTGCTGCCACCCTGTTCACACAGCAGCTCAAAACCATTGTCACTTCTCTTTCAAATGGTTCATCTGGTTCTGTTCAAACAGAGTTCAGATATTTATAGAAGTTACAACAGCTTTCTACTCCTGAAAATGTTAAAATCATAAAAGTTTCATTCTGCTAACTCAACATCTTGTCAGTCCACTTGGTGGCCATCTTGGGGAGCTATTTAATATATAGGCAATAGAGTGATGCGGTGATGATGTCATTTTGTAGAAGTTGGCAATTCCCTCTTTTCCTCTACATTGGCTTTTTTATCATTACAGTAAATGAGCTCTGTGACCAGCAACATTTGGTTGATCAAAATAGTCTGGACATAGAAAAAAATACAAGCTAAGTTACAAGCTAAAGAACACATTTCAAGTCAAGGAAAGGCTTAAAAATAACTTATACATGTACATTAAAGTATTTTGAGCTTGTGTTAAACACAGACCTTATTTTGGGCATTTACCCCCTTCGTTCTTGAATAAAAATGTGCGGGTCGTTCCACTGACTCTTTTCTGCTGTTTACAGGCCTAGGGCAATCTCAGAGACAGGTGTGATTTCTCATGACACCCATCTCTGTAATATCTGTCAGGTAGTTGGGATGTGTGTGTGGTGATCCAAACAAATACGGCTTACAGCACCTTTAATTATCAACAAAGCTCAACTAGTTAGAAACGCCACCCATGAGCAAATACAGCATCGTTTGTATAGACATGGATAAGAAAGGCATCAGAGCATTGCAGCGGAAAAACAGCTTTGTTGCACTTTAAGTGCATAAACTGCGTAAGAAAAAAGTCAAATGTTCCATCAGGGCTTCTTGTCTACTCCAGACAAACATATAAAGATCATTTAAGGGAGTTCAACACATGTGAGGACGATCTGAAATGTGTTATTAAAATAAAAGCGTTTAACAGTTTAGTCTTTCCAGATTCAAATGATGACTTGATGTTTATTCTTAATTTTTGAAACAACAAAATTCGGTCAGGCTAAATAAGTGAATCATTCTATCTTTAGTTGTGAGGAAACAGTTCACATAATGTAAATTCTGCCACCATTTACTCACCCGTATGTCATTCCAAACCTGTATTAGTCTTTTACAATTCAACACAGATATTTCAATTTCTTCTTGAGCTCTTTCCAGTCAAAACTTTGCTATATCAGCTATCATAATTATGTTCCGGACTAAAATTGAACATTAAGAAGCCAATTGATTTTTTGGTTAACAAATTACAGAATCTTGATTAAGATGGATGTTCAGTTCAATTCAATCCAACTTTATTTGTGTAGCGTTTTTCACAATACATGTTTTTCTTTAAAACATCTTTGCAGAAAATGCTTTAGATGTGGTTATCATTTGATGTGATTCAATTTTACTTTTATCAAATATGTGAGTCTGGAGCAGAAGTAGCACAGGTACATTTGTAGCAGTTGCCAACAGTATGGGTCAAAATGATCATTTTTTCTTTTATCCCATAAATCATTAGAATATTAAGTAATGATCATGTTTCATTAAGATATTTTGTCAATATCCTACCGTAAAAATATAAGAAAAATAAGTTAATATACATTACTAAGAACTTTTACAATATATTTATATATTTATATTTTATTGCATCATCAGATTCTAAATAGTTCAAACGTTGCATTTCAGCCAAATATTGTCATAAGGAACCATACATTAATAGAAAATGTATTTATTCTGATTTCAGATGATGCATTTTTAAAAATATCCCTAATAACTTTTGTTCCACATTAATATTCAAATTGGAATGACCTTAACTTTATTTGTGTAATTAATGTGTCAGTTTTTCTTTTTTTAAAGTTGTACTGTACATTTAAGAGTTTCCCATACAATCAATTCAACTTTACAACTGTTGTGATTAGTTATGTTACATTCATAAGTAAAATTAGTTACCCTTTCAGTCGAATCACTTCGACGTTACATATGGGAACTCGCCAGAGAGACCAATTTGCCTTTGAGCTT
>JAUCMU010000097.1:10765560-10775786 GCA_032275025.1 Enteromius treurensis | reverse complement strand
AGGTACACCTGTGCACTACTCATGATGTCAGATCAGCATCTTGATGTGGCACACCTGTGAGGTGGGATAGATTATCTAAGCGAAGCAGAAGTGCTCACTATCACACATTTAGACTGATTTGTGGACAATGTTTGAGAGAAATGGTAATATTGTGTATCTGGAATGAATTTTAGATCTTTAAGTGCATCTCATGAAAAATCGGAGCAGAAACAAAGGTGTTGCATTTATATTTTTGTTGAGTGTAAATAAATAAACTCACTGGATATTATATATCAATGACAAGTCAGCATGAAAATTTTATGGCTCATGAATATACATTTTTTAAGCATTGAAGAATTCTAGAAGGAATACCAAGTAATGTCACTGCGAGCTAATTAATATTCAAACGCCCATGCAGTCTTCATACAGTGACTGCTTTGACATAATATGTATTGTATAAAGTGCTATATAAATAAAAATGCCTTGTTTTGATGTCAGCAGTCCACTTTCTAAAACCGGATGCCACTGCAAAAAAAATTTCACTGGTTATAAAATTAAATCTTGGTTTCAAAGAACCTCGTGTGGCATACTGTTTGCTTAAATGTTTGACGCTAACTAAATTAATCATGTGAAAATCATGCAAATTTACGTTTTAGGGACGCAACACTATTTCTCTGCTGGAAAAGCTGAAAACCTACCATGCAAGTTGGAACTCAGGGCATGTTCTGCAAAAAAAAAATGTGTTTCTTACAATGTAGACATGGTGTGAGAATAAAAAGAATTTCCTTAGACATTTTCACGAACTGAAGCCTGATAAAAACCCTCACTTTGTATGCAAAGACCAGCTTCTCACAAAGGTATAGTAACCAGTTTAATTACCCTAATGACTGGAACGATCTCATGGGTGAGCGGGGTCAGAAAGACCTGTTTAACGGAGCAGATATAGTGCTGATCATGCGCTGTTATAAAAACTCTAATCAGAGCGGCTCTATAAGAAGTGAAATAGATTGTGATATTACAGATCTTATGAAAACTTTGAGTTGGTTAATAATTCGTAGCCGTATGCTTGTGAAGGTTTGCATTTCACTGCAGTAATTTCAAAGCAATGTATGAAAAGAAATGAATACTTTTATTCAACAGTGCATTTGACATCAAAAGAGACAGCACGGGTTTAGAGGTGAGATAGGATTTCTATTTCAAATAAATGCTGCACTTTTGAACTTTCTTTCCCACAGAAAATCTGAATTGTTAGGCATGCACTATTATTTTTAACATCGATAAGGATAAGAAATGTTTCACGAGTACCAAAATAAAGTATAATGGAAAAATTGAATAAATAGACAAAGCCTATATTTAGATGTCATTCCATTTCAATTCTACTTCCTTCAATCGACTTACGACTCAACATCTCAGTTGAATTCAATTTTAGGAATTTAAAGCACTTTTGAACGGTGCACAGCTCCTGGTTCGGCCTGCAGAATCTGTATAAGTCTCTGTCTCTTTAAAAGACTCATCCTCTTTTCTCAGTCATCCTTGGAGCTTATATTACCAAATCTAAACCCCAGAGTCACAGACTATTAACTCACTCTACTTAAATATGCTCAGCTTAGCATAAAGAACAACTACAGAATGAGAGAGAGAGGGAATTGGGGTTAAAGCATGTTAAGAAGAAAAAAAACAAGAGGATAAGGGCAAATGAAAGGACAGAGAGCATAAAAAAGGGAAGAGCCAAAAAAGAAAAGAAAGAGGGAAAAATATCAAGAGTGTTCCTGAAGCATCAGCAAGAACTCTCTCTTTCTCTCTGTTGAGTGAATTAGAGAGAGAGAGAGAGACACAGATTGAGAGTCTAAAAAGAGATGAACGAGTGAAATTATTGCGAGTGAAGGAGGAAGATGGATGGACGGACGAATGGAGGTAATGTGTGAACGAAAGAGAGTTAGACCTGCTGAGATGACACGACTCTAGAGGAAACACTGCTATTATGACCTCACCGGCAGAAAAGAAAAACAGCGAGGCAGAGGTGGAGGGGAAAAAAAGAGAAGGAAAATGAACTGAAAGTGAATCCCACTTCTCCTCTTCGTTTGATGAGCTGACACTCCTTTCTGAAGTGCCGTTCTAACGAGTGAATTAATCTGAAAAGCGGTTTGTCATTGGCCTGATTTACCTGCAGCACTGTGGGAAAGGGAATACTGAGGCTAGTTGTCACACCTAAACTCGCTGAATATCAGAAAGTCCATATCTGTGCACACATGCACGTTATAAAACAATGTATTTATGCATTAAATTAGCATACACTACCATTCTAATGCTTTTGCGTCAATAAGAATTTGGTAACACTTAAATAACAATCTATTTATCATGCAATTTATTAGTTCATTGTTAGCTCACAGTGCATTAACTAATGTTAACAAACACAGCTTGTGATTTTATTCATGCATTAGTAAAAGCTGAAATGAATTAAGATTAATAAACTCTGTTGAAGTGTTGTTTATTCTTAGTTCATGTTAAATAATGGTGTTAGCTAAGGTTAACTAAATCTTATTGTAAAGTGTTACCAAGATTTAATATTGATTCTGAAAGAAGTCAGTCATGCTCATCAAGGCTGCATTTATTTGTTTATATAGTTATCATATAATCAATTCAGTGATATTGTAAAATACTATAAAATATTATTACAATTTAACATTGTACTTATCCATTGTGATTATTATGTATTTTTTATATGCAAGATTCCTTCTCTAAGTGAAAAAAATAAAAAATTGTACAGTTTAATTTGACTTAATTTCTTTTATTTAAGACTAAAGTTTGTTGTTTTTGTTTTAACAAAAAGGAATACTGATTAAAAAATAATTAATACTTTTATTTAGCAAGATTTATTATATTCTTTTTAAACGCATTAAAATGTATAGTAAAAAAAGCGACAGTAAAATAAAACAAATGCTGAATTTTCTATGCATCTAAAATGCTTTTAAAAAAGTAATCACGGTTACCAAAAAAATAATAAACGGCATTATTTTTTACTTATTTTTTATAGATGATAATATATAAAACATAGATAATAACAAGAAATATTTTCTGCTGAAAATGTAGTATTTCCATTACAGAAATGAAAAAAATTACATTTCACAATATACTAAAATAGAAAACAGGCGTTTTAACTTGTAAGAATTCTTTACAGTACTGCAGTATTACACATACTTATGTTTCAATAAATGCAGACTCGGTGACTTCTTTTAAAAACATTTATACCAACCTCAAACTTCCAACAATATTGTATATCTATGTACTCAAACACCACATTTTATGGACATATTTATTTATATGGTTGGATATTAAAAAACATTAAATTCATCATGTATCATCATGTCCCTAAACAATGCAACAGGCTACCACTCTGACCCAACATTGTAGAATTACAACATAGACATATTAAGCTCTAAATCACATTTGATTATTGTTTTCTAAAATAACTAAATATGTATATATTCTAGACATTGTTATAAACACACAAAAAAATATTTAAGGAAATTTACTTAAATCTTGACAAATCCAGTCATGCAAAAAAAGGAGATCAGCTCAATGCGAAGTTTGCAGGTCGACCGGGTTTTATTAACACTTTTCCTATCCAACACCATCGTGAGGATAAACAATAGGACCCATTAAATATGTAAATGTGGTTTTGAGGGAAAAAAAACATTTGAAAAAAACATTTTTTTTAGAGTTGTTAAAAGTGATGTTGTAATTCTGCAACAGTGGGCTTTACAGGGTTAATGTCTTGCTCTGTGTGTGTGTGTGTATGTGCATGTTTATGTGGTTTATGAGGACACAAATCTGTATAATGACATGGGTATGACATATGTATTACAACCTGAAGGTGATTTTTGAGGACATTTTCAGTGTCCCCGTAATTCAAAAGGCTTAAAAACATACTAAATGGTGTTTGAAAAGCTACAAATGCACATAGTTTCCTGTAAGGGGTAGGTTTAGGTGTAGGATAATACCACATACAGTCTGTACAGTCTAAACACCATTACACCTATGGAGAGTCCTCATAAATCACAAAAACCAACATGTGTGGTTAAACTTCACTTCAGTTAATACCAGTTCATCTCATTCTAGCTTTCTGTGCGGCGTGGTTTAAATTCACTTTAAATTCCAATTCATTCAACTGAATGAATCAATTAAAATGGACTCAGCTCTTTAACTCAGGGTTCTATTTATGGTTAGAACATGCTCTGAAACACTACGAGACCCTGTGTGTGTGTGTGTGTGTAAAGATGAAGTTGGAGATAGTATTGTCAGTGTGGGCAGTGACAGTCAATACATCATTTTATCACATCTTTAACCTTTGTGTGTGTGTGTGTGTTTGTGTACACATGTTAATCTACCCTTGAATTATCTCTGGCAACACAAAAGAATAGGAAAGGAAACACAAAAGATTTAGGAAACATAAGAGAGAGAGCGAGAGAAAGATGCATTCAGGAGGAGCGGAATGCTGATGATGAATTCTGATGGAAGTCTTCCGCTGTAAGTCTGCGCATTTCCATTTCCATTTATTTTGCTGCTTCTTACCACAGCATCTTACAAGGAACCACAAATATTGTGAAGTCACGATGTTCCAGCGGGTCACAAGGGCAGGAACCGAGCACCAAGAAACCATAAAAATGGCTCTAGGAAAGCTGTACCAATTTTATGGCTATCAAAAGAAAAAGGGCAGGGTTTAGTTGCAGTAGTCTAGGGTCTGTGCATTGTTTTTCAACACTCACAAATTCGCTGCTTTATATATACAGATATATTTCACATCCGTTCCATAAATCCTGGCTCCAGAGTAAAGGTCAGGATACACAGCGGGCAGGCAGCATCACCTGGCAACAGGAAATAACAATCACCAGACGTCTGCCGACATAGGTGGTCATGAACACAGCAGCAATGCGCTGCAGAAAAGATTCGAGACAAACGTTTATATGGTATAGGCTTTCAACTCGAATCTGAAAAGGATCTGTAATTGATTTTGCTGAATCAATGTTGATTTAGTTGCTGCATCATTCTGGCCACAAATTGAATTTGGCTGCAAAGTAGCGCTTGTTTGTGTAGCAGTGACAAATCAGATAAGGACAGATTTGTGACGTTTGTTACTTCTACATAACTGACAATGAGACTTAAAGGGATAGTTCACACAAAAACCAAGATGCTCTTTTCTTAATTTATTGTTTTATTATCTTGAATGGTTTTGTTTATCTTGTAAAACACAAAAGAAATTTGCCTGGGGGATTGAAAGCACCTTTTTGCTTTTTCTTTTATCTTATTTGTTTCTCTGTTTTCCAGCTTCTTTGATTTGTTTGTGTGTGTGTGCATATTCAGTGAATAAGTGAGTCTCTCACACACAATCAAACGGCTTCAGAAGTTTTAGAATATGGGCACAGCAATTTTTATGGTGCCGTTTTGTACATTCTGTGGTCAGTCTAATTGTACATCATGCATATCTTCTTTTGAGCTGCATGAAAGTTGGAATGACATGTGGAGGAGTAAATGATGACCGAGTTGTTATTTTTGGGTTATTTTTTCCTAAATTATCATGATTAATCACCATGTTCCCATGATCATAAAAGGCAACATTTCTTCCTAAAAGGGATAGTCCACCTGAAAACATTCTGTGATCTGTTTCTTGTAAGACTGCAAAATTAATTGAAACTCAATTTGCAATATCACAAATGTTGCAAAACACGATCAGTGCCAACCATCTTCCAGAACTTATAACAAGAAGTGTTACTTCCCATTATAATAGACAAATATAAATATAAGCATTGTAATTAGGATTGTAATTTTACAATACACTTTACATAAATGTATAAATATTATTATTTTGTTTTTATTTTATTTATTTATTTATTTATTTATCTTATTAATATTATTTAGCCACATTGATATATAATTGCAAATGTTTGACAGAGCAAAATTGCAACTGCTTTTTTTTTAGGAATAATCTCAACTATTTTTTTTTTCTCTAATTGTGCAGCCCTGGAAAAAACTGTAATCTACACTTTAAGAAAAAATTCTGTAAAATGTATAATAAAAAACTAGCAGCTCTGGTTGCGGGAATTCGAACGCAAAAAAATATGGAAACAACATGTTAGGTTTTATGGTTTTAAGTTAAATTTTTATCAGTTTTTTCATTAACTGATATAATGTTAATCTACCAACCTTTTAAAGTAGACTACTGAAATCTGTTTGGCACCTTTGAAATACACTGATAACCACTAAGGTGTTGATGAGAAAGTCACATCATGAACCAAAGCAGCTTTAAAATATAAACATATATAGAAGGTGCTCAGTGTCATTCACACAAACACTAAACACCATCATAAAATATATGTCATTAAAATGAATTTAACGACCTTACATGTAGCATACAACCCTAATTAACATAACTTAAACATGGTTAAGGAAAAACATTAAATTCAAACACAGTTTTAAATGCAATTTAGGGAATTCTGGAAATGTCAGTTTACTGTTTATCCCTGTACATTTGACAGGAATTTACCATTAAACAGGTTTTTATCGTAGCATTTTCACAGTTTTTTACCGTTAAAGGAGTCATACAAACCCAGTTTTCCACTAGCTAACATGATTCTTTAGGGTCTTAATGGAAAGTTTGTAATATAGTTTGTTTTAAAATTTCTCAAAGATAGTGTAAAAAAATGTTAATTTTACCCAGTCAAAAACAGCTCTTCAGAAATCACTTTGTTCTGTGTACTTCCCCTTTAAATCTTAACGTGCTCCGCTGACTCCGCCCTTCTTTTCGGAGGCACTCTCTGAGGATCTTTTTTTAGCCGTATTCATAGTGAAACTTGCTAATTAGCATATTATTAGGAAAGGCGATTTGCAAAGATTCATTAAAAGACATTATACTCACTGCTTCTGTAGGTGAGGCTGGATCAGGATGATTTGTGCGAACATAAACGCATTCCGGTTGATCAAGGGCGCGTTAAGTAATGTTAATCCTCTGCGTCTTCAGTCGGGGGTAAATGACTACTGCTATGTCGATTAATACATTCAACAACAAAACACCTCAGTCTCTTAGGAGTCTTGCTTGTCTCTGCGTCTCGGTCTGATGACGGCTCACTCAGGGCTGAGGTAAGACACCAGTTCAGTCTGTGTGACACGCTGCTGTCAATCAACTATTCTGGGAGTGGCCTCTATTGGTGTGACACCGCACCAACATGCATTTGAGAATGGCTTGATTTCAGAAAGGGCCACTTATTCTACTTTTAATTTAACAAAACTACCTGTGGCTCTTTATCATTGTAGGGTGGTTGTTTACACACACTCACAACACACACTTCAGTCCAAACAGCTTGAAAAAGTGCATGTTGACCGTATGACCCCTTTAAACAGTGAATTAAAAAACACATCGTTTACAATCGTACATACATAAAAAAATAACATTATAAAACAAATTAATAAAATTAAACCGATCAACGTGACAATAATACAGCAATGTACTGTATGTATTATTGACATGTTTTACATATACATAGTTTTAATGTCAACACTAAATGCTAATACCAAATGTATTTATACAGCATATCAAATAATCTTCGGCTACATATACTATCAGTAGGGATGCAACAATTTTAGATTTTGTTGGTACGAATATAGTCTGAAGAATAATCACCTTTTTACGATTATTATGCATTTATTAATTTCACAAAATTGCTAATGCATAACTTTGTTTTAGCTTTGCGCAAGCTGCAACAGTCCGGTTCTGTGTCTCGGTTTAGCGGAACCTTTACTATTAATTAACCGTGACGATTTTAATCGCTGCATCCCTAACGATCAGTATTCGCAAAAGCTATTTTGAAAACTGACACCAGAATTTCTACTCAGCTCTCAAGTGTATAAACAGGACATTCATATTGACATTGAGTCATGCTTGCGATAGTACTTTCACACTGTTTTTCTAGAGCTGATGTCAATGGAGCAATTCAGTGATTAATCTACTCAATAGCTTTATTATGAGACGTGATGTTTTTAAATAAATCACTGCTTGGAGGAACATAAATTACTCCGCTCTGTCAATATGTCTTTTCATGCAAGCCAAAGAAAAAGAAAAGACAAAAACATTATTTCTGGGCAATATTTTTTCCATTATCTCACTCTGTGACACATCGTCGTATGTTTGGATTTGATGGCATCAGGGCAGCGTGACAGAATACAGCCTCTGTTCCACTGCACAGCCTGACACTGACTTCCTGCTAATAGATCCGATCATCTGTGCAATCATCATCATCCCAAACCATAAGGAAATGGCAGGCACGCTATTCTGGAAAAGGTTTTTTTTTTCCCTCTATCTTTTACATCAGAAAATATGTGCTTTCTCACTCAAAGTGATACTTTCTTTATGAGATCAGCAACCGCAGTGCTGTAAAGGTTTCAGAAAGGAAATGAACCCAGACAGAAAATAATTCACTATGACACCTGTCAATCATTACACTACAGAAAACACACGGAGGGGAGGACAGATACCTGACTGCTTACCACAGTAACATGTCAGGGTCAACTGGTCACACGTGCACAGAGCTACAATATGGCTTCAGGTTCATCGTATGGTTTTTTATGATACTTTTATTGTGCACTTGTGTCCTTGTTTAAGCTCGAAAGCTCCAGTGCCCATTCAATCTATTCATATTGTAAAGAGCAACCAGCGCCATCTTCAAAATGTCTCATTATTTGTTGCGTTGTTCCATAGAAGAAAGTAAACCATTGTGGTTTGGTACGACTGAAGGGATATAACAGCAACATCCTTTAATCTTCAAGCTAGTGCATTTCATCTGACTGCACATCAGTCGACCTATCAAAGTCCGAGCGCTAATGTGACCGAGACTGAGGAATTTACAAGGGTTTTATGGAGCGTATGGACACACATGCTGTGTAACACCGGTGCGGTGTAATATGCTGGCACTCAGCCGATTGTTATACGAAGCCTGCTTGGTTTGCTTACATAAGATACAGAAGTGTTACAGAGACCATAGGGTGCATCAATTCACAGCCGAGCATGTGAAACCGCACACACCCCGGGGCCTTTACTACTATGAAGAGTGTGTGTGTGTGTACATAACAGCACTGGAACATTAGGTACGTCATTTGAGGCGATGAGGGAGCAAGAGTGACTCTGTCCATCTGGCTCCACACCACGCCTAAGAGAGCATGAGAAACGTCTGAGAGCTCGGCCTCAAAACGACACAAGCGGCACTCAACCCAGCACAGACTGCTAAAACATGCTAAGCATCTGTGTCCATGGGTGGAGAAACTGCGTGTGTGTGTGTGCCTGTGTGCGAAACCCAGAGAAAACCAACAAAATGTCCCTCCTCATTAAAATGCAAGGCACGCAAGCCACAACCTCAACCGATGTAATAAAACTTGCACACAAAATCCATCATAAACCAGACGACAAACCTCTTTCTTACTGCTATTAAATTGGCAAATTTCAGAAGCATCACAAAACGGCAACAGATAAAACATGTTTTATCATCCATTCATTATTAGAATGAGATAAAGAGCCTCTATATTCACCTCAAGAACCGTCTAGCCAGAGTGGAAAATGAACCTTTTTTTTTTTGCTACACCATCCACTAAAATGTACAAAAGTTACCGGATATAAATACGCATTCTACCCAAGAAAATGTCATTTGTATTTTTCCACATGTTTTTGTTCCAGTGGCTTTCAGACTTCAGATCTTAGAACTAGGGTTTCTCAGAACTTCGGTAGTATTGTTATACTAAAGCTTTAAAATATTGTAGACCCTAGTACCGTAAAATAATGTTGTGTGTGCAGCGGTTGCACTATTTTTGCTCTTGACAGAACAAGCACCTGGAAATAAAATGAAATGAACATGCAAATTCCCTCTCCAAATTCTACAGTTATGACTGTGCAACAACAAACTGAAATTTTAAAAACTACATTTTGTTCCATTTACATGTTTGCATAAATTTGGTAAAGTTGAGTGTTGATTATTATATTTAAAAATAAGTATTAACTGAATTTAAATTTGGTCTCTGTTGCTAGTTGCAACTGGCTTCCGCGATTATAAAGCTCATAGGAGCTTAGTCTGGCCAAGCTACCTTACCACCCGTCTTCTGGGAGGCGGGCTTAACCTGCGTCCATCAGACGCCTCTGTATACTACTGGACGAGTCTACAACCAATCAGACCACTCATTCCGATGACGAATGCGTAGCGACGAAACCT
>JAUCMU010000097.1:10751829-10763970 GCA_032275025.1 Enteromius treurensis | reverse complement strand
TTGTCTGTTTGGATTTATCGCTGCCGACCCCTGCTTTCCCCGGATTTACGATTTGCCTCGCCCCACGGACTGTATTTATTGTTATCGACTCTTACACAGACTCTGACCACTCTCTTGCTCTGCCTCCTCCATTCCTGTCTGCCAGTAACGACTCTAAATCTAAGTCTGTTTTGCTCTGTGTCTGTTAATAAACAGCCTGCACATGAACCCGCACATCTTCTCGCCTCCTTCCCGAGACACCCACATTTGCCAAAAACATTATTTATAGACAGTTATAAACATACTCCCAGCATTTTATTATTTAATCCCTGTATTACACAGCAAATGACAAGGGAATATATAGGTTTTAGTTATTATTAATTAGCTACAGTAGTTCATCAACTAATTCTCAAAATGCTTGAGTTTGCAGAGCATTTGCAGCTTATGGATGTAACAAAAAAAGATTTAAGTATAATAACACGGTGCACAGTACTTACAAACGGTAAGACTTCTGCATAATAGCCAGTCACTTATAGTTAAAGTCAACATATCCTGGTTTTAGTATAGTAACTACTATGTACTTACATTACTTTACATTCTTAGATCCCATCCCAGTAACATGAAGCGGCCGCTCGGACGCAACAATATTAAAATATGCCTAAATTCCGGTGGTCTTCTCTCAATCCAAGTAATTTGCAAGTGCACTATACTAAATATTATAACTTTAACTTGAAACAATTTCGACTTTATTCTCATAAAATTTCGACTTTAATCTCATAATATCTGCCTTTTTGAGCCTCCTGTCTTAACAGAACCCCGGGCAGTTGTAAGTGTCCTTATTACATTACATTACTTATTTCTTATCATACTTAAATATTAAAATACCTTAAATACTTTAAATGTAAACTTAAGCAGCTATGTTTTCCCACGCTAACTGTCTCTGTTTCGCCAATGCAGTGGTGTTGCTTTTATTTTTAAATATGCGAAAAATTTTTCCTATAACTTTGCATGAGCCAATTTGCCGGGAGAAAAATGGCTGGGAGGTTCCACTCTAACAGTAGAGCCGATCCCCGATCCAGTTCCTGAGTTACGGCAAGGAGTGCCGTTCCCGAGTCCAGTTCCAGGCTTATGGCCACTAGAGCCAATCGCAAGCCCAGTTCCTGATTTACAGCCAGGAGAGCCATTTCCGAATACAGTTCCTGATTTGCGGCCAGGAAAGCCGAACCTGATACCAGTTCCTGAGTCACGGCCAGGTGAGGCGTTCCCGAACCCAGTTCCTGAATCATGCTCCCCATCCTGCATTAATCCCTGTCTGTTGAGTCTGAGCGTTACAATAGTGAACATATACTTTCACTGTATGAAAAATAACAACTTTAATATAAATGCCACCTTTAGTGCTTCACAAATGAAAATAACGTGGGTTTTGAAAAGCATGAGGGTGAGTAAATATTTCTTTATTTCTGAGTAAACTTGCAGGGTTGGGAAGTCTATATTTATCCTGCTGAACAGTTGCAATAGAAAAGGTTGTACCTGTAATGCGAACTGAAAAACTCAACCCAATATTTCAAAACAGTTCCTATAGATAAAAAGACTGACAAAAGACTGAAACGAAATTGTTAATTAATATGCATGCACCTATCTCGAAAAATTGAAAACACATCCATGCATGAGGCTAAATGTGTGTGTGCCAGTGTGCGCAGTTGGTTAGAGACAACTGTTTGCTTTTTCCGAAAGACTGTCTGTATCTCAGTTTGAGTGTTTTTGGTAACCATGGAAACAAATGCCACAGTAACAGCGGGAAATCAAAGCCCGGGTGATGAGCTGCTGAGAGGAAGTGAGAGAGAATGCAAGTGTGTGTGTGTGTGTGCGGCTTTGTGATATAAACAGGCTCTCGAAACATGGATTTGTTTCATCTTCTGTTGGGTTCGTAAATGAAATATGAAAAATCATAAAGTCACTTTCTAGATCTCCTGCGACATAGCCAATCTTTTTTGCCTCTTTCAGGGGACACTGTCTCAAGTCTACTTTTAAAAGGCTTTGAAAGTTGCTGTGCGCAGACCTCTCGTACATCACACATCACTGGAGATTTTGGATCGGATCCCACTTGTTGGGCTGAAGCGTCTTCAACATGGCTGTTGTCTCTGTACAGGAGAGGGAATAGCAACACTGATCTTGCTCTTTATTTATTGATGAGACTACTTTCTAGGCTATACTCCTGCTGTTGTTTCTGCACTTTTGAGTGAATCACAAAACTCACTTAAAGGAATATTCTGGGGAATTCATGTTGAGATGCACTCCCCTTTACTGTATTTACATTTACGAACAATTATTGATATCTGATTTGCAGCTCTTGTTACTGAATCTGTGTTTATTATTTGGTACTTCTATTTATGTGTAAGGTATTGCATACATGCATTTTTTATTTTATTTTTCTTCATTGTGGGTACCTGTCTGCGACAAAGTAGTTTGTTCTTTGATGGGGGCGTTGTTTGTTTTTTGAAAAATCTTTAAAATAAAATAAAATAAACAATATTTCAGGTTTAGCTGACAGCATGCCACAGATTTTAAACCTGTATTGTTTTTTGAAGATTAACTTTGTAACAGCAATAGTGTGGGTTCATAACTAACATTTTACCTAATAGTATATAATATTACTATTTATTAAACCTCTATCCCACTTTTCAAAGTTTCATGATGTATATATATATTTAAAACTAAAGTTGATGCTCTGATGTCACATGGACTGTTTTACAAGTGTTTTTACCATGTTTCTAGATCTAGGATCATTTCAGTTGTATTGCTGTCTATGGAGGGTCAGATGGCTCTCAGATTTCATCAAAAATATCTTGTGTTCTGAAGATGACCGAAGGTCTTATGTGTTTGCAACGACACAAGGGTGTGTAATTTATGACAGAATTTATATTTTTGGGTAAACTAACCCTTTCAGGCCTGATTTAGCAAAAAGTAATTATTAAATATTAATTAAGCTATTAACAAAACTATAATTTTTAATGACCTCAAAATCAGTATTTTGATCACTGGCAGCTGAATTATCACTTACACAATGACAGTAACACTTATATCTCCTTGCTTACAGTAATTGCTCTACAGTAAAGCCATTCAAACCAATTACATTTTTGCTGATGACATTTTTTTGTTTTATGCCTCCAGTAATTATAAGAGAAACATCTCATCATTATTGTCTATCAAACAGTGCCACCTTATCAAAAAAATGCATGTATTCTTGTTACATTGTTTATTATGCATATATTGAGGAATACTAAAAGAAGGTGATGTCTAACCATAAAAAATGAACGAGGGAGAAGGTAGTGAATGATGTCCTAGGGCCCAAAACACCAGAGGTATGCATTTAAGGGTTAATGAACATTTATGTAAAAAAAAAAAAAAAAAAAAAAGGCATGTAAAAACATGTAATAAGCAACTAGTTAACAGTAAGAATTGGTCCCTGTACTGAAATGTTGAGGGCGGTTTCCTATTGATTAACATTAGCATGTGCGCAAATATTCACACTATGAAACCTTTTCCTTTGTTACATTTATGACAATCCTCCCATTATGATAGTACAGCATAAGTGTTCTGAATGTAACACTGGCCTTTGTGAACTTACGGATTAATTGTATGCTACTTGATTAAGTTATTCATTTAATCGTCATGGGTGATGACTGCTAAAATGAGCTCAAATTTTAAATCTTTAATCTAATTATATTCTGAATAAATGAGCAAAAATTGTTATGATTCCTTCAGCTCGACCCGACGCTCTTTTTTACTGCTTATAACAGTTATTTTGGTGTTTCTGCTGCACTTATATATAGCAGATGTTTGTTTCCTGCACAAGCTTCAGTATAAAAACTATTTACAATGTCGCGCACAAATAACGTTTTTGACAATTATTGAGACAAATAGTTGGAAATACACAGAGCTTGCTAACAGCTGCCTCACATTACAATCTAATCATGTTTTTAATGATACAAAGCAATGATATTGTTTTTCTACCTGCATATGAAGATGATGACACAGTTCTTTCTAAACATGTGTTGAACAACTTTCTGCAAATTAACCCCATCATTTAACATTACGTTTTTCTTTTTTATTGCTAAAATCCTGAATTGAGCTGTGGCACATTTACAGAAATAAAGTTATAAAAATAAATGTGGAAACAGTGATGAGAGAGTTAGTAAGCGAGCACATGTCATCTGAACTGAATTGAGACATGCAGTAAAAAAGGACATGTTTGATCACCGGTTGTCTATAGACATCAAAATTCTCACCCAGCAGATGGAGGGAGAGGGAGAGAGAAAGAGAGAGAGAGCAGATTTGAGTGGAAGAGTTAAATAATTAGGATTTGTTATGATCGACAGATGGCCAAAGTTTGGCTCTGCGGAAGTTTATGGAAGAAAGTTTCCTCTGCATGTGTGTGTGTGTGGTACAGTATTTTAACTCAAAGCTCAACTCCAACAGACAGGATGTCGCTCTCTCCAAAGGCTCTAGAGGATCTGAGAGCCAGAATAGCCATTAGCATGAAGTTTAGCTCAGGTCTAGCCTTATTCTGACAAATACTGTAGATCTCTGCTGGTGCCGTCTTCTACAGCAGCAATCACACACACACAACGATAAACCAACTTAAAATGATCTACTGCCGAAGGGTGAATCTGAACCTCCTGAAGGTTCCTAAGTGGGTGTGAGTGTGTGACTTTTAGTAAGGCGGTGTGATGTGTCATTTGACCAACATTCATATACCCTGATGCAATGGTTCAGCACACAGAGAAATCTGTCATAATACTTTCATCATTTCTCTCCCTTTCTCTCTCGATGGAAGGTAAACTGCCAGTGTGAGAATGGATTAAGCTTTAATACAGGGATTAAACCTTGGCTTTGTAACATTAGACCCACTTTGTGTCACCTGAAGAGAAAAGCTGAAGATGAGTTTCAAAAATAACACATTCATTATTCAACATGTGTCATCCTTCAAAGCCATAACGCAGCGTTTCTTTTGCTGTAGGCACTCTGGACTTTTAAAATATGAGCTCTCTTACAAAATATTTGATTTTTACCTGTGTTTTCTGATGGGAATGACCGTTTTGGAAATAATTTGTCACAAATTTTGTTTCCTTAATATAATCAAGTAATTTTTTTTTTTTTTTGCATCGTTCAGCTGAATTGAAAATGATAAACAATGAAAAGATTTTATTAGTGGAAATGATATTCACTTTTTTTGTTTTGTTTTCTTCACACATTGAAAGTTGTATTTCATCTCAAGCATGCTGTTCACTGACACTGTTGTCTTCTGGCTAACGAAGCATAACTTCAGAAAAACCTTTGAAAAGGGACAAGTTTTATTAAGGGCAAAACTAATTGCTGGAATACAATACACAACTTTTACATAGTTTTCTGCTCCGATTTGCAGTCTGGACGAATCACTGCTAGTTGCTGTAAGTCAAAACAAGACTGCATGGCTGTGAGCTGTGGGAGTGTAACGTTTGGGCGCTGTGAATCGCTGCCTCGTTTCTCAGCAGACCAGAGAGACACGGAAAGCAGAAGTTCCAACGAGCACTGAACATTTATAGGTCCCAACAGGATACAAAGACGCTGACGAAAGAGCAAAGGTACATGCGGACAGACACAACAACATAACATCAACAATCAACAAAGACTAGAGACAGGGAGTGATATAAATACACAGACTAATCAAAGACAAAGTACAAGACACCTGGAAATGACAGCTGGCAGATAATCAAACACTAATGACAGGGGCGGGGTTACAAACGATCAGATACATGAAGAAATGGCATGAAAACAATACATAAGGAGCATGTGGACAGAATGACAACAAAACACAGACAAGTAACGCCTACGGCATTACATAGCCCCTCCCTTAGGTGCGGATTCCAGACGTGCGAGGTAACAAGAAAAAAAAAAACAGAAAAGCTCCTAAGGGCGGAGCAGACGGCGGAGAAGCCCACCTGGGCTTAC
The DNA here is from genome assembly GCA_032275025.1 of Enteromius treurensis. NCBI lineage: Eukaryota > Metazoa > Chordata > Actinopteri > Cypriniformes > Cyprinidae > Enteromius > Enteromius treurensis. The sequence continues at coordinate 10,758,000 of JAUCMU010000097.1, read as the reverse complement.
CGGGCAGCGAGGATGCCCTCATGAGCTGACCATACAGTTTGTTCGCCTTCCAAGGGGGAGCAGACGGAGGAGAAGCCCACCTGGGCTCACCAGGCAGTGGGGATGCCCTCCTTGCCCGACCATACAGTTCGAAACCCTTCCAGGGTGAAGCAGATGATTGCCGAACCCTCAGAGGCAACGCTGATGACGACCATGCCCTCCAGGGCCGACCAGGAAGTTCGAAACCCTTCCAGGGTTCCAGCTGACGATTGAAGAGCCCTCTTGGGCCGAGCAGGCAGTGACAATGATCTCCTGGGCTGGACAGTCTCTGGTAACGCCCTTCTGGGCCAAACAGTCTCTGGTTAAGCCCTCCATGGCCGAACAGGCAGTGAAAATGCCCTCCTGAATCGTCCATACAGTGACTCAGAGACCTCCCTGGGTTGAGCAGCCACCAACGGGGCCTCTGGAGATTCTACGGCTGCAGCAGACGTCTCCGGAGGTGGTACAGTCACTGGCGGACCCAATAGAGTCTCTGAGCCAACCACGGGTTTTCCGGACGGATTGACTGACCTTCATTTCTTAAAGTAATGATGGCCACTCATTTTTATTTAGTTAGCTGATTGGTTCTTGCCATAATATGAATTTTAACAGTTGTCCAATAGGGCTGTCACCTTCTGCACAACACAACTGATGGCCCCAACCCCATTGATAAAGCAAGAAAGTCCACTAATTAACCACGATAAGGCACACCAGTGAAGTCAAAACCATTTCAGGTGACTACCTCTTGAAGCTCATGGAGAGAATGCCAAGAGTGTGCAAAGCAGTAATCAGAGCAAAGGGGGACTGTTTTGAAGAAACTAGAATATAAAAGATGTTTTCAGATATTTCACCTTTTTTTGTTAAGTACATATCTCCACATGTGTTCATTCATAGTTTTGATGCCTTCAGTGAGAATCCACCAATGTAAATGGTCATGAAAATAAAGAAAAAGCATCAAATGAGAAGGTGTGTCCAGACTTTTGGCCTGTACTGTATATATCCCTCTATATAAAGCCTCCATGCAGCTTTTCCTATCAAAATTCAATTCAGGAATCTTTTTACCGTATGTCTTCTGGTAAAGGTTAACAGCCTGCTGTCAAAATAGATTTTTTTTGCCTCAACTTTGCTGTGGTTCATTTTCTGCCTAATACCATAAAGAACTAATCAAATCCAGCACTGGTAGTAGTGTTACTGAACCACCTTAAGGTCAGGATCATTTTCCACATGTCATCAACTCACTTAGCATCTAATGATTCATGATTATATAGCCACCCGTACCTCAGTGGCATTCAGTTGTCCTGATGAATCTAATTCAATTTAATACAAGTCGCTTATAGCTCTGCTGTGGCCTAATAACCATGAATGAATCTTGAGTCTTTCTCTGACACTACTTGTAATCTTGCTGTTCTGCTCCTCTCGTGAATATCTGGGATGCAGAAGGAACTCTGTGCTGGAACTGCAAGCTTAACCTTTCCTGAACAACACAGATGCGTTGTCTGTCTTGTTCACTCTTGAGTGATGCAAACTCCGAGGGACTTGTAGGAGCATTCCACATTCATGTTCCCTTTCTTTTTGATCTCTCTGCTTTGTGAAGTGGACAGCGGACAGAATGGTATTCTAAATCCCCTTCACACGTCACTGTGGAAAAGGTTCACTTCAGTGTGATTGGATATCTGTAGGAACAAATGTCTTTTGTCATCAGATAAGACAACAACAGGCCCTTTGGAGAGGAGGGCAACTTATTGGCCTCATGTTCCCTCTAATCAATGAAAACTTGTTTTTCTTCTGGAATCTCACTCCTAAGACGTGTGACTTGCCATAGAAATTATTGAAAAACTTACAGTAGGTCTCTCCTCTTACTTTATGTAGCTGAAAATAAAATTGCATGTTTTTTCTTAAGTGAATAACTCCATGTGTTCATTCATAGTTCTGATGTCTTCAGTGAGAATCTACCAATGTAAATAATCATGAAAATAAAGAAAAGTTCCCAGTGGGGTTTTCCACTGGGAACAGTACCTGGTACCTGGTCCTTTTTTTAGTACCACCTCAGCCGAGGTTCCAAGCGAGCCGTACTGTTACCAAAACGTGACGTGTGAACTCTGCTTGTCACTGATTAGCCAGAGAAAATTATCATTACTTAAGTTAAGTAAAGGTTGGAGACATTCAATTGTTTCCCAGTTTTGGTAGAAAGTATATATATATATATGCAAATATATAAAGAGTCTTGATTTGTTACTACTTTTCCATTATTGGAATAAAAGAAGGCTTAGAAACTTATTGGAATAATAAAGAGACATTGTTTTTTTATAAACATAATAAAGAGACTCTCCTATCTCTTTAAATATATGTCATTTTATTATTTATTTGTTTACGTGCCTTACTTAATATTAGTTCATTCAGATTTATCAATGCAATTATAAATGTGTTGGTTTGTCATTATGTTGAAAAAGCACATACGCTTGGACTGAAGTATAGTCACTTCACACTCCAATGCAGTAGGTGGCGGAATGCACCAAAAAATCGGTATGCGATCCGCCAAAACACAACACTGAAGACGAAATCTCGCGTTATGTGTTGTGTTTATGGACCAGCTACCGCGCGCGCGCTGTGGCAGGTTTTAATGTCTGCTTGTTTTACTTATAACAAAACCACAATTATATATTAATAGTTTAATTGCACCTTTTTCTGTTTTGAAGTACAGGAGAGTACTAGAGAAACGTCAGTCTGTCGTTGCCTGTATCCGTCGTGCTCCGAGTTCAGATTCATGTTAGCCCGCTCTCTTTTTTCATGCTAACGTTAGCAGTCGGCGGTCTGAACGTTTTGAAGATTTAATTTTTAGCAAACTCTTCGGAAGAAATAATTTATCATGGGCTACTTAAAGTTAATAGAGATAGAAAACTTTAAGTCTTACAAAGGCAGGCAGATAATTGGGCCTTTCCACAAGTTTACAGCGATTATTGGGCCGAATGGATCAGGTAAGTGTGTTCGCTTACAATAATAATAATAAAAATAATAATAATACAGTATTTACGGTTCCACTTTATATTAGGTGGCCTTAACTGTTATGTACTTACATTAAAGTTAAACATTTGGGACAATGCGCTTATTGTGTACATGCATGTTTTGAATTGTGTATATATATATATATATATTAAAAATATATAACTATTTGTAAGTACATCTTAAAAATAACAGCACTATAAGCCAAAGCAAAAATATTTCTGCGCTGTAATTATACTTTTCTATACTTTTATATCAGTATATCATAATGGGAATCACTTAAATTCAAGAAATCTATTTTTTAAATTCATGTCTGGTGTTCTTTGATCTCTGTGTGATTTGCGTTTGTACCGTGATGTCTCTGCTCTAACAAATCATGTGATCAATGATCATGCAGACAATTGGAGTGCCCAGCTTCTGCTAGTGTACAGGCTTTGTTGTCAGTCTTGTGTCTATCTTTGTTTGATGTTATACCTAATTTCCAACCGAGAACCTATGTAGCACCTATGTATTGAGCTTTGTTTTTTATCAACTGTGATTCAAACCTCTATGCACACCTGGCAGTGGTGTGAAATGGTGTGACATTTTTTATCATAATTATTGTGACCAAAATTATCTTGGTTATCAGTTTTATCATAGTATTATTAAATAGCCATTATTATGGGTAATGAAAGGTTCATGTTTTGGTTTTGGGAGTCCCTAGCAACAGGATGGCATGCATGCAAGGGCAAAAAACATATAATATGCCTTTTTTTTACCTTACTTGCTTAAAAACTCCAAAATAATTGACTCAATGGTTAACCCCTCCTATTTGTGTTTCTAAGCTGTAGTAAATTGTCCTATTTCTCATTTTCATTTCATCATGCCTGTAATGCCTGATAAAGTGTTTTTGAGCATTACTGAGGAAAACACCATTTTCATCTTTGTTTATCTAATGCAAACATTTTATTCCTAGGCAAATCAAATCTCATGGATGCTATCAGTTTTGTTCTGGCAGAGAAGACCAGTAACTTGCGTGTAAAGACATTGAAGGATTTGATTCATGGAGCTCCAGTGGGCAAACCTGCAGCTAACCGAGCATTTGTAACCATGATGTACCAGCAGGACAATGGACAGGATCTTTCATTTTCCAGAATCATCATAGGTACTTCACACACTTTACAAAATTAATTGTCGGTGCTGGTGTATTGTCACACCCATAGTGTCTATATGCAAGTTTATGATGAAGCTTTTACTCTTTATGTCAGTCATATATTCAGAAAAAAATCACTTTATATAAGGAAAGCTCTTTGCAATAGTATTTTTTCAAGTTGCCACAGCTATTGCGTACTTTGCATGTGCTTGACTTTACGTGTACCATTTTGTTTTATTAGTTAGTTAGTTAGTTATTAGTATGTGACAATTAAATTTTATTTAATTAAGATACTTTTAATACCTTTTTATTTAAAAAACAAACAAACATTTTTTTTTAATAAGGCATGTCGTCCACTAAGCTGAATTTTATGACAGCTGACTGATTTGGACATTAAGTTTGGGCTTTTGAAATAATATCATAGCCCTTCGCACAGTTTACATGTCTGTGATTGACTGCAATGTTAAATTGATTTTAAAAACATATTACAAGTAGGCAATTTGAGACCACAAGTGTAGATGACTTTCTGATTAATTGTGCAGCCATAGAATGAAGTGTTCAAAATACTCTATTATCTCTTAAGAATCATTAATTTTCCTGCTTTGTCTTGTGTAGGTTCCTCATCAGAGTACCGCATCAATAATAAAGTGGTGGGTCTGTCTGAATACAGTGAGGAACTGGAGAAACTGGGAATCCTCATTAAGGCCAGAAACTTCCTTGTCTTTCAGGTTATTAGAGCTGCTTCTTTGTATTTTCAATTTTAAAGGTAAATTGTCATTTCTGTACTCCAAATGGAGTTGTGCATCTGTTTGTTTGCTTTTCCACTGCGTGGTGCGATTCGACACGGCATGGCTCAGTACAGCATTGCACGGCTTGGTTCGGTTTGTGTTTCCATCATAGTTTTAGATCTGCTTTATGTGGGCGGGATAATTCACATGACTCCTGAAAAACACATACTCTCTTGTGCCATCCGCTTCTTGGGTATCGTTGGAGGAACGTCTAATAGACCTCAAAACATTTTTTGTTGAAAGAAGGTGCGGTCGTTCAAAACAGTGGCATACGTTTCTTCGCTGACTGTGCTAATTTAAATCTAGTGGGTTTATTAATGTTCTGCACTTTGGGCAGCCGTGCTGGACCCATTAGTTGCACCCAAAGTTTCATACAGGCAATATTGACTTGTAAATTATTAGTTAACACCGTCTACAACGACTAAAGTCTGTCTACACTGGATGTTATAAAGTGACCTTTAAAAATCATTTGAAACATGTGTCAATACGTCATGAATAGAACACAGCATTAGATTTCTTTCCGGATTCTATCGTGCCCTGCCACATGCAGTACAGACAGGTTAAGTTCTGTTGTATTTCGTTGGGTTGCACCGCTCTGGTCCAATGTAGACACAGCGTGTAATGAGGACGCTGACACAGAATATGAATCCATTTGCAGAAGTTTATTAAAAGCGAAAGGCAGAGACAGGTTATTCAGTTCAGGCAGTGGGTCAATAACAAAAGGCAATCTGATCTGGCGTCATACAAAAGGGCAATCCAAGAGGCATATACGATAAGGCAGGCAAAAGGTCCAACCAGAGACATCAGTCCGATCCACATTTCAGGTTAGAAGAGAGCTCCGTGCATGAGCTTTGTTTCCAATCGGCATGGTCCCTACACAGTGTCCGTTAAAGTTTACTTGACTTCGGAACATTCATTCACGGATTTGCACCGTAAATAAGTGAATACGATTTAAATTATGCTTTCAGGTGCTGAGTGAATATCACTGCCATGGTACGGCAGCAAACTTCCTTGATTATTATGACGGAATGGGAGTATAGTTCCTAATCATATCACAACTTTTCATTTTCTGCTGGTCTCAGTACACAATATAACTACAGAAAAGTCAAGTTTTAAATAGGAAATATATCAATCAGTCACTTTTACTTATATAGCGCTTTTAACAATACAGATTGTAGCAAAGCACTGAACATTTTCAAATAGAAGAACAGAGTGATGGTAATGTATAATGAC
>JAUCMU010000097.1:10741552-10751729 GCA_032275025.1 Enteromius treurensis | reverse complement strand
GAAGCTCATGGAGAGAATGCCAAGAGTGTGCAAAGCAGTAATCAGAGCAAAGGGTGGCTATTTTGAAGAAACTAGAACATAAAATATATATAAAACACTCTTTGACATGATGTTAAATATTTAAATATTGACCACAGAACATGAAATGTACTTGATTATTTTGACCCATAAAAATGTGTGAGCAGGTTTGGTTTGTGGAATACCTGTCAAAAACCGACTTGTAAAGACTTTTAAAAGTCTTAGCTGGGAAAATTACTTACCAATTGTTATCTGTTACTGATTCCAAAAGACATGACAAACACTGTAGTTAGTTATTTGATCCAGTGCATTTAAAATATGAAAAAGAGGAATATTGGAAGAATCAATAAATTATGAATAATTCACTGTGTGAATAATATGTAATCATGTAATTAAAAAGTAACCATTCTGATTGCGAATATTTTAAAATGTATTTTAATCTAATTATAAATACTTGATTTTTGGAATCTGATTATGTAATCAATATCACATGTAATAAGTTCTGAAAGCAGCCATAGTTCAAAGTTCATAACTGTAAAAAAATTGTGGTTTTCTTCAAATCTACCAATATCAATGGGTTTGTGTGAGGTACAATTAGAGGTAGGGCATAGTAAATGTTATTACTGTCTTAGAATGAAAACCACTGTGCTTGACATATTTTAAAAATCTTTGTGTGTATGTAGTTTAGTAAAATAGAAGATGTGGAGGTGGGGAGTTTGGTTTAACTAAAGCTGGAACTGAATGGGAAAGAAAGGTCTCTGATTGGTTGAACATTTTGTATTGAGTGGTCCAGAAGACCGCTGAGCACTAACTCTTTCTCTCTCACCCCATGTGTCCAGTCCCTGGTGCCAGCTCCGCTAACCCTACCGGCTGGAGGATGCAGGACTGAAACAGAGGGAACATTTAGGCACAAAAAGAAACAAAACAGCATGAAGGGAGAGAAAAGAGTAGAAGTGGGTAGGGGGCAGTAATGAAAGGTCAATGAATGGTGTTTTGGTGAGTTAATTAAAGTTTAATTGAGTGAGCATTATATAAACAAAGTGGGAAAGCAATGTGAAGTGCTCTTCAGATCTGAAGTACAGAAAAATGCTCCTTTGAGGCTGGAAAGCGAATACCAGTTGCATTGTTTTTTTAGAGCAGATATGTCAAAGCATGCACGTCAAAGCCTATAACAGGATTGTCTCGCTTTGAACCTTTATCCTTTAAAATTATTGTCGTACAAGTCATTTGCCTGAGGCAAAGTATGTTTTTTGTTGTTGGTGTGTGTGAGCGTGTGTATGAGCTCTTATATATATGTGTGTGTTTGTCTGTGTGATCATGTGAATGTTTCAGATCTGTGTGTGTTTGTATGTGTTTGGTAGGGGTCAAAATCATTTGCCCCCTGTCAGTTCTATTTAAGTATTTCTGCCATCTCTTAATCCCTGGTGGTGTGTGTATGCATGTGTGTGTGTGTGTATGGGGTTGCATGTGTTGAATAGCACAGATGATTTGTTTACTGACAGACACAAACCTGTTTGTATGCCCGTCAGAGTGCGTTTGTCAGGAAAAGCGAATCCACTGATCTAATCGTCTTCAAACCAGCCGTCCCCACTCACACGTGTGCGAGTCACATGTAAACAAAAATGAATGGTGTAACATCTTAACATACAGATGTATTTAGAGTCCAACCACTGAAGAACACAGACTTACACACACTCCTAGTCACAATGTATTTCTGATGCACAAAAGCACATACGTGTTTAATAATGATTAAGGGTTTTTTCTGCCTGCAGCAATGTCAGTATATTTTAAATGCATAGAGTTTCTTAGGCGGAGATGTAAGCCCAGTTTTTCCTGAAACGTGGAAAATGGTTTGGTTTGGATGATTTTTACATTTACATTTATTCTTTCGGCAGGTCCTTTTAGTCATAGTGACTTCAAGGTAAATGTTTTATCAGTTCATGCATTCTCTGGGAATCAAACCTTGGCATTGCCAGTGTCGGGCTTTACTGTTTGTGTGACATAAATGCTTCTTAAACTCATCTGAAGTAAATATAATGTGTATCATCCACAGCATATCACCAGCAAGATCAGCTACACATATCTAAAATCTACTGATCTAAAATTGTAGAACTTAGTACAAATGGTTTTGATCAATAAATTACCAACTAATCTTAGTAGCTTCTGAGCCCTGTAACTGTAAAGGAAAGAGTATCACAATGCAATGCATACACTAGACGCAAACAAGCACAGATAATGTACTGTACCTGTACATGCACATGCTTTTCCCCGGATGTAAAGAAGATGATCCACTGATGTCACATGTACTGTTTTACCAATAGCATCAAAAATTATCCAATGATCCAATGAGTTCTTAATGGACAATTTCTTGTTTAAGAAGCCCAAGATATACGTCACAATAAGGGAAGAAAAGATGATAACAACTTCCATTTTATCCCAACTTCAAAGCCTATAACAGGCTTGTCTCGCTTTGAACCTTTATCCTTTAAAATTATTGTCGTACAAGTCATTTGCCTGAGGCAAAGTATGTGTTTTGTTGTGGGTGTGTGTGAGTGTGTGTATGAGCTCTTATATATATGTGTTTTTATGTCGCACAAGCATTTATGTCGCACAAACAATGTTTTTACTACGTTTCTGGATCTAGGATCATTTTAGTTGTATTGCTGTCTATGGAGGGTTGGATAGCTCTCTGATTTCATGAAAAATATCTTAAGTTGTGTTCTGAAGATGAATGAAGGTCTTATAGGTTTGTAACACCAAGATTAATGACCAAGTAACCCTTTTTGTTACCAACATTCTTCAAATTATTCTCCTACATCTGGGTGATTAAATGACAGAATTTTCTTTGGTTACACTTTTTTTTCGATAGTCCATTAAGACCAGGGCTGTCCAAACTCGGTCCTGGAGGGCCGAGTTTGGACAGCCTTGATTTTGACATTCTACTTACTATAAGTAACTTTGTAACTACATGTCAACTAATTATCATTAATTCTCAACTACATGTCTACTCAGTAGAGTAGATTATTAGGGTAGGTTTAGGGTTAGTAGAATAAGTTGACACATACCTGCAAAGTTTCTGAAAGTATGTTGTGGATCCACCAAAATAAAGTGTTAGACAGTCTACTAATACTCTACTAACTATTAGTTGACATGTAGTTCCTCACTGTTAGTAAATTGTCTAAAGTGGACTGTCGAAATAAAGTGTTACCTTTTCTTTTCCATTTTATGGTGAACTACCTTTTTAATACAGTATGAATAGTGAATATACATCTTTAAATTGGTATACCAGTCTTTTGGAAGTATTCTCAGGTGTATAACTTTATTTAATGTATTAAAGGTTCATTCGCTCACAAATTCAGATTTGCTTAAAACTCTCATTTGTGCAGCTTCATTGTAAACTCTGATTTGAGAAGCCTGTATAGACTCATTGGCAAATCTTTGTTTGTAAAAAAGAGTCAAATGAAAGACATGGGATTAGGGGAGGTAAAACGCAAGCCAGTCCTTTGTTGCTCTTTGATTCTGTCTCCTAAAGTCAAGGCATGAACTTGACATTTCTTATTTATTATGGAATATTGCAGTGCTTATTTAATCCATGTGCTCTCATAATCTTTAATTAAAAACAATAACTTCGACACAATAATCCTCTAGTAAAGAGTCATGAAATTGCACCAATAGCATCAAAAATTATCCAATGATCCAATGAGTTCTTAATTGACAATTTCTTGTTTAAGAAGCCCAAGATATACGTCACAATAAGGGAAGAAAATATGATAACAACTTCCATTTTATCCCAACTTCTAGTATATTTCTCCTGTCACTTCTTAATAGAGCCGAAACAATGTTTTGAAAGTCAGTCAATCTATTGTCCACACTGTGGTCAGTTAATCCCATTTTGTGAACACTAGCTCTATTTACACTTCTTGCCACAGCCCCTTCAGGAGGATTTAAGTGGATGCAGTGGAATTTCTCCTCAGTCCATTTGAATGGATGAGTTTATTCTCTACTAATGCTGGCTTTCAGAAGATCAGCTGATGGTACTCCTTCCCAAAACAGAGACTAAACCTGCTGGCACACAGAGAGCAATTCTGCAAAACACTTTATCGAATGCGGGAAGAAGAGGCTCTGAATACACCACACAAATTAATTGATAAAACTGGTTAAGAGAAGGTCACTGTGTCTCTTGCCCCCACAGAATGTTGTTTGGGGCATGAGTGGATGTTGTGTAACCCTGGAGATTTCTCTCCTGAGCTCAATTCACTTATTCTCAGAGTAAGAGTAAGAGGCTCTTAGTCAATAAGAGAGGAAGAACGGTGGAGAGCTGTCCATGGTTCTGAACAGAAGGACATATAGTAATAGAAAGCTCTTTATGGCTCTAAACAGAAATCTGCTGAATTCAAGAGGCTGCTGTTCATGGTTCTGAAACTGGGACACTGGCTGCACAGTGGGAGGTGCACATACAAGGTTGCAACTTACAAGGGTGTTCCATTATCATCCTCTAAGTTGCCCTCTAGTGGTCTTTTTATTATATAGCTTTAGTGGAGAAACATGTTATTTGGGAAAGCAGAGTTTTTGGGGGTTGATGTAAATTTATGGCATTTAACCATGTAGGGGAGGAAGAGATTAAAATCCTAATTTTTGGTTTAACTAACCCTTCAGCATTCACTCTCTTGGACATAGGAGCAGTGTTGCATTGGCTGAAAACACTTCGTTGAAACTCAAATTGGAAATTAAAGATCTATTTGGACCAAGGTGTTTAGCTTTGAATGGCACAGAGCTCCCAGATTGCATCAAACCTTCATTTTTTTTGTTGCTATTGTCATGTCTGGGCAGCTGCATAAAGAATGGGTATCGTGCCAAGACAGCATCCTCATCCCCACTAGACATCTTTTGTTTTCTTGTTTTTTAGATGCACCTCATATTGTTCACTGCAGTCTGTCAGGCAGGTGGTGAACCTGTGTAACCTGTATTACATGCAATTACAGCACCACATGGATTCAAAACAATGTTGTGACAATTTTTGATTTGGTTTGAGAGGGGGCGCTTTCTATTCTGTAAAATCACAGGTTCACCGCACAGTCCAGTCCTGTCTCTGCGAGTGCACCATTGAGAAAATGGGGAGGTTGATTTCCTGCTGTTACCTTTCAAAAGCATTCTGATTAAAGCTGAAAATCACGAACAAAGATCTCCAGTGTTCAGCTCTTGAATCCAAGGCAAAGAAATTAATGCTTATGCTGTTTTAAAAACAGATGAGAGAGAGAGAAAGAGAGATTCAACACAAAATCAAATTAGGTTTTTTTATGCATGAAATAAATGGATAAATGTGTGGATAGATGTCAAACATGATAAATAGGGCGCTCTAATAAATACTGTAAATGATTCCATCAGGTGGTTGACGTATAAACATAAAATAAAAATGATTCACACATTTGACTACATGTACTGTTTTAACTGAATGATATGAATTTCAATGATATAAATGATATGATTATGAATTTTTGTTGTATGTAGTATAAAATGGATGGGTGAATTAATGGACAGATAGATTGATAACAGAAAAGGAGCCAGTGCCCTTGAGCAACTGACTAGGTTGCTTGAGGGGGACCGTCCTCTTGATAAAAGTGTCTTCTAAATGACAGGCACGTATTCACAGCTGTCTTTGTGTGTATGTGCCAAAACAAATTAAATTCAGGTGTGTGATAAAGCTTTGATCCTCAGGAGTGATTGATTTTGCTTTGAATACAGAGATTGTGAACGCTGAAAGACACATTTTTCTTGATTCACTGAGGCTCTGCTTTCTGTATGGCTTCTTCTGAGAAGTTTGAACCTTATGTTTTGAGTCAGGGTGGTTATGTCGAGACTTTTTCAAAGCTCACGCTATGAATATAACATCAATATGGACAAAGATCTAACAATCTCCCAATAAATTATGCAGAACGTTTTTTGGCAAGTCGTACGTTCTAGCAGTGTAGCCAATGGCCTACGTTCAAAAGAAGACGTGTCTGTTTGTCTGCGCACGTGTGTGTGTACCGTGAGAGAGAGAAAAGGAGCACATGAAAGACTGTACGGGGGTGTGTTTATGTGTTGGAGTTGTTGTGTCTCTAAGCCATCGTTAGGGCTTTGCTCGGAAATAATAAGACACGTTTTGCAGGAAAAGGTGAAAGCTTCAAGGCAAATGAAAGCACGGTTGAAGGGTGAAATCAGTCTTGGCAGAGTTTAAGTGCAGTTGCGCTCACTGCTGTCAGAGGCTGTGGCAGAACTTCAACAAAATCCAGAACCCCTTTAGTTTTATAGACATTTTATTCATGACCTCAGAGTGTAATTTACCAATAGAGGTTCGCGATCACAGCAGCCCCGAGGGCACCCTACTGCCGTCTGTACTGTCACTGCATGCAAAGGGCCCCACTAGAGCTTTTCTCTTATAGTTTTTGATCTCGCCTCTCCAATTTACCCTCCCATCTCTCTATCCGCCTCTCTCTCTTGCTTTCCAACTGCTCTCTTTTTTCCTCTCTCTCTCCTAACTGTCTGGTGTGTTTTCAGGTCTCTGCCCCGAGGCGGCAGTTCAGATCAGATTATGGTAGAATAGTAGCGATAATCTGCTCAGATCTTCCGGGACAGGAGCAACTGGACCCATTAATAAGCTCTTCCGTTGATGGAGGCATTGTGATGCATAACGTAATGACTAAACGACATGCACAGGTGCATATGCTAAAATTGTTATCCTAACTGTCGGTATGGCAGTGCCCGGTAGGTACATCAGGTTCTCTCTCTTACGCTCTACCAATTTGATGCCTTTGCGCTGCTTAACCACTAAACGTGTTTTGTTCCGCTCGCATTACAAAAATTCTCTCATTTCCAATTTGAAAGTGCACTCTGCGGGTTAGACATAAAAAAAAGTTTGTGTCACACAGAATTAGCCTTCAAAACAAAACAACGCAGATCGTGTGCCTCCCTCCATGACCCGCTGGTTTATTTCTGCAGATGATCGACAGCTGTCATTTTGGATCAGTAATAGAGATGAAGCAAGGGCTTTTGAAGATAGTGTCTGTCACCCGATCCCCAGGAGACAGAGACAACACACACACACACACATCTAGGTTTACAGGTCTAAATTTAAGATTTAAATACAGATTACGGCAACACACAGACACAATCTTCTGCAGAGGCTAGTTTACACTGCACTGATAGACATTAACAGGATTAACACTAAAAATAGCAATGGTACAGTTTTAAGCTGTTGTTTTTAAAGTGTAGTTTTTCCAATAACTAGCTAGTGTTTTCCTCATTATATCACTATTTGTTTGAGCTGAGGATATAAACCTATCTAATCGGGTCTTTCTCTGTAGCATTGGTTGGTCTAATTAAGTTTTTTGTAAAAAAAATAATAAATAAAAAAAAGGTACCATAATAGTTACTGTTTTTTTATCGTTACACTATTAGCTTACTAGAATATGAACAATTTATTAGAGATAATTAAGCACATATGAATGCCTAATTCTCTAATTCTACCCGATACCTAAACGTATCTAATAATAAACAGCAAATTATGAATTTATTGAGAGAAAGGTCAAAGTTAACAAGTTTTACCTATTCTTAAGTGTTACCCTGTTATGCAAATTTGGATAATATTAAATGTTGAATTATATCATTGAATGGTTGTCATAGTTAAACTATTTTCATTTATAAGCATTTTGTCCCCTACAAGTAATACATTTTTTGTTGGTAGCATATTCTTCCAGAAAGCTGTGCATTAAAATTAGAGTAATTTATTTGAGATGCAAAATTGAGAATGCACTAGAGAAAGATAAAAAATCTACACTTTTATTCAGAAAAATAAATTCAATAAAACGATTAAATGGGAAAGTGCAATTCAAGACGCTTAAAATATTACAAAACATTCCTTTTGCTTGATTTTCGCCCGAGATAAAGATAATCACATTCATCATCGTTTTGCTTCTCAGGTAAATTAATTTAGGATGTTTTACTAGAAAATAAGTCAAAAATACATTACTTTTGCTTTGTGTTAGTTGGAATAAAGTGCATGAACCTAAACGCAAACTTCAACTGTAAGACAACACTTAGTGTACCCGTCAAAGTATACAGTATTTATGCAGTAAAAGCTTTGAAACATTACTATTCATGACAACTACATACAAAATGTACTGCAGCACATACACACACACACACATGATCTTAGACTGCAGTACAGCATTAGCCAGTCCCGGTGTATCAGCGTTTCAAGCATACAGACATTACAGTATATGACAACTACACACATACACATACTGTAACATTTGGCTGAGCTTCATAATATATCCTGACACTTCCCAACAGCAAACCTCTTATCGTCTAAAGGTCATTGTGAATCTTCCTACAGTTGTTTAGATTTGGAGTGTTGCTGCGATATCTTCCGACCTGCTTTTTTTAATCTTGCCGAAGGGTCCGTCAGAATCATCACAGACCCGTTCTTCCTGGGTTTCTTCCTTCTTTTTTTTTTTTTTTCCCCGCTGCGTTGTCATGGCGATATGATTATTGCCTACCAACAGGAGAGGAACAGGATGTCGTGTTCTCTCTCTGTACAGTTTGAGCTGTGAGAGTGTCTCCTATTATACCTTGCAGTAGAGATGATCAGGTGGCTCAAAGTGAAATGCATTTAATTACGATGATTAGTTGACGCATTATAGAGAGGATGTTTTTGTTGTATTTCTGGAAAGGGTCCAAAATGAGGCTAATGCTTAGTCTTTTGGGTGGAGTGTGCTGCATATAAGAAGAGTGACACGTGTACGATGCGACGACCCTGCCTGCCGCCTCCCTCCTTGCTTTCTCTCTGATTCAGTCACCTTTTCTCAACCCCTCATTCTTTATCATGCTTTTCAATTTTTATTGCCCCCCTTTTACCTCCGCTCCTTCGTCTTTGGCCCCAGTTGCCCCCCGGCAACAACAGCAGCAGGGTGAATAGGGGGGCTCGACCCCTCCCTTCACACTCTGGTGTGCGTCGCTCAGTTATACTGTGAACGCCCCACACACACAGAGTTCAGGTATATAGAGGCTCATTCATCAAGGTGTCAGTGGTGTTTCTGTGGTAAATTAGCCATGTCTCCTCTCTACTCTGGATTCCCTCTTATAAACCAGCCTTCAGGGAAACCATCCCTCTCTGCCTCAACCTTTCTCGTTCTTTCGCTCCCTTGGATGTGTGTGTGTGGGGGGGGACAGAGATTATTGGGTTTGTACTTAGTTTTCCTCACTTGATCGGATACATTGATGCCGTGTTGTGGAGTCATTTAGCCAGACCTCAGTACAAAAGCCACAAACTGCTCCAACGTTCAGACCTCTTTACAAGCATCTTTACCACTCTAATTAAAATGACTTGAGTACTTGAGCCACATAGAAAACAGTTGCATCCCATCAGTAATTAGATTTCTTTGAAAACTGATTTTTATCAAATTAGTCTTCATACTTTAGACCAGAGTATTATATTAGACTAGCAAATGGTTTCGAAGTAGAATAACTGAATCAATGATGCAAACTTTACCAAACATGAGACAAACTGTGCTGCACTAATAGACAGCAGTGTCATTATTCTATTTTATAGATTTATTTATTTCTATATTATTATTAAATAACTGTGCAGTTCATCAGTTTTAACCAAGTTTAATTTAGCTACTCTGTAAGCAGTTGTGTTGACTCAATTCAGTTTCATAACCATGTCAATGTTAAATATTGATTGTATTAATGAATATTTAAGGGGTGATACGGTACATGCACTTTTTCAAGCTGTTTGGACTGAAATGTGTGTTGGGAGTGTGTGTACACAACCACCCTGATAAAGATCCACAAGTATTTTTATTAAATTAAAAGAAGAGTAAGTTGCCCTTTCTGAAATCAAGCCATTCTCAAATGCATGTCGGTGTGGCATCACACTGACAGAGGCCACTCCCACAATAGTTGATTAAATAGTGTCACACAGACTGATCTGGTGTCTTACCTCAGACCTGCCTTGAGTTACCCGTCATCAGACCGAGACACAGAGACAAGCAAGACTCCTGAGAGACTGAGGTGTTTTGTTGTTGAATGTATTAATGGGTGGGGTCAGCGGAGCTCGTGAAGATTTAAAGGGGAAGTACACAGAACAGAGTGATTTCTAAAGAGCTGTTTTTGACAG
>JAUCMU010000097.1:10725444-10741452 GCA_032275025.1 Enteromius treurensis | reverse complement strand
TTGCCGCCACGACAGGCACCGGAGACTTTGCGGCCACAGCTTCGAACAGCCGCATCGACAATGGAGGTGGAGAACATGGTCCACTCGGACTCAATGTCTCCAACCTCCCTCAGGACCATGATCTTGCAAGAACAAAAAACATCGCATTTTTCGACAGCCAGAAAAGATTACCTGAAAAGATTGCAATCTGTAAATGCGGAGCGCACACTAACCAAAAAGATTCTGTTTCTCTAGGGAACGCTCGAGCAGACGCAGCAGCAAAATCTGCTGCAGGACGGGAGGGGGAGGATGACATACCAGCCTGTACTCTCTTATCTCACACACACACTAATGAAAACAATTTGTCTTCTCTACAGGGCATGCAGGCCTTTGCCACAGCACAGGAGAAGGAGAGATGGAGAAAATGTGGCTGTGCACTTGTGAATGGCGTGTGGATGAGTGAGGATGGTCGCCCTTGTTTACCCAAACATTTCTTTTTGCACTACTGTAAATTGACACACGGGAAGGACCATGTGTCAAGAGGGGGGATGATAAGTCAAATAAGGGATTTATGGTTTGCAAATGGGTTCACAACTTGTGCAGAAAATTTGTGCAAAAAATGTATAATCTGTAACACCCATAATGTGGCAAGAGGGCAGAAAATGCCCCTGGCGTCCCAACCCCCAGCAGAAGGGCCTTTTGACTACTGACAAATGGACTTCATTGAGTTAAATCCATGCGGGGGGAAAAAGTACTGCCTCGTTATGGTAGATATGTGGTCCAAGTGGGTTGAAGTTTTCCCATCATCAGAACAGGATGCATCAACAGTAGCAAAGGCACTGTTGACTGAAATCACACCAAGATGGGGAATCCCACTAAAAATTAGTTCAGATAACGGTAAACATTTTGTGAATGAGGCCATAGCACAAGTGGGGAAATTTTTGGGCATAAACATGAGACAACATTGTGCCTATGCACCACAAAGTGGGGGAGGGGTAGAAAGACATAATCAGACCTTGAAGAACAAATTGGCAAAGTGCTGTGAGGAAACAGGACTCACATGGGTAAAAGCGCTACCAATTGTCCTCATGTACATGAGAATGAGAAAAAGGGAAAGATCAAATCTAAGCCCATTTGAAATTCTATTTGGTGATGTATGTGAACATGACATGCTAAATTACTGCAAGGAAATGTCTTCTCTGCTATCCAATATTTCTGTGCAGGTGAGAGCAGCGCAGCAGAAAGTTGCGGAGGGGCAGTTGCATACCATAAAGCCAGGAGACTTTGTGGTGGTATGGGACTACAGACGAAAGAGCTGGAAAGCAAAACGGTGGAGGGGGCCGTTTCAAGTTCTTCTGACCACTTACACGGCCGTGAAGGTGGCGGAGAGGGCAACGTGAATTCATGCCAGCCACTGTAGAAAGGTCCCAGCGATAGCAGAGGAAGGGGAGCAGGAGAAGGCGCAAGATAACAGCCAGCCGTAATCGAAAAGGAACGTGAACAATTCCAACACGCCAGCGTGGGAGACATACCAGGAAGGAAACCAGCCTGATCCGTGAGCAGCAGTGGTCAGCAGTGGATTATTGTTGCTAATGTGTCTACCATGTATTTTGCAGCTAGTTTCTAGCTCTGTGCAGAGATTAGTGACATCTAGCGTCACACCTCAGATGGTGAAGTTACATGTGGGTGACGAAAACATTGTGATGGGCTTTGATTTAGACAAAACTATTGATGACGACGATAGTAGCAGTGGGAACTACAGTGAAATGAATTAAGGAGTTAAAGATGAATAATCAATGAAACTTTTGTGGGAAAGGGGTTTGCCTGTCTTTATATTAATCACTTTACTATCGCTTGCTAAAATCCAGGGTTAAAACCCGCAAAAACAGCTCTTGCATATTTAACTTTCTTTGGGGACTTAAGAGGGTGATCATTCATATGGAAAATCAGCAATGAAGAGTGTGAATGTGATGTTAAGCCTTAAGTTGTCTGTATTTTTGTCATAAAAAGTATTATTAGTAGACAGCTCATATAACCAAAGTAGTGACTTGCATGGATAAGAATGTTTTTGTTCAAATAGAGGAGTGGTGCATGCTAAGATCAAATGACAGATAAAATAAGAATTTCTTGTTTTTTGAGTTATCAAAGAATGATAAACGGGGAGAAATTGTTGCGGAAATTCATATTTTATTATGGTAAATCATATTAATCTTTGAATTATCATATTAATCCAGTATATTCATAAATGAATGCTCTCTGTATGAACTCTGTGCTTTCTGTACATGCTGTACTTTTGAATATATGCTTGTGTGACCAATACAGTGAAAACAGCAGGTGGTAAAGTGCTGAACAAGAGGGGGGCCTCTGTGGCTTCCCTATAGGGGAGTCTTTGAGAGTTGGGGATGACCAGACACAGAGACGCCAGCCTATGGTGACCTTTGGGGTCACCAAAGGCCCAGAATTAGGATAGCTAGGATTAAGGAAGATGATGTATTGACGTTTTTCAAGTATAGTGTCCTTATATGGAAAGTACCAGATGTCTTAGCCTGTAACCTTTGGGCACAGAGAGATATAAAACGGAGCTTTCGTCTTCTGCTCGTGGTCGCACTCAGCAGGGAACCTTTGTCTTCTGTTTGATTGTAGACCTTCTTGTAAGAATAAACCTTTTATATAAAGCAATTGCTCAATTTGTTTTCTTAATCGAGAGTCTCAAAATTTTCTAAATCATAATTTACTCATCCTCGAGTAGTTCTAAATCTGTATGAATTTCTTTGTTCTGCTGAACACAAAGGAAGATATTTAGAAGTAAGTTTGTAACCAGACTGTTTTGGGTTACCATTGACTTCGATAGTTTTTTTTCTCCTGCAAAGTTAATGGTATCCCAATGATGACAGAATTAGTATATTTTGGTGAACTACTCCTTTAACAGTCCAAAACAGTTTAAAAAAAAGCGCAAATGTAATAAAATATGGGTGAATAAAGGCCTCCTGTAGCAAATCCATGCATTTTTGTACAATAAATATTCCTATTTCAAACGTAACAAACATTTTTTTCTCACTTCTGCTGATTGTGGTAACTGGAAGCAGTCCCATAGCATGTATGCTTCGCGTTTGTGTCTCTGGGAAATGTTTGTGCATAGGAAACAGCATTTCCTTACTTTAGCGAAGCCGTCTGTTCTTGGTTTATATGGAAATTCTCCGTCATTTTTCCTGACAAATCCTTAGTTTGTGCTTCTAATTCTGCGTTTTGTTTTGTTCTTTCTCTGCGCTCGTCACTATTCATACAACACAATAAGTCATCTGCTGGGACGGCTTCTGCGTGCCACACTCAGTGGAAGTGAGAGAAAAGTGTTTATAACACTTGAAATATAGATATTAATCTCACAAAAACACATGGATTCGACACAGGAGGCCTTTATTCACCCCCAAAGCCATGTGAGGATTTTTACTGATGTGCATACTTTATTTAACGTCTTCTGAACTATAAACAGCAAACACCCGTTTAGTCCCATGGAAAGGCTTAGAGGGGCCTGGACAGTTTTTAATACAATTCAGAGTGGATTCATCTGAAAGAAGAAAGTTATGCTTCGAAGGCAAGTAAAACACGGTCTAATTTTCACTTTTGGGTGAACTAACCTTTTAAATATGTTTTTAAAAATGCAACTAAGCAAGTTAAAGGCACTATTGGCAGGGAACTTGAACAGGTAATGGAAATGGAGAGACTAGCTTTAGTGTGGGCCTGACATAAACATCTTCCACATGATTTTGTGCTAAGCGATCAAATTTAGAAATTTTGCAGTACCTGGTGAATGATAAAACAGCTAAAAAGTATCTCAAACAGTGTTGTTATGATGTATAAAAGGTGCATTACAATGCCCTGACTACCAGCCTGTATCAAGACACTGCCTTTTTGACACTATTAAAAAAAATAGAAAAGCCAAAGTTACTGGGCCCTCAGATGCATGACCTGTTTTTCTGTGTTCAAGGCAGCTGATCCGTTTCCAAAGAAAACGCCTGAGTTTGCAGGTATGAATTGATTCTACAAGAAACTTCTTAAGACATTTGTAAGTTAATGAGACCTGTGAGTGTGTTTTTAAGCAGCTTTAATTCCCTGTGGGAAAATCCATCAGCTGAGGGAGAAAGCCAAAAGCGGCAAACACAGCCGTTCTCTGAAACTCAAGTCATGAATGACACCGGAAGGTCCTTCAGTTGTTTCAAGGATTTTCTCATTTCAATAATTTTATTTAAATATTGCACATAATATAGAGGAGAGCGGGTAATGCCGAGTTCAGACTGCAAGATTTTGACTCGCCAACAGGTTTTGAGGAATCGCTGACAAATACCCGAAATCACAGGAAAGTCGGTGCTCGTTGACGCGAGTGACAATCACACAGTGTGAACTATCAAAGACGTCATCTGAGAGAAATGCAGGTGTATCGCAGACACCCATGAGATATTTGACATGCAATTCAAAATCATGCTATGTGAAACCTGTTGTGACTGAATAACATCGGCGATTACCTACAGCCAATGAGAGAGCAAGATCGCGGGCAGCGTGATTTTGGGGGAGGAGTTACGAAGGTATAGAAGGTAAATATCCTCCTCTATGGTCGTCTTTTCATTGCAAATGAGTGCACATGCAATTTGTATGGCAAGATTATTTTGCTTGCTATCATTATTGATAATAATCCCAGTCTCACGTGAGAACTCCGGTCTTGCACATGTGACCTTGCGTTGTTTCCAAGTCAGTTCTAGCGTGTTTGGCAGTGAGACAAAGTTGTCTGCAATTGTTCCTATTGTAAAGTCATGCAGTGTGAAAAGATCAGTGACGCGACTACTTTGAAAATCGTGCAGTCTAAACTCGGCTTTAAATGCACCAGTACTTTCATTGTTCTGAAATAAGAGCAAATATTATATATGAGTCAGCTGATCAGCTAAAATTAGAAGGATGAGGTGTAAAAAAAATTAATAAGACTAAACATAAGATATTATGTAAAACTGTATTAAATTGCAAGACAAAGTACATAGATAAAACATACTTTTAAGTAGAAAAAGTAGAAAAGAAACCACATTTAATTCCACTCATAGAAATGAAAATTCTTAGATTAGAAACCAATCAGAAGGAATTTTCTAATCAAAGCAACTTTGATATACAAACTTTGTAAAGTAGACTCTTTAATCACGATTTCGTAGAGGTTTAGACCACATTTAACTGAAAGCAGCATCCTGACATTTTAAAGCTTTAAATTCATCAGTAGCTTTTCTTTATAATCAGGTTTAATTCATTCTTAAGGGATGATGATAATTAAACATAGCTGTACTGCTTTAGGTCAAAGTCTAGATTTTAGTTACTTACAGTATGAGTTGTTACTTCATTAGAACCTGTTATGAAGTAGTTTTCACCAATTACATCTTAAACTAAAACGGATTTCACAGGGAGCACTTCTGATGTGACTTAAAGTCCTTGAGAAATTGTACTTCACTACTAAGTCTTTTTGCATGATACTTCAGTACAATTGAAGCTTATTAGTCATATTCCTAATTAATTTATGCTCTTAGGGGAAAAAAAAAAATCTAACTTTCTACTCTCATATAAATCCCATGGAGTCTTTCAAAGCATCCTGTTTGACTGTTTGGTTACCAACATTCCTCAAAATATTTTAGCTTTTGTGTTCTGTAGAAATAAAAAAAATGTCAAGTGGGTTTGAAATGACATGAGGACAAACAAATTATGACAGAATTGTACATTTTGAGTAAACTATCTCTTTAACTGGTGGCAGATCTTACCCTACTGCCTAATAAAAAGGACATGGAGATGAGAAGAGAGTAAGGCTTTTTCTTTCTGTCTCTAATGATGAACAAGTTTGAGAGCTGAATCTCCCCACTAATTCCTGGATACAGGTTTATTTGGATGAAAAAGTTAACTTTTACTAGAGTCCTCAAAAGGACGAAACACATGCCACAGGTGGGTGCATTGTAATAACTCACCAGTTGCTGATTACAATTTCTTCACATTCTTCTCGGTTTGAGCTTCGGAGGCGTTCAATTGTTTATGCAGCCAGCCATGATGAAGATCCCCTGCAGGGCTTAAAATTACAAATTTAACGTTATTCACAAGTTCCTTAAGCAGACACAACATACTAAAACGTCAAGTAATCAGCAAAAGGGATTTCTATGAACAATAAAGTGACATATGATGGACAGGTAGACAGATGGATAGATATAGATAGTACTGTATGTTTTTTATTTCAGTGTCAAATCCAGCTGAACTCTCTTCTACTTCCCATTTGAATGCTTTGGACCATGTGGACAGAGAGCACATTTTATTTATGAGAAGCATTTATAGTGGTAACCTACAGAAGATGGTCTTTTAATGTCTGCGCTAGGGGTTCAAACGGCAAAGATTTTGTTTGTATTCAGTGCATGTGACAGCAAGAAAATGGAAAAACTAAGCATCACTGACTAAGGCTATTCACCCCCGCTGAAGGAACATGCAGATTTCATTGTGTGTGTGAGAGAGAAAGTGAATGTGTGTGCATGAGTGTTGAGTAAGTCTGTTCATGCTTGTGTGTATACGTGTGTTTTTGTGGTTTTCATGTATGTGCATGTCATTGTGTGTGCGCACGCACCAGCATGCAGGGTATACGGCTCTCCCAAAGGACAGATCTTAGAGTGAGCGAGCAAGTAAGAACCAGGCTTAGTGGAGATCCAGGGGAGAGAGGGGGATTTCTGACAACTCAAGCCCAGTGGGGAGTGAGGGAGCTGGGCTAAAAGAGCAGAAGGAGGGAGGGTGGGAGTCTGGATCACAGCTTTACTGATGTATAGACCACCAGTGCAAAGATGGATGGGAGATAGGAAAGAAAGAGAAATAAAAAGAGGCGAAGGAGTGAGGAATGGACATTATCACTTTCTTGATGCAGCTCTCTCTTTTTTTATGCTTTCTCTCACACGTAGCAGCCTGGAATAACATATTCAACATATGCAGAGATAGAGAGAGAGAGAGAGAGAGAGAGAGAGAGAGAGAGAGATGTTTGGAAAGTAGATGTTTTCAGCAGCAATTATGAAACGCTGATTCATTGTAATTACCGGGCAGAATTCAAGACCTGCAAAACAAAAGGGATTACAAGCACACACTCGTTGTCACGTCGGATGACCGAAGAATTGGGATCTCGCTTTGAGTGGACTAATCTACTTTGCGTGTATGAAAACACCCCAGTGAACACTGGCATTAACTGATTTCATCCAGCTGCAGCTGATCACCGCGTGAGTATAAACAGGCAGCGGATGCGTGCATCTTTACTTTTCCACTGAGGAGCTGAGCCGCGCCATATCCTTTGTTGCTCGGAGCACGAGGTCCGTGGTGGTACAGACTTCTTGGAGAACTTCCAGGTCGTGACCACACTCGTGCAGGTCTCTCAGTGTCTTGGCCTGATGGATTTGCAACAATGCCATAGCGTGTACTAGAGATGCAGCTTCTCTGCAGGCTGCACAAGCACCACTGATCAGAGCCAACAAGCGCCTACAGGACCTGGAGGGGAGCACAGGATCTCCCTGCCCAGCAGTAGTGGCGCTAGCAACCACTCCACTGGGGGGAGCCCCATATACCCCCTAGCTACACCGCTGTCAAGGGTGGTGAAGGAGGAAGAGCCACCAGATCAGTTTCTGGCAGTGAAAGGTGCCGTCCACGTTCTGGTGGGCTCTTCATGTACTTCCGGGTAGAAAGGTATTGGGGTGGGGCCCTAAAAACCAGTGCGAGCAACCCCTTCCGACTCTCCTTCCGATGCAGCAATAAACATCCGGTCACCGGGGGAGCACTGGTGGAAGGATAATTCCTCACCGTCACCGTTAGACCAGTCCGCCCTCTGTCAAAAATAGCACTTTCACCAGAGCGAGCCCTAGATCTAGGCAGAGGAACGGGAACCCCGCCCCCTCGCAGGTGGTGGAGTCTGGTCCGCAGCTCCATGACGGTCATATTCCCACAGAGAGATCATGACTCATCCACAAAAGCCACCCCGCGTGCTTTAAGCCCAGGCATGTGAGGTACCAATCGTGACATCACCTGGTGCCAGGTCATTACCGCATCCAGAAACCCACGGGTGGTATGACATCTTTAAAAAGACGCGTCTTTACAAAGATGTTCCACCCATGGTCTTTAAAAAGCTCTTTTTAAAAAATGGGGAAATGGCCGCCTGCACACAACAGGTGTAGTGCATCCTGCTGTGGCAACCAACTTGACACTGGAACCAGCCACCGTTCGTCCAACGTAGATCGGGGGAGCAGATCTTCATGAAGCTTGGCTCCGAAGTGAAAACCTAAAGATGCAAGCATCCGCTGCCTGTTTATACTCACGTGGTGATCAGCTGCAGCTGGATGCAATCAGTGCATGCCAATGTTCATTGATGTGTTTTCATACAAGCAAAGTAGATTGGTCCTCTTGAAGCGAGATCTGAATTTACTCGGAATGACCGACTGAAAGGGAACATGTGAACACAAAACCAGTCATAAGTGGCATGGATATATTTGTAGCAAAATTGTAACCAAAAGTATATATATATATATCAAAAGTTTTTTGCATATTTAGAAAATAATTAAATAATAAAAATAATAATAAATTAATTTCATTTATAGGAATAATTTAGTTGCTAATTAAACATCTATAATTTCTATTGGATTGAATTTTAAGGTTTTAGTCGCCAAATGAAATTTTCTATCTCTCACTGAAACCTTTCTACATGTTATGCCATTTATTATATTTTTTTATTATATGCCTTAGACATTAACCCCCAGTGTAGACGGGTTGTGAGGAAGGAGTGACAGAGAGAGATGAAGAACATATTTAAAAGCTATCATTAACTTCTATTGAGTCAGTGTTGCATCAGTGTGACCGCACAATCAAAATTCTTCGCCGCTGGCCCTAAATATATGTGTGTGTGTGTGTGTGTGTGTGTGTGTGTGTGTGTGTCAAAGAGAGAGTAAGAAGTGTGAGTGAGAAAATATCCTCTGTTCTTACACATAAACACACACACACACACTAAAAGAGGCGTGAGTGATTGACTAATATAAAAGGGCAGTTGTTGCTTTGCATTTATTATTGATCGAACTTAAAGAAATGTAGAAACAACAAGCAAGTATTAAATGCCAATGGTACTAAAAAAGGATCCCTTAGGTGAATGCAGAATCTCTTATTGCAGAGCTAGTCTAAGGTCTAGTGTGTGTGTGTGTGTGTGTATGTGTGAAGTCCAACATGTTAAGACTAAAAGAAAACTAAACAATTGAATACTTTGTTTAGTTTCATTAAGATAATTGGACTATGCAAATGAAATTAGCCAAAAAGATCTGACTGCATTTTAATACTATTGTTTTCAAATTAGGAAAAAACATTTATATGATGATTTAAAGCTAAAATCACTGACATTTCATTATATTAGACAAAAAAAGTTCTAATCAACCTAAATTAAATCAATTAAATTTATACACACACATACTGTATGCCTCAATGTATTTTATGCCTACAATATTATATTTTAAAAAGACTTAAAAGTAAAGAAACAATGATATTTTTCTAATTCCATTTCAATCCACTCAGTGAGAAATATGAACCATTCCTTATCCTACACTTATTGTGAACAAATTGAGTCAGTGGAAATCTCAGACATATCTGATGTTCACTGAACTCAGAATGAACTTGATCTGATGTTTTGGGACTCACAGATACAAACAAGCCCTTTTTATGACTTTTTAGCAGCACTAATGAACAAATGACACATTGTCTGTTTAACACTTGAGGCAGGGAAGATATTTTTTTTTCTCCTCTGGCTTCGTTCGGATAAGATACAAACAATATGTTTAACAGAACCATGCTTAGAAGGCAGTTAAATGGAAACCCACCCATTCAGACTGGATCTGTGTCGTGGTCTGCTAATTGATGACTACTAGATTATGTACAGAGAATGTCCTGATGTATTATGCAGGGCAGTGATTTCATTAAAATCAATCGCAGGGTATAAAAATGATTGACTGGCTGGAGTCCCTTTAAGGTAAATCAGTGAGCTGAGAGGCCATCTTGGCAACGCCCCCCAGGCAGCTATTTTTCATTTAGGCAATAGGCATGCAGGTACAGATCTAATTGAATGGAGGAAAACAGAAATCTCTGCAACTGTTTTTCAAGTTTACTTTTCAATAACATGTCGAATCAACAATCATAAATCAAACATGACTTCTTTAGTTCCAAAAAAAGGCCCTATAAATATAAATATACTAAGATATATTTATATAAGTGTACTACAAATAAAAATACATATTTATGTACTTAAAAAATCCCTTCCAATGTTTTAGTATACTAAACTGGTGTTCTTAGTCTGCTAAATTGGAACAACTTATTTTGTGCTTGATGCACTTTAATAGTAGTAGTGCTGATGTATAACTGCTTGTGAGAAATTGAAACTATTGCAATTATACTTCAGACACACTTTTAATAGCTTGCATTCATAAACTTTATTTATAGAGATTATTCAAAGATTATACAACCATCATGAATGGTGACATTAAATACATTTTTGGCTTAATATTAAGAACTGTGCATTATGCACAAGTAGGACCATAAAGCTTAATTATAATTTTTTATATCAGTAAGTCTCGAGCGATATGTCAGTAAATGTGTTAATAGTTATACTTAGTATGAAATAAATGTATTTTGATAATATGACTTTTTTTATTAGCATGTTCTGAAGTAAAATGAGGCATTTCTCGCATTCGTTTTGCCAGGAGTGGTTTGTCTTTTGCTCTTATTACTGTCTCATGACTCCCGCAGGGCAATGGCATTCTCGTCAAGTCACATGAGAGTTCAGCTCTGGGCTTTACTGTGACCCCTGCTGCAGTTTACTGTTAAATCACATTTACCATTACCAGACAACAGACATAATCTAACTAACAGGCACCCAATGAGATTTCATCTAGCGACACAGTACCGAATTTACCAGACTGCCAAACAAAAACAGAAAAAAAGCTAAATCTATAATACATAACCTTCAGTCTCACCTACAAATTCACCTTCAGCCAAATCCTCCTAAATTGATAGTTTATATGAGGAATCACTGCACCATGAAACCTTTGGCTACAGAACATTTCAAAGAAAATAATATTTTATATATATTATTTACACACACAGAATTTTTTTATTTTATAATTAAAAGAATTTAAAAAAAGGTAGAGATTTACTTTTATTATTTTATTTAAACAATGATTAAACAATTAAATTGATACATATTGGCAGTAAATATTTATAATGTTACCAAAAGATTTCCATTTCAAGTAAATGCTGTTGTTTTGATATTTGTATTAATCATATTTGAATCAAATTTGGAAAAATAAAAAGATCATGGTTGCCAGAAAAGTATAAGCAGCACAACTGTTTTTAACGTTGATAACATTGATAGAAATGTTTCTTGAGAATCAAATAAGGATATTAGAATTATTTCTAAAGGATTGTGTGACACTGAAGACTGAAGTAATGATTCAGTTTTCCCATCACATATGACGTCATAAATACCATAATAAATTACATTTTAAAATATATTAAAATAGAAAACACTGTTACAAATAAAGGTACAAAAGCTGTCACTGGGGCGGTACCTTTTCAAAAGATACACTT
This sequence comes from Enteromius treurensis, assembly GCA_032275025.1. Lineage (NCBI taxonomy): Eukaryota > Metazoa > Chordata > Actinopteri > Cypriniformes > Cyprinidae > Enteromius > Enteromius treurensis. The sequence goes on along the minus strand of JAUCMU010000097.1, from coordinate 10,729,824 downwards.
TTGTACATTTTAAATACTAATATGTACCTTTAAGGTACCAAAATCGACCCTTTTAAAAAGGTCCTGCCACATTGACCCTTTATTTCTGAGAGTGTACTTTTGATCAAATCAATGCAGCCTGTAATGAGTATAGGATGCTCCTTTCAAAAGTATTACAAAAATCTAATTGACCAAATTGAATTTAATTGGATTATATTATACGTTTTTTATGAACAAAATTCAGTCATTAGACAAGTAAAAAAAGCTGGAACTTGGTGTGTGCAGAGGTTTGGTAAGATCGGTGGTTGGTTCAGGGTTAGACTCTGGGGTTTGATAATGAATTGTTTGGGCGGTTGTATGATTACAACTCCTGCTGGTCTCAATGTTCTCCTACAGAGAGACACTTTGTAAATCTTTAGTACTGAGTTATAAAAGATCCGGCCGCAGCAGGGAGCCTTCTAAGGGTTAACAAAGGAGAGTCAGAGCGAAAGAGAGGGAGTCATTTGGTTTGATCTCTTGCCCCGTAGAGATGTGTGGAATTGTGGGATAGCAACAGCCCCTTTCCCACATTTGTATCTCCATGGTAACGCCCCACAGGGAGGTAGAAGGGTGGAGGTGAGCTAATCTCTAAGTCGATACCGAAGAATGTTCAACTCTAACTAAACTCTGAGAGTGGGGAGAGTTAATCTATTCTCTCTTCCAATTCAATGAGTCGTGAGTGTGTGTGTGCTCTGTTAAAACCAAGTATTTTGCTTGTTACATAGTGTCGTCTTCTGTCTGCTAATCTTCCATGAAGCTTCATACAGAAATAATTCTATATATATAAAACATTTTTTTATTTTTTATAGGGAATATTTATATTTGTTGCATTGACGTAAGGTCTGTATATTCCCAGTTGATTTTTTTTTTTTTTAAGTATCTATACTTTTATTTCCATAGACTTTTACTTATACTTGACTATACTTAAAAACATAATGTTCTTTACACCACTACATTTTAGGTAGATCATTCCTTAATATCTTAATTGAAATTAGACCCTCTCGGATTTGTCTCAAATTCTTTTGAGCTGATATTTTTTTCACTAAAACTGCTCAATTGGCTCAACCGAGTGCATTGAAAAACTTATTCTGAAACTATTGCACCTTTTCTTTATTTAACAACTGATTCACCGATCAGAGCATTCAGATAACCACTTTGTGAATTTGTCTTGTCTGACTCAAAATAAGCCAAGAACTAGGAGTAATATGGTCCTAAAAGCTTGAGTGTGTAGAAGACTTGACTGATTGCACAAAAAGTTATTATTCCAGTCTTTTTCCAAACATTGTATCCTTAAAATCTACTATAAAAATATAGTTAACCAAAAACAAAAATTTCTTTACTCATTCTTCTGCAGAAGAGGGTATTTTAAAGAATGCTGGTAATCACTGTGTTATTGTTAAATAATACCCTTAACTGCCCCAAAAGGTAATTATATATATTGTTAAAATAGTCCATGTGACATCAGTGGTTCAGTTGTTATTTTACAATGGTACAAGAATAGTTTTTGTGTGAAAAGAAGGCAATTTTTTTTTTTTCCTCCATGTCAGTCATCAGTGCATTTACACCACAACGCATGCATGTGCATGGACTAAAAAATTATTAATTTTGGCTGAAGTAACCCTTTAAACTCATTGTATAAATGTCTGAATGCTAACATTACAATTTTGCACTTTTAATTATGCAGGTTTGTTAATAAAATGAAGTATTTGTAGACCATGTATATTTCATTTCTGCAATTGCTAATTGTTTTATTGTGTGCTGGCTAACTGAACATGTGTAAACTTTAATTTACGAAGTAAATACGTTTTACTGGTGTAATATTTCCTTACAGTACCTGTACTTTAACTCCGCTAATCTGTCCACCACTCCGCTTTCACATAAAGCTGATTTAATTGCCAATATGCATGTTTTTCACAGTTCTACTTAGTTTTCAAGGCTCTACTCTTACCTCAGAAAACAGGCTATACTCAGATTAAAGGACTGTCACAATGTCTTTGAGTTCTAGGGGCAACAGTATCAAAGTTGTGGTGACAGAGAGAGAGAGAGAAGGACGAGGTGTGGAAGCCGCACAAAAAGACTGTTTGAAAACACTTTTACACTGCAAAGAGAAATAGTGGAGGAATTTCTTTATTTTCCTTGTTTGGCTTTTGCTTTATAGTGCAGACCGGTTTAGAGAGGAAAGTGGAGAACGAAACTGAGGCTGACCAAATTTGAACCTGCATCTCTTTGAGCACCACAGGTCTCTATGAATACTTTAACCTCATTCTTTCCAATTTTTCTCCAGTTTTCACTGTATTTCATGCCATATTAACATTTCATGCCAAGAATGCATGACTAAAAGAAAACTTGTCATCGACATCTACACCTACGAACTGAAAAGAATGCAAACACTCCAAACAGAAAAAGTCTTGGTTACGTATTGTGACGCTCGTTCCCTGAAGAAGGGAACGGAGACGTCACGTCAGTGACCGACGAATAGGAATCTCGCTTTGAGATGTCCAATCTGCAAGTCAAGCACCACGTGCCAGCGCCCAGGACGAAGCTACACTTCTAGTTGAGTGAGCCCGTACACTGAGGGGGCAGGGCACACCCTGAGCTTGTAAAGCCAGGGTGATGGTATCCACTATCCAGTGGGCCATCCTCTGCTTGGAGAGGGCATTCCCCTCTTGCCGTCCACTATAAAAAAACAAAGAGCTGGTCTGAGGTCCTGAAGCTCTGTGTCCGGTCTACGTAGCACCTAAGTGCCCAGACTGGACACAGCAACAGTAGGTTTGGGTCTGCCTCCTCCAAGGGCAGCGCTTGGAGGTTCACTACCTGATCTCTAAAGGGAGTGGTAGGAACCTTGGGCATGTAGCCATGCCGTGGCCGCAGTGTTACCTGGGAATCCTCAGGCCCGAACTCGAGGAATGAATCGTCGACCGAAAACGCCTGCAGGTCCCTTACCCTCTTGATGGAGGCCAGTGTGAGCAGGAGCTGAGTTTTCATTGATAGAAACTTCAGCTCAACTGCAGGCAAAGGCTCAAAGGGACCCTCTTTCCATGCTCTCAGCACGAGAGAGAGGTCCCAAGAGGGTACAGTAGGAGGCCTAGGAGGGTTTAACCTTCTGGCCCCCCTGAGGAACCTGATGATCAGATCGTGCTTGCCCACCGACCTTCCATCGATGGGGTCGTGGTTTGCAGCTATGGCAGCCACATAGACTTTAAGGGTGGAGGGAGACAGCCTTCGCTCCAACCCTTGCTGCAGAAACAGAAGCACGACTCTGATTGGGCATCTTCGGGGGTCTTCTCGTTGAGAACACCACCAATCGACGAACAGGTTACATTTCAACGCGTAGACAGCTCTAGTAGAAGGCGCTCTCGCTGAAGAAATCGTGTCAACTACCCCTTGGGGTAGGTCACTTAGAACCTCTGCGTCCCGTCCAGGGTCCAGACGTGAAGTTTCCACAAATCTGGGTGCGGGTGCCATAGGGTGCCCTGTCTCTGAGTCAGTAGATCCTTCCTCAGAGGAATCGGCCAAGGAGGGGCTGTCATGAGGAGCATGAGTTTGGAGAAACAAGTCCTGGAGAGCCAATAAGGGGCTACCAGCAGGACCTGCTCCTCGTCCTCGTCCTGACCTTGCACAGGAGCTGTGCGAGAAGGCTCACTGGGGGAAACGCATATTTGCGTAGCCCCTGAGGCCAGCTGTGCGCCAGGGCATCTCTGCTTAAGGTTCCCTCCGTCAGAGCGTAAAACAACTGCCAATGAGAGGTCTCTGGGGAGGCAAACAGGTCTACCTGTGCCGCACCGAACTGCTCCCATATCAACTGAACCGACAGGGGATGGAGTCTGCATGCCCATTGTACGTGGCACCCCACCCGGTGGTAGAGGCATATGTGAACACAACAGCATGCCTGGAGACCTGTTCTAAGGGTACTCCTGCCCGAAGAAACATTAGGTCTTACCACGGGGAGAAGGCTAGGCAAAAGGCTGGAGCCACTTGGACCCGCAGCAAGCCGCGCTTCCACGCCCACTTGCTGATATCAATAAATCTATGGATATAATTGAAGGGAAACACAGCGTTTTTGCTGTGGAGATGTATATAGTCACACCTCTGGGCGAAGGAGACCCAGAGGAAGCACAATCGGAGCTACTCCGCTCTAGTCCGACTGCAGGGCAGGGAGGACTCAGAATACGCACATTTAAGGGAAACTGAGTTTGAGTTTGAAGCGCGGTCCCGGCACTAGCCGGTCTTCTCGCTCACCTGCTGTCCTGATCGAGGACACGAGAAGACACAGCCTCTACGCGATGGTCGTAAAACCTGGCGAAGGTGTTGGGTGTCGCCCAGCCCGCAGCTCTGCATATATCCGCTAAAGAGGCGCCGTGT
>JAUCMU010000097.1:10712223-10722809 GCA_032275025.1 Enteromius treurensis | reverse complement strand
GCGAGAGAGAGAGAGAGAGAGAGAGAGAGAGAGAGAGAGAGAGAGAGAGAGAGAGAGAGAGAGAGCATTTTGGCATTATTTATTGACATGGAACGAAGGCAGCGTTAAGAAATCCAGCATATTCTCTGCCATCTCACGATCAGGGATTAGCCAAGTCTGCATGGGCAGGCATACACACACACACACACACACACACACACACACAAGCATTCACACACACTCTCTATCTTTGCCACACACTCACAAAAATGCAATTACTTAAACTCCGAGTAAGGCAAATACCTCATATGCATGCAAACACACGTTAAATCAATTAACTCTAGTAATTAGTTATCCCCGTTTAAGGTATGACATTACAGAGAGTGAGAGAGAGAAAGCCATCGACTGTGGAAGCAGAAGTCAACTCGCAGGCACTCGGTCGCCATGGGAACCCCTGATGCGCCCGACAGGGGGTCACACATGATCAGGTCAGCCCAGAGCCCCCTTATCGGTTTGTGCTGTTTACAGATTTCACTTTGTTGCTCAGTCTCACATCCGTGCGACGGGGGGCCACAATGTTTTTATAGGAAAGAAATGACATTGTCCTCTAAAAGCTGACAAGCCTTTGATTTTCTGACTCCCATTCTTTGTGGTCTCTCCTGATGAAATGTCCTGTGGTGTGAGGTGGCGCTCTGATCTAGGACCAGCTGTTCAGCCTAAACATTATCAGAAAAAAGCACATGGCTGCTTTTAGACTGGTGGACATGGGCGGCCAGTGAACGCGCTGCTGAATTCTGGGCGGAAAGAGAACCGTGCCGATTCCATTATTGAGGCCGAGCTATTGAACAGGCTAGAAAAAACCATACACCATACGCAAAGTTTTACTGAAGATAGAAAAAAGAATGAAAGGGAAAGGAAAAAAGAAAACCGTAAGAGGGACCTGCCCATGTCTGTAGTGGGAATGAAAAGTGGCATTCGTGAAAACTGTTATTTTGTCGTCTCTAGTCCCCTCTTTCAAGATTGTTTAGTTGATTTTTTTCATTTTGCGTCACAAAGGTGTTTTTGTTGAATCATTGTGGATGCATTTCTTCTTTAAAACAAATATGTGTATGTCTTGCATGAGAATCAACATTTATTTCCAGTGTGAGTTGCCCCCGATACAGATATATCTATAACACTGTTCCTGTAAATGTGTAAAACTTTATTAAAAATTCATTAACCGGTAAATAACTAGAACAATAACATAATGCAGTTAAAAGCAAAACTATTCGTGCAACAAACAAGGGTCTTTATGATTATGATAAATACCAGTTTGCACTATAAAGGAACAAAAACAGCCTGTTTTTAGGGATGCGCAGAATTTTTGGAAATATAGAAAACGCGCAATGCCTTGCTTTCTAATGTTTTTAATGTGATTCTACAGGTAAGAAGTGTATGGTGAATTATGTTTGTTCTAAAATATTTTATCCAATTTGATGTGATATTTCCAAATAAAAATTGGGAGTGTGTTTATTTTATAGGTTTCTAGTACGGCTGTTGCAATATACCGGTGTTGGAGATATTTAAAAATGAATACGAACAGCGGAAGCTCCAATTATGAAGTGTTAGACCTTTCAGCAGATTTGTTTCATTCGTACTCAACACCAGGGCAACCTCATGCAGAAAGTCCACAAGCAAGTCCATTAAACTAATTCCAGGAAATCCCTAATATGAACAAAGGCATCCAGCTGTCACTATAGCTGAATAAAGTGGATTATTCACTCAGTTACATCGACAGTTTGCATGATAAGAATCTGTACACAACTACAACAGTATATGTTTTATCTGCTTTCCTCAGGCCATCTGACATCTGTCATATGAATCATGTATATTCATTTTGCAATGCTAACTGACATAGACTATCACTGTATAGAATTTCTATAAAATAAGAATCTGTTCACAGAAAGGAAGGACTTTATTTCATTTGAGTGATGCTATAATGTAAGTACGAAGTAAAACTATCTAGTTTAGTTACTCTTATTAACTGTTGACACTGTGCTAAACTAAGAACGGTTAACATTCAAGTCTCTTCTGTTTAGTTTAATTGTTTCTCTTGTATACAATAGTGTGATTTATTGGTAAAAATAAATAAAGCCCAAAAGCATAATTTAAAAAAAAAAAGTTTTAGTTTGCAATTTTTCAGTTCAAATTTAAGACATTAAAATGCCTAATATTAAAACAATTTTTTAAATGAAGTATTAAAAAAATACATATCATTAAAAATATATCATTTTGTGTATAATGTATTTTTGGTTTCTGTTTCTGTTCTGTTTTTAAACTGCTCGAAATGAATGCCTCCGACATTTAAGGTGATATGCCTACTTTTACATAAGAAAAAAACCAAAAACATGAATATGGTCAAATTTACAGTGTTACGATATAATTCCATAAATTTTGGAACACCGTTCTCCAGCTCACACAGTATGATGTGAAGCGTGGAAAATGTTGACAAAAGATGAATTTGTCAACACAAGGCCACTGAAGAGTTGTTTTTCATTTAATGAGATATTTATTATTAATCCACGTAAATGTCAGTGTTGAAAATGCCCTTTTTCCTCAGCGGATCACGTACTTAACTGCAGCGTCGCAAGCACAGGCGCTCTGCATGCGCTCAGGGACCCGGCGTCTGACAGCCGCAGCTCGTTTTCCCTACAAAGGGCTACAGAGAACAAGCTCTGAACTTTAATAAGACTAAATGAGCTTCCAGACGCAGAAATAAAGAGCGGTTTATCCCTGCTGTGTAGAAATCTACATGGTCTAAATGCATTCGTCACTGCAGATAAGACAGAATATGATGAAGACAAGATGCATGATGGAGGACTATGGAGAAGTTAAATATATTAATAGAGGTTGAATGGCTCATAAATCAGAATTAGAACGATACTACATAATTACAAAGTCTTCAAAGCTATTTGATAAATCCAACCAAGCATTTTGTAACAGAAAAAGCTACTGTATATAAGGATTAGGTAACTCACATACATCAACTGCAGATAATAATATTTTTGTATTATTTTACCATTGTTGTTTTTATAACACCACATTATATAATATATATATATATTAGAAGTAGTAATTGCTATTTTATTGTTGCTGTTGCTTATATAAGGTAGGCAGGGACTATGTATAACTTTCATTTATACTTAGAAGTAATTGTTATTTTTTCCTGTTTTATTTGTTTACGGCAGTGGTTTTCTAACTAAGGTATTGGACCCCAAAGGGACTGTGAAGGAGTGCTAAGAAGCCCATAGAAAAATTAGGAATAATTATATGAAAATCCAATTTTAAATGTAATAACTAGTCACAACATTAACAGAAAATAATACTTTTCAAATAAAGTAATATATATTTAATTTATCACAATTTAAATCCTGTCTTTATACATGTTTTTTTATATTTTATGAAGGAGTCCCAAGGGGGGAATCTTAACATTTCGAGGACCACAGCATTAAAAAGTTTGATAGACCCTTTGGGCATTGATTTAAAATTGATATCTAGGTGCCAGAGGCTTATATCTTTCTAAAGCCAAAATTTTGATATTGATTCAATCCTATTCCAGTGTAAATACAAGTGTAGCCAGACGTTTGTCTGCGGCATAAAGTTTAGTCCTCAGTGCAGCTTTGTCTGACTAAGAGCTGCCCAATTAGTAAGCAGGAGATCAACTGACTAACATTAAATATCCATCCATCACAGCTTTTCTTTTTAGGCATGTTTTCTTTTCGTAATCTTGCGATTTTTTTATGTGCAATATGCAACAGGTGGTCATTGATCAGACCATGCTACCTCGAGGCAAGTGTGCACCCCAATTCGGTGTTATATTTGTTGTTTCAATTCCTTTGCCATGTAAAAATGATTCAGAATACGCGCATATTACCAGATTCTCAAGGGTTTGCTTCTTATGGCCTTATCTTATCTTGAGATTCTGGTCTTCTCGGTTTCTTTCTTGTGTTCTTGTGGGGCCGTTGATTTATTGATCATCCATGCAGGAACAGACAAGCCTACAAAGAATATGTCAAACAAATGATCCTAAAGAAACGGTGGACAGAAGTGATTCACCGCAAACGAAGGTGCTTCATAGAAGATGAATTGAAGAAAGCAATTCATTACAAGCGTCTGTAAACACTGGCATTCACAGGAGGTAAGTTGCATCCCTGGCAACAAACTCCGAAATCTGTGGTCCTTTCGTTCTACTCGGAGAGACGCGGTGTCCCTGTGGCACCCCCGTGTCTCATTTGTACAGCTGGATAAACAAATTACACCAAGCCAATTAGCACAAGCTGTTAACACTACTGTTTCAAGGTCCTTTCGCATTAAGTGTATCGCAGTTAAAACTTATTTTAATAAATGCAAAAAATGCAAAATCGGTGGCTGAAATTTTTAAAAAAAGAAACAAAACGTTCAGTGCATAATGATTATTTATTTGGAAAAAGGCTGGGTGGGGTGCAGGAACCTGAACAACTCTCCCTAGTGGCTGTAAGCATGAATGCAGATGGTCTGCCATTTAAAAATGATGCTCCTGTGGTATTTGGTGCAAAGATGCGATGACTACTAAGGGTTTTATCATCTATATGTTCGTAGCTATATGTTTTTTCATATGAGTTTCTCTGGAAAATGGAGCCATATTTATGTTACAAAGGCTTTGAGGGATACAAGTACAATGTGTTCATTGGATTGTCATTTAACAGCATGCTGAATATTCAGCTGACCAGTAATTTAAAAAAAAAAATGATGTGATCTAGGACCTTTATACAGTGTTCTCCAGACTAAAGACTGTAAATCTACCTCCTCACAGCCTCGTTTTCATGTGTGTTCACTTAAAAATGTTTTTAAAAATTTTAATTCTGAATCAGCCATTAACTCTTCATTGTCTTATTTTAGCTATTTGATTCTTGTAAATCATTTATTATTATCCATGTTTAAAACTCGCTGTTTAATATTGTTGTGGAATTTTCAGGATGCTTTGCTCAATAGTTAAAAGGTACAGCATTTATTTGAAGTAGAAATCATTTGTAGAATTAGTTGTTTACAAGTACTAGGAGGAAAAAATAAATTAATTTGTGTCCAGCGCAAAACTAATAAATGAAAATGTAATGAGAACATGACGACAGATTTTTTTACTGGAACATTTTAAATTTGAGTTTTTAGCTAATGCGGTCCAAATTTAATACTGAGGGGACATTTTGAACATTTAGAACAATACTGGAGTGACTTCACTATATATACCTTAATCAGGTTAGACACCATATTGAATTTAACAAGGATGAGACGAGGCTGTGAGGGACGGACTGTATCATCTTTTCAGATGCTGCTCTCCGTGTAGATTGTGCTCACAACTTTTAAGGAGTTTTTGTCCAGTTTCAAAAAGGCCGTTGGTCAGCTGAACATTCGGCGTGTTGTTAAATGTCAGTACAATCCAATGAACACACTGTGCTTCGGTCCCTCAAGGCCTCAGTTTTATTCCTATAGAACGTTACATGGAGCTACCCTGACTTAAATGAATAACAGACGTTAACAAACTTGTGCCGTAGTGACGGAGTAAAAGAAATGCAAGAACCAGTGACATACTGTAAACAGCATTAATTTCGTCAAACAAAATATTCAAACTCACACATAATGCAATTCATTATTCAGCTCCAGTTTATTAGACAATGGCAAATTAACAGCAGTTAGTAAAGAGAGACAGCTCTGAGCACCACGGGGCTGGGAGAATAGATTACCAAGGAAGCATTTTGTGGTAAACTCTGAGCATGTTTCATTTTGTAAGTCTCAAATCGTCTTCTGAAAACGAAGATGTTCATACTCACCATTTTACCTGTTCCTGTCCCCAGTGGAACAGAAGAGTGATCACTGCAGAGCGTACCCCTTCATTCTTGCTCTTTCTGAGCTGCATTTTTATGTAGTGTGTTTGGTTGAGTGAGATAAGGCACAAAACACATTAACACCTGCATTCAAGATACACACAGACACACACACACTGCCATGCGCGCGCGAACACACACACACACACACACACACTCGCACGGAGATGGATGATGGGGGAGATTGGATTTCTGGGCCAGTGAGCAGGAAGCAGAATGCAAGAGTGTGACTGCAGTTCTGTCACAGCAGGTCATTTGGGTACTAATGACTGTGTGCGAGCGAGTCTGTGTGCCTTGCATAAACCCTATAGGTGTGATTGAGACACACACACCGGCTGCAAATTCAATTTGAAACCCCTTATTTTTATATAAAGGAGTGAAGAGGCGAAGATGAAGAACGTGGCAGGGGGAAATAGAGACTTTGTTTAGTGCTGTTGAACCAAAGCTCTCACCTGATAGCATGGGTTTCTTGTCTTGTCGTCTGCTGCGCGCTTAAAAAAAGATGTCATCAGTGCGGTATGGTAACGGATGTCACCCGAACCAATGATGTGCTCAGAGTGAGACCCGAGTCAGATACCGGCCAGCAGCTCGTGTCTGCTCGTTCAGGTGTTTCTTCGTGCCTTTAAGACAACCGGTTTTCTGTACTCACGTTGTCTGAGCGTGTGACAGAAACTGTGAGGGCGCGTGGTACACACTAAACAGCCGAGAGAACTTTCTGTGGCCCCGCAGAAAGTACAACAGCGCCCCCATGTGACGGGACCTGCGGTACTGCAACCACTGTTACCTCACACATTTATTTTTTTATTCATATTTACGACAGAACAGACATACATGTAGTCTAGTGCAGACAAGTCAATTATTTTTTTCAGCAAAATATTGTTTTGTTAGTTTTGGAGACCTTTATTTTGTTTCTAATTTAATCAATACTGACACTGATACATTAAAAAAAAAAAATCCCTATATTCAATATATATATATATATAAATATTTTTTGAATAAAAGGGAATATGAGTGCAGATCTTTTTTCTGTTTTTTGGATGATACTCCTTGATCTTGCACCTCGCCAAGATATTGCTAGATATTGTACTTTACCCTTACTTTATACTGACAAATTTTGGGCAATTTATTATTTTCTTATTTTTCATTATGTACTAGTAAAAATGTCTTAAGGTTTGCAGTTTACCAAGTCTGGATTCGGCTACCTGGGTCATTCTAAATCATTTTCGGTGCAAAAGAGAAACCTTTCATTGCTTGTTCTCCAGATTTTTATCTCCATTATAGTTTGTAAAGACAAAGTGGTACAGTTTCTCTTCCGTATTATAAGAATATAAACATGAAAAAGATATAAACAAAACCAACTGATTTCGTTTTTTTAATAATACTGGACTTGTACATATAAAGATCAGGAAAGGTTCAAACAATGAGTGCAAACAATAATGTGTAAAATAGCTTAAATGCAACATTTAAATGGCACATGTATGTATAAAAGAGCTTAAGAAGACTGGATGTGCAAAGCTACTGATCACATGGATTAAGGTGCAGATCACAGAGACCTTGAACATACATTAACAGAGTCTCAGGCAAAAAGATTTCCATTTATAAAACACACAAACAAGATCAGAACAGGCTTTAGAGCCCCTATTTAGCATGCTAAATAAATGATATGAACAAGGAACATTTTGAAAATAATGCTTAATAAAAACAAGCTTTAGCAAAACGTCGTGTAGCTGCCAACACTTTATGCAGCCTGTGGGACAATTTTCTTTTTAATATGGTATGGAAGTATTTTGGATGTCCCGAAAACGCTTTTGTTGTGCGAAAAATTTACATGTATATTTTAAGAAACTGGTGTCGAGTCACAGACATAACAAACAAAAACAGAACGTCAAAATGCTGTAGAGAGGCATCTAATTATTGTAGTGCTTCGTAATGGGGAGCAAAGAGCCGCGGGCACTGGAGTCAGGTGCGAGATTTCTTCTCTTTCCTGTCAGACGACACTTCTGCCTTCCGCTTGTGAGCCTGTGACAAGATGAAACAAACAGCGTGTTTTTAGGACAGTCAGACATTATAGTTTAGTTAGCATGTGATGGAACGGTACTGAAGCAAGAGAAAAGAGGCAGAAAAAAGGAAAAATATGCTCCTTGCTCCAGGCAAAATCTTACAACTCACACCATGCACATGCTCTTACAGACAGACAGGTTTGAAACCATCAGTGGGACATACTACACTTTACTGCGGACAGTAAATCTGAGGGGAATTTTGATCATTTGCATGTTGTTCTTGTTCAGTTGTTCAAGCGTGATTCCGAACTAGAGAGAAAGTCTCTGGGGAGGTGAAGCACGGAGCACAACAACAGATGGAGCGAAAAGAAAGAAGACAGGACGTATTACTGATTGTCCTTTGGGTGTTCTTCTCTTTTTCTCAGCGCGCTCCTTCTCCTCTATCTCCATGTTCTCTTTCTCAATGAGAGAGATGAGTGTGTTACAGCGGCGCTGCAGCTCCTAGCAAACCAGACAAAAAACACGCAAGGAAACTCTTTCATCATCTTCGCACAAGAGTTATACATCACATCTCATCGACTTTTACAATCCTTTCAGGCATCACACGAGCATCTGCACCCACACGCTTTCAGAAACACGCACGCCAATATGACCTGAAAAACATCCCTGTATCTAATGTGATTAAAAAACAGAGTTTTGCATCTGTGTGTGAGACACGTGTACACATTTACTCGGCTGTCTAAATGAGAACACCTACAGGCTTTTATCCTTTATTTTATTGTTTTCATATAAACACCACATACTCATCTTAACCCATAAAAGTATTATTTTTTGCATTTTAATTAATTTATGAACTTTTGTGCACTTTTTGTGTAAAAGTACAGTTAAGTAAACCTACACACATGCAGAACCACTGAATTATATCCATATATGACTTCCATTCACTTCTAATGTGAGCTGACGGTAACTGTTGCATAACTATGATATTAATAATAAATTAAAGTACCTTTTAAACTCATTAGTAATCTATTTTTATGTGGCGATGTCTCTTAAAGAAGGCTTAAAACCTGACATTTAATGTCCCTTTTTTAAGATATAATTTTTTATATTATTTTATAGTGTGTGCAGGACACTATAATTCATTTACGTAAGTGAGGATAGCAAAATAAAGTAAAGTGTGACATATTACAACCCAAAAATTCTTCATACAATTGAACAATTTGGGTGTCTAACAGAAAGAAGGATGGCATAACCTAGAAAATTTGTTCTGACACAGTTTAACTCTGAGCTCTCATCATATTTTATTACCATTTCTTAAAACACAGCGCATAAACTGCGATAATGAGAGAAATGTTGAAGGTGTCTGAATAAATTTTATACGTTGAAACTGTAATCTCCACACTTTTTGAATACATGTTCAGGTGATAAGTGTCGTTTTTCATTGATTTTCCAATTATTCATGATTGCTGGATAAGAATCTTTTTTTTTTTTTTACTTTTTTATGACAGAAAATATACTTGCAGAGAAAAGTTTCTTGTTAAGAATCTTGCTTGACTGGGCACTATCATGTCACTGGGACAGTACCCTGAGACACAATAGCTTACCTCTTTGCACCATGTTTTCCCCTTAAAGAGTCACTCTACTCCAAAAATAAAATGTTGTCATTAATCACTTACCCCCATGTCATTCCAAACCAGTTAAAGTTTTGTTCGTCTTCGGAACACAATTTAGGACATTTTGGATGAGACCCGGGAGTCTTGTGACTGTCCCATTGACTGCCCGTAAATAACACTGTTAAGCTCTAGAAAAGTTTGAAAGACATCGTCAGAATACTCCGTCTGCCATCGGTGGTCCAATCTTTATTCCACCTCCTCTGTGTCTCTCCACATCATTGAAGCGCCATTTTGGAGAATATCCACTGAACGCAAACTACATATACGTTTTTCTGCGTAAGCTGCAACACAAGGATGCACTGTTTTCTTTCAAAGCGTAATACACTTAGAAAATGTATCCTCATGTTGTGGCTAACACAGAAAAGCGTACGCAGTTTTTGTTCAATGGATACTCTCCAAAATGGCGCTAAAGTGACGCTACGGTGCCGAACCACCGATGGCAGGTGGAGAATATGACAATGTCTTCCATACTTTTCTGGGACTTGACAGTGCTGGCGGTCTATAGGGCCCATAGAGTAACCCTTTAAATGTTACTGTATATATTGCACCTTAAAGATACATATTAGCATTTTACCTAAAGTGTACATATTAGTACCTTTTGAAAAGGTACTGCCCAGTGACAGTTTGGTCCTGGCTCTAAATAGTAGGAGTGTGCCAAAAAATCGATTCACAGAAAAATCTAGATTCTCATTTGCAACGAACTGGCTGTTCGCCTCCATTTTTGTAACTAGCCTACTGGTCTGTAGTGATGCCACCACGCAGCCGGTTTTTGAACGTAAGCGTGCGCGGCAAATCACTTAAACAAAGCAAATATGGATGAGAGGGAGATCCAATCAGCCCCGTCTTCACTTAAAGCTAAAGTTTGGCGTCATTTCGTTTTTTACCGAATGCCTGGAAGCACTGCGCCGGACATGACACACACAGTGTGCAAGCTTTGCAAAACGAAGACCAAGTACTTCGGTGTTGCCAACTTTTTTCAATGAAAAGTAGCTAAAGCCAGCTTGAAAAGTCACTAGATGTCGCTGGAGTACGTCATA
>JAUCMU010000097.1:10668359-10689242 GCA_032275025.1 Enteromius treurensis | reverse complement strand
AGCTATTGCAAAGAAGCTAACGTTAAATAGATAAGTAACGTTTTAATCGCTAACATAGCATAATCAGCATTTTTGCCACAGCTAATTTATTAAGGAATCAGCATAAACTACATTAAAGAGTTGTTTGTATAATATACATGTGTGTTCTGTGTATATTTAGAATTACATTAAGTCATTTTGCAGACACATATTTCCAAAGCAACTTACAATTGTGGGGTATATTTATTATACTGTAGATAAATAAATAAACACACATACAGGATATAGTTTGATAATGTCTACATATATTTCTGTATGTCTATATGCATTATAAATATAATAAATATATTTAATATACTGTATATGATAAACAACATTTTTCCGAAATATATACATGTATGTGTGTGCATTTATATACATGATAAATATACAAAGTACACACGCATATACAAACAAAAACATAATCTTGGCAGTATTAATCAAAATTATTGTTATTTGTTTGTGTGAAAACATTTCATTGGTGTGTGCCAAACCACACAGACCAAACCATAGATATATGCTGCAAACACTCAGAGCATGAACATGAATGTGTTGGTGTTTGTTTGTCGCAGATAAATGTTTAGACCAGTTTCAGACTTCCCTTCTGTTAAGGGTTCTGGAAAAACATAGCTCTAGTTCCTCTCTTTGACTAAACATGCATGCATAAGGGGAAGAAAATATAACCATTCCAAAAGAAAGAATAGAGAGAAGGTCTTTGTTTGCGACAGAGGTAAATCAAGGCCATGGCCTGACCCTGCTGTTCTGAGCATGCCCAGAACAACGTGTGGTCTGACGAATTCTGTAGAAAAACAGTTCAGACACGGGAAGAGCAACGTATGTGTTTCAGTGAAATCCACACACATATACACACACAATCACATTGGTGACTCAAGATGGAAGAATTGTTAAAGATGACTGTTTTAGTCAGTACCTGGTGTTTTGTGTGTAGTAACTTTTCATATAGATTCATGTTTCAAATGGAGTTTTTGACAGTACAGCAGTGCATGTAATTGCATAAAAAATAAATAAAACAATAACATATTTTCTCTTAAAATAAGAAATAACTGAGAAATCGCCTAGGTTTCAGGGTAAAATATTCCCACTTTAGTCTTTGTCAGCTTTCTTGCGTGTCTTATCATAAAAACCAAGAAGATAGAAAGTTTCGCCTTGTAAGCGGCATTTAAGCAAAAACAGTTCTACATTTCTTTTATATATTCTGTGCATGTGTTAATGAGGTGTGATTATTTTAAGGAAGTGTGTGCGGCCATTTCTCCCCCTTTTACTGTAAAGTCTATTTTTATAAGTGATCTGTAATGGAGTTTTTTTGTTTTTTTTGCAGTGTGATAACACAGTATATATGAAAAAGTTCAGAATTGATGTATTAAAATAGACACACTCAGCTGAAAGCATGAACATAATATCCAAAATACCTTATTATTATTATTATTTTCCTTTTGCAGCCAGTGATCACTCCCATCAGACCAACCAAACAATTTCCCATAACTTCACATTTTCAACATTTTAGGTTTTAAGGTTTTAAGTTTAATTTACAGCTACTTTTATTAACTGATATAATGTTAACATACCAACCTACTAAAGTACTGACATCTGTTTTGTACCTTTGAAATACACTGATAAGCACCAAATGCAGGTGGGGATGAGAAAATCACATGATGAACCAAAGCCCACCAAAAGCAGCTTTTAAATATGAACATATATAACACTTTACACCATAATGGGGACTCATTACATAACATTACATGTAACATACAACCCTAATAAACGTAACTGATTAGAAAATGTTATTTCAAAGACAAAACATCAAATTCAAACAACATTTTCTGTTTATGTTTTTTCCCTGTAAATTTTACAGGAATGTACCATTAACACTTTAACAGGTTTTTACAGGAGCTTTTTTCTTTTTTTTTTTTACAATTAAAATCACAGTCATTATTTACAGTGTAGGCATAGCCCTCCTGGAAGTACTGTAAGTGCACTATAAGTCACTTTGGACAAAAAGTTTTGGGTGTAAGAGCAAAGTAAATGGAGAAGTCTTTTCTGGCCTCTTCTTGCTTAATCTGGCTCTCAGGACTCATGTCAGCACTTAGTCTGGATCTCAGAGAAGAGGAAGACAGTTTGTCTTATGACGCTAGAGGGATAGAAATCCTGCAGCTTTCAGGCTTGCTTACTCATCATGCATTTGTTTGGATCATATTAGCCATCTGAAAAAACAAACTCCATGGGGAAAGTTAGGGTTTTCCTGATGATACAATTGCAAGAAAGAAACTTATTTTTTTAGAATGAATTGAACAGAGAAACACTCAGAAAACTGGTCTTGTTTTTCAAGAGATTTCTAAGACACTCCCCTGCTGCTGTGCTAATTAGATTAGATTCTTAGACGCCTGTGTGAGACGTCTTTACCGTCAGGTGTTGTGTAACAGCTGACTGCTGTGGTGAAATCTTGGTTACACAAAGAAAACAGCAACAACAGAGAACAAAGACGCTTGAACTTAAAACAAAAAAAATGAATGATGTCAGACAGAAGCAAAACAGGCTTTTTAACATCACCTTACTGACTTAAATTAAGTTCTAAATAGTGTTCAGACTGAGTATGTTACCATTCGAAATGTACATAACATGTCTGAGATTGGCACCTCAAAATGAAAGTTGACTGCCAAGTAAATAACACTGTCCAGACCCAGAATAAACCATCTGCCATCAGTGGTTTAACCGGGATGAGAATACTTTTCGTATGGAAATAAATCAAAAATAACCACTTTATTCAACCATTTCCGTCTTAAACTGTTGATGTTTTATTTTGATGATGTCTTTCCTACTTTTCTGGACCTTGACAGTGTTATTTACTTGAAAGTCAATTGGACATTCACAAGCCTCCCAGTTTTCATCCTAAATATCATCAACTGTTTTGAAGACAAACTCAGTTTTTACTGGTTTGGAACGACATGAGGATAAGTTATTAATGACAAAACCTCTATATGTGTTTTGCATTATCTGCATACTTCAAAGTAGCTGACGCTTTCTCTTTACAGTATATCCTGTCACTCTCTTGAGAAACGTTTTTCTGCAGTAGTTTCTGTTACATCATTAAAAACAGAAAGTCACATCCACAGGAGAATTCTCTGAAAGATTGACTTCTAGATTTCACCTGAGGCAGGTACTGCTTGCACTCAGAACAAAAAAACACACTTATACAATGTAAAATAATCAGACATAATGACCTAATAACTTAAAGTATATGCATTTACCTCATAAGGTAATATTAACCTAATCACCTCATGATGTCATAATTACCTAATATCTTTTTAATGGAATAACAGCTTAATACATCTAATAACCATGTTTTTGGAACTGATTACAGTGCACAAACTGGATTTCTAGTTACTGGTGAAGCCAAGAGATTTATACTGATTGACTTGGTGTTTAAGTGTTGATTATTTACTTTTTGTAACCAAATGAGGGCCCAGTCTCTGCTCTGAGAGATTAATCTGTGTGTGTTTCTTGGGACGTAAGTTTGTAAGTCATCTCTGACTGCAGACCACACCCTGCCCAGTTTAGACAGAAGTTTATCTGTAAGTTCATTTTTCGCATTTACACTACCCTCGCCACAATCACCCTTGGGGGAGGACACTGCTGTGAAATGTTATATTGGGTAAATAAGGCGAATGATTTGAACGAAACTTACAAACACCACAAATGTATTAACCTAGATACATTCTAAAACCATTTCTGCAGTGACTGAACTCTTGTAATGACCACTGTTTACTTTTTTTCCAATTTCATCTAATGCTCTTTAAGTTTCATTTTCACTTTTAGTCAAAATAAATCAAGCTTTTTTTTATTATTTGCGCAATAGAATTGGCTCCTCAGCTGGTTTGAACATAGCATGGTGTGAAAATATTACATTGGGATGAGACTGATTTGTAATTATATTTTCTTTTGTAATTATTTGTAATTTTATAATAATTATCCGTTTACATATTTATTAACATTATCCAACAGCCAGCCTTAGTGACATCAATGGAAAGGAGGACGTTAGTATATTTTGATCAGTATTGCTTTAGTATTATTTATACAGTATTTATTTAAAAATATATATATATATATATATATAAAAAAATTTCAGGTTTCTTTTAAACTTTTAAAATACTTTAAGCGTCCATTTATCTTAATTTCAGTTTCATTTTTAGTAACTTTTGTGCTTCCCCTTAACTTGTTTTATTTCTTTCTTACTTTTTAATTTAAAGAAAGTATTAATAGTTTCAGTTAACAAAGTTGACTTTGAAATATTCATTGGATCTGGAATAATGTGCACAGCTGAATTGTTTTAATTAACAACGTTCATCTAATACTGTTCCTCTCTCTTTCTCTCGCTCTCTGTCCCTTTCTCTCTCAGTCATGGCGAAAGCGATGGTTTGTTTTGCGGAGGGGTCGGATGAGCGGGAATCCTGACGTTTTGGAATATTACCGTAGCAAGAGCTCCCGAAAACCAATCAGAACCATCGACCTGCAGGAGTGCGAAGTCACCATCGAGGCAGAAGTACGGCCCACTAAACGCCAGTATCAGAATCAGCACCTGTTCGTGGTCAAGACGGCCACGCGCATTTTTTACCTGCTGGCCAAAACGGCAGAAGAGATGAACATCTGGGTACAGAGCATTGGACAGATTTGCACGTTTGAAGGACTGAACAGACATGCAGGTAAGGAGGTTTATTTATAGAGGGTTTATTCTGTCTTGGACCACTTAGTAAGACATGCTCAGCAGCTGATAAATGGTAGCCTCTGATAATAATCTAAAAGTGTCACAAATGTTGGGTTGCAGTTGTTTTGCTTTCCCTTTACGTTATCATCATGCTTTCGAAAACTACCTCACGATTTCTCTGGAGAATGAGCAGTCCATGACCTCATTCTTCAGGTCACACCTTGCTCCAGACACCATGACATAATGCTTCCCCTTTTCAATGCAAAACACTACACATAAACATTAGCACAAGGGCTTGGTTTAGAATTATTTCAATTGTACATGAGAAACTGAGAATGAGAAGAGAATGAATGTAGTCTTATTTTTTCTTATTAAAATAATAGGCATTTAACTAAAAATAAGGCAGCTTTACCTTTTATTTAGTATATATCTATAGTGTTGTCTTTAATGTCACATGGTCCTTTAGATATCATTCAACATGCTTCTTTTTTGTAGAAACCATGATACACTTTTTAGGATCATTTGATGTACGTAAAAGAATAGAAATTAAAAAAGTAAAATAAAAATAATAAAGTCTTTACGGTCACTTTTGATTGGCTGAATGCACTCGTGCTGGATAAAAGTATTCATTTCTTATTTCTGATCATAAACATTTTTATATGTGCATTTTAGAAATAGAAATGAAATATATTTTTGGTACCACAACAAGTGGCAGGTGATAGTCTCAAAATCAAATTTTGTAGAACTAAAATGATTTAACCTTTCTTTGCAGTAAACATGTCGTTAATAAATACAAACCGCATATGCACGTGGGTTGATGAGAAAGGAAAGTGTTACAGATGAGCTAAAACAGGAAAAACCCTCATATGTAAAATACGTATGAAAGAAAAAACAGCCTACGTTCAGCCCTTTCACCACATCATTAACCTAAAGATTCAGTTTTAATATAAATAAACCTAGCCTGGGAAATAATTACCCACAGGACGTTTCTCCAGAGAGAGATGCAGAGAGGGAGAGATGCAGACAGAATCCATGACGCTGTAATCTAGGCGAGGTCTTATGTTAATATTCTGTTCCATTCCTCCATCTCTCTTCCTCTCTTTCGAATAGTCTGCAGAGCAACAGCTGCGTCACAGAGGAGCGTTCAGACACACACGCGTCTGTCATAACAGACCCTCTCAAGTACGTAGCATCCCATATATTTAACTAACAGCAAAACGCCAGTGTCACGATCTGTGTCCACAGAACTGTCATAGCCAGAAAACGTGTTTTTTTGTTAAAGCTGGAACAATAACTAGTGTAAGACACATGAGAAAATGTTAGCAGTTAGAGTGGCTAATGTGATATACCAAATACAGAGAATGAGAGAAGTTACACAAGTTACACATTACTTGGAAAGATAACAGAAAGATGAGTGATACAGCAGCTGGGAGGGTTCCAGACACACACGCACATGGTTACTGTTTAATACACAACACGCCTCTAAATGACTGCGAAAGATAAAGCTAGCACATACAGGACAACAGACAAGTCTATGCCCTTTTCCCCACACAGTTGGGCAGATGTGAAAGGCTTAATTCGCCATTTGTCGTGTTGTTTCAGTCTCAGAAGGAGGCCAGAGGTGACTATCAGACGTAATGTTGAAAAATAGCGAGTGTAGCTTTGGAGACTCAAAGTCTCGGTCGCTGCTTAGCGGCAAACCTCATTACAGACCCCAGCAGGACTGGATCTCAGCTCTTTATTTACAGACAGACTCTTCTGCAGTGAGGCAGACGGACAGCAGGGTGAGAGAAGAACACATCAGCGATTGTAGTCACACCTGGAGAGCCACAGTTTCAGATCCTGCTTAAGGCCATGTGTCGAGACGCTCAGAACCCACGCTGGAGAAAAACAGTATGGGGTCCGGGAGGCTTCTGTGAACTTTTGTGAACTTTAATCTTCTGCCACAGGATAAACATCACTTTTATGTCTTTTCTGTCACTCTGACCTGTCACCATGAAAACCACTTGCTGTATATGTACTTCTTCTTACCATAACAATGTCACAAAGTGTCCCTCACTCTACCTGTCAATGACAGCCGCTCACTGTTCCTCTGCTGTCACTGACCTGTCACCATGACAACCGCTCACTGTATCCTTACTCTCACTGACCCATCACCATGATAACCACTTAATGCATCCCTACTCTCGCTGACCTGTCACCATGACTGCTCCTTTTTGTATCTCCACTGTCTCTTTGACACCATGACAACTGCTAACTACTTCTCTGTTCCCCTGAATCCCTTTACCATGGCAACGTTGGACTGCAGGTGTAAAAACAGATCTACATAATAATTAAATGCGTCTCACTGCAGCCTTATAAAAGAAACGGTTCAAAAAATCTTAAAGCAACTATACAAGTTCTGTGCAAAATCATTATGGGCTCCCAGATTTAAGTGAAATCCTATAGATGTTTCCAGTAAATATAGGATCACAGAAATGAATACAATCACACGCCTGGTGCCTCTCAGAATTCTCTTCTGCCAGAAAGGTTGTGAGTCATTGTCAGTTATTCAAGTGTTGGATACCCAATAGTAGGCTCTGCCAAAGAAGCAATGTTTACGTGAGCCCACACAATCCCCCTCAGATTAGCATGCTAGCTGCAACGTGATCAAAAGCCGGTTATCTACGTCTGTTTTCCCACAACATTACCTCAGCATTACTCACAATGCCTTTCAAGCACCAGCAGGTTGAGCGTGATATCAGACGTCCAAACACTGAATCACCACCACTGGACACCGCTGTTTATGCGCAATTAAAACTATTTGGATTATTTCAATTGCCTATTTAATAAACCTGCTCAACAATAACTCCCAGAATGAGAGATGTGTCACACAAATGTCTTTCTCACAAGCACACATAGATTTGTCCATGGAAACGACACCAAAATTTCCACAGTGACCTTTTCCTGCATTATTTCAACGCAGTTCCACCTTCCAAAAATATTTGTGCTTACTTTTAAAAAGAGAAATGATTACACAAAAAAAAAATTCAACCGTGAACGTGTCATGTGCTTCCAGCGAGTGTAGCAGGCATGAGCCTCACGTGCTCATCTGTGGGACTGAGTGGTTTAGAAATGTCTGCCCACTACGAACGCACTGTTCAGTCTAAACAGGAAGAGAAAGAGATGTGTGTGTGTGTGGGTTGTGGTGCGTAAGGGGTGGGGGCTGGAAGGGCGTGATTTGGTCTGCCACCTTCTGGAATAAATGCAAAGGCACTTCAGAAATAGAATTTGATAAAGTATGGTTATTGTACTTATTTTATTGACATGTAAGATGAAACGTATTGATAATATATATATATATACCAAACCTCTCTTTTTCTCTCTCTCTCTCTCTCTCATTTTCTTGTCGACAGAATCAATGGACAGTCTTAATCGTACTCCCTCTTCCCAGCAGCCCTCTCCAGCCCTCTCTCCTCATGTTTCTCTCGTGGCCAATCAGGACACAGTTACCGTCGAAAACCACGATGTCCTAGACAGGCCCAGCGAATCAGAGATCAGCCCTCCACTTGACTACCTCTTTCTCTCTCAGTGTGAAACCGGCACGAAGAGCATCGTCAGGCAAGGCCCACACATTGCAGATATAATAATTATATGTAAATCTCAATACGGAGATATGAGATTCATTCCATGTTTTCCTTTAATCTGATTTAATAAAGGTGACTGAGAGAATAAATGAGAATAGAAAATCTCTCACGCTTTTCGCCTCAGTGAAATCTTTTGATCTTGGTCACTGCAGCATAACACACTGTGATTAGATTCAAATAAAATCTTCAGCTACCTGCATGCAGAGCAAGGACTTTAACCGCACAATGATTTCTGTAATGCAGTTTTCTGTCGAATACTGAGGCGTCCTTATGAAGGGTTGTAGCTGATGAATGCAACAACTAGCAAGTTATATTACAGTTCTAATTCTTACCAGGGTTGCATTCAGTAGTTTTGGGAAATATTATTTAAGGGTTTTTAATATATGTATTCATTTTTGTGTTGGCAAAGTTCAGCATCATTACTCCAGTCTTCAATGTCACATGATCCTTCAGAAATCATTGTAATATGCTGATACTTTTATGCTAAAGAATTATTTCTTGTTATTATCATAGTTGGAAACAGTTGTGCTACTGATATTTTAGAGAATATCTAATTAAAAATATATATTTTTTAATTCTTTGAATAGCAATAACAATTTGCATTTGAAGTATAAGTATTTTGTATCTTTACTCTCACTTCTGAACATTTCATCCTTGCTGAATATTTTTTTAAATATAAGTTTTATTTCACTTCATGTTGACTTTTGTCTCAAAGCAAATATTTTTAACATACTTATTATCTGACATTAAACGTATTTATATTGTGTCTTTCTAAGGTGGTGCATATGAAAGCAAGTTTAAAATTTGTTATGCAAATTTGTGATTTCTAAATCATTCAGCACACATTCGGAAGAGGAAGCATGTGGAAAAAAAAACTTTCATTATGATATAATTACACCACATATATTCCATTTGCTTTCTCAAAACAAAAAATATTTTCCATGGACGTTTTATCAAAAATAACTCTATTTGGTTGTTGTTTTTGTGCATATATGCTTATCTCTGTGTGTTTGTCTTTCTCTAGGTGTGACAGCATCTCTAACTCTGAACGCTCCTTTGAGCAGAGCTCGTCTGAGTACACAGAGGATGTGTTTAGCCCCACCCCACGCATTGACTCCTCCCCGTCCCCTTTCCTGTTGGGTGGGGTGTCTGAGCCCCCATTTAGTGCCCCCTGTGGCCCGCTTTCTCTCTCCTCCTCCCTTTCGTCCTGCCTCTCATCTCCCATCTCTCTACGTCGGCCACCGGACATTTTTAGATTCGACCGGCCCTTCTACAGTACATCAGACCCACAGACACCTCCTCCCCTCCCACCCAAACCTACACACCTGTCCGATCATCATGCTAATGAGGATACCAGCCGCAATCAGACGCAACCTGCTCTCCTCCCTCGCAGGACGTCACTTTCAGGAATAGACCACTTTAAGAGAGGTGAGGAAAAAAAGGCCTATTCATTTGATGATGCTGATTTCAAAATAATCGTTCCATCACATTAATTTTTTTCCTCACAAATGTATTGTTCTCCTGTATTGTTCATTGTTTGTTCATATTAGCTAATACATTAACTAATGTTAACAAATTACACTTCATTGTAAAGCGTTACACTTTTCTTTTCAGCAAATATGATGCAGGGCAATGTTATCAGTGACTCCCCTTTTGTCAAAACGTCAGTAATATTTTTTAATGCATTTTAAAATTGTACTTTAATGTTTTCAGGGGAGTTTGAGAATGCTGGAAGAAACTGGAACAAACGTCTAAGCCTCAACCTGGTAAAAAGATATTCAAATATCAAATAGTCAAATGAGCCTGGAGAAAGTTAAACAGACACTGTAAATACACATCAATTTGAATATTCACTGCCAGAAACCAGATGTCTCAGTGTGAATCTCTCTTTATCTCTATTTCTAGCCAATATTTCTGAATACCACAGTTACTGAAAACCACTCTGAGGATTCTTATGTGCCCATGGCCTCACCACCGATCAGCTGCTCTGATGTGACTTCAGACGGCTACATACCCATGAGCCCCTCCACCCTGCCCGTCTCGCTACTCACCAATGGCAAAACAGAGCTGCCTTCGCCTTCGAATCCTGACCTTGAGCCTCCTCCAGTCGACCGCAACCTTAAACCAAGAAGACGGGGTAAATGTGTCTAGGTTAAAATGCAAGTTTCAGAGTTGTGTGTGCTGCCTTTAAATATAAATATTTAAATAAGAACGTCCCAAAACAGCGTTTGTACAATGTAATACACATTTAGCCATTATGATGCATCTATTCCAAACACATTTTGCCACATTGTGCCAATGACTTATGTCTAGCTCAAAGACAGGATGTGATGCCATTGTTTTAGAAGCCTTGGTATTTCACTATTTTGAATTTCATAATTCTTTGCTTTTGTTTTGCTTAATTGTTTAAAGGTATTTGCACAACAGAGATATGTGATGTATTGGCGTGCTGTACAATGTAACTGCTGTCAGTAACTAAGTTAGACCATAACAGGAGAAGTTAGCTACGTCAGAAAATGAAAATAGAGAAATGGAAAAGATGATCTCATGCTAGGAGACGTACAGAAGAGTGACGCATGTTCAAAATGAGCATGAGGAAGATGAGATACAGCAGAGCTCATGATTATGAGCCGTGTCACACAGAAAACGCATTTCGTAACTGTATTAGTTGTTTCCTAATGATATGGCTTCGGGAAAAAAAACCTTACCGTAAATCGTTTGTCAAGTAAAACAGCAGTGTGATTCCTGAATTAATCACTGTCTTTGAACGGTTATCTTCTTAAGGGAAGAATTCAATAACTCACTAATTGAGTCGTTGTTGAATGAATCACATTTGAACGAAGAAGTTGATTCTAATTCTTTTAAATGACTCGATGACTCGCTCCTAAAAAGTTTGTCGCGCGCCCTGGCGACACTGGCGATTGTAACCTGCAGACAGTCTGGGCTGAGAAATATTATGATTTGATAGACATTACAAAAAGTAGCATTAGAAATAAACATTTAGACTCAAAATATCATTTATTTCTTATAAACGTTTAAGGCTACAATGTAGCCTTGATGTTGTTTTTAAGAAGCTGCATCATTTTACAAAGATTGACATGAATTAAAATTGCATAAATAAGGACATTAATGTGCTTTTAATAATAATAATAATAATTGAATCGAAATATCAATATTAGAAAATACTCTGAAAACAGATCCGTATGAAACCGATTCGTTCAAACGAATGATTCATTCGAAAACGAAACTTGACTCACTCGATTCATTCATGAAAATGAATTACTTAAGCAACGAAACACCGCTGTTATTTTTGCTCAAAAATGTCTAGTGTTAATAGAACAAAAGAAAAACAGACCAAAAACAGATCATTTTAACTCAATACTAACATCTTGTTTACTGAACTGTTGTAATAAAGCACTAGCAGTCGTGCAGATATTCGGGGGGAGAACAGCACACTTGCTCATGTGATATATTGCGAAACTCTCATATGATATAAATATAAGAGTCACCAGATTACAGTACGTCACATCTCAGGCATTCCAAGACATTTAATTCAGAACAGGGCATACTTTTTACTTAGATTCTTTGTGGCATTAACATTTTATTTAGGCTATTTATTTTTTATTATTCATTGATTTTTGCCAAGACGAAAGCACAAGAGAGGAAGCGCTACTGTCAGAAACACAGAACAGGAACCTCAGACAGCATAGTCTTGAGTGCAGGATCAGGGTTCATTCAGGTCATGCACCTTCACACAAAGGAAATGCCTCATTAAAAGTGAAAGTGTTTGTTTGAGTGTGTTGTGTGCTTAAGAGAAAAAGATAAGGAGGGTTTGAGCCTTCTGCCTTGTGTTTGCTTTCACAGCTCGACCGCCTCCTTTAGACCTTCGGGGGCTGTCCACAATTTCTGAATGTCCTTTCCACGTTCCCCTCACACGCACCATGACAGAACCCTGGTGAGAACTCATATTTACAACCCAAACTGGTCCTCTGCAACTCTGTTCTTCTTCTCAACCACTCTTGTCCGCGTCCTACATCTCCAACAAAGATACTTGTGTTTGTTTTGAGACTTCTCAAGTCACCTGATCTCTATTTCCTGCCTTTGCGACCCTCTCTGCACAAGGGTCTTCTCATTTACATGTTTGTGATGTCAATGAACGCCGCACTAATGTAATCTGTTAATTGTAAGATAACTGTATTTGAAAGTTTCTGCATTGGTTTGTTTGTCTCTAGCACACATCAGTCAGTTCCTCTGGACAGGCGGCGAGGATGGGGTTTAAACGGCTCTGAACAGGAAGGGAGCATCACGCCAACGGTAACGGGACTTCCTTTGACCCATCTTATCTCCTTTCTCTGTTTCTCCTAGAAAGAGCAAGAGGGCAACATATAGTGAAAATATTCCTAAGAGTGATAGAAGAAGGCAAAGCCAAACAGTAAATCTCTAAATAACAATGGAAAATGTTTTTTAAAAGCTTTTTGTTTTTGAAAGAAATGAATACTTTTATTCAGCAAGGAAGCATTCAATTGATCAAAAGTGAGAGAAAAGACATTTATAATTTTACAAAAGATTTGCTTTTCATATAAATGCTGTTCTTTTGTTCTTTTTATTCATGAATCGTGTAAAAATATTAAGCAGCAATGTTTTTTACCAATTATGTCAATAATAAAAGAGAACCAAATCAGAATATTTGAATCATTAATGTGACAATGAAGACTGGCGTAATGGCTGCTGAAAATTCAGCTTTGCCATCACAGGAATAAATTACATATTACAATATATTAAAATAGAAATCAGTTCTAAAAAAAAAAAAACATTTCCCAATATTCACAATAATGCATTTGTTATTTAATAAATGGAGCCTTGGTGTACAGTTTTGAACACTAATACAGATTTAGTATGTATCTACATTATAATATTATTGTCATAATAAAAAATAATATGCGTGTCAGTATTATATGCATTATGGTTATATTTGTATGTGTTCTCCTTTGTTCAGGACTCTCGGCTCTTGTTCCCAGCTTGTGATTCTGCTCCTTGGATGAGGCCTTCTCAGCTGGATTACTTGTCGCTTGACTTTAATTCTGCCTCCCCCTCACCTGTTCAGAAGGTCAGTGGTCGGCTGTTTAAGAAGCAAATTTCTTACGTGCATCTTACAAGCATTTAGTGAGGATTTGTGGTGTTTTAGTGGGTACTGCTATCTCCTGTAGTAATCGTTTCTGTGGCTTTATACAATGAATCTCGAGGCAGCGACAACAGTGACTCAGCATTTCCTGTCCCAGTTACTGTTGCTTTGTAACCCCTCAGCTCTAAACGTGGCATGGACTGATGCATTGTGGCCGTGTGAATTCACGTTTCGACTGTATTGTTTTTTTAATGTTTTCAGAAACCGCTGCTGGCAGACGAGTACAGGGTGGATTATGTGCAGGTAGACGAGAAGAAGACACAGGCTTTACAAAACACCAAGCTGGAGTGGAAGGACGTCCGTCAGTCAAAAGCCTAAGCCTTCTGAGGGGGAAAATAATCCATTTAAATTATTACATGGTTCAAAACTTGACTCGTTTTCATCTCCTACAATTTCAGGTACATGATGGTTTTTTACACGGATATAAAAGGAGCCAGTACAGAGCTGGATGAGAAACCTTCAGAAATAAAATGTCAGAGAATTATTCCAGAATAAAAGACCTCAGACACAACGATTCAAGAATAAAGCATTTGTTTTGCTGTTCTTTTACTGGGAAGAGAATTAGCATTTCCTATGAAATTTTGGTTTATGAGTGAAGTCAAAGATGCAGTTGATGTTAATATGATGTACAACATAAATTATACGCAGTCTTACCTCAAATGTGAATTTAAACCATTGCTAACAAATTGATAATAAGTACTAAAAAAGTGTGAGTTGATGTTGATGGTAAAGTCCTTATTTGTTAGCAACCTAAACTATTTTTCAAAAAATTGGGGTTTGGTAAGATTTTTAATGTTTTTAAAAGAAAATTCTTCTGCTCACCAAGCTTGCATTTGATCAATAAAATAAATAAAAAAATACAAATGTTATAAAATATTATTACAATTTAAAGTAACTGTTTTTATTTGAATATATTTGAAAATGTATGACATAATCATAATTTTCAGGATTCTTTGATGAAAAAAACTGGATTATTTAAAAGAACAGAAATGTATTTCTGTCTATGTTTTGTAACATTATAAATGTGCTGAATACGAAGTATTAAATAATTTTTTTATTAAATCTTACTGACCCCAAACTTTTGAACAGCATAAGATGGCGGTGTGTAATTTAAATTTTCTTAATTTCACAACTGACATCGTGTCTGAACCGCTCTACTAAAACCTGAATCAAATCCGAACAATGCTAACAGCGTGAATCTCATCTAAAAACCTTTGTCACCAAAGCCTGAATGTGTACAGAATAGGAATTTGTTTACCAGAGCACACATTTTTATAACAGAAATTATTTATAAAAGTAACATTAATTTTTGATCATTTGTTAAACTTGGAAAAAGTGCAGAGTGACTTTTTTGTTGCACTCCCTGGGATGTTATTGTGAAATAATTCCCTGAATATAGCACACTGTGTTACGTTGCTGATGTTTGAGACTCACCTTTCCTACTTGTGAATTCCGAAACAATGTTTTCAAAGGTGTCACAAAGTCTTTAAGTTATTGTGAATATGTTGCATATTTATGACGTGTACTATCACTGAAGAGTTTCTCAAAAAAACAATTATACCAATGAATGTGTATCTTGCACACCTTGGAGCTCATGTTTTTACTACAGTTTGTTTGATGAGAGTCAAACCACTGGAACCACACACTGTGATTGGATGCTGGAACAAAACTATGAAGGAATTTTGAAGGAAAATCTGCCTTTGCTTTTCCAGGATTGAATCTTGAGTGAATACTGAATGTTGAATATGTTTAGACTACTGTCAAGTTATTGACCCAACAGGGATATGAAGGTCTGTCAACATTTATCGGAATGTATTTTTCCCATTTACCTTTCACGATTATAAGGCATTACGAATGTATTTCTGTATTGGGTTGTAGATTTTTAATGCCATGTCATGCTGTCCTTATGACACCGTTCTTTTATGGTCAGATTTTCCTGTACTGACAAGAGCACAAAAATCTCATGGGAAACTATCACTGTGACATCAACAGTTTCCTTCAATCTTGATATTCTTCAGTGTATGTTTCACAAAGAAATGTAATACATGAGTGAGAGAGAAGAGTGATTGAACGAGAGAGAGAGAAAGTGTCTGCGTGATCTGCTGAAAATCAGAGACCTTACTAACCTGTGTGAATGATGGATGGTTATCCGTCAGCAGGTAAATTATTGTGATGCACATTGAACACATTAAATCACTTCAGCTCAATAAACTGAAAACAGAAAACCCTCAAAGGCTCTTCTTTAATCTGTTCTTTAGAAATATACAGTACAATATTTACTTTTACAATTATTGTTCTGTGTTGAAAGAAGTTTTGTGAAAGAACAGCTTAATATTGTTAATTATTATAATTTTAAATATGATCATTAAAAGCATTTTTGCACATATTTAATGTTAAATTTTAGCATCAATTACTGGATCCTTTTCAAAAATCGAATGTGCTGATTTAGTGCTCAAAAAACATTATTATTATAGATGTCAAAAATAATTGTAATTTTTTTTGGTGTGGAAAACTGTATATAAAATGCCTTGTAAATGTCTTTACTATTATTTTTACTATTATATACATCTGTCATCTATCTGAAGTCATATTTGGGAACTCGAGAAACTATTTACCCATTTACACTGTTGTAGTTATTTTGAATTACCGTCTAAAAATGTTCGAAATGAAAGCAACGTCACTCCGTTCAGCAAACAGATGATAAAATGAATACTACAATGAGACCAGAGGAAACATACTAATTTCAAATCTGTTTTCTCCATAATGAAGTTTATTATGAAATAATGATATAATGTTATTTCAATCAGATCACCGAATCAAAAATATTAAACTGATATCTTCCTTTGTAACATAATAATAGTTTCATGTGGCACTTAGTACACATGTGTGACGTATTTCTTCCATACTGTCCTCTTACATTTTTTTATGCCCTAAAAAGGGTCTTTAACACTCCGGCAGAAACTCTAAAATATAGAAAGAGGATCAAGATGGAAAAAAAGAAAATCACACTATAATAGAATAAATAATGTTTTATAGCAATACTTTAAATATTGTGATTGGACTAAATACTATCCTTTGAAAGTTATCAGACAAAACGTGAATATACCATAAATTAAATTTTGCACAAGTCCCTTTAATTTGGGAAAAAAATAAATATAAATATATATATATATATATATACTGTATATATATAGAGAGAGAGAGAACCAAAAAACAACCTCCAAAAAAAGAAAAGAATTAAAAACTGAAACGCTATGTCATGCTAATCCTAGCAGCGATAACCAAATTTCACTGACTTAATTTTCGCCTGAGAAGTCACATGGCGGGGGTACCAGCTCATGGGGTTGGCATTCGCACATGCCAGTGCACCTGTTAGAGGAAAATTTGGCAACCAGACTATTTTGGCATGTTAGAGATGAATTGGCACGTCATTACGAGGTTGATCAGCAGGATTAAAGTCGTCCTGGTCCATAAAATCAAGACAGGGCTCAGAGGTGGCATTATTACTTTTTTTTTGTTGTTTTAGGTTTCCGGTCTTCTGTCGGATTGCACTTATGAAGGGAGAGAGGAAACAACGGTGAAGCCAAGACCGAGACCTCAGGATAAACAAGGCTCTGACGTAAACACGCTACAGAGGTCCACTGTCCGAAGCAAAACAGTTCCTCCTTCAGGTTTCTCTGGTCTGTGTTTTCATCAGGGTGCCTAAAAGCTCCAGCGAACCACAATGACTTTTAGCTCGATTGATTGTAGGTTCCTCTGAATATCAAAGTCCGTATTTCCAGTGTACCGTGATCGGTGTAAGCAACTGGTGTGACAAATTTGCAGATCGTGATCCACTGTTCTTTAAGACCCGTAGGAATAGAGTTACACAAATAAAAATACCTGCAATGAACTGAATCACATGCAAAACGAACTAAAGAGTGCAGCAGGTTCCATTCAAGGAGATATTGTCCAGGAAAACAAAAATATCTTCAGCTTTGACCAGACGTGAAACTGTTGGAAAAACACGTGATAGTATGGAGAATGAGATCGAGAGAGAAAAAGAGAGATTGGGTGAGAGACAATGCCCCGAATAGTCACAGTGTACGGAGGAACACCAGGGCGGCGCTAGAGAGCGAGAGTCATTACGTTGGTTTAGTGCTTCAAACGGTGAAAATTCGTATAGAGAAGAAGAAACAATATTTCATCATTTAAAACTTCTCTACAAAGAGAGTACCGAGGGATAAAATATGTGTTTTGTGTTTGCGTTTGCGTGATTTGTTTCTTCTGAGAATTACAACATGTCGTGTACAGGTTTCAGTGCAGCCAGCCCAGCGAGGTGTCCCCGTAACCCCAGTAAAAGAAATACACCTGGTAAACCCCAGTAAAGCGAGGTCCGTCCTCTCTCCTGTGTGTGTGTGTGTATGCCGGTCCTCCTCAAGTTCCGCTGATGTATCTTAAGTAGAATAGTGCTTTTTCAAGAAAACAGAGGCTGGTGTTTATCCGACCCCTGGTGGATGTTAGTTCTATTTTTTAAAGGGAGCTAACCGACTGAAGTTCTGCCAGAAGGGAGATGTGCTGCGTTTGGGCTCGTATTCGTATCCGTCTGCTTGCCCATATCCGTCGGGAAGAAGGTACTGCCCGGGGTTCATAGGGTCCAGTGGAGGGGGGTACGCTGGGGGGCCCGACCGGCCCACACCTGAGAAGACGAACACACAGGAATGCGCAAAGATTAATGCATAAACCTAATGCTTTTCTGTGTTTAACATCACGTAGTACCAAAGCATGACTTATGAGTGATACACTTATTATTGTTTCCTGCCTGGCGAAACCACCCTTTAACGTAATTCCAATTTGTATTTGTTTACTTATTTACTTTTTTTTTTTTGCACTTTTTCACCATGGTAACAGCAATACAATTCAACACAGTTTAATCTATTGGCCATTAGCATGGAAATTATGTAATTTTAAAAAAAAAACATACTTCAAGATACAATTATTATTATCAGTCAATATTAAATCTAAAATCTTTCTTTATTTTAAATTTAAAGGCATATTTTTGTTTTTAATTGTGACTATTTATAATCATAACATGACAAAAACTTACATTTTTCTGTTTACAATAAAGAAATTAGTTTCTTCATATGTGTGTTCTAATGAGTGATTTAGTTTGTTGCTGGAATTTGATGACATGTATCTTCAGCACAATATTAATAATATTACAAATTATACAATATTACATTAACATTATGTCTTAGAAAATGCATATTTAACAGTAGCTTGAGTAAGGATGCAGATTCAAAACTGACTTGTTTTAGAGTGCTGTCAGCGCAGCTTCATCTGGCTTTAAAGTGCCCCTATTATTGGATTTTAGAAAACGATCTTTCATGCAGTGTGCAACAGCTCTAAGTGAATAAAAACATCCTGCAAAGTTTTAAATCTGAAAGTGCACAACGTATAAAGGTATTGTAGCTCAAACGAAAGAATCAAACAGGTCAATTCAAATTATCAGCACGGAAATTATCTTGAAAACTCTTGCTATCGCTTCATTAAGGAAAATTATATTGTGATAATTATCGTATTTTATTGCCCAGCCCTACTTTAAGAACATGCTGCAAGATTTCATACCTTTCTGTTTGGTGACTCTTCTAACAGTCAAAGCAGCTTGCCTCTTCTGATACTCAGAGATTTCAAAGCCTAAAAAGACAAAAACAATTCTTCAACACACTTCTTTTGTGTTCAGTGTAAAAAAAAAAAAAAAGAAACAGCACAGAAATTTGAAACCACTTGAGAAATAACATCTAAACTCACCAATCTTCTCATCTTCCTGCACCATCTTTCTTTCCTCTTGAAACGCCCGAAGCCAGCGGATTTTCTCCTCCAGCTTTTTGGGCAGGAACAGATGGATCTCGTCTGTGTCTCTGTTGGCCAGTTTGAAGGCGTTCTTCACACTAACGTTAAAATCATCATCTCTGCCATCGATTGCATCAATGACCTCGTATCGATCCATGTCAATCCGACCCTTATAGTAGAGAATATCACGGCGAATGAGATCCTGTGGAAGGCGGAGAGACTTTATGGGTATGTCTATAATCCAGACAGATTACTGATAAAATGAAACTGGATTGATTGATTACTCTGTTCCAGCATGAAACATCTAATACATCATCCTCCACCTCCTCTCCTCTCTACACACATCATGGCATCAAGATATTTGCTACACCAGGTTAAATTCAGTGTGACAGTAACTCTGACTGGCCATGATCAAAAGATATAATACACAAAAGTTTTCTCATTTTTGTTTGATATCATGTATATTGTTCTAAAGTCTGGGTCCAGAAATATTCTTCTAAAGAAATGAATGAATCCATTTGCTACATCGCCATCACATGAATAAATTAGATTTTAAAATAAATGACAAATACATTTTTAATAACATTTCACAATATTACAGTTTTTACAGTATTTCTGATTAAAAATTAATTTATGTGCTGCATTTATTTGTATAGTAAAAAAAAGACATGCATGATTCAAGAAGGGGGTTTCAAATATTATTTTTCTAACTTATTATTTTAAAGTTAAATTGTGCTTTGTTGGTATATTTGAGTGTGTACAGTGGGTACGGAAAGTATTCAGACTCTTTGGTCAAATGAACTGCCTGAAGAGCTCAGAGACAGAACTGTGGCAAGGCACAAAGTTACAAAAAACATTCTGCTGCACTTAAGGTTCCTAAGAGCACAGTGGCCTCAATAATGCTTAAATGGAAGATGTTAGGGACTACCAGAACCCTTCCTAGAGCTGTGACCTGAAGAGCCTTGGTGAGAGAGATAAAGAAGAAGCCAAAGATCACTGTGGCTGAGCTCCAGAGATGCTGTCGGGAGATGGGAGAAAGTTGTAGAAAGTCAACCATTACTGCAGCCCTACACCAGTCGGGTCTTTATGGCAGAGACGCCCAATCGAAGCCTCTCCTCGGTGTAAGACACATGAAAGCCTGCATGGAGTTTGCTAAAAAACACTTAAGGGACTCCAAGATGGTGAGAAATAAGATTTTTTGGTCTGACCAAAGATAAAACTTTTTGGTCTTAATTCTAAACAGTATGTGTGGAGTAAACCAGGCACTGCTCATCACCTGTCCAATACAGTCCCAGCAGTGAATCATGGTGGTGGCAGCATCATGCTGTGGGAGTGTTTTTCAGCTGCAGGGACAGGATGACTGGTTGCAATCGAGGGAAAGATGAAGTACAGTACAGGGATATCCTGGATCAAAACCTTCTCAAGACGTCAGACTGGGCCGAAGGTTTACCTTCCAACAAGACAATGACCCTAAGCACACAGCTAAAATAACGAAGGAGTGGCTT
>JAUCMU010000097.1:10595516-10656473 GCA_032275025.1 Enteromius treurensis | reverse complement strand
GGTGCAAGCCCATAATGGGGCCCACATTTGCCGCCCATGAGGCCCTCATCTGGGCCCCACATGTCATTGCTGGCTGGGTTGTTAACCCTGGAAAACACCCTGGTTAACCCTGGTTAACCCTGAAGAACCAGTTTCTAGATTTGTGAAGCTTAGGCTTACAATCAGTGTTTGCTGCTTGTACATCAGTCAGTGTTATTCATTTATTATTTGCTCTGATTATGGGTATTACTCATGGTTGAGGTTAGGTTTAGGGATATGGTCAAGACAACATTTTTGGATTTAAATGTTGTTTCTGGGTCAACAAAACATGTTGACCTAGGAACACATCTAATTCAGCAAAATCTTTGTGGAAGTCAGAGTAGGCTACTGTTTGTTTCACGATTCGACTCATGAATACATAAAGAAATTAGTATTTTAAAACTCTTGACTGGATTTTAACAATTTAATAAACTACTATTTACCAAACCAACTGTCATACAGTAAAGTCATACCATATTTTCTTAATTCACTGCAGATGCTTTTACTATCATCTCGCTCATCAGTTCCTGGATCATTAGGAAAATGACAGAGTCAGTGAATCATTCATACTTTGCTTCGACCGATTCATCACATTTATAAGAAAGCAAAGGAGTCTGATTTATTAAATTAAAAGTTAAGAAGAAGAAATGTCTCTCTGTGCAGTCTCAATAATGTTGCAACGTGCTTTTTTTCTCTCTCTCTCTCTAAAGGGAACAGTAGGCAGTAGGATTATGCA
This sequence comes from Enteromius treurensis, assembly GCA_032275025.1. Classification (NCBI taxonomy): domain Eukaryota; kingdom Metazoa; phylum Chordata; class Actinopteri; order Cypriniformes; family Cyprinidae; genus Enteromius; species Enteromius treurensis. The sequence goes on along the minus strand of JAUCMU010000097.1, from coordinate 10,655,719 downwards.
AATCAGTCAGAAAAACTGCAGTGGAAAAGCTGTGTTCCTGTCCCAGCTAGCATCAGATCACACTAAAACAGAAAACGAGAACAGCTGATGAGGATCACGTACAACCCTTAAACATCCCAATTCATCCGCAGCTTATTCTCATGTGAGATATTATTATGTGGCACTGCGTGTATCAGAGCTGTAGGCTATCAACCACACACTGAAATATTACACCGCACACACGATAAAATGATGTAACAGCCCCTGAGACTATCAGATTGGATGGTGATGACTTTAGCGGGATGAAATCCTGTCTATAAGAGCCAAACCGAGGCAATCTGTTCATAAACAGTGAGAATACAGCAGTAACACTAGCATTAGAGGGCCATGACTTTGTGTGTGTGTGTGTTATCTGTCGTCTCTTCATTCCTCCTGCCTTTATTCCTGCATGAATGAACTGTACTCAGAAACATTCTTCCTCTTTCTCTCTCTGTCTTACTCATTCGCTCTTTCTCTGTGTGAATGCCTTGGCGCACACATCTACAAAACCAATGTCCTTCAGTCAACAGCCTTACACACTATTACTGAATTGATTATGGACTGATTATTGATTACGGATCACAGGTTAATTGAATGGGCATCTGTTAAACATGAGCCAAATCACTGCGCTTTCCCCTAAACTGACGACTGACCAGAGATACCTTGCTGTCTTAGACCACTTTGGCTTCTAGCCAGGGTTCAAAAGTGAACTGAAAATGGCTTTTAAATGATAATTTCTGAATTTGAGCCAAGGTAGAATGTTAAATCAGAAATGTATTTCATAAGTGAATGTAAGCAGGCAGAATTTTAATGAATTTAAACGTACACTATGTAACTTTTGGCGCTCTTGCGGTTAATATACAAACCTGCATGTGTCTTATGGATGTAGCAACCTTTTCTCCATTTATGGATATGATGAGTCACACGGGTACTGAGTTACTCCGGAGTAGTAGTTGTCCCAACAGATCTAAAATAGTCTCAGTATAAACACTTTATACAGGCATATTGTAGTGATTCAGGATAAGATTAAAACACAGTTTAGAAAAAGATTGGATGGTGATGAATTTAGCGGGATGAAATCCTGTCCATAAGAGCCAAATAGGGGCAATCTGTTCATAAACACTGAGAATACAGCAGTAAAGTAACATTAGCATTAAAGGGGTGTGACTTTGTGTGTTATATGTCATCTCTTCATCTTAGGGCATAACAACAGAACGAGAGGATGATAGATACATATGTGCTGCCATTTCTACAATTCCATCCAATCATTCATTCTAACTTCCTCATAAAATTTAGATTTATCCACTTTTCAAACCGATTTTGTAACAGCTTTCATGTTCAGGAAGGAAATGACCCCTCACTTATAGCACAGATGCAAACTCCCTCTGCTCTAAGAAAGCTGCCATTCTTTGGACAAATGGCATAGCAGAGGCTAAAAACACACGCAACAGGGTGTCTACTTCAACATCTGGTACAAATGACCCATTAGGCCCTCTAACAACATTCCGTGTCGGATAATCAAATATCTCCACCCCTCCAGCAGAACAGCTGCTGTAGGTCAGTACTTCAGCTTCCACTGACTGCCATCGTTCCATCCAGGTGCTGCTCACCTGAGTTCCCTTCAGCAAAATAAAGAGGTCTGGGTGTCTTAGCGGAAAATAAAGTGCCTTATTCACTCGGTATCATTATTACTGCACTACACAAAGAACAGCCCTATAAGTCAGAGAGCTATAGCATGGCAAAAAAGGGAAAAAGGAAAGCAGAACAACTAAGAGACCAGAGGATGCTGCCTCACCATAGACACACACGCACACACACCTGACTGGGGAGGACGATTATGTAATCGGCGTACAGTGGGCTAGGAGTCTAGGAGAGAGAACCGGAGAAAGCACGTGGAGAGAGAGAGAGCGCAAAATAGACTGCTACGCTATGGATTAAGCTCTCATAACTGCATACACACACACACAAACAAACTAATAAAGTCATTAATTCTCATCATATCTTGCAGGGAGAGATAATAAAAGAAATTAAATGTGCAGACGGCGAAGTAACATCATGAACCGAACGTTTTAAGCAACTACTCGAGTCTGAGCCGCTTAGCCGTATGATGCTGCTTAAGCCTGTTATTCTCTCCACGTTGATATGAATCATCCAGATAAAACATTTTGCACTTTTCTTGACGTCTAAATTTAGATTATAAATGCTTTAAACTCATGCAGCATTGCCTGCCCACACGGTTCCTAAAACAAACACGAGCGGAGAAAATGCACAAAAGCCTTTCAGCCATGAAAGATGCAAAAGATACGTGTGTGTGTGTGTGATACAGCTCGCATGAAGCTGTGTGTGTGTGTGTGTGTGTGTGTGCATGTGTGTGTTTGAGTGTGTGGGTGGGTGGATTCCCAGCCTACTATCCCAGTGAAGATGTTTCTAAATCTGGCCATTCTCTTGGTTTTCCCGCTCTTTCCCGCACTTACATAGTCATATTTTTGGATGCACATGCCTCTCCATGTGAATGTCGTACACCAGCTCGGTGGAACGTTCCTGAAACCTCAAACCGCTGATTTGAAAGGGCAGAACGCACCCCTAAAACGTGCACCACGAGGTCAGGAGAGCCCCACTATCTACAAAACCTCCATACATCAGTTGTTCTGCATTCACATTTTACGTAAGAGTTTCCGAGCTGAATCTAGCGCATTTTAAGATGGCTACAGAGGACAGGATTAAAGGCTGCTGGCGTCTCAAGAGTAGGATGTAAAGTGAATCCGTAAGCTTCTGTTTTAACGAATACGCCAACATGCGCATACACACTCATGCGACACTGCGCACCTAAAGGAGCCAGGGAATCTGTCTCTAGGACATTTAACGCAAACTATATGATGTCATTTGCAACTTTAAGTCAGGGTTGCTCTCTTTTGCACTGGCACTACATTTCCCAGACTCCTCTTCACTGTTAACAGGTGCATCAGACCTGTTGGGAGAGAAAGACTGCATGCTAATGCAAAAGGGAAATATCCTGCCATACCCTGGCAATACAGAATGACAGTCGGCGTTCAACATCCCACACCGGTGCTAACTGATGTCTCAATGCATAATTGCAATATGCTAAAAATTTCCCATCTGGTGTTACTAATATTATATGGCAAAACATAAACGCAGTGCTTAATATGTGAGGTGCGACAGTGGCTTCTTATCTTGTGTTTTAAAAATGAAACAGGTTATTGAACGAACAAAGCTGTCAAAAGGTACACCCATTGACAGTAAAAGATACCTGATTTACCCACTTATTAGTACCTTAAGTGTATATTAGTGTCTTAATGGCAGATTTACATTTTGAAAAGGTAGCGCTCCAATCACAGCTTTAGTACTTTTTACCTGGGAGTGTATGTGTATGGAGATAATGTACTGTGGCTGTGTGTGTCCTGCAGAAGTATTACGAGGGAGTTTGATGCAGCACGCCATCGGTGAATTTTTCGGGAGCAATATTGTTTCTCCGTAGAGAGAGTGAGTCAACGGTTTCAGCACTTCAGTGGGATGCATCCGAACCATTATGCTCCAACGCACAACAAAACCCCAGTCTGCAAATATGTGCTTGCAGCGCGACCGCGCGAAACTCTAAGGCTGATGGTTTGAGCAACATGAGTTCAAGGGAATGATTCAGCTGATTCATGTTTTTGCTGATGGCAGTGATTCCGTAATCATCTTTAATGAGAATAGCCAAACGCCTGTCTGTCCTCTAGAAGGGGTCAGGTTAAGGATGACCATGTCGGAACATCATCAGTTCAGCCATTAAAAAGGGCTGAAAGCCTGTCATACATGGGCCTTGCTGCTTTCAGGTGGAGGATGAGTCCATAACTCTCTATAGAAATAGCTACAATTTACAGGAAATTTACAAACCTATTTTGATTTATAATTTGTGACTCTGGAGCACAAAACCAGTCATGAGTAATAACAAGGGAATATCGGTATTAAGTAAAGATTTAAGACTACTCTAAATATTTCAAAACTTCATTTTTGATTGATAATATCCTTTAAATGGACAACTTTAAACGCAATTTTCCCGATTTTCAAATAGTTGTATCTCAGCCAAATATTGTCCTATCCTAACAAACCATACATCAATGGAAAGCTGATTTAGTCATCCGTCAGATGGAATATTAATCTCAATTTCTGAAATTTGATCCTTATGACTGGTTTTGTGGTCCAGGGCCACATTTGAGCTGGCATATAGCTAATATCCCCTAAAGCTGTTTTTCGTTTTAAATATAACATCCACACAACAGTTTCATCTACATTTATAAACACAAAAGAATCATGTCGGACCAACTTCTACTGAAGCAACAAAGTGTTCAAATCACTTTTGTGACAATTACATGTGTGAACACAAACAAACAGTTTCAGTATATTTGTGGATATTTTGGTTTGCTGTTCAGAACTTTATTTATTTATGAATTAAGGAGCAAGTATAATCATTTTAAGCAAGTATATATCTGATCTATGTTACAAAATGTAAATGTCCAGTGTACTTAATATAGTTTCGGGACAAACCGTCCTGTAAAAACACTAGGTTGCAGTCTTCAAAACTAAATTCATCACAACACTCCCCTACTACAGTCTAGCATCTGCAGAAGAAGCTGGTGAAATCCAATTAAAACAAAACATGCAAAGGAATGTCACAGGTTAAAACCAACTTCTCTCCTGTTAAAAGCCTGAAGCTGGGTGAACGGGTGTGCAATAGGGCATGGCCTCAGTATTTGACCATTCAGGTGCAACTCCCTGGATAAACTGTTTGATCGCACCAAACTTGTTTAAATGGCCCTCAATAGCAAAAAAAGTGTAGCGTGCTTATAGGGCAACAGATGATAAAGTGGCTTCTCTATTAACTATTAAACATTACAGAAACCAGAGATGCTGTAGGATGGTGCAGAGGAAATAAAAGATTTGAGAGGGACCAGGACATGGTCGCCAGGCACCTGGGATCATCGGAGCGTCTCATTGCGATCAGCTCGAGGACACACCTCACTGTAACAAAACACTCGAGCATTCTTTAAATTCTTTCATTTTGTCCAGGTTTTGTGCTCTCGACGAAGGCCAGAGCCGCGTCATCTCCGGCCTAGCTTGCGAGTCTCGCGCAATCAGCGTGCGCGTTTGACACCGATAAACTGCGCACAAACGATCACGTCTTTACAAAAAAAAAAAATATATATATATATATATATATAAACGAAGCGGACGAACGCGTGCTCTCGCGTGCGCATCCCGGCGCTTGACTAGAGAACGCCGGTCGCTCGTAATCAGTAAACGAGAAAACGCGGACTCGCGTCAGAATCAGCCACGACGAAGCGACGGAGGCAGAAAACCGAACGGCTTGTGCGCACGCACATGCGTCGCGCTTAAATCAAAGGTGAACGGCTTCTAACGGACACCGTGACACATTTAGGAGAGCGCAAAATATACCAACGTCATTGACATGCCCGAGGCGGCGCTGAGGTGCTGGGTATCCCCCTCTGTCGTGCGCTTGCTCCATCTCTCCCGTTTCCATAGCACTGGAACGGAGCGAGTCTCTCCGCGCAGGTTGATGGAGAGCGTCGCGAGGGGGAGCGTCCATCACCTCGCAGCCTCCCAGGTGAATAAAACGAAGAATACTTCACGATGCCGAGATGTCACTTCGCGCTTTCGCGACCTCTGTTCTGCTCGCGTGAATCCACCGTCGCCAAAAAAAGCCCCCCTCCCCTCCACCTTTTTTTCGTATCCGTTAATAGAGACCGTCGCTAAGCCAGAAGAATGGCGCTCACGGGAGCATCACAGTCAGCCTCACCTTCATCATCCTCAGGGTCAGTCCCGGTCCTGGATCCGTGTCCTTTCCGCAGGTTCGAGCCCCCGACGCCAGCTGCAACCCTGTATCCGCGCCCCGTGAGCAACGCGCGGCGTATGGAAGAGAAACGTAAGTCCCGTTAGACGCTGTTCTGTTCGCACGGCGAGGTGGGAGTCTGCGTCTCTCTCTCTCTCTCTATGAATAGAGCTGAAGTATGGGCGGTGCTTGTGCACACTGCACACACACATACACACACACACACTGAGGAACCAACCATCAGTCAAAAGAAGGGGTGCTTCACTCTGCTATTGAGGAGGCTACAAACATTACATAATCAAAAACTGAACTGAACTATTGGCTTTTGGGAACTCACATCAACATCATCATCATCTCAGTGCAGAAAGGAAAATGTCCAATAAGCAAAAGCAAAGGAAAGACATGGACAAGTTGAAAGCAAGCAGGCAGCACCTATAGGCTATAAATCTATTTAACACAGCCTGCCAAAATATACATCCCTGCAATGTGGCTTTAAAAGGACCCATTTAAAAACATCCCATGCAAAACTACTGAGAAAAAAACAACTCCCTTCACTAAATTTAGCTTTTTTTAATAGTTATTTATAGACAGTTCTTAAAGCAAAGATGCCATGTTTTATAGAAAGTGAGACCCATTTTTGATATATACAGGCTTATTAGAAGGTTTGATTAATGAGGTTGTAAAATATGTGTGGTGTATTGAAGTGCAAAGATTTAAGGCGTATTGTTTGTATACGATTATGTCATTTCTTTTTCAAATTGATTTCTTGGAGTGGTAAACCACAATTTCTCTCTCTCTCTCTCTCTCTCTCTCTCTCTTTCTCTCTCTCTCTCATTTTCTTATTTGAAATTATGTTTGTAATGTTTGAAAATTAATAAAAACATTTAAAAATAAATCAATCAATCAGTTGCCCCCTAGTTGGTTTCTTTTTACCTTTTTGATACATCAGTTTCCATGCCTTTTTAAAGTAAACTCATTTGTTTTTTAACAAACACTTCACTTCAATGGAATATGACAGAATAGAGCTATGTTTATTTTAGGCAAAATCAGAATACATTCAACGTGCAGGTGTTTTTTTGAATATGAATCTCAGCACTTCAGATGTGTTTAATTATGCAGCATGCAGACAAGTACAGTCCTGTACAGCTTTCTCTGATGATCATTTGATTTTTTTTTTTAAAGGGACACCATCCATTTTTAAATAGTTTATTATTATTTTACCATCATAGGCAGGCTTAATGTAATTTGATACTGAAAACATTGATCTCATGGGTGAGAGGAGATATGCTGGAGCAGATTACCCTCTGCCATCAGGCATAATTATATACAACGTGTATACTCCACACACGAGGAGCTAATGTGATGTTTGAATCACTGCGTCATTTGATGGCCGTGAGATCAGGTGCCTGTACACACTATACTGTTCAAAAGTAATTTTTTCTATGTACTTACATTTTAAATCACTCCATGATCGTTCAGAAATTATTCTTAAATGCCGATTTGCTCCTCAAAAAATTTTGAAATATTGGTGTGATACTTAATATTTATTTGAAAAACATGATACGTTTTCTTTCTTTTTTTTCAAGATATTAATATAGAATTCAAAAGAATAGTTTTGGCTTTGGTCAATTTAATGTATCCTTGCTGAATAAAAGTGTTAATATCATACAAAAATCTTACTCACCCCAGCGTTTTGATAGGTAGAGCAGTAGATGTTATATTGTTTAGAAAGATTATTGTGCAGTCTTATCTTTTATAACATCAATTGTAATTTTACTAAATTATGTCAAAATTGTAAGGCTTTAGGTCTGCAACATATTGAATATTTCAGTACTGCCAAACGATTATTGTGATTAATTGAATCCAAAAAAAAAGTTGTTTACATAAATACAAACACAAGCATTTAATGAAAAAAAAAAAAAATATATATATATATATGTATGTATATATACAGTATATATATATATATAATTGTATATACATGTAAATATATTCAAAATATGTTCTGTATGTATATATATATATATATACATATATATATATATATATATAATAAGTAAACACAGTAGGCTACACATACATATATTATTGTATTGTTTGAAAGCTCCTTTTTGTAATAATCATGTATCTTACTAAAATGCATTTTCTTAAACATTCCAAGCAGGCCCTCTCTATATGAGGTGCATAAATAATTATATAAGCATTAATAAACTAACATTATGGGCCTAATGAATTTGATTCCCGGGGAATTCGCAAACTGATAAAAACGTATGCCTTAAATATAGTGCAAGTTATTATGCATAAAAGAGTCTCTTTGCCGTTTAGTGCAGGCTTATTAAATCACACTGCAGGAACACTGACAACTTCCCATGTAAATTCCTTGTTGTAATACTTGAAAGCGAATCCAAAACATCTATCTAATCACCCTTTCTTTAAAACAATTAGAGGGCAAATGAACCCGGCAGGAAAGCACTAAATTCCTGTACTGAGACAGAGAGACACGCAGAACCCAAATCCAGCGGTTCTGTTCTGTTGTCAGAGTCTTTCTAGCTGACTTTCATATATATATATAATTTTGATACATTATGCAATGAAGTAGCAGAGATGATGTAACGAGCATTCTGGGGATCACAAGATCCCCTCCCCCCCGACTTCCCTCTGTGTGTCCCGAGGTTTTCTGTGATGTAGCTCCGGCATACGTAAGAGTGTATTCATAGCTTAAAACCAAGGCAGGACAGCGTGCGAGTTAGGATGTCACTAATGGACTCAGTGTTTGGGGCATATGTGTGTGTAGAACAGAGTTGGTGTTTATGTGTATAAAAGCTTTTGGAGACAATATGTCCTCTCCGACTCATGCAGTTTTAACCTTTAGGCATCTTATGTATATATATATATATATATATATACACACACGCATACACAGTCCTCATAAGCTTTACCTCGTTCCCTAGGCACTATTTAGAATAGTGTATTTTGTGGCATATGTGTGAGTCATGAATAAATCAGATGAGAAGAGAGCTCAAAGTTTCATAAATAAAACATGTGGCTATATATGCTATTATTATGTGGAATATATAAGTCCTGCTCTATAACTGTAGATAAACAGAGGTTTTAAAGTCTTGAGCTCCAGGCTAATGACATTTGCACAGGTATGAATAATTAGTGATGGTTACTTCCTTTGTATTTGTAAAAATACTAAAATAAATCTAAAATCTAAAATTAGTGCAGAGAAAGTACACTGAAGTATGCTTAATTATCTCCATATACACTGCTTATTATTAGGGTTCTCCATATTTTCTATGAATATGTATTAAAATTATAGCTTAAACCTAAAATCTACAAAAACACTACTAGATTACTCTTAAACATTATTTCTGAAATACAGTTTCAAACACTACACAACGCTGCTGTAAAGTTTAATGTAAAATTATTCTTAATATGATATTCATAAAATGCATATTTGCATGGTTCTCCATGATTTCTAAAAATAGTATTTACTGTTAAAAATTTAAAATATTTCTAAAAGCGGTACACAACATGTTGATGTAAACATAAGACCTCCATATTCATACACTGCTTATTTACTTGGGTTTCCAAGTTCCCTAAAAATACTTGAAAAATATGAGCTTAAATCTAAAAATCACTGTTAAAAGTACAATTAACATTAAATATTGCATAAGTATATTGCAATAGACTACACAAATGCTACATCAATGGCATTTTGATGTATATAATGGTACTAAATTACATGCATATTTACACACTGCTTACTCACATGGCTCCAAAGTACTTAATAGAATACCATTGTACTACCATAATAGTAGTATTGTCCAAAAACATGATACTGGCGCCAACTTCAAAGAAGTAGTTTCTTGTTAATAGCTTCTCCCTCTCTTTCAAGATGAAGAAAAAGAGACAATCGCAAAAACAACAACAGTACAAGCTTGTCTATACAAACTCTCTAATACCCATGTGTGCGTATGACATCTGGGATGAATGCCAAGGTTGTTAAGGGAGCGGGAGAAAGAGACTGAAGGCTTATGTAATATACTCTCTCCTGAGAAAGAGACTCATCACACAGCTCCGTGCCAATGGAGGAATCATCAACATGCTCACACAAACCCCGTAGAAATAGGTCATATTGAAATCTGGCCGCTGGACAGTTCTGGTTGTGGGCCAAAACTAGTGTGGATCTCGTGGAATACACCTTTCTTCAAATGACCTTACGCCGTGCGCACTTAACAGTGTAACAGAGTTGAGTAAACCGTCCATCTGTTTCAGTTCAGACAAACAGACGATAATGTCAACATGACAGTCATTCCCAGTCAATTTTAAAGCGCACAGAGGGCAATAAACAAACTCTGGATCATGTGGTTTTATTCTTAGCAAAACAATATTGCCATTGCATAGCAAACCCTTGGGAATGCATCCTGCAGTGATCCCATGGAATGCTGCGTGGTGATTGGTTGAGGTCAGGACAGAAGAAGATACACAGACAAGCTCACGTATGTCAATAGGTGTGCTGCAAATACTCTTAAAAGTTCAGCTTTGTAACTTTACCTCCATAAATCTGTATCAGCAAGTTGTACAATGGGACTCACATGCATCTTTAAGCTTGTAAATTGTTTTGTCACCAAAGTTATAACAACATAAATGCAGTCCCGTTGTTTTAGATGATGTGTAATGGTGAGAGTGCCCCCTAATGCAGTGGTGTTTTCTTTCATTTTTTCATTTGTTCCCCATTTGTGGAAAGTGTTTTTTTTTTTCACATTCATTTCATTTTACAAAAAATGTGAAACGGGCCTTGATTCATTAACAGGTTTTACACAGTGTGTTAATTACACTAAATTGTCGTCATATGTAAACATAGTAAGGGCCACAGATGGATACTTTTAAAATGAAATTAACAAGATGGTTTTAAATATATATTTTTTTTATGTTTGATATAGTAAAACAATATTAAAACTATTATTAAATTAGCACTTTAGAATTTAAATATAGTGGCTATACGCAATATAACCAGTAGAGGGAGCCAAAACCTGCTGTGACGCTCAAGTGGTCGCTGATTCGTTTTCATATATATAATTTACATACTGACATGTATGAGGAGGGGGAGAGAAGCGAGAGGGGAGGCTGGATAAGACAATATAACACATCAATTTGCTGTCAGTCACGAATTGCCTACATTTATTTTGCTCTTCCCAGCTCGTAAGACGTGCACGACAGCTTCAACCAGTTTCCATGACAACTGGAGCCTCCTTGAATTTAGAACGGAGACCACCTGTCAATCAAATACAGCATCAGCTTTACTAATAAGGCAATGCCTAATAGCTCAGAAGAAATAATAAGGCACGCTTTTTCACCAATATGTGCCGCATCTAAAATGCATTTGCCCATCAAAAACAGAATTACAGTGCGGGATAAGCTTAAACACAGTCATAATTTTCCATTTCTCTTTTGTCAAAATAGATATTACAGTCTTAATAGATCAAAGTTCAATTTTCCCACTAATGATTGTCTTTTCTGCTAATCCTAATACTCAACGTACAAGAGTACAATAAAAATAAAACATTTAAAGTCATGATGGTCCCAAATACCAGAAGCCCTTCAGTAAAGCAAAACATCTCTTTTTCAAGCACGCTCAAATATTTTAGGGTTTACTGCATACAAGAAGGTTAAATAATGGTCTAAAGCTGCACCATTAACAAATCATCTGCTGTAAGAAAATACAGCACTTCAGAATAAAATACTAAAAAACACTCACAAACTCGCAGTACTGATGTCTATTAAGGGTTTATTTCCAGTCAGTTTGGATTCATGTGTGGAAAGGGATTGCGTCCAGGTGTGCGATGTGGTTGATATGTTTAAACCTTTTGAAAATGACAACATATTGAGGCTAATGAATGTCAAGTTTTACTGATGTTCTAACATTCTTTGTCTGTGTATGTACATCCTTGTGTATTGAAATACAAAACGAAGGGAAAAATCGCTTTTGGTTTTCTGATACCACTAAAAATGGGGTATGGGCAATCACACAAAAGTACCAAACGCAAGCAAAAACATTAATTATAGAACAGCACTGGATGTATCTGCAAGGAAACACAAAGGTTGATTGATTCTTAAGAGCTGAACATACGCCCTGGTAAAAATGGTAAGTGCAATAATCTGACTTTGGCATTGTGATGAGGGTAGATGATCGTGACTGTAGTACAACAGCACAGAACAATCACATAACGTCATTAAAGGCTTTACTGACATTCTGTCTCAAATGACTCAAGATAGTACCCTTTGATTATCAACTACACTGATCATATTTACTGAAGACTTTAGGCCAGATCTGACTTGAATGTATTCAGAGAATACTCAAATGACCAGATATCCATACAGTTAATACAGTACATTATGCAATCCCAAACAATCACTTACTGTTTAGCAGCACAAAAGGAAACAAACCAGATACTATACTCAAATCCTTAAGCCTTCAGTAAATAAAGTACAGAAGTGTATCAAGGATGTTGGTCAAAACGCCACTCGTTTAATGGGCATTTGTCCTATGAAAGTAGCATGTGCTGTTCCAAAAAAAAACAAAAACACGCAATATAAAAGAAATGTGTCACTAGCTCAACAAGATGTTTAAAAAGTTCCAAGATGTAAACATTAAAACCTTGAAACATACTTTTAAAAAAAAGTGTCGTATTAAAAAGCATTTGTACAAACTACTTTGATACTTGAACAAAATTCTAAGATGATATTGGTTTCAATGTGCTAATGAAGGTTTTCATTCTTATGCTAAAATAAGTCATTTATATTTTGTTGTCTTTTTGCAATTGAACCTAAAACATATCCAAAACCAAATGGATCAATTTCTATAGCGATAGCTGGCTACATAAATGCAAAGCAATATGGCAACTATATATAGACAGCACCTGCTGAGTAATGCTGTAACCAATACAGGTACAAATACAAGTCCTTTTAAACTCACGGAAACTAAAACATTGCTCAAAAACTACACAAAGTACATCACAAAAAAATACAATAGCTTATCCGGCAGTAACAGCAACTACAGTGTGTGTGTGAGTGGGATACAATTCAAGACTGTCAGTAAACATCCAGCATCGTCTTTGGTGACGAGACTTGTCTATTAGTATTATTGTTTTACTTGGAGTGGGGAGAGACTGTTCATGATTTGGGCGGTGCAGGGGTGAAGCCACCCTCGATTTCCCCCCTCCGGTTCTTTATGGGAATTTCTCGATGGTCTGCCGATTGCTCAGAGCGAAGGTGGGGCACACCTTGAGTGACCCCGACAGGTCGATTCTTCCACTGCATACCTGTAGGGGGGTAACTGCAGGGGTAAAGCGCATCGCCTCCGCCAAATAAAATCTCCCCATCACCATCGGCTCTTGCGGATCCAGGGAGGTTACGATTACGGCAGTTGTTCTTTAGGGGCAGATGTGAAGGTCTTACAGTTGATTGGCCCACGTGTGGCAGCTTCGCTTCTTGCTGGGAAGAGTTGGAGGACCCATAGCCCCGCCTCCAACTATCAACAGTGACCCTGCAGGACTGTCGCGGTAATGCCGTGTCGCTACAATCAGCAGTCCTACGCTGTGAGTCGCAGTTGATGTAAAGCTCACTCGTCTGAAACTCAAGACTGTCCGTGTCAAGAGAGCGACTGCGGCGGTTTAGTGCTAAGGGGGCGGGGACGGGAGGACAAGGTCGACCCAAACTGAGGTGGCGAGGAAGGCTAGCAATGCCCCAAGCGTTACTTAGCAAGAGACTTTGTTCGTAGGCATCAAAGGTACGCTGGTCACACTCAGCAAAGGCGTCCTGCTGAAGGTAACAGCCATCATCCTCGAAGGGTTCGTAAGGAGACGCTAGCTCTTCCTCCTCCTCAACAAGTTCAGTCTGTTGCTCACATTCACCCTCATTCTCCATGTCAACAACATCGAATGTGACAATGGCGGGCAGGGCACTCAGACTTGGCCCGAAAGGAGAACTCGACTCTGAGCCATCAAGACTCTCAGTTGAGTTGCGGTAAAGCCGAGTGTTTTTTGTGAAATCTACAAGTGCTTGGGAGAAGCAGACCATCAGCTCTTCTTGGGATTGACTGCAGCCTCTGGTGGGTAGTAATGGGCTCTGGTTCTCGGATTGAGGCTGCCGTCTGGAGGTTTCAGCAACATGCGGAATAAACCCTGAATCAGCAAACAATGGAGTCCCCTGGATCTGACCCCTGCTGAGAGGGCCTGGCTCTTTTACAGCTTGGGATCTCGGTGGTGATTGAGGATAACACTGATTCATGGCTTCTTCCAAACCCATCTTACTATTGCCTGTGGAAAGGCTTGAATCATCGTAGAAGCAGTCTGTGTGGATCAGAAGCTGATCTTTGGATGGGCTTCTGAGATTCTGGAGCTCGCAGCACAGAAGGGCATGCTGGATCTTGCTCAGACGATCCTCCTCCGTCTCCATTGTTCCTGTCTCTAGGGCTGAGGATGCCAGGGCATACAGAGGGTTTGTCTGACTCTTATCTGCACCGATAAATGAGTGGCCATCCTTGGGAGGAAGAGCAGGGCTGAGTAGGCGATCATCAGGTTCAAAAAGCTCATAAAGAGCATCCCCACTGTAGCTGTCTCTTGGAAGCCTTTCCTGGTGCGGACGCTCTCTGTTCTCCTCCTCCATACCTGGCGTGGTAGAGTCATAGTATCCCTCATCGCTGTTGGGAACGGACTCCTGCCGATCACTCTGTGGGCTCAAGAGGTCGACAGGGGTGAGGGCCGTTTCTGTGATTCCCAGTGGGCTGCTGTTGGAGGTGGCACGGATGGAGCTGATCTGCTGATCAGGAGTAAGCGAAGGGCTTTCCGAGCCCATGTCTGAGGGGACATAGCAAACTTCATTGCTAGTTTCAGATTCCCACAAGCTCTGCAAGTAATCTGCATCTATCTCATCGGGAGTGGCCATCTCTTCCCCTCCACCTTGATACGTGACAAAGCATGAGCTCCGTTTTCCTGCATTCCGGCTGCCTCTCTCGGCAGACACCGAACTTTCGGCGACACTGACATCGTCCTGGTCTGCGATGATGTCCCCGCAACCTGTCAGTGAATCAAAGCTTTTCAATGACGAAACGTCACCGAAGATTACGTTTTCAGAGGAGCAGGATACAGCTGGAGGCTCCCTGTCAGGAACGTCCACATTCTGCTCAGCCAAACGGTCCAGTTCTGACTCGGCACACAAGGGCTGATGATATGTCGTCAGTACTTCCTGTCTCGCATTTTGTATCTCTTCCTCCTTATCCTCCTCTTCTTTTGCTTTCTTCCTCTTATCCACCTCCACTTTGCTCCTTCTTTTCTCAGGCACTAGCGTTACATCTTTCGTACATTCAGTGGCAGCTAACAGCAGCTTAGATTCACTGCTTGCGGATTGATTAGGCACATCTGGCACCAACTCTTCGCTACGGTCACAGACGCTCGGCAGGGCACCAGGCACTGTTTCGGCATGAAAGCTTGGAGACATTTCAAGTGCCTCGCGCTTTTCTAGTTCGACATTTTTGTTTTTCCTGTGCCTCCGAATGCTGCTGAAAAGACCCCGAAGGCCTCGGCGTTGTCGTGGTAGAGACTGAGACTTCCCGTGATCCTCCTGTGATTTCTGAGGGTCACTAGAGGCGCAAAACTCAAAGTCCCCTGAGGCTGCCTCACTGCTACCTCTCCCTAAATCTTCCCAGCATGCTCTGCTCACCCCATCATATGTCTGGCTCTTCGTAACACCTGTTTTTGATGACCCCTTTCTTTGACTTCTGCCACGGCCGCCGAAAAAGCTGGGCAGAACACAGATGCTCTTCCGACCACCAAAAAACCTGAAAGCCGTCTTCCGTATTTTCACAGATGGGGGTGACTGAGTTTGAGGGCTGTCGTGGGAAACAGAGTCTGACTGTGGACCCCCTACTGCACCTACAACCTCATTTCCTGTGGCGGTCTCCATATTGACACAGATGACTGTGGCTAATGGAGCATATCTGTAGTAAATACTCCACCCTGAGAGGCAGGCTGGAAGGTACGGGGACAGTGTTTATCAGACATCTTATACCTGTGAAAGAAACAGAAATTAATACACATCATTAGGAACACCCGAAAAAAGATTTATTATCATTTACTTCAAATGCTTAAAGTTGTATCTGTACATCTATGTTTGAGATGCCCATTTGCACAAATGCAAAATATGACCTTGCAACTTTAAGCTTTAAAGTAATAGTTTACCCCCAAAAAAGTTAATTATGTCTTTACATGTATACGTTTTCTTATGCTGAACACTCACTAAAGAAGATATTTTGAGGAATGCTGGACATCAGTTGATAGTCTCCATCGATTGCTATATTTCTTTCCCCACTATGAAAGTCAATAAGGACCAATAACAACTATTTGGTTCTTTAAAATTTCTCAGAATGTCTTCTTCTGTGTTCATCATAAGGGTGAAATATCCCTTTAATTAATTACTTTTAGGGCTTTGTGATAGAACACAAAATTGAATCCTGCCACCAACTAGGCTAAATCTCACTTCGTCATAAAACTTATACACCGCTGAAATTTGGTCTTTCAGAATCACCGTTTACTGCTTAGAGAGTATTAGAATGTCCCAACTCATTTAAAGCCAAACCAAAATTTAGTTTAACAGTTATTGGTCTGTTTTAGTGTAACATTTTTATATTGGGAGTAACAGTAAACAGTCAAACTAGTTTAATCAGAGTGAAAAATTATGTTTTTGTCAAAGCTCTGTAAAAAGTAGCATGCAAGTAAAGGCTGGAATACACTACACGATTTTTAAAACAGTATCCATCATACATTTAAACTGATGCAGAAACGTGTGCCTTGTTGCTAGGAGACGCATGAAAAATGGGTTCTAAAATCGGCTGTCTGAAGCTACGTCTATGACCATAATACCCATTTTCTGTGGAATCTGTCAGCTTCAATCCGTAGACTGGCTCTCACTTTCCTCAACTAGCGTGTAAAATCTGTAAAATCGGGGCAAAACTCGCGTAGTGTAATCCTGGCTTACACACTTGCCTGGAAGTTTCTAGTATGATTAGTAAGACCTTTATTTGCTTGTTCATGTCTGTTTAATTGGAGTTGGAGCTAAACTCTACAGTGGCCTTATAAGAGCAGGTTTGGGCACCTCTGGACTATTATAAATATATTAATACCACTCATTTAGACCACATTCACAAGAAAACACAATGCCTAAATGATTCACCATATAGAATTTAAATACTAATTTATTCCCATTAAATGAAGCAAATCAAAAACACATGCATGTTTGATTCTTTGTTTTACCCTCAATTATATTTGTAAAACGATACCTTATGTGATACTGACCTGTTAGTTTATCATGTTTTAATGAGCAATTGCATTGTTGTATTGGTTGGCTGGTTACAGCTATCGCCATGAATAAAATAAAAATGTTCAATCATGCACTTTATCACTGGGCTATGTACTATAAAGTAAGTTAAATTTGCTCAAATAGGTGTGTATACTTGGAAAAGAATTATAATTCTTAACCACAGAGGCAGACGTGCTAACTTAAACAATTTACAAAAACAAAATCGATGACAGTACAGTGTTACAACATGAATAAGTCATGCATTGCAACACAACGTGAGTGAAGTCCCGCTGTATTAAAACCTAACGTTACAATCAAAACAAAAGCTGACTGAAGCCAACGGGCCTGAACACTCACTGTATGTGCATCATAAACAAAGGAGAAACACATAGACAGCGTGCAGTCCAAAGAACTACACCCCATGGACCACTTACACCAATTACTGAACTGAAAACGTTACTGGTATCGAAAAGAACTTCTACCAAAAGACTACACGCAGTGTCCCCAGCTGGACACCATCACCGCGAATGAACGCGTAACTGACGCGCGCTAGCCCAGACGCTAACCAGCTCGCGTCCGCTTAATATACACAAAACTTCAATACGCAAACAGCTGTTTCTGCGCGTACGCTAACGTACGTTCACATTCAAATAGGGAATAATGCACACAGATAGAAACATTAACGATACTCGCCTTATTTTTCCATCTTTTCTGAACACGCGTGCAGTGATGTTCTCTGTCCTCGCGCAGCGCTGCAGGAGCTCGCGGCTGTGATTCACTTTGTTCACTGAGCGCAGGAGCGGCTGGCGGCGTTTCCGTGCTCTGTGCATTTTGGGTAGTGTAGTACCTTAGTAATGATACGTATACCTCAACCGAATTGTCTTGGCATGCACTATAAAAAGCAGAGACGGAAAAAAATATGAGGTCAGTTGTAAAGATAATAAAAGTCACAATAGCAAGAGGCTGTACCATAAAAAAACATGCAATAAAATAACATACGCAACTAACACGACGAATTCTGTTGGAGATGTGCACATAAACCAAAAACTAGTCTGGCTGCAAAGATACATGCCTTGCCAAAGCCCCAGGAAAAAAAAGTCAGATTTTAAACAGCTATTTTTGGGCATGCCAAATTTACTCTGTTGAATTTTAATTGAATTTTGAAAAGTACTATGACAAAAGCCAATTATTTAATTTCGCTGACTTTTTATTTTATTTTTTATTTTTATTATGAAAGGTCTCTGGCATTAAAATGGTTAAAACTAAAACTATTGATATATTAAAGTTCATTTAAATAAATCACATAAAAAATGTATATAATAATATAAAACATAACATGTTAAAAATAATAATGACAAAAGTACACAACAAATCTACTAAAAAATATATAAAATCTACTAAAAAAATACAAAAGCTAATATTTAGCTAAGCTAAATATTGATAAATACTGTTATATCACGTAAATAACGTTAAAATGGTAGTCTGTATTTGGTAAAGCCTTGTTTGTCTCAGCTCTTTTACGTTAAATGTTAAATACTTTGAGTGTTCTACATTACTTTTTTATAAATTTTGCAATGAATCTCTTCATGTTAACTGGCAACTCAAACTATACCCCATAAATGTAAACATAAAGGAAACAACACGGATAGAAATTACGTTCAGCTGTTCAATTTTATGAACACACAAACAAGCCAGATGTTATTCAAAGCAGAATTGTGTTTTTTAAAATAGACCTGCTTGTTTACTGTATGCCCAATTTAGCGTAGATATACTTAGTAATCCTCAAGCAAGACATTTTAACACATCTGCTTTAAATCATTCTGAGGTTCTGAAGTCCTTAACCTTACAGTAACAAAAATTATATCCATTTCATTTTTATGCACAATGGAGGTTACATAACATCTGTTGGAAGAGTCCATCTGCTCTAAACGAGAGATTCACAGACACAAGCACATCACAATGGATTTGATACATCATATTAAGATTAATAAGCCAGTTACCAACATTTTTATATCCGTCAACAAGCTGTTAGTGATTAACAAAACAAATGAGAAATGAAAACCTCCAGATGATCTTGAAAAGGCAGAACAGGCTGTATAACAATGCATAGTTTTAAAGCATTTACAGCAACACTTCTGGTAATATTACACAGCCTAATTTAATGTATCATCTGGATGTTCAAGTTTAACACTTCATATATGTAAACCAGGGTTGTTAGCAGAGTCCACATCATTAGTCCAGATCTTCTGTCTGTTTCCTTGCCTCTAGATGTGCGTATGGTCTACCTGTCCAGTCCATGTGTGAGTGAATGAGTCTGTCCTTTATTAAAGGCACAGTGGAGCGTAATCTGTTTTATCAGTAAACCAGTGCACTCTTGTGTGGCTTGTGTTTGAGATAGTCGATGAGCCTGGGTGGAATCTCCAGAGACTCCAAAGACTGAATCTTGTTCACCTGTATCAGGTGTTTACGAATGGCCAATCTACACTGAGATGTGAGAGACTTCGGGCACCCTGTGAAAAAGAGAGAGTAAAAAAAGCTTTACCAATCATACTCGGTGTCATTTATTCAAAATGCATCAGGAATTAGCTTTCATTTAAATATTTTAGTTTGAGTATTATTATGTGCTTTTGTTAATTTTTTGTTATTATTTATAGTTTTTTTTATTCTATTTAACTACAATTTATTTTTATTTAAGATTTCGTTATAGTACTTCAGCTTAAAATACATTTAAAACTTCTAATTTTACATTCAACAAACCTATATAATATTAGCTTAAGTTAACAATTTTAAAAGCTTGTTTCCATAATGTTGTAAATAAAACAATTTTTTTATCTCTATAATTGTGTATATCTCACAATTCATATTTCTTTTGCAATTCTTAATTATAAATTATAATCTCTACATTGCAAGGAAAAACTTCAAGATTTAGAAAATATCTTGCAATTGGGATTATACTTGAAATTTTGACTTTTTTTAGTTAATCGTAAGTAAGAATATATCACCTTTTCCTTTTTTTTTATTCCATTGTAAAAACATCTCATACAACCCTTATGAAATAAAAAAACTATGCTATAATACCACTAAAAACCTCTCTCACCTCGTTCTTTAAGCAGCAGCTCAACCGCCTCATTCTGTTTGGTGCTCTTCTCTATGATGAGGGTCGGCAGGTAGACGTTCGCTCCAAAGTCAATGAGCAGTTGAATGTATTCGACCCCACAGCCGTGTCTCAAACACAGTTCCAGGACCGTCTTCTGTTGCGTGGCCCTGCCGTTCACCTTCTCTTCCGGGCTGTTGTAGTTCGGTTCTGCCCCATATAACAGCAACATTTTGAAGCAATCCAGGTGTCCATATATGGCTGACAGGTAAAGCGGCCCGCTGCACACAGCAACCCCTGAGGCCCACAGTGTTACCTTTGACCTGGCATTGACCTCGGCCCCGTGCTGAAGCAGCTGGCGGAGGATCTCGGGGTCGCCCTCTCTGGCAGCAGTGAGCACGGGTGAGCTGTTGTTCAGGTGGCTTCCGTTCGGGTTAGCTCCAGCACGGAGAAGGGCAATCACACAGCTCAAGTAACGCCCGCACACAGCGGTGAAAAGAGGGGTCTGGGCTTTGACATCAAGGCGGTCTACATCTGCCCCATGGGCCAGAAGCAACTGCAGACACCTCAGGTGACCTAAAGCACAAAAAAAACGCTGCGTTAAAAATAACTGCAAAGCCCTGCAGACAGATGTGATCTTAGCTGAGCGTATCACAGGGTCTGCTTTCCCCTCGCTCCAGGACATTAACTCGGATGCTGTAAAAGTACAGCCGCAAAAATCATGAAAGACTCCATTCACCCTGATCATGCTCTGTTTACCTTGCTGCCACCTGTAGCCAAAACTGAATTCAAAAACACAGTTTATGCAACCAGCAGCCCCAGTTCTTTATTTACCCTTGTAAGACCTCCTCATAAAAACAGGTTTTCATTGGATCTAAGCAAATAGGTGACCTATTATGATCTCAAAAAAAAAGTTGAGCTGTCACTGAAAGATGAGGAGTTCGCATCTATGTGACATTGCCGCTGCACACAGCACTTTCTGGTTTCGTTGCTGCGATTTAACAACCTGCACTGTTGTGCTTTCACCTCAAATTCTTCTCTATACATACCTCAGCATATTCCCCACTTGTACATTTCTGTTTCATTTATTCTCCTAAGACTATTGTGTAATGTCCTGCACTTTCAGGCTCTATTTTTTATTTGGTACAGTCTTATTATCTTTATCTGAACGTTTATTAATTTCTTTATCTTATACTTTGCATAAGTTTTGCACAATTTTCGAAGAGGGCCTGACTTACATTTCACTGCTGGTTATGCTTCATATATGACCCTGGACCTGTCATATAGGTACATTAAATGTGATTATATAAAACATTTTGAAGAAGATTTCCATTGATGTATAGTTTGTTGGGATTGGACAATATTTAAAATATCTGGAATCTGAGGGTGCAAAAAAATAATTTAAAAAAAATCGAAATATTGAGAAAATCAGCTTTAAAATAAAAAGTCTTTAGAGTCATAAATATGTCTTTAGCAATGCATATTACTAATTTTAAAAAAAATTATGTATTTTTGGTAATAAATTTACAAAATATCTTCATGGAACGTGATCTTTACTTAATATCCTAATGATTTTTGGCATGAAAGAAAAATAATTTTGATCATTTTCACCCATGCAATGCACTGTTGGATATTGGCTATTGATCTTGGTGTACAACAAACTCCAAAAGACGTGACACCATGGAAGGGTGACGCATGTACCTTTGGAAGCAGCCATGCGTAACGGGGTACCTGGGATCCCCCAACCACTCTGCTGATTAATGCACTTTCTGTAGAGTTCTTGTGCCAGTAGCTCAGCCAGCAGGAAATTGTCATTTTCAGCCACAGCTCGGTTCAGCACCAGACTCTCAGCGGCTGCTTCATCCTCCTCCACTGGCCGCAGCACGAGCATAGAAGAGAACTGCAGAGAAAAATAAACAGTTTATGCACAGAAGAGGGCCTCTGCATGACTGTTGAAAATAACAGCAAAGTAGTGAGCTTCCTGCTCAAAAATGCTCTCTGAATATACAGCTCAGCAGGTTGTAACGTTAACTGTTATTCAGGATGAATTGCATTGCACTCACTTCTTCATGACGCGAATAGTTGCATTTTCACTTCAGTTTTGCTTAACAACAAAGCAGCCTTTATATTATAGTTAATAATGAGTAAACTATGATTATGTTATTGCAATAGCTTTGACAGCGTTTGTATTACCGGAACGTTTTTGTTTTGTTTTGATAAACTTCATCTGCGTTAGCTTGACGATTAACGTTAACAGTTAACGTTACTAGCAAACACGATCAGTTAGCCGACTAGCAAACGAGACAAACCTAAAAACAAAAACAAGCAAAACTGGGCTTTTGAATGCTTTTATGCTAATAAACTCAGCTGAGAGTAACACTGACCGCATTCAAAAGGAAATGTATTCCCCGTCTCTCGGAGCTCAGTGTATTTAACTCCACTAACGTTATCTGTAACATAAATAACGCAGTTTGACTCGCTCCCTCTGACCTGCCGTCAAACAAACACGCGTTTTAACGTATAGACTACTATAAATATACAACATGAGCCTAAAGTAGATATTTTGAATGTGTTTTCGTCTCAAGGGCACTCACCGAGCTAATAACAAACCAAACACCGACGAGCAGCAAACAGCGGAAGCTCTTCTGTGGGCGACCAGAGGGGGCGCTGTGCGCGCGCACACCGACACTGGGACCCTGTCACACCTGTTTTATGTAGGTTTGTTGTTGTCCACAAACACAATGCAATATAGTATCGGATTAACGTAAGGCACATTTGTTGACCAAAATGAATATTTATTTAAAGAAAATTGAATGGTGTACAAAAGAGGTACAAAACAGTGCAATGATCAAATCAAGCGTGTATAAAATAAGCGATTGTTACACACAGCAAAACCCAGTTTTAAAAACAATAGTAAATGTAATGTAGCCAGTCATTTTCAGCGTTATACCGCTCATTTCTTATTTCAAAAATTCCCTTTTGACTATTGCTGTACATTTAATGAATAGATTTTATTCTAGTGTAATAAAAAAATAATAATGTAAACATGCTTCTCAATAAAGGAAGCATTTTTTAACATTGGTTTTGCATTTCACACAACAATAAAAAAAATTCTGGAGCTCCATAGTGACCGGTGTTCAAAACTTTCCCACATCCATGAGAAATAAACATTCAGTAGACATCATTAAAAACAATATTGCTTTGCAAAACTATATGCAATTTAAAATGCCCGTTTAAATGCTTGTAATATTCCTCAAATATTTTTTTATGTGCTTCAAATAATTTGTTTGGCATCAAACAATGTGGCATCCTATTGCAATCAACCAGCAATATTCCTTTTTATGAAAAATGAACAGCGTTTGCAAAAAAGAACACCACAGAAATAATACTGAGCCCTTTGTGCAAAAAAAGAAAGAAAAAGAAAAATCAATTTGATCCACGATTTAACAGTATGTTCCCTTTGAATTTCACATCAGACGCTTGTGTAAATCAGTATCAGTAAGTATTACTAAAAAGTATTACTAAAAAGAACGACATAAAAAAAAAAGTCTAACATGCAATTAATAAGGCCAAATTTGATCGGAATGGCATTTAAACAAAAAGTAGATGATCTTAAGCGCCTACAATCAAAGCATCTAGCTTCAGTCCTCATGGACTGAATGCCAACATAAAGAACATTGCAGAGATGTTCAGATCAGACATAACAGGGCACCAGAATCCACCCAGTGCTTGAGAAATCTAATAAACAGCAATATAAACAATCACAAAGTGGTGAGCTGCAGCTTCCACTGTGTGCTGTATGCATCTTTCAATAATCCGGACATTTGTTCTTTGGGGTCTCAGTCAAAATGTCCGTTCTGTTACTATGGAGACTCAAGAGGATTCTTGTACCTCCTCTTTGGAATGTTCCGTTTCCACAGAAACAGGTTTGTCCTCAGAAAAGGTCAGATCGTGCTCGGTGGCTGCTGGCCCCGCCCCTTCTTTCTCATTGCACCTTTCAGCTCCTGGGCCCGCCTCTTCTGGATTTCCGTTAATCCAAGGAGTGCAGCTTCCGTTTGATTGGACGACAGGAACGGTGGGAGTCTTCTCGCTTGGACTGTCCTGTTCGGCAGGTGTGTTGATTGGTCCGGATGGATAGGGGAGCACTCCATCTGCAACAGCCAGCTGCTGTAAATGGAGAAGACAGACAGAGTCATGTCATTTGAATACCTCTCCACACTGACAAAACTACCATTAACCTACTTACTCGCTGTAATTCTGTCATGGTTCTCTCTCCTTCCACTTGCTTCTCAGTGAGAGAGAGCAGCTGGTCTAGAACAGACTGTTTTGGGTGCATCCCTCTGTCATAGTGGTTATACATCCCACACCAGAGCCTGGAAAAAACACACACACACAAATTTGGTGCAAACTACTAAGTAAACCAGACAATTTAAGTTGCACAAAATAAATATATCATTACTTTAGTATTACTAGCAGAATTATTATTATAAAAAGGTGCAGTTTGTACGTTTCTGACTCTACTAAAGCATAACAATTTGTAAAAAAAAAATAAAAAATTCAAATAAAAATGTTTACACATCATTCATCGTATTGTATGCTCGTTCCTGTTGGTGTCTTCAATCTGGCAACCAGCCAGGTGAAAAAAAACCCCCACTCCAATATTTTGAATTTGGACTGCAATACCTAGTTCAACCACTAATTGTCAAACATACATACAGCACCTTTAAGCGACATCTTTATATTAGTTTGGTTTATGCATATGTTTAAGAAGTGTATCCATACTTGAAGTGCAGGGGTAAAGTGCTGGGTCTCAGAAATGTGCTCTCTAACGAACGCCGGTACAAGGGGTTTCGATACAGATGCTGATTCTTCAGAAGATGTGGCCACACGGAAAACGTATTTTCGTGCAACCTAAAATACCACAAAGAACATTGGAGCAAAGCATTTTAAAATCATTCAATCACTGCCTGTTTGATTTTTACTTTTAATAAATAAGAATTTTCGCTTTTCATTTCGAAGCATACACATTGAATGCATCGATTTCATTGCACATAGTATGTATGTCTCTTAGTGTGTGTGTGTACGTGCAGTGTTTCCTCACCTCATCTCCAGCCTCTCTTTCTGACAGTTGCCAATGAAGTTTCCATACTGACAGGCGTAGACTTGATTGTGTATTTCTATTAGGTAACGTTCGTTGAACTCAAACACACAGGGGAATTGCTCAGACAGCTGCCACACACACTCCAGGAACTGGGTGAAGACCGGAGACACTTCCTTGGGGTCAGTGTCCAGATGGCCACACCTACAGCACAAACATTTATACAAACGAACATGTGACGACACAAAAAAAATGTACTTGGTATTGAAATGCAATGGCTCACTATTGATAAAGTTAGCCTTTTTATAGAATATAAATGGTAATTGTTCTGTTTTACCATTTTAATATTTACACTTTTAAATAATTACTGTTATTAAAATGTAGGATATAATATTTATAATAAATGAATTATTTGCATATTTGCTATTTTTGAAAGCTTTGATAATGTTTTGAGGGGTATTTTATTAAAGTTTTTACCTTTGACTGAATTTATGACCGAAAGAGATCCACTCCTTTTCTATTAAAACCTGTGTAAAAAAACAAATGCCAAATGATGCATTTCAATAACTGCCTGCTACCTTGTATATACGATAAATGGTAACATTTTATTTTGATAGTCTAATTTAGACATTCTACTAACTTTAAGTAACTTTATAACTACAAATAATGTCAATTAATTCTCATTAATTCTCAATTACATGTCTACTAGCTCTCTGTAGACGGTTAGGGTAGGTTTAGGGTTAGTTTGATGGTATATATCAGGGATCCCACAAGATCCACTTTCCTGCAAAGTTTAGCCCTAATCCTAATCAAACACACCTGAGCATGCTAATCAGTGTCATCAGGATCATTAGAAAATTCACAGGTAGGTGAGTTTTATCAGGGTTGGAGCCAAACTCTGTTGGACCTCCAGGGCAAGATTTAAGGATATATATATATCAAGTTAGACAGGAATAGTTAACGACTTAATTTGAAAAGCCATGACCTGCTTAACAGTGTGACATAAATGTGAGTGTAAACTAAGTCCAGTGTTGAGGGTAGAGGTCATAGGCTACTGGGTCATTACCATGAGGCCTTTAATAGTTCTGTAGTAAGGGTCCAGCAGTATGCAAGCCAAAGAGCAGACCTGAGCCGTTCTGTCCCAACCATCAGAACAATGCACTAACACACTCGCCCTCTCTTCACATACAGCCTAGAACACAAACAAAATGACTGAGCTTATCATATTGCTGATTATCATATACTCGTGTTGGTTTCTCTCAATGCAGTTATAGCATGGAGGCCAGTACCTTGGCGAGGAACACGCCTGCATCCATTACAGATTTAATGTGCCTCAGCCAGCCAGAGTTCTCCAGACCTGTCAGATAGTCACTCATGGAAGGAGACTTCATAGAGCACACTGGAAGAGCACATTTAAAAGGTATTTGATTTAAAATGCACAGCCAACACTCAGCTTACAGAAATCAACCGAGCTACTGCAAATACTGGTGAAAAGAGAGGTCTCACCCTCCAGCAATTTCTGTAGGCTGCTTCTCATGACATGGATGTTTTCGATTCCTTGGAACTGAAACCTGATATTAGAGTAGTTGTCCTCATTCTCATAGCCTTTACCAGCTGCGCGGTTGGCCATTGCGTTCAACTGACAAAGACAAAGATATTCACAAATGTATGCATGCACAGCTGAAGAGGGTCAGGTCAAGGTTTACGGTCTCCTAAATAATATTGTCGGAAGGAATGAAATGCAATTGGGGTGGAAAGTTTAAAGAGAGATATTTTAAAAGTGTCCTCTTATGTATACAGAAAGGTTAAGGTTAAAGGTCATACCTTAGGCCGTGTGTCCACTACATATATAAAAGGGCAGTTGGGGTTCGCTTGGCTGATGGCCTGAAGCATCTGCTCGTCTTCCACACAGCGAGACGTCAAACCCGACAAAGGCTGACTGCAGCGACAGATCGCTGCCTGCAAGACATTGACATGTTTTTGTTGTATATGCAGCCTACTTGTGCATTTATATGCCCCTGAATGCTTAAAATGCAATCAAAGGTTTCTAGGTTAATCTGCTTTAAATTAATAATTTATTTGACTATTTGTATTCGTTGAATGAAATATGTATGTTTTGTAGTTAAAATTAGCTCATAGGTGAGTATGATGAGCTGGTTGCAGTGTATTTTGGGACTTTGTTATCAGTGAAGGATATGTGCAATGTTAGCTTGTAATTTGGCCGAAGGTTTTAGAAGGCAGTATAATTATGAGGTGTACTGTTTCAAAACGCTTGCCTGCATGTCTGGATTCTGTCTAGGTGGGGTGCTCACTTGGTTAAGTGTATTCATGACGTGCATGTGCTTGTATACCGTATACCTTAGTGTCTTTGTGAAAGTAAGACAGAACAGGCAGTCGTCCTCGGCTCCTAAACTTGGCACTGCCTGTTATTACTGCAACGCTGGCATTTTTAGGGAGTCCCAGGATAGATGGATAAGTGCTACAGATCTATGTGAAAGACAGACATTGAAAGATTGGTGAGACAGAACGAAATATGAATTATAATTATAACATAACATCCTTATAAACAATTTGATTATAAACGCTCATCAAAAAAAGCTTTGTGTGCATATACTATTGTTTCAAAAGTTTGATAAGTTGATAAGATGAGTTGTTTGTCTTATTCTGTTCTCCATTTTCCTGATCAAAGTATTACTGTTTCACTGTGTTTGTACTGCTACAACTTTTTTCAATTCTGTTTCTATTTATGCATTCTAATACGCTTTTATCAATGTTGAAAACAGCTGTGCTGCTTAGTATTTTTCAGGATTCTTTAATGAATAGGAGGTTTGAGGAAGAGCATTTATTTAAGATACAGTAAAATATTTTTCCTAATATTATAAATGTCTTCGCTGTCAATTTTCATTTAATGCATACTTGCTGAATAAAGGTATGAATTTTTTTACATTACCCCACACTTTTGAAGGGTAGTATACAGGTGTTTCTATCTAAAACCTATTAATCATTGTGGTCAGCAGATAAAGAGTTGGGCTGATTATTGCGAAATGGTCCTACACAGGAAGCTTCAATACTAGACTGTTGAGTAACAGGAAGATGCTACCTCAAAGTTCTTGTTGAGGTGGCTGATTTCCCAATATTCATTGGAGAGCCCCATCCTGCTGAAGTCATTCTCCACACTGATGAATTCCCAACCCTGTCTCCTGTCCTCCTGTTGTTGTGGATTATAGAGAAAGGCATACAGCTCCTCTTCTTTAACTGAAAAGACACAAAAGCACAGTTAGAATCTGAGAGCAAACATGTGTGCAGTTGGGTCAGTCTGCAAACTTAAAATTTTTACAATTATAAATATACCCTTGGGAACTAACTGAAAAAAGGTTTAAGTTCAACAACACCAATGACTAAAGTGAAATTTTTTTAATAAATGACAAAAGCACATAAAAGTGAAAAAAGCTTCAACTAATATTAAAACAAAAACTGAAAATATATTTGAAAGAAAATTCAAACTACAAAAAAAATGTTTTTTTTACATAAAAATAATAATAAACAATATTTTAAATAATAAAAATAATAAACATAAGCAATACTGAATTAATACTATCATGCCTTGCATGCTCAAACTTTTTTTTTTTTGGTTATCCATTGAAAACAAAAACAAAAAAAGTCCTAAACACACTATACATTCGAATGCAACACACCATAAGTATACAGTACGTGTGTGTACTTCCAAATGTTGTCACTTATATTACATATAGTTAAAATGCTTATAAAATCAGCCAAAATATGATTTTAATTAAATCTAGCATTTAGGGGTAGTTGTTGGGTTAGGTGATAGAAAGAAATCATTAACCTGATTAAAAATCAAAGGAAGTCTATGTAATGTCATCACTAAGATAAGCTAGTGAAACAAATGCGTGTGTGTGTGTGCTGTACAGTGCACCTGGTTGAGACAGGCGCAGAAGTGACTGATAGACATCCTGACAATCCCTCTCTTTTTGGAACAGCAGATGAAGCAGCTGGAAGGTTTTACAGCGGATCAGGAGCGGACAACCGGATGCAGTTAGTGGAAGCTTCTCTACTGACATGATGTGATGATGCAACACCTGGGATGGATAGATCCACTGTTATCAGACATCTGCGTTTCTAAAAGATCCTGCGGTAACACTTTATCGTTACACATGTTCAATGTATTATTGTCATAACAATGCATGAATACATGCAAGTCTCCCTAAGCCAAACCCTCACTTAGTTAATTAATATTACTCAGTACTTAAATAAATGGGAATAAAAAGGATAAGCGTAATAGGTCCTGCAACAGATAAGTGGACTATCACATATGCTGTTCCCACTGGCTTACCCATGTTTCTGTGCGTGCGTTGTTAGTTTGTTCCACATAGATAAGATGAGTAGCAGTCAAGTAGAGTGTGCCCAGAGTTGACTTCTTTTCGGGGTACCTGTTAAGTAGTTTCACATACTCCACCTGCAAAAAATTCCAGGAAAAAATGCATTAGTGCAGAATTATTGACTCGACTATCTGCCGATAATAAACAAAGCACTAGCCAGTGACCGCAAGGGTTAATGACACAATCAAGTGCGAGGGTTTGGATGTGCCCCTCAGGGAGCAGAACCTATCATCCAGCCTGTGTTTAACACAATGGAGAGGAAATTCTACAGAGCCTCTTAAGACTACTGTCAGCACATCCTGTTCCTCCATCTCTTGTCCTTTTGGTTACTTAGTAACAAGCAATTAAACAGCATTATAACACAAGATGCCACTTCAGCACTAAATAACATTTTCTCTCGACTCAAAGTCTAATGTTTTATACTTGATAAACTACATGAGAACTAATCTTTTTAGTAAATGATTAGAGCTATCTGTTCTGGGCTTTAGGACAGCAAGTAAGCATTCTTTAATGTCTCTATAAAGTGAGCAGGTTAATGTACTTCAGCAAAACAACAAACTCAAGGGAATCCACAGTAGGTTCATTTAGGATTGTACCACTCAGTTATAATCGAGATTCAAACCCATAAGTCTCTATTAATAGGAGGGGCAGATCTGGACAGAGGTGTCAGCTGCTAATATAGAGACTTCCTGACTTCCTGTAGAGTCAGCATGTGACATCCTTTGAACTGACCCCTGCATTTCCCCCCACCAAAAAACATTCAAAAGGTCAAACACAGCAGAATTCATCCTTCTATGCGTTTTATGATGATCATATAATAAGATGTAACTAAAGTGACCCAGAACTGTACATTATGAAGATCCCTCTGTGTAGTTCAGGTCTTGGGAGGCTCTTCTAATAAGTAGATGTTAAATAAGTGTGTTAAATAAGAGAGACATCTTAAACTGGCAGAGATTGGAAAGTGCATGACCAGGACTGAGAATATTACAGCCCTTAAAATGTACTATTACGGGCTTTTCAAATTTGCATCTAAGGAAAACTTCAAATTGGGGTATGTGGAAAACATTGGAAAATATGAATAATTAAAAAAAAATAATAATTAGATTAATTAATTAAATAAATTAGAAGATTTATAAATATATAAATGTTCAATTTATATATTAAAGCCAATAAATATATAAATATATTACTAAAATGTGTTAAAAGTAAAATAATAATATTACTTTATATAAAATATATATTTTCCACATTCTGTTTTAGACATATTTACATATTTATTGTGCTTTTCACAACTGGGTCTCTATACAAGTAACTTGGCTTCAATATTTTAGGATGGGGTGAATAATAATATTTAGGTGCCTGTGATATCTAAAAAGATTGTTATGTGAGCAAAGTCAGATCTGACGTTTGGATGAAATACTTTTTTTATACAGCATTAAAGTGAGGACTGAAAACTCCCAAGTTCATTCACATGTTAGGGTAACGTTACATTAAGTAACCAACATTAAAAAGAATTGAATTAACAGCAGATTACGTACAGCCTCAACAAGAACTCGGAATCGTGTTAACAAACCCCATTTAAACGCTTCCTTCTGTATGTTTTACATCTAACTTATCGAGAGTTTAGAGTATTGAGTCTGACATAAAAACACGAGATCTGCCAAATTTACACGAGCACACCTGTTGATTCAGACTTACCTTTGGCGTTATAATGTGCTCCATATTTTCAGTGGTTAATCATGCAAATGTCCACGTTAAACTTTCGATGTTTAGCGGTTATCATGTTTGTTCGAGGAACTCGTATTATGTTGCTGTGTTCCTCCCTGACAAGAAGACTACAATCATGTCAGCTAAATCTCGCGATAACTCGAAGCGCGACGTGATTTCAGTCGACTCGCCTACGTGTCTTCAGGTCTTCAGCAGTTCATTCCTGAAGGATGCTGTAGTAATTTAGACCCTGCTGTCCGTCTGTCAGCAAAACAGAATTTAAAATGAACAGTTATTTTAGTAACATAATATTAAAGGTAAAAATCAGTCTAAACTTTTAATTTAGATTAGAAATACAGACACAAATTGAAGAAATTTAAAAGAAAAAAAAAGAAAGAAATGCAATTTGATTAAAATCAGTTATGCAAATATATGCATTTATATACATAAAATGATTCAAATCAAACTTTTTATTTAATAAAAATCTAAAAGTACACTGAGTACAAAAAAAAACACGATGTAACAATAAAAATACATATTTTTCAAATAATATTTTATACATTTAAATAATACGTTGCATCTTAGGATGGGATGCATCGCATAAGGTTAATCATATTTTAAGGTCTGTGGCATCTAAAAGATTAAAAATCCCTGATCTAGACAAGCCTAAACATATCTGGAAACCTCATTTACCTACAGCCAGACACATGCAGCACAGGGGGTTGCTCCTGCAGGGTGGCCCAACCAGATTTACCTAATTGCTGGGGAGGACCCCCATTGCTTGACCCATTGTCACATAACGACCTCCCGACCCTTAGGCTCAGTTATCTGATAACAGCACACTAATGAGGAACATTAACATACAGCCCGCTTGGCTTAATCCAAATTCCCTCTCGAATACCTGCCAATGTCCTGCAAACACAAAAGCACAAAATACACATGCTGTCGAATGTGAGACAACAATCACAGCAACTGCTGACTGCGGTTAAGGGGAGTTTTATTCAAATCAAGGCAGAGTTTACTCAAGAAATACAGTTGTTACTGCATCTGAATATGCATACTTCAATCCTGTCTAATCATAAAAAGTAGTCCAGGATGACCTGCGTAGGTCCAGATCATGTATACAGTTTCATACCGTATCCACCGTATTTGCCATGAGGAAGTATTTTGTATTCTCTGAATGTGTGACTGTTAAATAATTAAAAGAGTAATAAAGCGGTCTGTGTGTTTGTAGATCCATTTAAATGATGACAACAAATATGAATATCAAGCTGCATAATGAATTGTTTTTTGTACAGTTAAAGTAACTGTAAGCAAATGACACCGTAAGCCTGTGCACAGTTACAACTAACTTCACCCATGCATAAGCTAATAAAAAAAAAAAAAAAGTGAAACAAAGTTTTTATTTAAAATAAGTACCTTAATATGCTATACTGGACACAACCCAAGCTTAGGCTTCACTTGCTGGACAAGCTAATGTGTTTTTTGGAATCTCGAGAATCATATAAACAACACACCCTTTGGGAGAAAGGATGGAATCTGCAGTTGGATCTTCACACACAGATATGAGTGCTGTCGAACGCTTCACTCAGCTCCATCTGAACAGTATCATTTCATGAATCTCACTCCTGCACTCTCAGTGTGAGCACAACCAGGTTTGGGCATGTCAACAGGGTTCGGCTAGAAAGGTCAGGTATGTTTGTCTGATTTTGACTAGAAGGGAACCTACAAAAGTACTTGCACTATAGGGTAATGGTCTCCGAAAAGGTATGAAAACTAAAGCATAAATATATTTAGAAACCGTGAAAACAATCATATCTCATAAAGATTTAAACAATATTTTAACTTTATTTCTGTGATGCAAAGCAGAAGTTTCAGTTCCCACAAAAATATAAAGCTGAAACGTTTCTCAAGAGTCAACTTTTACTTGAAGGATGGATATTTAATACAACCTGAAACTAGTTAGAACTTCCTGTTTTTTCCATTCTCGGTTCCTCCCACTTTCTCTCCTTCCAACTGTATCTTTTTCTCTAGTTTATTATTGTCTGTATTTCCTGTTTCTATATCCTACCACCAAATGGAGCCACATAACCAGTTATTTTCTGTTTCAGAAATACATTTGCAATCTGGGAGGCTTGCACACACATAGGCCCTACACACACACACATGCATTACTCCTGGCTTCAGTCTCTGAGATGTATGCAATTCTTAAGCACCTAGTTAAAGTTAATGACTCAGTCATATTCAATAAGCCGCGTCTGTCACACCCTCGGGAGACAGGCTTTGTTGACCTGATGCTAATGTGTTAGTTCTCAGACAATGGCAATTTACTGTGTTTTGTGTGAGGACTAATCTCTGTTAATAGCTTGACACAATCAGGTCTGCCCAGCTGCAAAAGCAGAATTATGTGAATGACGATGTGTGTTGTTTTTTGGGATACAATCAAAAATGTAAAATCTGAATGGAGGTAAAATGAACGCATTGGGGCACATGACAAATGTTAGATAGAATAACCTGCATGTATTTGAATAACTTGTAGTGAACAAACGTGTTGTGTTATTTCTTGAGCATTTTAATTACAGCACTAAAATATTAAACATGTTGCTCTTTATTTTGAAATATTGTCTTTTTGGAGGTCTGGAGTCAGAATTTTTCACATTTTACAACAGAAAAAATGTACATAAGAGAGGCCAAATTAATAAATACAACCCAAATGAAATTAAAGTTCACTTGCAGTAAGAATTGACATATTTTCTTTATGGCTGTCAAATTTGAAATAAATTAATTTATTTATATTACTATTTCCTATACTGCCTATATCATGGTAATAATGATGCATAATGTTTGATTTTCATGCAATTTTATATATACTTTCCTACTGTAATTATTCTGGTATTGTTTCTTCACTTCTTGATGTCTCTGAATCAGGATTTTGATGCAAACTATAGTTGAGAACCATAAGGAGGTGTGTGTGTTTAGATGTGCAATGATAGTGAATTGACCTCACTGTCTCAGATAAAGTAAACAGAGACAGACAAGCACAGTCAATAACCTTTAACCCCACATACACTCACACACAAAAGGCTCCGTCTGTCTCCAGACTAGAACGGGCATGCTTATTTGTGTATCTGGGTTATGTATCTGATTTCATTGTGAATATTAAAGTTTTTTTTTTTCTTTATTTAAAAATGTACACTGATGGCATTCAGATATTTTGGCTGCTCAAAAAAGGCTGTTCTCTCTTTTAAAAAATGACCGATTTTGATGCGGTTAAAGTTTTGATTTGAGACCCAGGGAGCTGATGTCATCCAGAGTGAGTTCATCACCGCTTGTCATATCGTGTATACAGTAATTAGCAGCGCAAACATACACATAAAAATCCTTGCCAATCACTAAACTTCGCCTAACTTTAAATGCAGATGAGCGATAACGAGGGGCTGATGGGAGGAGGGGCTGCTAATGTGTGTGTGTTTGGAGGGGGAAGGGGGTCCAGCTAACACATAAATGACGCCCGCAGACATTGACTCCGGATCAGATGCGAAAAGCTTGCTGGATCTTCGGAGCAACTTCACATTTAAACCGAGTTCTGCAACCCATAGGATTTAAACGGCCGCAACCATGACTTCATCTGTATCATGTGCGCTCTTTCTATTGGTATCAGTCGTTCTCCCGGTGTCTTTTGCGTTGTCGGGGGAATATTGTCACGGCTGGACGGACTCTTTCAACTCTTGGCACCGGGGATTTCAGTGTCCGGAGCGCTTTGACGGCGAGGACGCGCGCTACTGCTGCGGTACGTGCGCGCTCAGGTACTGCTGCACGTACGCGGAGGCGCGCCTTGATCAGAGCACCTGCGACACCGGCTCCGAACCGGAGAACACGGGCGACATAAGAAAGATAACTGAAAGTGGTGAGTCTTTAAAAAGCTTATCTCATTCATCTTGCATTGCTTTTTTCATGTTTACTTTGTATGCTGTGTTAGAATATGACATTTTTTTATGTGTAAAAAATATTTAAAGTTAATCAAATGAAATTCTTAGCATTGCAAATCAGAAATTAAGTTTTATATATTTGCGTTATTACATTTACAAAATATCTGAATGGAACACGACCTTTACTTAATATCCTAAGGATTTATGACATAAAAGAAGTGATCAATTTTAACACAATGTATTATTAGCTTTTGGTAAAAAAACAGCTTTGCTACTTAACACTGGTTTTGTGCTTCAGGGACACAAAAAAGCATGAAACAGCATTTTATTGTAAAACATAGTACAATATTATTTTTGGAATTTTCTGTTTGTAGTAGTGAACGAGTAATAAATTGGGTAATAAACGTATTGTTGCAGTTTATTTACTTAAATGAGAATAGCATATATTTCTGAATGTTTCCCTGGACCTATTTTTATGGGGCCACTTTTAAAAAAACATTTTCCTGAGGATAATCAAGATTTGCAGAATTATCTAAAACCAAACCACAATTAATCCACAACAATACTTTTACAATAAATCATAACAATTAAACTTAACATTAAAGTACCTAGATCGTTCTGAAATATAATGTTGTAAAGGAATGTGTGTGTGTGTGTGTTGTTACTTTCAGATGAATTATTTACTAAAGTTGGCATATTTGTATCACCTTCATCCTGTGTCTTCTCTCTCCCTCCACAGTTCCAACCTATCTGCCCTTTGTGATTGTGGTGAGCGCGTTCCTGTCGTTCGTTCTGGTTGGTGCGGTTGTATCTGTCTGCTGCTGCCAGTGTGTGAAACCCAAAGCCAGCGATCGTCCGGCGGGGCCATCCGCTGCTCAGACCAGCCTGCTGGAGTCTGGAGGGCCCTCTGTGGACGACTCTACCCCGTCCCGCATCTCCACTTCAGGCTCCTCCATGACAAACGCTCGCCCTCCACCATCCGAGCTCAGCGTGAACCTCTACGGCCCGATGGGAAACATGTTCCCACCATCTCAGTCCCAGCAGTATGTTCCTCCACTCCCACAGGGGGCGCCACAGTTCTATCAGCCCTACATGAATTATGCTCTTCCCCCTGAACGCAGCATGCTGATGGCCCCTGCGTTCCTGGATGCCCGTCCTGCGTTTGGCCAGCCTTTTCCTCAGGCCCCCATGCACAAAGAGCCTATCTATCCCCCTGTCACTATCTGATAATGTTTATAAAACTCCAAATGGACAACAAAACAGTGTGGGACTACGTAAGGAGTAGGAATGTTTTATTTTTTTTTGCTGCTTTGGGTAGCCTTCACAATACCCACAAACACAATTATGACTAATATTGGTCATTGTTGGTACTTTTATATGATGTGTTAATACTTCTCATAGGAGTGTGTTTGCATGAACACTTTTTTGTTTGCTCAGCAATCAATGATTGTATTGTTATTTATAACAGATCAGAGAATAAATTTATTTTCATATGCAATTTGCTTGACTCTCCTTTTTCTTATACAAAAAATATAAATATATTTCAAGTGAAACTTCACTATTAGCTATTAAAATTAAAAATAATGCCATAATTTTGGGTTTGCAGATAAACATATCAGAGAAAAATGATTTTAAAAATTGCTTTTCTTCACTATGAATAATATTTTTATAAGTTAAAGAACCTTTTTCGACTGCAAAGAACATGCACTACATGTGAACGAAACCATCAATGCCTTCAAATACCTTTTAATTTGAATAATGTAAGACTCATTGAAAACACAAGCAGCCTTGGTTTAACTATCCGGAACTAGTTTAATTAAAATGAAGTGGTTACATTTTTCTTAAACTGAAGTTCTCAAGATCTTCTGAACAGTAAGTGTCTCTTTGTCCTGCAAAGAGCTTTGGGGTTTTCTTTTACAGTACTTTGTGACTGTAAAGCTCTCCAGCCGTTACAGCTGCTTGTGTGTGTGGCAGAGCGGGTTTTGTGTGTTTGTGTGTGGAAACGGCAGGAGGGCAGAAGACAAAAGATGCAGATCTCCTCACGCCCCTGAGAGTGGGATTAGCGCAGGTAAAGAGGGGTGTGTGAGTGAGATTAGGCTCTGGATGTCCCAGCTGGAGTTTAAGCAGATGCGTATGACTTGATTAACGAGCTGCAGACGAGCCTACTGAGTTTCAGCCCAAATCCTGTTATGATGTAAAACATGTAATGTGAAGCTTAAAGACACATAAATAAATACAGCCACAAAGCCGAATAAATCTGCTCATGTGCACAACTGTAAATAAACCAATCTGCTTTTCTTCACTCGCACACAATCATAGTTTTAATTAAAATGCTAAAATGAAAAAAGTAAAACATACAAAACTCCTGGGATGTATACTGTTTTAGTCTTGCATTCACTTCGATTAAAAAAAAAAAAAACTTAATGAAAACAATATGTAATACACCATGTGATTTACTATAAAACTATTTTAAATTGAGGAAACCGACTGGTTTAATTTATTTAAATTAAGAAACCTAATTTGAACTGACCGGTTTACTATACAATTAATATTGTCTAATAAACACAAATATTGGGTACTTTATATTCTGATGCATTAAAACAACCCTCATGTAATAGGCCTATGCTAAGTTAGTTAACTTTTACATACATATGCATACCATAACATATAACATACGTAAATGAACATGAAACACTAACAGATCTCCCCATATACAAATGCAAAAACATCTTAAAAACATTTCATTTCAGCAGTATACTCTTCTTACAGAGACTGCAGCAAAGCATGCTGGGAACTAGAAATAAGCTACAACTCATTCCATTTTAGTTGTTCTAATATAATTCTAAATTTAATTAACCTTTTTATATTAAGGGAAATTGACTTTCAATAACAGTTGAGTGAAACAATTTTTTTTATATATAATATTATTTTATTTTATTTACTTTATTGCATTTTCTTTATAATTATTAATTAAAACTACAATTTAAGTCAGCCAATGAGCCCCTAAGTTTCCTGCTGTATGGTTAAGAACCAGTGTTATGATGTAAAATAGAATATGTTTCATGTGTGTGTTTATTTCAATTTAACTGCTGCATAAAACACCTTTAACTTTTCCTGGAGGATAAATAACGCCCCCCTCAGGATCAAAAGTGCAGTGCAAAAGGAATGTAGAACCTCTCGCTGTTAAAGAGATCAGCCAAAAATAAGAAGAAAAAAAGAATGATTATTGGATTGTTAAGGGTCATGGGTGAAAGGTCAAATTCCAGATACATATCAGACAGACAGAGAGAAAGCGAATCAATCAGATGACATAACCGACCGAAGGGAATTGTATTATTCTACAATTTCATTAAAAACAAAAGTTACACAAGTTCATTAGTTCACAGGTTTTAATTATTAAAAAACTGACTCTCCGAAAAGATGAGACATAAACACAATAATTCAACACTGAAGATTCTAACACACTATCAATGCCCCTTGGGTCAAATTCCAAAACACAAATAAGAGCTCATTACGCTCACTAGTCACTCAGTTACTGCTCAAGGTTTAGAGTTCTCATTCAACTTCCATAATTACTCTACTACTAAAGGGCTGCTCACACATGCTTTTGCATTTAGTCTGCGTTAACTGTATGCAGAGTATTTGTCTTTTCACCGTCTCCTGCCATTAGCGCCACATTTTTAACGACGCTTCAAGTTAAAAACTCGTTCTTATCCATTTCAATGCTCTCCATCTACATCTTGTGCGATCAGCCCTCGAGACATTCTAGAACACTGACATGGTCTGGGACAGTCCATGGTTACATAATACAAGAAAAAAACATTGTTATCATGAGGGAAAAACATTAAAAGACATAGGCAAAATCATACCATAATTAAGTCATTAAAACGATTAAAGCTCAGTTGAAGCGTTAACTGAATACCGTAACGACGGCTCTATCGACTAAAGCCACTTTAGAGAATTTACTTTTGAACGAATTCACTAGAATTAAACCCCACACAGAATAGTACACTTCAATATTTCTAAACCAGCATCCATATCCACTACCGACTAAATACAGGCACGGTACAAACACAATATCAAGGGTTCACTTTTATAAAAACGAAATGAAAAACCGAGACCTCATATCCACTGAAGCAGGAAGACAGGTTAACTACGGGAACACTATAAGAGGTCAGGTTATCAGACTGCAGATGCTCCATTCCTTCAGGACCATAGTGAGGGTGTATGGATATGCAGTGAGTGTGTGTAAATGTGCATGCACGAGAGCGTTAGTGAATGCGTTTATGTAAGTAGATTGTTTTCTGTTGGGGTTGTGTGTGTTAGTCAGGCTTTCTCTGAGGTTGTTAGTAGCTGTGCATGTTACTCGTCGGGTTTTCTCTTGGGTTTTTTAGGATTGCGTGAGCGACTTTTGGCTTTGCAGAGAGGACAGATCGGTGCGTTCCGATGGATTTGCTGGTGGCAGGACAGACAAGCCTGGAAACAGATCAAACCAAATCAATATACCATCTTTTTTGTTTTATACATAGAAATTAAGCAGTTTCTAGTTTAAGGTGTAAAGGATGGGTCAACAGTGTAATTATAAATGTTTTTATTTATAAAATAGATTTATAAAAATATAAACATTAAGAAGTGCATTGTATCAAACGATTAATTTCATTGTAAGTACATAGTAGTTAATATATAATGGGACCAAAATATTTCAATGATTTCTGAGTGATCCTCCCCGGGAATGAATAAAAGTAAAAATATATTAGAACAGAAAAGGTTAATTTTTCATTATACTAATATTTCAAAAATTGTAATGTATTTTTATTCAATAATATGCAGCATTGGGATGCTTTCACAAGATTTCTGGACCGAAGCTACTAAGCTATTTCTCCACATTATTGCTGATGCGTATGGGTGAGCGTGATTTCACCAAGTACAGGATGTTCCTGGTACATCATTCCAATCAACCAATCAGAATGAAGGGATCATTTTTCAGGAAATATCTGTTTTAGGCTTACAGTCAGGGTTAAGTGCTTTTACAACCTTGTTGATCAGCTATCATTTCCCACTGATTTTAGGAATTAATTTCGTGTAGGGGTAGGGATTGGGATAAGTCTGTTTTTGGACAGTAATGTTGATCCAGGATCACGTCTTGCATGGCGAAATCACGGCGACTGACGCGGGTGCACACAGATACAGCTGCAGTAAATGCAAAACTCTGTTCACCTTCATAGGTGGTGGCTGCTGGCGGAATGTCGCTGTCTGTCTGGCATCCTGTTTACGTGCGGCT
Organism: Enteromius treurensis; assembly: GCA_032275025.1. Lineage (NCBI taxonomy): Eukaryota > Metazoa > Chordata > Actinopteri > Cypriniformes > Cyprinidae > Enteromius > Enteromius treurensis. Next base: position 10,614,983 of record JAUCMU010000097.1, on the reverse strand, counting down.
TGAAGCTGCTGGGCTGCAGCCGCCGCTGCCGCTAAGGATTCTGGAATAGGAGGCTCCTGAGGTTCTGTCTGCCACTCAGCCTTTTGCTTTTCAAAGTAGCTGAAAGGAGATGAAGAGCACGCAAACAAACAATTTAGCCTTCCCATACACAATTACGCACTGTGTCTCGCAAATTCTCTGACTCAGCTTTAAGAATTACTCTCTCGCAAACACGCACTCCTACACTGCGGTGACTCATTTTGAGGAGTTCCCCTAGTCAAACACACACACACATTCATGATAAGTGTTACTAACTCCAATGAGAGCTTCTCCTCTTCCTGGCTGAGGTCGGGGAGTCTCTGTAAGCCGAGGGTCATCCTCAGGGCATCCACGTGTTCTTTCAGTGGCTTGTATTCATCGTGGAGACGCCTGGTTGACTCCAGCAGTTTGTTCAAGTCACTTTCAGACTGCTTGATAGTGTTTTCCATCTGGGAGAAGAAATACAGCCACTCCATAAATCACAATGGTGTGAACCTAATGGTTAGACATCTGACCTAACACAGAGGTTACTCGGTCAGATCCTTGACAAAACAGAATGTGCCTGGAGAGCTTATAAAACTAAATTACTACCATTGAACCAATTTCCATTTTTGAATAAACCTATTGGAGCATAACGTAATATTGTTTTGTTGAAAATATGGTGAAAACATTAGTATTACAATTTAAGATCCAGTGTCACATGATCCTTCAGAAATCATATGCAATAATATGCAAATTCATGCATTTTTTTTTTATCAATTGTTGTTATCAATGTATCAACATCTGAGCATGTTTCTTGAAACCATGATACATTTTATTTTAGGATTCTTTGATGATTACTTATTATTCCATTTTAGAACTTTTGATTATTCTAATGCATCCTTTCTTAATAAATTGTGTTTTAATCTTACTGATCTGGAACTTTTGAATGGTAGTGTATATTCCACCTAACTTGCATACCTTTAAACATGAGCATTAAGTCATAGTCAGTGTAAATTTTTATGCATTTAAAATTACTTTATTGACTGCACCACAAAAAAAAATAAAAAATTGCAGTGCAAAAAATGGCAGTGCAATGTGTAATGTTTGTTCCTTCTTTTTTACCACATTAATATCAGCGTGTATGAGACGCAGCTCTTCAACGTGAGCCATTTTCTCCTGCAGCAGAAGGTCCATTTCCTGTTTGTACTCTCTCAGGTGCTTCTCCTCTGACTCCAGAGCTTCAAACTCACTCCTCAGCCGCGATTTGATCTTCTCCATCTGAATTGTCTTATTCCTGCAAAACACAGCAAACATCCAGCCAATGCATGACAGCACAACGCAACGCAATGCAATGCAAAGACTCCTGATGTAGTGCATGTGGTTCTAAACGCATATAAGACATCTATTATGTGGTTTCAGAGAACTGATCGCATTTGAGACCGTGTGTGCACAGCTATATTTACAACAGCCAGACAATCGTGTGTATGCCTGAGGTTTATATAAATGATTAAGAATCGCTTCGCAGGAAATGAACCGTATGTTCTGCAGTTTGGTGTCTAACCACAACAGGATGCTTTTTACACTCGCCCTCGTGAAAAATATAACGGTTAATGCAGGATTAGCGTGGTATGTTTTCAGATTTTTTGCAAAGCTGTGTGTTTTTTTTTTTTTTTTAGTTTAAGCGGTTTGCTGTAGCATCATGACCGATACAAAGAGCCTGTCAAAGGGGAAACGTCTTACATTATTTTTTCAGGTAGACTTTACATGCAGATTCATGCACTGCTTAGGAAACGAAACGATTAAGGGGAAATCCGCCGGGTTTTTGCTAATAAGGTTGAACTGGCCAGATGTTGTTGAAGACATGCTAGCGTGTCTGCTTTGGGATCAATCTCAGCTTTTCTTACCTTATTTCTTTGATGTTTTCTAGCTTGCACATTATCTCTTGTTCGTCCGCCATGGTGGACTACGAAACTGTTAGGCTTCTGTAGGAATAAGAAAGGAGGTAAAGGTTGTAGCGGATATACCTCTCATAAGAAAGACAATAGAAATGCTAACCAGCTGTGGACAACAGCAACAAGCCGCTGACTACATCTCCCACAATCCTCGGCGAGGCTTAAAGGGATAGTGTTTAATAAAAATAAACAAGCTTTTGTTGGAGGTTTATGATATTCATTAGAGGAAATACTTGAGAAACTATTAAAAAATGTAGCCATCTGAAATACCCCATACTTAGTAAAATATTCTAGAGGCAAAGGTACATGGAAAAGTATGCTACATTTAAGCATCTTCATATATATTTTTTAAAAGTATGAAATAGAAACAGTCAGTAATGTTGTTTATTACAGCTTTATTACAAAACATGTCCAGTAAAGCAGGAAACAACTACATTGCCGGTTGCTTTCTGAACTTATTCACATGACAGCAGCAGCAGCAGCAGCATCACTTCAATGTGAAGTATTTAAATGTACATTTGATATATTGAGCTCCATATTCACGCACTGTGGTATTTAGACGATACTCCATAGTACTTAACAGAATGTAACTAATATGTCCAAAAACTCTGGACATTTATTCTTAAGTGCTTACGTTGGTCAGTCTTTGTACTCAAGCTTCCCTTCAAGACCTGTACTGAGCTTAATATAAAGGCCTTATTCATCTTTCATCGCTAGTTTCGATTGCTTGTAGATTAATTCTCACTTCCCATCTGTCATTTAGCTTCCTTGTCATCCAGTTTTAGTTAATTTATTTCGAGAAAGCAAATGATTCAGTTCCCGACTGAACCTTGTTCGAACGATTCGGACTGAATCGCAAAGCGCGTTTGAGAGGTTCATCGAAAAGAATCGACTCAAAAGAACAATTCATTCACGAATCGGGAATCGCCGCTTCTGATTCAAAACAAACATACAACATAAAATATAGCAGGCACGAGACTTAAAAGCTCAGTGTATGACAGGGAGATGCATCGCTAAACAGACCTTCGCTACCGAAGAGCGACACGACCCTGGACGTTAGTAGTTAGCCCTACCACGAATTATACTAACCGTTATACTAACAGGTTACCCAGTCGTGTTACGTTCAAAGGTTGATACTTCGTTACCAAGGATGCCGGGGTAATAAGAACAACTGCTGAACACTGTATCAACCTTCTGAACAGTAAAGTTAGGAGTGTGGCGGTCATATCGCACAGCGAATCCAGCGCTCTCGCGCGCGTCCGGTGTATTTTTAACCCTCAGTTGCTGCATTACCGGAGTCCCGTCCACCCACGTGCTTCAAAACGCGGAGACGGAGGCAGCAAAAACGCACTTTCTGCGGCTCCGAGCGCAGCGACAGGGGGCGTCCGACGCGTTGCCGAAGCGCAGGCGGTGGGTGCAGTCGGGGCCGCTGTAGGGAGGGAGGGAAGTGAGGAAAGGGAGGGCGAGAGGAGAAGGAGGGATGGAGATGGATGATAGATGCTTATGTAGCGCGTCCCGTACGTTCGCCGTTATGCTCGGCCGCAGACAAACTTGCATCCTCCCGTGACTTTATTTCTTCCCCATGCTGCTCCGCCCATGAAGCAGGACGCAGGACGAATGTGTGCCAGTGTTCCGGAGCGCGTCGTGATCGCTTGTTTATCCGTCTGATAAATGGTTTTGGAGCTCGCCGCGCCCGCCGGTGCAGGCCCTGCGCTCCAGCGCTGCATCCCGCACATCCAGCGGGTTTTCCGGGTCAGAGTGAGCTGCAGCACCGCCGAGTCCAGCTGCGAGAGCCCCAGCGCCGGCTCCAATATCATCGTAAACATCGAGGACGGCAAGGAAGAAGATTGCACTAAAGCTAAAGTGAGTATGTGCGTGAGAGAGCGCGTGTGTCGCAGGAGAGCTGTGCGAGCACGACCGACGTTCGCCATTCAAGCTCTTTAATTCAATGCGTTTTCGGGCAAGGTTTTAGTTTCACGGGCCAAATCAGCAACTTTGTTTATTGCCTCTGTGATACTGTAAAATGCACCCCGTTTAAATGCTTCAGGCGAGGCGAAATGATCTTTAAATCACTTGCAGAACTGATGCTCACGACTCCTGTTTCACAGAGATTTACCGAGAGCAGTTTGACATACGCTCGTTGACTTTTGAAGATGCAAGGACCTTTCATAGACACAATAGTTTTTTTTTATCATTTAATGATAATCTCATGTATTACTTTATCTTTAAAGCTGACCCACGCACAAACCTGTTGACTTTAGAGCTGAAGGAAAACATGGTTTATAGCCGTTCATATAGCGCGAGGCGCTTCAAATGCCAACGAGCAAGTCTTTGACATTTGTCATTATTGGGTATTTTCAAACATTTGACCCGCACAAGTCTAGCCAGATTTGTACACGCTCACATGCATCCTTTAAAATGGTGCATTTCCCTATGTTTAGGCAGGCTATCTTCAATATTAAACTTTACTCTTTATGCGCTGAAAGCATGGGGCATCGCACTTGCAGGATGCTGGTCTTGATCAATGAAATGTCCTTGCTTGGGCCAAACAAAGTCAAGGCAGTTTGAGACACACGCACACATACACTTGTTTGGCATCATGCATATATGAAAATGTTATCGCACCAGCCTTTTGCTGCTGCATTTGTCTGTGTTTGAGTTTGGCATGCATCTAAAGCATGGAAAGCATCTTCAAGCGTGCAGCTTCAGGTAAGAAGCGGCTTTCTGTCTGTGCATCTTTACATGAGTGCATGCTTTCACCTCCTGCTGACTATTTTGGCATAACTGCACCATAAGTTGCTGCCACCCACCGTGTCTTTAGTCTGAGTGCCTGAGCTGCACCGTGGGCCTTAAATGGGCTTCATCTAGCCACAAGCTCCAGCAAAGAGACTCCACTTGTTGCTATGAGACAACAGCATAAAGCTGTGCGTGTGCTCGAGTGCATGGTGGCCTTGCTGATTGTAAGCCTGTGTTGTGGAGGAGGTGAGGAGAAGAGAAGGGAAAAAGAGAAGGAAAACAAGGCAGAAAAGAAGGGGGGAGACTTTTAAGAGGAGGATGCATTCTGTTGCCGGGTTTGTTTGTGGTGCATCTGCTGAATACACTTGTGCTGTTTTGCTGCCGGCTTTTTGAGTCACTGAGTATTGTGTAATTTTTTTGTTACATTTTTTTTAGGATGTGAGATACGACCTGTGTGTTTACAAAAGCCTGAAATTCGGTGGTCCGCTTGTGTGTGGCCCCTAAAAGGTGACGGGCTGCTTGTTTGTCCATAAGATGGCCATTCTGGCTCACCGTGCTGCAGTTTCTCTCTGCAGTCAGAGAGAAGTGTTTGGCGTGACAGAGTACGGAGCCTTCCTGTATTTGTTCACCCGGATCTTTTATGTTTAATATGACGTCTTGTCTTCGTAAAAAGCCGATTGTGTCCAATCCCTGATCTCTGGCTCTTTCTAACAGAGGAGTGGGCTCACACATTTTACCCAAGGAGGAATATTTCAGTGTTCTCCTCCTCTCTTCCTTGCGTTTTCATGTGCTCCATGCACACAGACCTCTCCCACCCACTCAGCAGCAGTTTCCCGATCAGTTCCAAAGCTGGCCGGGTAATTTACAGAGAAAGTGTAAATTTACGTCAAACACGTCTTAATGAACAGGGGCGTGCGAACGAGCAGCTGACCTTTTTTATTTAAAACTTAGCCTGAGTCTTGACTGGTTTACGTCATGATTTCAGATTGTTTTCAGATTGGCTCTTCAGTTACCTTGTCCTCAGTTGTTACTGCTTTCGGCCACTTATATATACCATACTTATTCAGGGTTTCACTGATCTCAGTACAGTTTCTCAGTCTGCTGTGGTGGACTGCTGGCACTGACTGTGTGATGCAGCTGATTTGCATAATTTGTTGCATACAAAACATATTAAAAAGATGTTCCTATTATAAAGTATATTTAAATGATTATTCTTATGTTGTTATTACATTTATAATATTATGATTTATATCTAAATCTATTAGTAATATATGTTAACATTTTATTGTATAAATTATATGTAAGTTATTACTAAGTTAAATTAGTATTAGAACTCATATCATAAAAAATATCAAATAATTATTGTTGTTAATGTAATTATTAGTATGGTATTATAAATAGTAATTATTTGCATTTGAATGTATTAGAAATATATTTAATGTTTTAACATTGTTATGATAATAATAATATTAATTATAATAATAGTAATTATTATATTACGTTACGGTTGCTAATATCATTATATATCATCGTAAGGATGTGAAATATTATATATAAAATATTTTTCAAATCTTTATGATAATAGTAATTATATTATTGATAATAGTATATTTATATTTAAATATATTAGTAATATATTTTATTCTGTAAATAAAATAACAACAAGAGTAATGTTATAGTGTGTGTGTGTATATATATATATATATATATTAGTAAAATAATTATTTTTGTATCATACAAATGCTTTAGTGATAATAATAGCAATTATTATTAATAATAATAATACAATAACAATAAATAATTCATGTATAAAATATTTAACTTTTTATATTAAAATTATTGTTATACCAAACCTGTGGTATTACAGGAAATCTCAGGATGTTGGCTTCAAACATTCCACTTTTGAATCTTATTGATGTTAACAGAAAACTTCTGTTCCTGCTGTAAAATACACCTCTCTGTTCAAGCTGTAGTGATTATTAAAGCCGTCATGTTTCAGGTTTACTGCAAGCTGTTTGGCTGATCTCAGAACAGCTCCTCGGTCCGCTGTGGTGGTGGAGCAGCCGTCGCTGACTGCGTGACGCAGCTGATCTGAGACCTGCTGCTGAAGCTGTGATCCCCAGCTCGGGCCCGTGGCTTGTGAGTGCAGATGATGCGGTTCAGTGCCCAGGGGAACATGCTGCTGGAGTCAGCATCACGACTCAGAACAGCAGCTATGTCACGCTGGGGAGGAAATTCTTCAATACGCCACATCTGCAGAGAGAGAGAGAGCGAGAGAGAGGGAAAAGATTGTATACACTGTCGGTTTAAAGTGATATTATTTGTATCCAATGCAAACAAATACCCATAACACACACTCTCTCGCTCTTTCTCTCCGGCGCATGTGCGAGGAGAGCTCCAGTTCTGCGCGTAGGTGTTTATTAGTGAAGCATGCAATGTGTGCTGCTTTATGCGCGCGTTTTGGCTTTGCACACGAAGCGTTGTATGGTTTCGAGCGGTGTAGATGTAATATGTGCACTGTGTGTGTGTGTGTGTTCCAGGCTTTCCCAGAGAACACTGCGTTGTGTTAGTCGTGACTGCTAAAAAGCAGTTAGCTGATGACAGGGCTGCGTTGCTAGGCAACCGGTGTCATGAGCGCAGAGGAGCCTCTCGTAGCTGGATGGTGCTATCGGTTTTCTCTACACAGACACATGCACAAGCACATACTCCCAACCTACACATACACACATCCCTCTCACCCCACACAAAAACAAACAGAGATGCACACACATGCACATGCAGATCCACATATTCTCTCTTATGCACACACACCGTTAGACATCGCAGAGCAACCTTGGTGGAACTGCCAATGTTTAATTCCAATTTAAGCTTGAGTGGAAGAAGTTTTTGGGGGATAGCAGGGAATTACGGCAGGTGCTGAAGGATTAAAGCAAGTGGGAGGGTCTCAGAAGTGTGTGTTTGCTTTGAAAGAAGTTCATTACCACAGTATCGTTTCCCCTTAAGGAAGTTCAACCATAGCCCCACCCAAAGTAACTTCTCTTTTTGTCACAGTAAAATTAAATTCAAGAACGCAATGATAAGTTTTCCCAGCAACTTGATGTAGCCTTACCAAACCAGTTTCCTTCACACACACACACACACACGGATGGGATATATATTACTGTATATATATGGAAATCATTTGTGTGTGTGTAGCCTATATTTATAATAGATAGAAGTGTTTGCTGTGACGCACCACACATAATTTGGGACAGTTTGTGACATATGGGCACATGCGTCACGCCAATTGTCTTCTAAGAATATGCTCACCTCTGTAAACCGACTGACAGACAGAACAATGAGTTTACAAAACAGGAGGAGCTCAGAGCAAACTTGCGTGTGGTAGATGAAACAAGACAAAGCAATTTTATCTTTTGGCAATTTATTACATCACTCGCATTAGAAACCTACAAAATTTTACTTGTATATGTATTAGATTATTATTTATTAATAACTAATTATTATTATTATTATTACTGTTCAGAAGTTTGGGATTTGGAGTCAGGATAAAAATCTGTTATGAATGAAGTCTCCTATGTTCACCACAGCTGTGGTTGGTTGGTCCAAATACAGTTAAAAAAAATAGTAATATGTTTTCTATTTTAATTAGCAGTGGTCAAAATTATGTTGAAGTATTGTTTTTTTTTTTTTTTTTTTTTGGCATTTGTGAGTTCAATGGACATGTCTGTTGGCTCATATACAGTGCTGTGCAAAGGTCTTAGGCCACTAGTATTTTCAGCCACAAAAAATGGTTTTGAGTCATCCAGTCTAGGGTTGGGTCAATGGCCCATAGACTACACGATGCTAAGCCGGCATCGCGATCAAATCTATGCCATTTTTAAACGAGCGCACCACCGATGCTGGCGAGTGCGGTAAATCATTTCCGCAAGAGGAAAACAGATGTACTGAAAATACTAGTGGCCTAAAACTTTTGCACAGTACTATATATATATATAAGTATTACAATTTTTAAATAATATTCGTAAAATGCTTTGATTTACGTTTGTGTAAAAAAATAATGCTGTCAAACGAATAATTGCAATTAATTGCATCCCAAACAAAAGCTTTTGTTTTGTATTTTTAGTATATATACATACACACTGTGCACCTGATATGGACAGAAAAACTTTTATTTTGGATGCAATTAATTGCAATGAATCATTTGACAGCACTAATAAAAAAAGTAATCCGGAAAGAGTACTCACCTTGGTTTGGATGTGCACCTGCATAAAAATGGCATGGCATTTTACCCCATAAAAAGTACTTGAAAAAAAAAAAAAGATTATGAACGTAAAAAATCTTTTCTCTTTTCCTCAGGAGTACATAGTGTCACTAATCAGTCCTGTGCATAAGCACCGTGAGCGTTTGACTCTTTGGCTGCAGCGGCGACTGCATGCCCTGCGTGCAGCTATTGAGTACGAGAGCTGTGCTGTGGTGCAGGTGAGGGACCATGCACTGGAGCTTCAGGGAGGTCATGCGCAGGTAACAGCTGCATGCGCTATGCTGCAGCGCCTGAAGATGGAGCACCGTGGCTGCCGCGAACCCCAGCCTCTGCCCGCTGCCGCCGGCCATGACTCTCCAGAAGAAGAGGAGGAGGAGGATGAAGAAGCCGGGGAAGATGGGAGCAGTTCCGAGAGCGACGGAGAAGCGCGTTCAAGGAGCGGGAGTTCTGGAGGTGCGGCGAGATCAGGAGAAGGAGCGCCCGGAAGGAGGCAGGACCCACTTATAGCAACCAAACCTCACCGGCAGCTGTGTCGCTCATCCTGTTTGGACCGTCCCAGCTTCAGCCAGAGCAGCACCTTACAGGAGTTACGCACAGATGACAGCCAGAGAGCCCAAATGCCCTTGCGTCAAACCAGCGATCGAGATTACCAAACCAAAATGGACTTCGCTCTGAAACTGGGCTACTCTGGAGAGCAGGTGGAGTCTGTGCTGAGTAAACTGGGGTCCAGCGCACTTATCAATGATGTATTGGCCGAGCTGGTACGGCTTGGCAATAAAGGAGATCCAGAGAGCCAGGCAGCAGTGGGCACTGCCGGTTTAACGCCACGGGCGGTGGGAGCCAAAGAAGCCGTCAGTCCTGAAGCATCACTGGAGGAAGACACATCAGACACGTATGACAACCTCCGTCCGATTGTGATCGATGGATCCAATGTTGCCATGAGGTAAATGCTAATGAGAACCAAACTCTTTCCACATGTGTTTATAAACATACAATTTCTTTAATTGCTGACAAGGCCTACATATGCATGTTTTGAGCCTATTGGTCCAAAACCAGCCTCTCAAGTTTAACCCTGTCATCTGATATACTGCAAGCTACAAATGTCTTAAACGGAACTTAATTTTATCTATCATTGGTTGTTTGGATTGCGGAAAAAGTAGTTGGGGGAAGAATGGTAGAGTTACAGTTTAGAGGCAAGAAATGTATTATATATCACAAATAATATTGAACTTTATCTGCTGAAAAGTGCACAAGAATGTTCCATTAGAAAGTAAAAGATTCAATTTAAGGGACGTTAAAGGGGTTTCAAAATTCTGGCTAAATAATTACAATTCTGACTATTTTAAATCATTAAAAGATAAAACACTAGAAGCTAAAACCAATCATTTTAAATGCTAAAAGTGAATTTAGGCATCACACCATTATAATATACAGGGTGAAAACTGGATGTTCATTTTGTTACTTGTTAACAATTACATTTACCAATTAGAGGATAGCAAAGATAATCTAATTGTAAAAACAGAAAAAATGAAGCATGCACAATTTTGTAAAAAACAACAAACATCGATACCAGTAAATTTGAAAATGATGTTGGCTCATAACCGATTTGGTGCTGATATACTGTCTATGTCAGTTTTTGGTGAATTAAAGGTTCTGGACTGATAACATGTTTATGAAGAATTAGTCAGAACCTGGGGAACTGTGAGCTAAAGAGTCATCAAATTCTCACTATTGTTGTTTACTTCTGGAATTTATTCTGTTGCAGGAAGTCTTTTGGTGAAATGTTCTTGATGTTCCTGTTTTGAAATGATCTTAGTATTGAGAAATGTCCAATCAGTGAGAAAAGATGCACAGTGTGTGCATGTGTGTAATTTGATGTTGGTAATATTATTTTGTAGCCATGGAAACAAAGAGGTGTTCTCATGCCTGGGCATTCAACTGGCTGTTGATTGGTTCCTGGAGAAGGGCCACAAAGACATCACTGTTTTCGTCCCAGCATGGAGGAAAGAACAGTCAAGACCTGATGCACCAATCAAAGGTACCACAAGAAAAAATAGAACTCTTCTATTCTCTTCTAAGTTCTATATAGAACTGTTTTTATTTGCCTCATGAACTTCTCAGAGGAGCTGCCATGTGTCCAGTGAGATCGTCCATCTGTGCTGTGATGTTTATACAAGTTTGCGTATGTCTGTGCGTGAGGTCACAGGAAGTGATGATGTGTGATGTCACCCTCATTCTCAGATCAGGAGATCCTACGGAAATTGGAGAAGGAAAAGATCCTCGTCTTCACGCCGTCTCGCAGAGTCCAAGGCCGACGGGTGGTTTGCTACGATGACCGTTTTATCGTCAAACTAGCCTGCGACTCAGACGGGATCATCGTGTCCAACGATAACTATAGAGACTTGCAGAATGAGAAACCAGAGTGGAAGAAATTTATCGAGGAACGACTCCTCATGTACAGCTTCGTCAACGACAAGTATGCTCGCACACAGTTACTGTGGTGACAGGGTTTTCTCTCTCTCTCACACTCATTTGTGTCTTCTGCTTTCCACCCTCGCACCCGTATGGCGTTCCTCTTTCTCTGTTTTTCTTCTTTGACTTTTTATTGCTCTGTCACTTGTTTTAAGCCTGTCTTGTTCTATTTTGTAAATGAGCTTAAATTAATTTCCAAATAAAGTAATTTTAAGTGAGTATAGAAATGCCATAATAGGCCTATTTTGTCTCATTTTCTGAATCAGTAATGAAGCAGAAATGCTTTTGTCATTCACATACTGTACACCATCTGTGGTGGTTCACGTCACACTCACGCAAAACAATAAATTTTGCTTAGTTCTCCGGTAACACTCTATTTTGATATTTACATTTACATAATTTTACTATACTTCTCTATAATTTTTAAGTTATTTTAATAAATATGTTTTAGATTAAAACATTTTCCTATCATAGGGTTGTGCTTATTTGTGTTTGTTGGATCGATTTGTAGGTTTATGCCTCCTGATGATCCTTTAGGCAGACATGGACCCAGTCTGGAAAATTTTCTCCGCAAACGACCAGTGGTTCCAGAGCACAAGAAGCAGCCGTGTCCTTATGGTCAGTACAGCAAAAGTAGGAAATTAATTTATGTCTTTATTACAGAACATCACAACATATGAACATATATTTGATGCATTAACACTGTAATGTACGGTGGCCGAGAGAGCTCAATGCGCTGCAAACTTCCGAAAACACATGCAAACAGAAAAAAACACATGCAAACAAAAAAACCGACAACACATTAAGAAAACATCTTCATCAGTTTGACAAAACTGGCGCTGCAAACACACAAACACCCTGCAAATAGCACAGACCACCACAGAAATGTTTCATGGGGACCTCAAAAAGTGACGATAACTTCTGAGAGTAACTCTAGCTAACATAGCATTAAAATAATGTTTCACAATTAAGTGTGTAATTCGTCAGATTAGTCTAATAAGATCCAGAAGACTGTATGATCAGGTTGTTAAAATAAACACAAAAAAACTCACCTTTTAGTTTAGCGACAACACTTCTGCTCTGACCAAAAGCCACGGAACAAATAATCAGGTCCCAGATAGGTTCGTCACCCTTTGAGGTCCCCCTAAAACTTTTCCGTTGTGGTCCGTGCTGTTTGCAGCGCGTTTGGTTGCATTGTGAGAATTTGCAGTTTGCATGTGTTTTTTTCTGTTTGCATGTGTTTTCTTAAGTTTGCAGTGCGTTGAGCTCTCTCGGCCACCATAGTAATGTAAAATAAGATGAATGTTCTGTCATGAAACTCTATGGCGCAAGCTATGGTTTGTTAATGCAACGTTATTATATTCACAGCATACTTGGCATAAGCTGATTGCTTTATGTTATATACAAAGCCAGTGGGCTTGTCAGGTCAGAATTCACTAAATCATTTTGCAGCACACTTTCAAAGTTACTTACAAAATCCTCCATCTTCTCCAGCTCCACCTATTACAGTATATATGCTATTTGTGTTGTCTAAAGTACCAACGGTGATACCTATTGGTATGGACCTGGCTTTGAAATTTTCCTGTGTGCTTTTTGTGTGAGTGCAGTTCAGAAGCATAGCAGATCTATTCCACCAAAGACCAAAAACATTAACATTGCCATATCCACGCTAAAATCTTTAGAGAGTTGCCATGACAGAAATTTATTTGCTATATTAATATTTATTTTATTTTAAAAAACAGTCAATACTGGCATTCTGCAGAAGTAACAATTTTGTCTCAATCACCACTATTGATTTTATCACAGGTAAGAAGTGCACATATGGCCATAAGTGCAAGTACTACCACCCAGAAAGAGCCAACCAACCACTGCGGGCTGTCGCAGATGAGCTCAGAGCCTTTGCCAAACTCTCCGCTGTAAAGACAATGAGCGAGGGAGCACTTGCCAAATGTGGGACCTCTGGTTCTGCTAACAAGGGAGACAGTAGTTCTGAGGCAAAGCGAGTGGCACCCAAGCGCCAGTCTGACCCTAGTATCCGATCAGTTGCATGTGAGCAAGAAGAGAGACTCTGTCCAGCTCGGAAGGCTGAGGCCAATTCTGTACCGTCGTTAGTTTCGGCGCTTAGCGTTCCAACTATGCCAATGACCAAAAGTCATGCAGCAGGCGCTCTGAACACACGCTCGGCGAGCAGCCCTGTTCCAGGGTCTCTGCACTTTACCCACAGCTCACTCGAGCATGCGGGCAGTGTCCAGTATCCCCCCATCCTAGTCACCAATAGCCAGGGCGCCTCTGTGGCTTACGGTGAGCCGTTCCCCAAGTACGACTCTGTGGTAAGCGACCACGGCTACTATTCCATGCTCAGTGACTTTTCCACCATCAGCCTCCAAGACAGTTTCTGCAGTCTTGAGCAGCCAGAGCCTGTAGGGGTGGGTGGAGGATATCCTGGCAGAGCCAGCATGTGCCCAGAACCCGGCCGAAGTCATTCGTCAGACTCCTTCTCGTCCTACAGTGGAGAGATGTACCTCAACTCATTGGAGGGCAGCCTGGATGACAGCATGAAAGGGCCTCCGTCGCAGACCCAGACGCAATCTTCAGTGCAAGCGCGCCTTCAAGCCTTTGCCCACGGTTTCCACCATGAGGCCTTGACACGTGTGCAGAGCTACGGAATGGATGAACCCAAACCGGGACCTCGAAAGCAGTCCTCCGCCCATCTTGCACCACACTCCCAGCACCCGGTCGTCGGAGCCCGATCCAGCTGCCCGGGAGACTACCCTCCTGTGTCCCAGAACGTGATGCCTTCCGCCGGCCCTTCCCAGCAGGGTCGGTCCTTAGGCATGACTCGAATGGACAGCATCTCTGACTCACGGCTCTACGAGAGCAATCCGCTGCGCCAGCGGAGACCTCCTCTTTGCCGAGAGCAGCATGCCAGCTGGGACCCTTTGCCATGTTGTAACGAGTCCTACAGTTATGGAGGCTACGGATTAACGGGAGGCCTCATGCCTTGCTGTGAAAGGGTGATGGTCCGCAGCATGCCCGAGAAGATGGAGCAGATCTGGAGGTCCCCGTGGGATAGCGTGCCGCCTCCACCGCCCAGCGCTCGAGGGCCAGCGGAGGAACCCCAAGAGCGGCACCCTATTCCAGAACACCAGTATCAAACCTACCGAAACCTCTGTAACATCTTCCCGGCGTATGTGGTCCATTTGGTCATGGAGGAGAACCCTCACATGACCGATCCCCAACAGCTGGCTGCCGTCATCGTCACTAAACTGCGCACTTGTCACTAAGCACATTACGAAAGGCTGCTAACAACACCTAGAATGAGAAATTGGGACACCTTGAGAATTTCGTATTTTTGTTTCGCTCTGAAGAAACAGCCATCCCTCGAGTGTAGTTATGATTGGATCCATTAGGAAGTTGGCTAGCATAATAGCATTGATGCTGCATTGGTTGTTGTGTCATCTATTAAGCCATATGGGAGCTTGGATCTTGCACCTGAGAAGTGTAGCGTAGAAACCAGAGATCCCTCGTAAAAAAAAAAAAAGTCCACCGTTCAGCTCCTGAGACGGGCCAAAAGGTTGTTCGTAAAGCCGACTCAAAAGTGTAGAGAGCAACTGCCTGCCAGTTTGATGGCAGATCTTGAGAATGTCTTCTTTCGTTGGTGATGATAACATTTATCCTTTGAAAAAGAGTTACTTGAGAGAAATCTCTTTGGTAAAACCGATCAGAAATGATCCTGCACAATATGAATAGTATTGTGTATGTATATGTGTATTCACTTGCATTTGCGTGTAAATATGACGTGACACCGTGGCGTGGTTTTTTTGGTGTGCGTGATGACTTGATTGTGTGATTTCGGAAAGAGGAATGAACGCTTGCGTACCTCAAAGCATGATCTTTGAAGTTTTATGGCCTTACATTGGAGTGACCTCACCACACGTTAACGTGAATAGTGCTTAATAGCTGTGAGGGGCGCTGTTTTGCATTTGTTTTATAAAGGCGAGCCATGGGAAAGGTTTAGATTCTGCTGTGCTGCGGTTCAGACTTTTTAACTGGCTGGGCTGTATCTGCAAACCTGCCCTGCGATGCCTGTTCGCGCACACACACGGATGTGTATTTACGAAGCCATTTTCAAAGATCGAGCCAAAAAGATAATCGGTGTACGTTTTTCTGATCTGAAAGCACTAGATATGTCTAGTTGGAGAAGTTATTCTTACGTATTTCCTAAATGTCGTTGTTGTATTGTAGATTTCAAGAGAGATGTTTGAGTAAGCATGGGCTTCAGTAAATCTCTCCCAGACAGCATGTTAGCACTATGCTCGACAGAGGGCGCCTCTCACGTTTGGCTCGTTAGTCAATAACTACGTTCAAGTATTCACAAACTGGGGAGGAGAATGCATCTCTTTGGCAAAATGCTCCTGTGCAGCATCTGTTTCCTGATTGATGCCGAGAGACCGCCCCGTTTCATCTGCTCCGCCCTGTAAATTAACATATCTTCAGGAGAGCGTGAATGTTATTGGTCCAGAGATGCTCTGGGTGTTTTCAAAAAGACTTATATTGCTCCTTCGTTTTTTTTTCATGAGCACAGGTGTGGCCCCGTGGGGCCCCGTTACTGCTCGTGGGAAGGTGTGACACACTGCCTACCTGTCTCTTCCTGTGCGACACACACACGGAAAACCAGGCTGTTGTTGGGTTGTTTCTGACATTTGGCTGACAGTTCGCTTGCTGCCTCTCTACCGCCCCCGACCCTGCTTCGACGTGGACACAAAACCCAACCTCTCAGCTCTCTCTTATCCTTCCCCTTAGTTTTGTTTTTCAACAGGGTTCTCCCAGGAGGCGATTACAATCGTTTTTTCTTTCTTATATATAATTATTTACACATTTTAGGCCAGAAACATGTTTATGCAAGTACATAATTTTTGGGCTAATCGCACCACGTGAATCTTCACATTCCTAAATCCTATATCCAACTGTGACATTAAAGGCAGCAGATGACAAAATTTTTCAAAACCCTTTCAAAATAATTCTGGAATAATTCTACTATTTAAACAAACAAAAAAAATTTTTTATGCTCTAATCATTGTGCATTTAGTATAGTAGCGGTTGTGGCAGAATTGCAATTCTGTTATGTTATGAATTGTGATGCATTTTCAAATGCGGTTACTGTATGTGAAATCCAGCTAGAAGTGTCAAGGTGTGATCATATTCAATGTAGTTTGGCAAATTTGTGTGGGCGAAATGTAGTCACTTCAACAGGAATCCACAGGATTGGGAATGTATGCAAAGCGATAAATTTCCCCATACAGAGTTCACGATGAGTTCATGAAGTCGGTCACACACGTTGACAGTAGACATTTTTGCCCACAAACATTTGCTAACGCGACCGCACTTTAAGTGTCATTCATGTACTTGCGCAGCATATGTTTCAGGCCTAATTGTGTATTTTTGTTTGAGATGGAAGTGTTTTTACGGTTGGGATTCTCCTTTCCCCCTTCTCCTCTGAACCTAGGAGCAAACAATCCAGAAGGAGATGTTTCTAGAACAATCTAGAAACCGATTTCTTGTAAATTATGACATTGCTGTCCGCTGCTTATGCTCCGAGGTTCAGACCCCTGTGCAGTTGAGCAGCAAGCTACCACACAACAAATGTCCAGAAACGACCTTTTGCTTGTTGATACAAATTGTATCTATTTCTTGATTGTAAAAAAAAAAAAATATATATATATATATATTTCTGAGCTGTACAGTATTACTTATATGAGTATATACATATCTATATATATTTAAAAAAAAAAAAGCTTAGTTTTGTTTTAAAAAAAAAAAAAGGATAAAGAAATATAATGCCATAATGTCAGTGATACCGTGTGTCACTCGAGTAGCCCATAGAGATGGCTTATTTCCTGCCGGGCAGACCACTAAAGACAGGGATCTCTCTCTCTCTTTCATTTCTTTCTCCGTCCTCTCATACCTCCTTCACTTCTCCATGCCTCGAATTGTGCTGGTTGATGATTATTTTGTAAAGTGAGAGTTTACCTCAGCGGAGCTGAACGTCATTACTGTTTGACTGAAGGATTGGTAGGGCGTGGCTTTATATATCATCATTCAGTCTCTCTCTGTTAAAGGTGTAGATTCAGGAGAGACACATTCTGACACAATCTGTGTGCTCCTGATATATTTTTTTTCTCTGTAAATATTGAATATTAATGTCAAACCTCTTGTATTTGCACAGTATTAGTGCATTCACGTACATAAAGACACTCTACCAGCTTATCCGAGCAGGATCTCTCTTATACACACTTAGACTCGATGGGTTGCCTGACAACCGCAGTCAGCTGATCACATGCTATCATTAGTAGTACTGATAAGACTAATGTCAAATGTTGACTATTGTGCTCGCTAGTGTGAATTTATGGTAAATTCACCACTGTTTGACCTGTAACATAGTTTACCTTCTACAGTAAAGACATGGAGGCACGTTCCAGGTTGAAGATGAGACTTTAATTGAATGGAATTTGCACAATGTTTTTATTTTTTTTATTTTTTTTTTAGCAGCTAGTAGTAGATGCCACATGCACACACGTCC
Source organism: Enteromius treurensis (assembly GCA_032275025.1). Taxonomy (NCBI): domain Eukaryota; kingdom Metazoa; phylum Chordata; class Actinopteri; order Cypriniformes; family Cyprinidae; genus Enteromius; species Enteromius treurensis. The sequence goes on along the minus strand of JAUCMU010000097.1, from coordinate 10,596,982 downwards.
TCTCATGAGTGAAATGTGAGCTTTATCCGAGTGTCGTACTGAAAGATGTCCACACAAACATATGAACACGCACCTCGTAACCTGCCTTACAGTTTAACTAACTTTACTTTGGTTTGTGAGAGTCGAGCACATTCTGACTGTACAGCGCTGAGGCTTTGCGCTTCTTGCTTGGGTTTTTTTCTTTTTCTTCTCTCATAAGAAGAAGTGTTAATGAGAAGATGACGTTTTTCGGTTTCAGCTCTGTTTCTCTTTTGGTGTCTGAATGGACAACCTGATTTCACTGCACTAGAACTAGAACTAGAACGCCCAAGAAGAATCTACGGGACAACTGGACATGCCCAAAGGAGAAAAAAATCGTGAAGAAAAACACTCAAACGGGCATTTCAGACTGTCAGAAGAGATGGTTTCTCCTATGGCCGGTTGCAGAGCTGATGTAATCTGGACATTTATATGTATGTTTTCGATATTGAATAACTTCCACCAGCTATAACTCGCTCACACAAACCCTCTCACCAACAGATTATTGATTCTCAGGAACTAACAGATGTATTATTATTTCAGCTCCTCTATGAAAGATATTATCTTTGATGTTTGCTCTTATAAAACCGCGGCGATTTGTGAAGTAGTGTGGATGATCTTGAAAATGTGTTCTTAAATTCGAGTTTTGCCATTCATTTAACATTTCCCCGTTGTATTGTGGGTTTTTTTGGCGCCTTTGCAGGTTGACTGAGTGGTCTTAACACTTTTGAGTCTCGTGCTGTGATGATGATGACAACATACAATAGTATGTTTTACTCTCTACTGAATGAAACATGTTTCTTTAAAACTTGTTTTCAATACGACAAAAACACAAACCAAAAAAAGAGAAAGAAAAAAGAAAGTGAAAGGGTGGAAAAACTTTATAACGCTTTGGGTCTGTGGACTCAAACAAAATGTAAGTCTCAATGACAAAAGGTGTTTGTTCCTCTCAATAAAGCCAGACTCTATTTGGTTAACTGTTATCATGTCTGAGTTCCTATTGGTTGCTCGTTTGACGGTAGGTAATTGGAATGAAGAAATAAATAGGAAGTAAGAGATTGCAACAAAAGATAACACTCACACAGTTGGTACATGGGCCCCAAGATTTGATTTGGATTGCACACAAAACCTCAGCCCAAGTGACAAATTATGCAAGAGAAGACTTTATCTGAGCCACTTTTCCGATTTTTATAAAACATTTTATTTTTTATAAAAAAACATGTTGCACAAAGTTTGACACCATGACCTTTTATTAAATGTTTTTGTACTATATTTATTTAAAATAAAAGCCAGTAGCAAATTATTTTTAATGTAATTACTAGTGGCGGGCCGCGTTAACGCGAGACTCTTATCGCGCGATAAAAAAATATCCCGTTAATCTATTTCCAAAGTTGGGTTGGAGTCTATACTACAAGCTATGGTGACTTTCACCTTTAGCGCGGATGTAT